>CM057337.1:601528747-602128747 GCA_030015575.1 Agapanthus africanus
CGTAACAGGGAAGTCCCTGGCCAGGGCTGATCAGAGATTTGCTGGTAAGTGTTACCAGTAGTTTCTCGACCCGTTACGAGCCTCACATCGGCACGACTTATCGGGTTATTGGGGTCTGACGTTTACCACCCCTAGACTTAATATGCGACGTATCAGACGAAGAGACCGGACTGTACGGTAAGTGTTACTGGTCGGATTCGCAGGAGTGTGAGCGGGCTAGCTCGTCGATCTTCTGATCGCTCAATACCCGGGTGGCCGTTACGTTTAGCAGACCGCTTGCGGCTTGTAGGTGCTTGATATGATCATCATCTGCTACCGGCGTATTGACGACTCTTTAGAGTCCTACACAGAGGTTTCCTGGTTCAAGCGAAACGAAATAGGAGCGCATATGAGATATGTGCAGGACCGAGAATAATGCGTATATGTGATACCGCATTTCATTCTCGCGATAAATGTTTCGATTGGTTATATTTGATATGACCTAGTTATCGAATCATTGATTCGATAAATCGATACATTGAATACTAGTCGGTTATGTGCGACATGACCGGATCATTGAATCAAATGTTGATTTAATGATTTAATGTATAATTATATATTTGATATATTACTTTGCATTAACTATTATTGGTTCACTTTATACGGATTTTCTCACTTGATGCACATAGTATATGTGATATGCTTTTGTGCACTTTTTTGTATCATGTTTGATGATACTTGATCATTTAGTTAAGTATATAGAATTAATCCATGGTTAATTTGATAATTAGGGTTTTGCATATTCATTTATTTATTTATTTGTTTATTTATTTATTTGGAAAAGATAAAGATAAGAATGGTGGCTTTCTTTGTCATTAGTTGAAGCTTCATGAAGCCTTGACTTTTGTAACCATCCTTATCTTCATGCTTAACCCTAACCCATCAAGTGATCATGGTTAATTCTCTACACTTAACCCTAGTTTAAGTTATGATAAGTATTTATTTTCTATTTCTTTTTAATAGAACTTATCATAACTATCTTCATCTTCTTCTTCTTCTTCAAGCTTGCTACTTTAATGGCAACTTGAGCAAAAGTGAGTAAAATCCAATTCCAAAGAGAACCCACCTCCTATTTCTTCACCCTCTACCTCTTGCCAAGTTCTTTTTGGTGTTTACTTCACAAGTTTCACAAGTTTGTGAAGTCGGAGCTTGAACTTGCGATGCCTCGAAGTAGATCGTCTTTGACACGAAGCCGACGACCTATTCCGCACGTTTCTCCGATGAAGCCGTCACGAGAGTCCAAGCTTCAAGATGGACAGCGAGAGGACACCCTCGTTGAGCTAAGGAAGTGGAAATCCGGATCTACAAAGGTTGTAGCATCTAACTTTTAGTTAAGTAGTTAACTAGATTTACTTTTCGCCTAGACATCTAGTAAACGATCCATGTTAGGGTTTCTCGGCTTCCATAATTTTTAAAACTGGCATGGTTGATGCCTTGAGAGACTTCATTAGGATGCCTAGGAACCCTACACTTACAACATGGGTACCCCACATAATAAATCACTTGCCGAACTTTGGTATCCCGAACCTAATTTTGCGTCGTACGTCAATTTGTTCGGTCAATTTAAAAACGATCCTTCCTTGCCTAAAAAATCTTTAAAAGATCAAATAGAGACGTCTAGGAGAAATAGTTTGACTTTTCAACCCACTTTGTGTCAACCAAGTCAACCTTTACCACCTCCATATGTTGATACCACTTTTTCAAGTCGTTCTGTCACTCCTAAGCCGATGTCCATTGCTGAGCATATTGCTCAATCTCCCAGCCGATCTTTCACCCCTCTCCACTCATCTAGTTCAAGGGATCCGCACGATTATTCACCTTTTTATCCACATGTTGACTCTACCCCTGCCCAACCACCCACTTCCTACCAGTCCTACCCGACTTTCCCACCTTCACTAGACACTGTTTCTACACAGCCATTAGGGAGTTTCACATATCCAAACAATTTCGAATCTTTTACCGAAACCCCCTTACCACCCAAGTCTAGTTTGGAAGAGTCGTTGGAGGCATATATCTTAGCAACAAACAAAATGACTAGGAATGTGGAAGCGTCCGTAGCCGCCCTTATGCAACCTGCTGAACCGGTAGCTAGTTTCCCGCTGGCTCCAAATTTTTCAATGTATAAGGAGGCGGTTGGACAGAGTGAGAATGTGAGAGGATTTCCAAATCAAACCTACCCATACCCAATTGAATCCAACAACTCCAATTTTCAAACATGTGTCCAAAATGATGAGTTATGCTACTTTGTAGTGCTTGATTTGCCAAATTGTGAGGAACCCCTTTCGAGTGAAACCACACTTAATCCTTTCGATCTTTACACCTCCAATCTAGAACTTGAATTGATAAATATCCATGCTTTTGATGAGGTGTCTAAAGAAATTGATTTTCACTTGATTGAGGATATAGACGTCGGGAATATTTCGGATGATGAACCAGTAGATTTAATTGAAATTTTATGTCCCATTCATCATCCCGAGTCATTAGATGTTTCTCCCGAACCTCATATGCGTCTTGATTTTGATGATAATGGCATGGATGAGTTGAATTTTGAGGAGAATTATAAGGATAGTATCAAGGCGAGTTTTGAGGATCATATTGAGGTTGAACCATTCTTGTTTGATGTGTCGAATTTTCCAATTCATCATCTTGAACCTTTAACTAAATCACCCTCCCTCCTTTCCATCGTTCCGACCACGCTTGAAGACTGTGAGCTTGAAATTTTTTTTTTGAATCCGACACAGTTCTCACAAACGTTAACACTTACGAGTGTTTCACTTTTTCGAACGATGTTGATGGCTCATCGCCCGAGTTTGAGTCCTTTACATTTTCAGATGAGTTAATTGAACTATCAGACTCGGTTGCTTACAGTAGTTTCGAACCATTAATGGAATCTTTCAAGTTTGAGACAGTTTACTACGGTGAGAATGAGACTATCCCTAATTCACTCCCTTTCGTCCTTCCTATCGTTTCGACCGTGCAAGAGACCGTTACGCTTTCATCTCCTATACCAAGTTCGGCGTACCCATGTCTTCTTGTGAATCTTGAGGGATTTGACCCCATTTCTCGACGGGTTGATAGGTTAGCGCAATCGCTTTTAACACATCGGTCATTACATATTGCGCTAATTTATTCACTCGATTTACACGCTCAAGATCGCGCGACCCTTCTTTCTCTTTTCCGCCATTCTTCTCCACCGCCGAGACCATCTTCCATTCTTCTTTCCACACGGTCTCGTGTGTTTCTCATTTCTTTCCTCTACACCCTATTATTTCACCAACTCGGCCATTACCACGATAAGATTTTTGAATGGTTGGTGCTAACCTTTGGCTTGTGTAAGGCCAAGCTTAAGTTTGGGGGGAACCTTGTTGTATATATGTATATATATTTTTGTTTTCTTTTTCTATAAAAAATAAAAAAAATTCAAAAAAAAATTATAAATAAATAAACAGGGGAGTGCCGACAATTTTGACCCTCTTGGTTTAGCATGACAGTGAGGACACTGTCAAGTTCAAGTTTGGGGGTACGCTCGGTACGTCTTCTTCCTTCGCATTCATATGTATATTTTTGCATTTGCATACTTATTTTAAAAACCCATAAAAATTGAAAACTTTCAAAAATTATAAAAATTATTGTATTCAATTTTGGCTAATTGACTTGAGTTTGACGAATATGTTAACTGGCTAGGAACAACTAGATCTTAGACTTATTAAATTAAAAACCCTAAAAATAACCTTCCTTAAAGTTTAGCGTAGAAAATATTTGTTTTTGTAGTTTATTTAGAAATAGGCAAATTTTGAGTTCAGTTCTTAGGCTAAGTTAAAACAAAGGAAAAGTATTGATATCTTTATTAGAGTATAAGTTTGAAAAATAGTTCCTAGCTTAAGTCTTGATTCTGAAAACGTATACCCTACAAATTGCACAATCACGCACCTTGAAACTTGGAATTGTAGAGAAGACATTGAAATGCTCTTTTCTAAAGTCCTTAGTACAATGAAAATAAAAGAAAAAAAAGTGTGAATAAAGAAAGAAAAAAAATGAACACTGGTTTTTGTGATTAATTAAGGCTGCAAAAATAGAAAAATATTTAGCGAGGGTGCTTCATCACCTAGTGCCTTAGACTAACTGGTTTGGGAGTCACTGCTAAAAGCCTTAGGTGTTGCAAGACTAGGAATTACGCTTTAATATGCAAACACATCTTGTAATCGGTCATTGGTACCTCAAGAAGTATTAACGGTCGCATGAAGGATGTGTAAGCAAAATTCATTTAAAAAATTCACCAATTAATAAGTGCTTTGGACAAAAGGACAAGAGTATGATTGCTTGATTTGAATTTCCAAGTGTAGGGGTGATTTATACACACACGTAGGGGTATGTGATTGGAGTTTAGATGAGAGAAAGGAACGAAGAATAGAACTTGTATCTTTAGTAGAGTTGATAAAAATTACTAAGTGGAGATGGAACCCTAGAAGGAAAACTTAAGAAATGCCGAAAGCTAAGTAAGTCAATAGAATATATATAATCTTAAGTTAAATGATGAGGAAGTGTGAAGAATATGGGTGGATAATTTACAAGTCGACGATAATATAATTCCTTGTTAGAAAACCTAATTGGAGAATTAAAGTCGAAAAAGCCAAATTGATAGGATTTTGTGGGTGTAATCCGCTGAAAACCCTCAGGAGACAACGCTCCTCCTACTAGGGACACCTAGAGGTTTAACAGCTTGTTGCACGAGCTCAGTGCAATCGCGTTTCCTTGCGAAAATGTCGTTAGGATTTTAGTGAATAAAAATAAGTTTGCTCGAGGACGAGCAAAAGATAAGTTTGGGGGTATTTGTTCACACCATAATATTGTATTATTACATTCCCCATTCTTATTAGCTTTATAAATAAACAGGTGCTTTTGACGTATGTCTGCTACATGTTACAGGTTACAGGTTCTTGGACAGAAAACAGTGAAAACAAGGAAAAGACAACGCAAAAGTGGACTTTGACCAACAAACAGAAGACTCTTGATCAAGCCTACATCAAAGATAAAGTTCGCAAAGTACAAGGCAATGCAAGGTCCAAGAATATAAAGCGAACGGTTAAAAATCCATTGCAAAATTGTTCACTGAAGATCTGGAACCAATGTAGAAGCTCAATTGATAAAAGAACCAAGGAATCAGAAGCCCAAAAAGACCCAAAACAAGACATGAAATTTTAAGCAGTCAATCCCACCATTGGGCCGCGGAACCGCGGCCCAAGCCTACCAATGCCGCGGTTCCACGGCAAGATGAAGTCCAGAGGAAAATGAATTTTTACCAAAATGTGGGTGCGGCTCTAACTAGTCAACCTAAGGGCTATTTTTGTAATTTAAGACATGCGAATCAATTGTAAACCTAGGGTTTCTATCTCCTATAAATAGAACCCAAATCATTGTAAATTCCCCATGCCTCCTTTTAATAATAAATTTCAGAATTCTTTATGAAGAGCATCGGTGCCTCTTTTCAATTCATGAATTCAGATCTAACAACCCTGCGTTGATGTTTGGAGAGAGCCATCTGTAAGTAGTTTTATTTAATTGCTCTAGTTTAGATTCAATTCTTTGCCCTAGGTAGATTCAATTCCTTACCGTAGATAAATTGTTTAGAGTTAGTTTTGGGGAAGGCTTTTGAGAGAAGAGATCTCTCATCCCTTTCTTTCTCATAATATATTTTCAATAGGACTCCATGCATACACGCACACACCGCGCCCTACGGCACCCTATCCCTCGAGGTATCGGTGGTACCGTAGTGTAAAGGTCCGGTTGCGCGCGTTTTCCATGGAGGTTAGGGTAAGGATCTCAAAAGGAAGGACAAGAACCTAGAGGAAGGAACACCTTCCCGAATGGATCTAATCCCCTTTATTGATAATTAACATAACTCCTCATAGATCTTCATTCGGGTATAGAAAGCGTTGAGATTTACTTGCATTTCCAAACCATCACTAAACCAAACCCTAGCAAGACTAGATCTAGATAATCGTAGTATAGAATAATTAGGTTTTTAGATTTAATAATCAATCCGAACACCCTTCGGAATTAACACGTTTGAGCGATTAGGAAATTCACAACATCCCTGTGGACCGACCCGTACTCACCGGCTAGCTACATGCGATGTCGTTCTTGATTGCGGTTATAGAAATAGTTTTTAAGATCCAAATCATCCCCCCATTTGCACAAGCCATCATTTGTGTGTGCCATGGGCAGCCCACCATGGTCCATGCCATCAAAGAATCATGTGCAAACTTGTTTGTGTTGGACTAAAATTGTGTGCACACATTTATTTTGCAAAAGCTCTTTGAATATCGGTTGATTTCCTGTTCTGTTTGCAGTGTCGGCTCCCAAACGCTATATCCGTGATATTGAGTTTGTTTCCTGTATTTAATCACGAACACCTGTAATCTGTAATTACTGAGCAGACACTGATTAATAGCACCGATATATAACAAAATAGATAATGAATGAGCGGTATTAAAATGCAGTTTTCTGAGATGAACATATATTTATAAAGACGTTTTGCACAATAACTTGGGTGTGTATGAATAAAAATAGGTGAAAAGTAGGAGTGAAGAATAAGACTTAGGTTCTCTGTTAAAAATGATATATATTCTGACTTGAAACCTAACTGGAGAACGAAACTTGAGAAAAATCATAACTCCTTTCAAACTCGTGTGATCCTTTAGAACTTTATCCTGGTCCGTATTTATGACATAATGACCCTAATCAAGTTCTTAAAAACTTGTGGACACTATCCGGACAATCACGTAAAGACGTGTATAAGCTTATGTTAAACAAATTGTAAGGAGTGAAAAATAGGGGTTAACATTTCTGACTTGGGTGATAGAACTTCTAACTTTGATCTCTAACTTAAGATTAGAATCAACAGTTCTCCACAACGCTAACTTGATTGGGTTTTGTGGGTGTAATTCGCTGAAAACCCTCAGGAGACAACACTTCTTCTACTAGGTACACCTACAGGTTTAACGGCTTGTTGCACGTGTTCAGTGCAATCGCGTTCCCTGCGAAAGTGAGGCTAGGATTTTTTGTTTTAATCAGGACAAGCAAAAGATAAGTTTGGGGGTATTTATTCATCACAGAAAACTGCATTTTAATACCTTTCATTCATTATCAATTTTGTTAATTATCGGTACTATTAATCAGCGTCTGCTCAGTAATTACAGTTTACAGGTATTCGTAATAAAATACTTGAAACACACTCAATATCACGGATATAGCGTTAGGGAGCCGAAACTGCAATCAGAACAGAAAACCGACCGATGTCCAAAGAGTTCTTTTGCAGATAAACATGTGTACACATTTTTGGTCCAACAAAATGCAAGCGTGCACATGCTCTTTGGTACATGGACCATGGTGAGGCAGCCTTGGCGCACACAAATGATGAATTATGCAAGTGGTGGGCACAAGTGGGATTGTGAGTGTTTAATGCTAAAAGTTTTGATGTGATATGTAGTATCATGCTTCCCTCCTAAATCCCTGAGTAGTAAACATGAGTTTATACATAAATCAAGAAGCACTAGGATGATGTTGGAGAGCACTCGAGTTCACCATACCAAAATGAGCCACTTTCACCTCAACAAAACCGGCGGGCCCCCCAATAAATCCGGCGACGCCGGCCCCCTAGCTCTTTTCTCCCCATTTTTCTGCTAGCACTCTATAGGCATCACATCATCCATTCTATATTTTTTGTTTATTCTATTTTGATGCCTATAAATACCAGAACAGATTAGAGAGAGAGAAGGCATATTTTCTATAGTTTTGTTTTAGTTTTTGGTTTAGGCTTGAGAGTTGAGTGGGCTTTAACTTGGTTTCTTCTTTTTCTTCCCTCTTGATGATTTCTTTTGAGAGCTTCATTATGGAGGTTGAACAAGCTACCAATATCTTATACCTAAACTTCTTCAAGTGTTAATAATATTGTTATTATTTTGTTTACTTGTTTCTTTTCTTTACTTGCTTTTCTTTTCATTATGTGTAACTAATCTTTCTTTGGTTGTGGTGATGGTGAGGAAATGAGATGAAAGGCTTTGCCTTACTCCTCCTCTTGTTCATATTTAATGTGCATATAATTATTATTCTAACTTAAGGATTGTTTATGTATTGATATGATATGGTATTTTGAAACCATGGTTACTTTGTAACCTCTTCATATACCATACGCACTCCCTTTCCCCATTTCACAATATTTAAGTTAAAATCTATTTGGTGTTAAATTTGCTAAGTTTAGATACGGTATTTTGTGACCAAGTGCTTGACAAACCCTCGGTTTTCATATACCCTATACTATCACAAGCACTTAGCAAAGTTAACACTAAAACTAATTTCTCTCGCTTGCTAATTTGTGTTTTTAATGTTGTCGTATGCTTGCTAACCTTTGTGCTTAGTGTTGATATCTCAAGATTGGACATACAAACGGTAAGTGAACAAAACGGACTCATTTCGTGTTTTGCATCGAATATCGAAATTTGATGACTTGTGTTCTGCAACCGTCTTGACAAGTCATGCTTCATGTCGGGATTGATAAAAGGATGGACAACTCATGAGCAAGGGAGCATCGAAGGAAAAGTCGCGATTCGACCATTCGAGCCAAAGCCACGACCATTTCTTTCTTAACTTGTTTTCTTTGTTTTAGTGTTATATATTTTTGTGACAAACCAACCAATTCATTATTTTTTGAACCTTAAACAACAAAACCCAATACACAATTCCCTGCGGATCGACCCGTACTTGCCGGCTCGCTACAACGCGCCGTGCACTTGCTGTTTATAAATTTTAAAACGAGACCGAGCTCACGTGTGCATCCATTTCCTTAAAATGATTCCATTTCCAAAACATACGCGTTTGCGTGCGTGGGTAAAGTCCCAACACTTCCCTACCTTTTGGCACCAGCCTAATGTTTGGAAGAAGATTATCCAATAAGCATAACAGGTGTACTTTCCTAATCAAGGAGTTCTCGCAACCTGAAAGAAGGTGAAGGGAAGAGACAACTGAATAATCCTATTGAATTTCTTCAGAACCTGTGGCCATCCTCGACTGAAGTAACTTCTTCGAGTTCATATGTAACTATACGATGGCCGTTCCAAGCAATATGGATCATCGTAGTGATATGACGTGTTCTGAAAAAAATGCAAAGGGTAAAGTAGGAGTGGTAGGGATATATACAATTTTGTCGCGAATCAAGACAAGCCAAAACCAAAGGGTGTAAGAAGGTTCGGTCAAATTGGTTCATAAGTTTTTAAGGTAAGTCATGGGTCGCTGTACCAGAGAGAGAAAAGAAACACTCAGCATGCACTGTGTCAAGATCAGATTGGTTATCACTTTATCTGATCAGGATGGCTCCCATTGTTCGCTCGAATTCTCCTTCAAACCCGAAAAGGAGAACTAGTCGGGATCATTTAAGTGAAAAAATCTCCTGAGAAGTAATACATACTCATTAGTGGGAATCGGGACCCAACTATCATCATGTGATAACCTGACGGAATCCGCTCAAGTCACCACACTCCAGAAGGTATGCAGATGCCTGGCAAGTTTTCCGTATGTTTGAAACTCCCGATATGGTTTTTGCCCCTAGGATCCAAGTGACCTTGACAATGTCAATAAGTTAAAAGGTCCTAGTCAAGTTCAACCGTCTTTATCCTGATTCCATTAGACCCACCCGCACAGACCTTTGACAAGATCAACAAGGTCGAATTACTGTCCTAACCAATCCACACATCCATGTGACAGAAAAGTATTACAGAGCTACCGCACACAACGCCTTGACAAGATTAACAAACGCAGTATGAATACTAAGCAATACTAATCTGAAATGATGGAGGGTTACGGCTGGTTTTTGGTGAAAAACCTTTAACGTAATGAACTTGATATCGTTGAAGGAACTCGAGTGGCTTTGAAATGGAGTTGTTTAAGCTTCGCATTGTAAAACTAGTAACATAAACTTTTGTTTAAGAGCGAACTCCCAATGAAGGGATTAAGGATCTTCCCTCATAGAATGAGGTGCGGGGTATTCCTAACCGAATACCTCTATGCAAAGCAAAAGAATACGACCATAAGTTTTGAAGAAAACCGAGTAGTTTTAAAATTGGTTCCGACAACATCATTTAGATTTATTTTTCCTTGCATTATTTCGATAATGCGTTCCTATCATTTTATGTTTCCAAGCTACAAAAGAAACAACCAAAATAACATGCTTTTTATATGCCATCTGCATCGCCACGGGGCCCGTCATGCACCGTTAGGTTACTTAACTAACGACAGAGTAGGTGCTGGACTAGCGCGGATGCAAAACATATAGAAGCATCTTATATATATATATATATATATATATCAACATCGTAGGCAGATAATAGTCATCACAGGCATATAAAATCATCACAAGCATGCGGACAACAGTATGAAATAGCGGATAATCTAGGAGCCCCGCATTTCATATGAGCCATAAACGAGACGCGACATTCCCCAGTCATGCGGATTGCCATTGCAATGAAGATCTTAGACCCCTATGAGTGTGGCAAGTTACCCGCCAATCCACGAAGTGAGGAAACCCCAATCAACAATGTGAATGGGTCACCCAATACTTCACGGAATTTGGTAACTTGAGCACCCCTCCGTGGGTCAACCTATACCCCCTACGAGTGTGGCGACTAGCCCGCCAATTCTAGAGTAAGGCCCGCCGATCTCAATTCCATGAGATGCGGGCCCGTTACCTTCTAGAACCCGGCTATTTGAGCACTCCTCCGTAGGGTAATCCTAGTACAGAAAAGAATATATATATACAACGGCGACATCGACCTCAACCCTGTCGTGCCCCAATAAAAGAATACACAAACTGGCAGTGACGGCAGTCCACATGTCGGACGCTCGCTCCGTAATAATGAATATACAAATGAATCTGAACCGTACATTTAACATTGCACACAAGGCTATCCATCACGACAATCCGCACAAACCATAACTATATATATATAACCGCAGAAGCAAGCAACACCAGAATGTGTGCAACCTCGTCTAAATGAACATAGAGCAATTAGACGGCATTCAGCAACACATATATCACAGATACCGATGATGCAAAAGTTTTTAAAACTCCCGAGTTGTCCCAAAGCAAAGATGACACAAAGTGAAATCTGGGACAAATCAAACAACACCAAAAATACCAATTTACAAAACCCAAGACTTAACATGAAAACGAGCTCCAAAGTGAACAGTGAAACGGGTGAGGCCGGCCAAAAAGAGATTCTCGCCAGTCCAAACTTGATGGAATGTGCTCGTTTTCATTGTGTGTCCCCATCTAGTCAAGATGAAGCTTCTGTACTTATTTAAAAAAATTTTAGAGACCAAAAATATTTCAGACAGAAACTGGGTTTTAAAAATGGAGTTTTTGGTTTTGAAACTAAAGCATCATCAAACACTAGTTTTTGGTTTTGAAACTAAAGCATCATCAAACACTAGTTTATGGTGTTTAGGTAGCTCTGATACTATGTTGGGATCCAGCGCTCGCATCGCGGAGGCCGCGGGCGAGGCGGAAGCGAAAACAAAAAATTTTTGCGGGCATTGGACACGCAAACCCAAGGATTCGATCCAAACACCCTATACTAGAAAACTAAAACATGCAAGGTTTGAGAAATACAACCTTTATCGTGTGTCCACCCAATTGTGGAAGTCCCCTCCAAGCTCTTAGCCGCCGGGATCATGCTTGAGAATCGACCACCCTAGCCGAAAACGATCCACCCGAGGGAACACGGAGGAGGCTCAAACCGACAACCCAAAGTTGCTAGGTTTGGATGTCGATAATGCAGGAATACTCCACTAAATTTTTCTCTCTAGAATCTTGCTCAAATATGGGAGCAAGAAGAAGAAGGTGAAGAGCTAGAGGAAGCATGAAGCATGAATGGAGGAGATGAAGAAAAAATCATCAAGTCAACACTTGTAGAAAAGAATAGCTACAATTATCTCAACCATGGTGCAATAGTGCACACAAATAGATTTTAATAATTTAAAATCCAAAGCCATCATTCTCTACATGAAATGAACCATGCTTCACTTTACACCTCATTTCCACCTCATTTCCCTTTTTATTTTTCTAAATAGAAAAATAAATATGAGGTGTTCTTCTTCCAGAAGCATTCCCACATAAATACATAATACTTCACCCGGTATATGTATCGCTACATATACACATATACGTATAAAAATACGGATAGCACCATAGAGAGAAAATAATTAATGAACAATAATACTAAAATATTTGTATCAAAATACATATATAATTTATTAAATCAAAACCTGATTTAATAATCCGGCTTAATCCTAAGCCGGCTAGTATTATTAACCGTCCAATTAAAATCCGTGTAGCCCGTACACGTATTTAATCGGACACCCTGCACGTACCAACGAACTGCTCCTACATCTATCGCCTGAACCGGGAAAACCCTCTGTGTGAGACTCTAAAGACTCGACAATACGCTGGTAGTGGGTTTAACCACAAGCACGTCAGCGGCACTAGCTGTACGTAATGACTACCCAGGTACTTGTCGAAATGGGGGTTGACAATCAAGTGCGTCCTTAACCTACTGAGCCTGAATGTGACAATCTCCGTACAGTCCAGTCTCTTTGTCAAAGAGTATCGCATATCAGGTCTAGGGGATGGATAATGCCAGACCCCTACTAACCCGATAAGTCGTGTCTGAGTCTAGCTCATCACCAACTAAGATACAACTGATCAACTATCAGTAAACCTCGTCCACCATGGCCACAGATTTTTGTGATAGCCAACTGAACATAGCGTGACATCGACTCCTAATACCAGGAGGGACGAATCCCTGACAGTCGACCACTGCTTCCATGTGGCTCGGGACTATACCCAACTAAAACCTGTTTGCACGACTCCTTTGAGCTGTGGTAGGGTAGTAATCAAAGTACAGTGGGAACTCACACGAGACAAATGAAGACTTCAGGTCGAGGGACTAACCTGTACTCATGCCACCTGAGAACTTCCATCTGACAATAGGTATAGGTATAATACCATCTAGAAGTTCTCGGCGAGTCCATCCAGTGTACTCACCTCCAGTGGACACCTGTATACTATTTTAGGTGACATAACACCAATGGATTGTGAGACCAGCCACCGCCCCTCGTCGAGGTTTTGAAATGTATACACTAGTCTACTCCGGAATATCGATGCCCAGTCTCGATACCCCCACGACTAGGGACATTTAAGGATGTGCTTATAGGCTACCCAGCTCTCATATATATGATCGCCATCATAATCTGGTAGTCAAGCAAGAATCCTATAGGCTTCATTATTATTGTTCATCTTAGAAAACTGCATTTTAATACCCTCATTCGTTATCTATTTTTGTTCATATCGGTACTATTAACCAGTGTCTGCTCAGAATTACAGATTACAGGTGTTCATGATAAAAGACTGGAAACACACTCAAAATAACGGATATAACATTTAGGAGCTGACACTGCAGACGGAACAGAAAAACGACCGATATCCGAAGAGCTCTTTTGCAAATAAATCGTGTGTATACTTTTTTGGTCCAATATAACACAAGTGTGCACATAGCTCTTTGGTTCTTGGACCTAGGAGGGGGCTGCCCAAAGTACACATGGGGGACATGGGTAATAAATGCAAAAAGATTTGACATGATGTGTGGCATCTTGTTCCCTCCAAATACCTGAGTGCATCCATGGCCTTTACAGAGAAATCTAGCAGCACCAGAGTGATGTTGGGATGCGCACAAGACCACATACCTAGCACGAGCCCATGATTCATCATTAGGACCGGCCACAAGCCCCTTTTGATCGAGCAGGCCGGCCCCCCTGTACCCAATATGCACCAAATTTCTGCAGAGCCTCCCTTGCTGCCATGTCACATCATTCTTATTGCTTTTTTAATCATTTTTGGTGCCTATATAAAGCAGACCAGTGAAGCAAGGGGAGCCCCCTCATATATTCTCACATACTTCTATAGTTTTGTTAATTTCTTTATTTTTTGGTTTAGCTTGAGGATAAGTAGGCTTCATCATTGGTTTCTTCTTCTTCTTCCCTCTTGAAGCTTTCTTTGGAAAGCTTCATTAAGGAGGTTGAAAAAGTAACCAAATTCTTGTATCTCTTTCTCAAGTGTTAATATATTTGTTGTTTCTTTTATTTACTTGCCTGTTTTTCTTTTATCATGTGTAACTAATCTTCATTGGTTGTGGTATTGGTGAGGAAGTGAGATGAAAGATTTTGCCTCCTCCACCTCTTGTTTATGTTTCATGTGCTTCAATTTATGATTCTAACTTAAATATTGTTTATCTATTTATATGATATTGTATTTTGAAACATGGTTACTTTGTAACCTCCTCATATACTATATTTATTCCCTTTTCCCATTTCAATGTTTATGTTAAAATCAATTTAGTGTTAAGTTTGCTAAGTTTGGATACGATATTTTGTGATTAAGAGACTTGACAAATCTCTTGGTTTCATATATCATATACCATCACAAACACTTAGCACACTTAATATTAAAATCATTTGCGCTCACTAACTACTTTGTGTTTTTGTTGTTGCGGTATGCTTGCTAACCCTCCCCAAACTCGGACATACAAACGGTAAGTGATCAAAACGGACTCGTTTCGTGCTTTGCGGCGAATATCAGATTTTGACGACTTGTGCCTTACAACCATTTCGACAAGTCGTGCATCATGCCGGGATCAACGTGAAAACGAACAACTCATGAACAAGGGAACGTCGAGGGAATCGTTGCGATTCGACCTTCCGAACCAAAGCCGCAACCACTCTTGCTTAACTTGTTTTCCTTCTTTCTTTGTTTTCCGTATTTCCGTATTCTTTTTATATTTTTGTGAAAAAACCAACCATTCATTAATTTGTTGAACCTTAAATCATAATACCCAATACACAACTCCCTGCGGATCAACCCGTACTTGCCGGCTCGCTACAACGTGCCGTGCACTTGCGGTTTATAAATAGTAAAACGAGAACGATCTCGCGTGCGCAATCCTTTTCCTTAATTTCATATCCGTTTCCATAACATACGCGTTTGCACGCGTGGGTGAATTCCCAATAAGTTTTTGGCGCCGTTGCCGGGGAGTTGGTAGTATTAGGTATTGTTATTTCTGGTTCTTACTAACTCATTAACTACTAACTCAAATATTTTTTTTCAAAACTAACAAAACATGATTCTTTTTAACTTGTTCTCTATCTTTACTGTCTGCTATCACTCTGTAAACCAACTTAAAAATCAAGTTAAACCATTGGCATACTAATATTGCATAAAGACCTCACACAAAATTCCATCACAAACCAACTTAATTTGGCCGGCGACATCAAGGAAGATTCTGAGCTCGCCTGCCCAATGAAGGTTTTTGTGGTTTTTTCTTTTCTGGTGATCTCCAGTGCAGTGTTTGTACTCTAGTGGTATTGTTTGATTTTTAAAATTTTGAGTGTGCAGGAATTGGGGCACATATATCGCTTTTGGACACTAAATATCGTATTTTTCTGACATTTCAGTTTTTAGGAAATTACGACCAACGATCGTGCGGAGCGAGGATCAAATTCAATTGCAAAATGTCAGTGAAGTACAGTGCCAAAGATCCGGGTTGTTTGACCCGCGCAAGCGAACATTCAAAGACTTGGATCACTTCAACGGGGGTTTCTTAACCTAATTCACATCGGTACGTACTTTCTAACACCTTCGCTCAAATCCGACGCAATCCAATACTCTATCTTCTACAGGATTCTTTGCACAAATTGCCACCAATATGACAAAGAACTAATCGTATTTGGTGCAGCGCTTAAAACTTAAATGAAAAAGAATTGCTTTATTTGATTGAATTCTTGAATTCTTTTATTGATTGCGCATTTGCATCTTAATACGGAATTAAGGGCAAAAATGACCAAACAAGATATGGTAAAGGATTTCATTACCTTTTCTCCGTAGCTCACAAATCACAAAATTGCATTCTTTCATACCCACAGTAATTTAAAATCAATTAGAACTTTGACTCTAAGGACATCGCACTCATTAGGAGAAGTTAACTGTGTTTAGAACACCGCTTAACGGTATATCGTTCACGGGATGTCTAGGGAAGTGTTCAAGAGAAAGGGTTATCTAATTAAGGAATTTTGCGAAAGCGTTGTAAAACCTCCCCTTCTCTCTTGCACTTACTTGGCTTCGTGATCTGTATATCTTGAGCCCGTTTCTCGACACAGTTTTACTTCGACATTCAGGTTCTTGAGAAGGTCTAGTTGACTAGCATACCATAGACTGCTATTGGTGTGATATTCTCTCTTTTTATGATTTTTGTGAATTCTTGTTAAAATGGGCGATACACGATTTAATTCAATTTTTCACGATCCTTATTCTTTTGTTTATACTAAATCCCAATACACTTGTTCAAATTGCCAGAATTTTTCACACATTCACGACAACTGTCCTTTCTTAGGGGGTGACTAACCGTCCCAGATTTTTGATAATGGTCATCTACCTAACACTCTTGAGCCCAGTCCTACTTCAATTTTAAACCTAATGATTGAAGATTTAGAGAAAGAGGTCGACAGGGTTACTGCTTTAGCATCACCACCGTCACAACCCTCCCTACCAGAAATAATTGAACCATCATTAGGGAATGATAGTGAGATTGATGCTAGGTTGACCGCTCTAGAAAAGGGTATTGAAGTAATGACTGCCGTCGAGAATCAAACATCTGCTACACTAGCCCTGTGTATACAGCAGTCTGAGCAATTATTTCTTGCTCAAGCTCAATTATTGGCTAGAATAGAGGAACACATGAAACATCTAGCTGTGAGGATTCTAGGGAGTGAACACAGTCAATCAGAACCAAATAGTGTTAATATCTGTCATCTAGGAAGTCACCCGAGTGAGAAAAACGATCAAGCGAATTTTGTTGATTTCATAGATGATGATGCAAAAGAATTGACTGAGTGTTATCAGGACACACAAGAAAAACCTCCGACTGATTTGTACATTCTAATTTTTGAGGAGAAACCTTGTGAATTTGTCGGGTATGGTTTGGATGGATTGTCAGAAGAGATCAATGATCAGGAACCCACAATTTTTGTATCACCTAGTGATATTGTTTCGGAAGAAACGTTAGTGTGGGAACCTACCTTTTTAGATGACATAAACCTACCCAAGTGTGAATGTGATAAAGGCGATATTGGATTGAGAGAGTCCGTGAGCTATAGTGATAAGAATAGGATTGTGAAAAATCATAGAGAGGAGGACAACATTGAAGAATATTCTTTCATATCGAGTTTTGAGGAAATTTTTGCGGATGAACTAGATATACTTGGGGAGTTTGAGTCAGAATCCATTTGGGAACATCCTAAGAACCTTTCTTTTACCGAACTTTTTACGGATGAACTCCATTTTTTAAACGAACCCGACTTTGAAACTCGACATATACTTCTTGAAAATTCAATTCATCCGAACAACAATTCTTTTTCCTCTTCAAAACTTCGTCTTCATCTTCAGCGTCTTCTGATCCTTACTTTTAGACGCCCATGCCCTTCACTAACATCTAACATATACCTTTTCTTTTTCTTTTTCTTTTCTATATGCTTATTCTTTTGCCAGCCATGGCACTATATAGATAAAATCTTTCAATGGCTGGTATTAATATCTGGACTAACCAAGTCGTTTAACATGTAAATGTTGTAATTAGTCTTAGGTCTTTTTCTTTTTCTTTGAAATAAAATTCTCACCCTGATGTCTAAGTCTAGCTACCGAAGACGGGAGCAACGATGAGGACATCGTAAAATTCAAGTTTGGGAGTGAGCACTCCATTTATTTTTCTGCATCATGTATATATTCTGCATTGTATACATATTATAAAACCCATAAAAATTGAAAAAATTTCTTCAAAAAATCATAAAAACTTTTTCGTCATGTTAGCTAGCGGGGGAACTTAGACTCGAAGTCTGACAGTTCGGTTGATAAGATAGAAATAACTAAATCCTTTTTGAGAGATTGAAAATCCGAAAGATAACCCTTCTTCTGTTTAACCTTGGTAATTATACATCCTTACAGTTTTTTTAAGAAATAGGTAATCTTGAGTTTAGTTCTTTAGTTAAGTCGAGATGAAGGGAGAGTATTAATGCTTTACTGAAAGATAAGTCTGAAATATAGTTTCTATTCTTGAGTCCAAATTTAGAAAATATATACCCTACAAACTGCACATACACGCACCTTAAAACTTGGGATAGTAGAGGATACCTAGAAATACTCTTGCCTGAAAGGTTAGTATGAAAGAAAAAACGGTATTTAAAGCTAACCACTATAAGAGAATCATTGAAAAATATATCTGGTCTTGAAAAGAAAAAAAAAGAAAAAAAGAAAAAAAATAAAGTCGAGACCTGGAGACTGCTATTTACGATTTAAGCTCACACATTCGGTAATCGGCTGTTAGTGCCTCAAGAAGCATTAATAGTCACATGAAAGGTGTGTGAGCAACACCGTCCATCACTAACGAATAAGAAGTAGTATTAGGCATTAAGGCAAGGGTACTATAGCTTGAATTGAATTCTTGAGTGTAGGGGTGAAAAACACATACGTAGGGGTATACGCTCGATATTTGGAGGAAAGATATGAATAAAGAATAAGACTTATGTTTTCCTTAAAGTTGATAAAAATTCCTAATTGGAGACCGCACTTTAGAAGGAAAACTCAGGAGATACCGAGATCTTTCTAACTGTCAAAACGTATACGATCATGGGTTAAATCAATAGGAGGTGTGAAACATAGGGTTGGATATTTCTAACTTGGATAATAGAACTTCTATCTTTGATCCGTAACTTAAAGATTAGAATCAATCGTTTCTCCGCAACGCTAACTTGACTGGATTTTGTGGGTGTAATCCGCTGAAAACCCTCAGGAGACAACACTCCTCCTACTAGGGACACCTAGAGGTTTAACGGCTTTTTGCACATGCTCAGTGCAATTGCGTTCCCTGCGAAAGTGAGGCTAGGATTTTTTGTATTGCTCGGGACGAGCAATAGATAAGTTTGGGGGTATTTGTTCATCTCAGAAAAATGCATTTTAATACCCTCATTCGTTATCTATTTTTGTTTATAACGATACTATTAACAAGTGTCTGCTCAGAATTACAGATTACAGGTGTTCGTGATAAAAGACTGGAAATACACTCAAAATCACGGATATAACGTTCGGGAGCTGACACTGCAGACGGAACAGAAAAACGACCGATATCCGAAGAGCTCTTTTGCAAATAAATCGTGTACATATTTTTGGTCCAACACAACACAAGTGTGCACATAGCTCATTGGTGCTTGGAACTAGGAGGGGGCTGCCTAAAGCACACATGGGGGGACATAGGTAATAAATGCAAAAATATTTGATGTGATGTGTGGCATCTTGTTTCCTCTAAATCCCTGAGTGCATCTATGGCCTTTACAGAGAAATATAGCAGCACTAGAGTGATGTTGGGAGCACAAGACCACACACCTAGCACGGGCCCATGATTTATCATTAGGACCGGCCACATGCCCCTTTTGACCGAGCAGGCCGGCCCCCTGTCCCCAATATGCACGAAATTTCTGCATAGCCTCCCTTGCTGCCATGTCACCTCATTCTTATTGTGTGTTTAATCATTTTTGGTGCCTATATAAAGCAGACCAGTGAAGCAAGGGGAGCCCCCTCATATATTCTCACATACTTCTATAGTTTTGTTAGTTTCTTTATTTTTTGGTTTAACTTGAGGGTGAGTGGGCTTCATCATTGGTTTCTTCTTCTTCTTCCCTCTTAAAGCTTTCTTTGGAAAGCTTCATTAAGGAGATTGAACAAGTAACCAAATTATTGTATCTCTTTCTCAAGTGTTAATATATTTGTTGTTGTTTCTTTTATTAACTTGCTTTCTTTACTTGCTTGTTTTTCTTTTGTCATGTGTAACTAATCTTCATAGGTTGTGGTATTGGTGAGGAAATGAGATGAAAGGCTTTGCCTCCTCCACCTCTTATTTATGTTTCATGTGCTTCAATTTATGATTCTAACTTAAATATTGTTTATCTATTGATATGATATGGTATTTTGAAACATGGTTACTTTGTAACCTCCTCATATACCATATTCATTCCCTTTCCCTATTTCAATGTTTAAGTTAAAATCAATTTAGTGTTAAGTTTGCTAAGTTTGGTTATGATATTTTGTGATTAAGAGACTTGACAATTCTCTTGGTTTCATATATCATATACCATCACAAACACTTAGCACACTTAACATTAAAATCATTAGCGCTCACTAACTACTTTATGTTTTTGTTGCAGCGGTATGCTTGCTAACCCTAGTGTTTAGTGTTGATACCCCAAGCTCAGACATACAAACGGTAAGTGATCAAAACGGACTCGTTTCGTGCTTTACGGAAAATATCGGATTTTGATGACTTGTGCCTCACAATCGCTTCGACAAGTCATGCTTCATGCCGGGATCAACGTGAAAACGAACAACTCATGAACAAGGGAACGTCGAGGGAATCGTTGCGATTCGACCTTCCAAACCAAAGCCGCAACCATTCTTTCTTAACTTGTTTTCCTTCTTTCTTTGTTTTCCGTATTTTCGTATTCTTTTTATATTTTTGTGACAAAACCAACCATTCATTAATTTGTTGAACCTTAAATCACAATAACAACTCCCTGCGGATCGACCCATACTTGCCGGCTCGCTACAACGCGCCGTGCACTTGCGGTTTATAAATAGTAAAACGAGAACGATCATGCTTGCGCAATCCGTTTCCTTAATTTCATATCCATTTCCTTAACATACGCGATTGCGTGCGCGGGTGAATTCCCAACAATATGTATAGAGACACGCAATAACAAGTAAAACGTATACACATCAATGATAAAAACAAACTAGATAGCATACTATCATTTCGAGTAAGATTGTTCTACCTGTATAGGTCCTCCCTCAATTATTATAATCGCGTGCCTACAATTACAATAATTGCCTTGATGGCACTATATCCAAAGGGGAAGAGCGTCCCCATAATCAAAAACCCCTCATAAACAAGGGGGAATCTGATAAAGTCTGCTACAACGGCCGCATCCATCCAAACCTCCGATATACGGTGCCAGATATCAATTTAGCATCTTCGGAGAGGTGGACGGATAAATCCAAATAGCATCCGCCCCCAGATTCAGGCACGACAATCCATCCCTGTTCGTCTCCATCTCGGGCGGTGAACAGATTCTGGCATACCCGGTGGGATCTCTTCCTCTTTCCATTCCACACTTCGTGTGTCGTATTTTTTCGCGATCAAGTAATCGCGGTATAAATGTTTGTAGTTGCTCTTGGGTGATGGGATACTGAATCTAGCGTTTCGTTTCTATGAAAAATGGCGTTTGCTTCCACTCACCGTAACTCAGGCTCTGTCACATCTGGTGGAGTCATGTATGGTCCACTTGCAGTCTCAAATCTCTGCAATCCGGCTCTTCAAGAAATCATTGGGCTTCTCTTTGGGTCTATGCTCCCACCTCCCACCCTCGGTATCTCAATGCCGAAGGAGGAATCCTAGAAGAAGTCTGTCTTCCACAGGCTGGCTCCTCAAGCTTCTGCTTTGCCGATGGAATCGATTTCCAAACAACTGGTACCTTCTGAAGGCCAAGGTTGACGCAGGGGGCAGAATACTCAAGCTCTCGTAGAAAACAGGGGGAAAGCTCTGCAAAATCCTGAGACTAATCAAATTCCGGCCGTAAGAAACGGTCGACGTCGATATCGGCGTCATACAAAACAAGTTAGGGGCAGTTCTCCGTATAGTCCTGTTTCAACCTAAGTGGTGAATGCTGCTGTTTCAACCGGGAACAGCTTCGAACTGTTGCGAAGGGTCAGACAAAATTCTACCACCGCGATATTGAAGAAATCACCGCATCCTGTGGAGATCCGATGTGAGCAGAGAGCAGTTCGCTCCCCAAAAGAACTTTCCTCATCTATATATAGGGTGTGGAAGCAGGTGAAGGACTCAGTCGTTGTCTGCGGCTCTTCCCCTAAACGTTAGCCAAATTCTGACAAATTCCTTTTCAAATACAAGGGGACTCATCCCAAGGCGGTTCCTGCTACAACGGTTCCTCCCGAAGCCAAAGTGGCTTCTCAAAAGAAAGAGAGGACTAATAAGGCTCAAGCGCCCGAGGCATGCTTCAAAGGCTAAAACTCCAAACACCCCAAGCCTGGGGGAATGGTAGTTCATACAGTCCACATGGTGAACTCCAAAGACGAAGTTCGAGCTTCTACTAGTCACGGACCGCATACTCGGTCTCTGAAAAAATCTCAACTGCAACGTGAAAAGGTACAGGAGATGCTTTCTCAGGCGGCAGCACTCGCTAATCCATTGCCTAAGAAAAATCCCGACGCACCCGAAGAAAGAGTAGGGCAGGAGTCGGATATTGATTTCCTAAAGCGTGCTCTATGAAAGAGAGATGAAGAAGCAGCAGAAATGTCCACTAAAATGAACCAGATGGCCCTCTTGATCCAAAATATGGCTGGAATGATGGTCCATTCAGAACCACCGGTAGTTGCTATTAAAGATAAGGGTAACACATTAAATCCTCCTCAAGACTCATCAACGCCCGAAGAAAAAATGATTCCAAAAGAAAAGCTGGACGAATATATCGCTCAGCAAATCAATGCTCACTATGTCAGTGAAGTTGCAAATAGGTCAGTCAAGACTAGTGGACCATATCCGGCCAGGTACGATCAAATACAGTATCCGCCAGAGTACACACTTCCAACGTGCCACATGTACAAAGGATCTGGGGATCCTCGCCAGCATATTGAGCGATTTAAATCCATGTGTGGCAATACTGGAGGAAACGATATACTGCTCCTCCGACAGTTCGTCAGCAGTCTGGCGGGCATCACCTTCGAATGGTATGCGGAACTCCCAGATGATTCCATGAAGTCCTTCGACGAGATGGATAATCTTTTCTATCAAAGATTCGCTAGTGCATATAAATGCACTACCGTGGCGGCGTTGGTCAAAAAAAGGGTTAGACCGAATGAGACCTGGGTTCAATATGTTACCTGATGGCGAAATCTCTGGTCAAAATGCGAGTAACACATTGACGAAGCTGCAGCCGTGGGAATGTTCATAGCCACTCTTAACCCAAATTCAAAAGTGTTCCTATTTATGGCCCTCTTCAAGCCGACGACCTTCCAAGAGCTCATGGATAAAATGACCTGATTGGATCAGATAGGTCAAGACTCTTCATCATCCGATGAAGATGAATGAAAAGAGGAGGAAAGGTGGCGTTTGTCGCTAATGCTAAAAAAATGAGCGGCTCTAAAGCAACCTGTCGCCAAAATAGTGACGGCGTAGGTTCTCGCTCCCCCCGAGATATACACAGGGGGAATATTTCTCACTGGCGGAAGAATCTCTATGTGGGATGGTCCTTTCTTCTCAAAGAACAGAAAGGATATCAAGAAACCTACAAGAAGGTCCTGTAATCAAGTTGAATATCACACTCGAACCAAAAAACCATAGGAGAGATGTGAAATCCATGTCCCATTCCGAATCAGACGATGAGGGGAAAACCCCTCATGTCAAGTCCATTCTTACAAGGAAGAGGAAGACTCGGCAGAAGGAATGACGTGATATCTCGTTCCTTCATATATGAAGAAGATGCTCCATCAGTATCGGAAAGCGACTTTGATGAGCAGGGGGCAGGTTCCGTTTAAAATACCCGGTATTTCCCGCAAAACAACCCGCTTGCGGCGATGGTAAAATAAGCAGTCCAAGAGGGTGAAGACAGCCTAAGGCGAAAAGTGTCTATGAATACAAAAGACATGTAGCAGCGCCTCGGCAAGCATGCGTTGGAAGGAATGAGTTATGCAACTCCCTGACCAAACTACTAAACACGGACCGAGATGTCCCTAAACTAACAATGGACCGAAACGTCCCCAAACTAACAACGGATTGAAACATCCTTAAACTAATATTCGTCCCAAAAACTGGAATGTAGGACCGAGATGTCCTTAAACTAGAAATTCGCCTCAAATATGGCGACAAAGAACCGAGATGCCCTTAAACTAGAAATTCGAACATGGCGACAACGGACTGATATGTCCTTAAACTAAAAATTCGTCTCAAACATGGTGATAACGGACCGAGATATCCCTAAACTAGAACCTCGCCTCAAATATGGCAATATAGGACCGAGAAGTCCTTAAACTAACTATCTGCCTCAAACATGGCAGTACAGACCGAGATGTCCCTAAACTAACAACGGACCGAGATGTCCTTAAACTAAAACTTCATCTTAAAAACGGCGATATTGGATCGAAAAGTCCTTAAACTAATCACTTGCCTCAAACTTGTCGATACTGGACCGAAAAGTCCTTAAACTAATTAATCGCCTCAAACATGGCGATACAGGACCGAGATGTCCCTAAACTAAAATTTCTCCTCCAACATGGCGATATAGGACCAAAACGTCTATAAACTAGTTCATCACCCCAAATACGGCGATACATTCCTTTGGGATCTATATTACAATCGAAGCCCTAGCAGGAAAGATTGCAACTCGAGTCCCACTGGCTACATAGCTAATCCAGCGATGAAGCCACCATCAAAACCCACCGGCAAACATATGGATCACTTACGACGAAGCTACATTCGAGAGTTTCGTTGTCAAAAAAAGAAGATGGGTATGTCCACAAGCGAAATGGGCACGGATGAAAACCCAAAAGGACGCCGTGAGTAAAAACAGTACGATTGCCGGCGAGTTTGTGAAAACCCAAAAGGATGCAATCTTGTTAAAATAAAAAAAACGATATGTCCACAAACAAAATGGGCACGGATGAAAACCCAAAAGGGCGCTGTGAGTAAAAACAGCAATACTGCCGACGAGTTTGTGAAAACCCAAAAATGGTGCAAACTCGTAAAATAAAAAATTCATGTGCACTTGCAAGGTCCTCTTGACCTTGTGAGGAGAAAATACCTACGTGAGATCCTTAAGAATCACAAAAGAGCAACACACTTAGGTATCCTCATGATTCCTATGGAGAAATTACACTTACGAGATCCTCACGACTCGTAAGGAGAATTTTCCCTATGAGACCCTCACGGATCATTGAATTCCAAAGCTTTAAGCTACAGGGATCTAAACCTGTTCTTAAGCCGTCACATCCCCCAAAGTTGCCCTACAGGTGGTCCAATATTGACCCTTGTATACAATCCATGGGTACGAATAAACATTTCCCCACCAAGTTCCACCAATGGAGAGAAATGTCCCCATATGGTGAACGACACTTGTAAGTTCTCTCGACTTATAAGGAGAAACACTCTTGCAAGATCCTTATGACTTATAAGAGAAAATATCACTTGGGAATCCTTACGATTCCTAAGGAGAAAATACACCTACGAGATCCTCACGACTCGTAGGGAGAAATAACTTTATGAGACCCTTACAGCTCATAAAGTCAAAAAGCCTTAGTCGACAGGATTCTAAACCTGTTTGCTAAGCCATCTTTGTTCAAATCAACAAAGGAAAATGATGAGTCGCTCCTGGCAATATCCCAGTTGCAGTGATGCTGATGCCTAAAAAGGTATCAAACTTCAAGTCCTCTCAAGGCAAATGATGATTCGCTCCTGACAATATTCCAGTCGTAGTGATGCTGATACCAAGGTTGGTATCAGATTCCAAATTCGCAATAAAAACAGCAGCGAGTAAAAAAATGCATCTGAAATAGCCGAAATGATGGGGCAACTCGCAATAAAAATCAGCGAGCAAAAAAATATGCATATAAAAAAATAGCCGAAATGATTGGGCAACTCGTAATAAAAAGCAGCGAGTAAAAATATATAAAAAATAGCCGAAATGATTGGGCAATCACGACTTTCGCGATATGAAAAGCAGAAAAGATAGAGTATCGCGACAATAAAAAATAAAATAAAATAAAGTTTTCTCTGCCCTGCATGTATGTCCATATTGCCTCTTGTATACGATCCATGGGCACAAATGGAAGAAAGGGAACCATATTTTCCCACCATGCTCCGTCAAAGGGAGAGAAAGATCTTGATGGCAATATCTACAGCCTAAAGATCAGCTCGACGCTCTTCTCATTCCAACAGGGTGCAGACGTGACGTCAACAAAGCTCCAAGGAGCCAAATAAAAAGGAGTAATGGCAAAATCCCAGCTCCAACTCGACGTTCCTTCTCGGTATAGATTCAACGTCAACAAACAAAAGTGGAGTGATGGCAAAAATCCTAGCTCTAGCTCGACGTTCTCCTCATTCCAGTAGGGTGCGGGCGTAACTGTCAAATGAAATTGGAGCAATGGCATATTCCTAGGTCCGGACCTCGATAGCGATACATACAACATAAAGGTCATTTGGATGTCTACCCAACATCAGCAAAGAATCGGTATGACATCACCAAAATAAAGTGGAGCAACGACATATCCCTAACTCCAGATCTCGATGGCAACATCTACAGCCTAGAGATCAGCCTTACGTTCATTCTCAGTGCAGACGCGACGTCAACAATGACCCAAGGGTCGAACAAAAAAGGCGCCATGGCAAAACCCTAGCTCTAAGTCTTGATGGTTCGTATACAACTCAGAGACTATCTCGACGTTCCTTCTCATTCCAGCAAGATGCAGACGTAACGTCAACAAAAGACCCAAGGGTCGAAATAAAAAAGGAGTAATGGAAAAATCCCAGCTCTAACTCGACGTTCCCTCTCGGGGCAGACGCGACTTCAACAAACAAAAATAGAGTGATGGCAAAAATCCTAGCTCCAGCTCGATGTTTTCCTCATTTCAGCAGGATACGGACGCAAAAATCAAATAAATGTGAAGTGACGGCAAAATCCTAGCTTTAGATCTTAATCGCAACATCTAAAGCCTAGAGATCACCCATACGTTCTCCTCATGCCAGCAGGGTGAAGACACGACATCAACAAAGACCCAAGGGTCAAATAGAAATGGACTAATGGAAAAATCCTAGCTCCAAGTCTTGACGGTTCATATACAACCTAGAGACTATCTCGGCGTTCCTTCTCACTCCATTTGGATGTAGACGCAACGTCAACAAAAGACCCAAGGGTCGAAACAAAAATGGAGCAATGGCATATTCCTAGCTCCAGACTTCAACTGCGATACATACAGCATGGAGGTCCTACAGATGTCTACCCTACTTCAGTAAGAATCGGCGTGACACCGTCAAAGCAAAAAATGAAGTGACGGCATATTCCTAGTTTCGAGTCTTGATGGCAACTTATATAAAACCTGAAAGACCATTCGAGATAATCCTACCCCATAAGGGTGCGGTTATGACTCATCGGGGCTCCAAATTGAGCCTAACCTTAAGTAAAAAGCGTCATGGGAAATTCCTAACGCTTGCTCTTCTAATGGTAATATAACCTAAGGGGATTACTTGAAGACGTCTTGTCCAGCTTCCGAAGGGATCAGAGACATGACAGTCGTGGGGCGATGGCATATTGTTAGCTCCGGACTTCAATTGCAATACATACAGCATAGAGGTCCTACAGATGTCTATCCTACTTCAGCAAAGAATCGACGCGACATCATTAAAAAAATGAAGCAACGACATATTCCCAGCTTCGGGTCTTGAAGGCAACTCATATAAAGCCTAAAGACTATCGGACATCATCCCACACCAGAGCGGAGTGGTTATGACTCATCGGGGCTCCAAATTGAGCCTAACCTCAAGTAAAAAGCGTCATGGCTAATTCCTAATGCTTGCTCTTACGATGGTAATATGATCTAAGGAGATTACTTGAAGCCGTCATGTCCAGCATTAGAAGGGATCAAAGACACGGCAGTCGTGTGACTACTCAAACAACAGCTTAAAGACTGCATATCGAGGAATACATCAGTCAATGCGACGGTACCACCGAATAAATCCCTAGTACCACAAACATAACGGACTCCTGTCATAAAGAATAGGGGTTATCTATATTTCACGTCAGGATACACCTGCGAGATCCTCTCGACTCATCTCGACTCGTAGGGAAAACATCTTTATGAAACCCCCACGGCTCATGAAGGTGAAAAGCCTTAGGCGACGGGGATATCAAACTGTTTCCTAAGCACTGTGGTCCTATAAGTAGGTCCAAACTGACTCTTGTATAATATCCATAAGCCATAATCTCTAAAGTCGCATACCGATGAGGAGGAAAAACCACTTGCGAGTCCTCTCGATTCGTAAGGAGAAAATTCTCTTGTGAGATCCTTACGACTCTCAAGAGTTACACTTAGGAGCCCTCACAACTCCTAAGGAGAAAATACACCTACGAGATCCTCTTGACTCGTAGTGAGAAATATCTTTATGAGACCCTCACGGCTCATAAAGTTGAAAAGCCTTAGGCGACAGATCTAAACCTGTTTCCTAAGCCATCGTTGCCCTACAAGTAGGTCCAAACTGACTCTTGTATACTATCCACGAGCCATTTTCTCCATAGTCGCATATCGACGAGGAGGAAAAACCACTTGCGAGTCCTTTCGACTCGTAAGGAGAAAATTTTCTTGTGAGATCCTTATGACTCTAAAAAAACGTACTTAGGAGTCCTCACGACTTCTAATAAGAAAGTACTCCTACGAGATCCTCTCGACTCGTAGGGAGAAAAATCTTTATGAGACCCTCACAGCTCATAAAGTTGAAAAGTCTTAGGCGACAGATCTAAACATGTTTCCTAAGCTATCGCTGCCCTACAAGAAGGTCTAAACTGACTCTTGTATACTATCCATGGGCCACATTCGTCAATGTTACATGCTAATGAAGTGAAGAAGCCACTTGCGGGTTCTCTCGACTCGTAAGGAGAAAATACCTACGTGAGATCCTTACGACTCATTGAGGTGAAAGACACTTAGTAATCCTCACAATTTCTAGGGAGAATATGCACCTATAAGATCCTCACGACTCATAGAGAGAAAAACCTGCTTGATGAGACCCTTACGGCTCATGAAGATGAAAAAGTCTTAGGTGACAGGGATCCTAAACTTATTTCCTAAGCCATCAATTCTATGGCATTGCATTATTCTGCACTACTTAAACCACACACAAACTTACGTGGGCAAAGTAGTGGGGGGCATTTGTTCCCGCCAAATTTTTTTGGCTCAGAGCTTGCTATTCCCTTATAAAAATAAAGGGAATGCTCTACGTGTTAAATACATGCACCCACATGCAAAGCGTGTAACTATCACCTCAGGTAGCACCGCACGTGAAGTTCACGTGGGTGCCAAAGTGCAAAGCACAGGAGCACCTGTTCCCCTAATATTTAAACATAATAAAACAGCTAAGCTCTCTTAAAATTTTGTTGCGGCAACGCCTCACGCGCCCTTCATGAGGGCGCCAGCGCCATTGCCAATCTTGTAGGATTAATTCTATGGTGGAGTCGCACGTGCTCCTCACGTGGGGGCCAATGTGCAAAGCACATGAGCGCCTATCATAAATAAGAATTAAATTATTAAGTGGAGTCCACGTGCACAACACATGAGCGTCAGCGGCCAAATTAAAAGCAAATAGAATTAAATTCTATATGGGGATACTTCCCTAAAAACTGGGATATTCTCTGTTAAACAGAGCTGTGGATCAAAGATCCAATGATGATAATAAATTATCAGATGATAAATTCTATTTGGGAAATATTTTCCTTCTAATATGGAAAGATCTTCTCTAATAGAAAATCTTGGATTTAAAATCCAACTGTGATAAAAATATCATCAATTAAACCATCTGATAGAATTAAATTCTATAAGAGAGATCTTCTCTGTTAAACAGATTTAAATTTTATGATTAGGAAAATATTTCCTAATCTTGTTAAACTAACAAGATATTCATATGATAGAATAAAATTATATATTAGGAAAATATCTTTCTAATCTTATGATAGAATAAAATTCTAATCTTCTTAAATTAACAAGATATTCATATGATAGAATACAATTATATCTTAGGAAAATATTTCCTAATCTTTTTAAACAAACAAGAAATCTTCTATGTTAAACAGAGAGCCTTTGGATTGAAAATCTAACGGTGAATTCACCGATTGATCTAAAAGATCATTTTGATTGGTCATGAAATCAATCATGATCTCTCAATGAGAGATTTTCTCAACAAATTGATTTTTCTCCTCTCCTATAAATAGGAGCAAGAGATTAATCAAAAGGGGAAGGAGGAAAAAAAAGGAAACCCCTCATAAGCTTCTGTAATAATACAGAAGGCTCTCTAAACAACAGAGACTTTAATTCTCTCAAAGAAGAAGATTTCCTTCCTAAAAAAAACCCTAGGTAAAGAAAAAAGAAGAGATCAAAATATCTCCTTTACCTATCATACCATATCTAAAGGTTTAACCCTTCTCAAAGAACTTGGTTCTTTTTCTGGATCTGAGATTCACAAGACAAGTTTTCCACAAGTTGAGAATTTAATTATTATCGGGAATATCTTGTTCTTGAGAATCAAAAATTCGGGGAAGAACAAAATTGAAAAGAAAAAAGATGGAGTTCATAATAATCCAGGAACTTAGTTCTTTCAAATCAAGAACTTGGTTCTTTAAAGAACCCAATCCAAGATCCTCAAAATAGTGATCTTGGTGATCCTTAATGGTCAAAACACCATTAAAAGAGCTTTAACCTCCCTAAAAATATGAACATGGAAAACATGGAGGTTCATAATAATCCAGGAACTTATTTTTTTCAAATCAAGAACTTAGTTCTTAAAGAACATGATCCTAGATCCTCAAAATAATGATCTTGGTGATCGTTAATGGTCAAAATACCATTAACAGAGATTTAAGTTCTCTAAAAATATCAACAGAGATTAAATCTCCAAAAACATAGCGTCTCACGTGAAACACACGTGAGCGCCAGAGAAAATTAGTGCTTAGCACTATTGTAGAGCCTCACATGAAAAGCACGTGAGCGCCCAAGGCTAAAAACCCAGCGCCTCACGTGAAAAGCACGTGAGCGCCAGAAAAGATTAGTGCTTAGCACTATGCCAGCGTCTCACATGAAACACACGTGAGCACTGTATATCTTAGTGCTTAACACTGCTGGGCAGTATAAAAACCCAATCTTAGTCCAAATTGGCTAAGTTTCCTGAGGTTAAATCTCTTTGATTTTAAATCAACCGAGTCCATATGCTCGTAATTTCTAAACTGATCTTAGTTTCAAACATGACTGATGATATCCAAAATGATATTCATCCCATATCTCATAAGGTAATCCTAGTCTCAAATATGACTAACGATTCTTAGGTACACCACAACCCATTTTTCCCTCAAATACGGGATTTGCTTCAAGGGTACATCTATCCACACCTCTGATATATGTCGTTGTAATTCCTCAACGTCTTTAGAGAGATGGTGGGTCCTGACAACCAACAACTCTTTTCTTGTCCCAACTTGATGTAAAACTTCATTAAGACTGGGAATGATATATCCCACGTTGATGCACTTCCAAATTAACGTGCACATTTCAAATCGGATCGCACTCCAAATTGGGTGCATTCCATGTCACTATCGTTTACTCCACCACGTAACAATACACATGCGTGCAAGTTGAATGATGGATCGAAATATCCTTAAACTAATCTTCGCCCCCAAACACGACGATAATGGACCGAAATATTCTTAAACTAATTTTCATCCCAAACAGGGAACATTGGACTGAAATGTCCTTAAAGTAACATTCATCCCAAACAGGGAATGTTGGACCGCGATGTTCTTAAACTAATATGTTTTTCCCTGCGAACTGTCTCCATAATGACTACCGTATACTATCCATGGGCTATTCATATATGATCCAATGATCAGTTGAGCCCATATGCTCACTGCTCATAAATTGATCTTAGTCTCAAATATGGCTAATGATCCTTAGATCAAACCCAAATATCCCATGAACCGACGGACCTTACAAATATGAGATCTGCGTCCTAAGTTTATTACCGTTGGCAAACCAAGCTACCAACGCAGGCCCCGTCAGGCAAAATTCTTCATCTAAACCTAAATCTCAAATATACAGATTTGGACTAATCCGTGCCCTATGGGTGACGACATAAATTAGTCTCCGTATACAATCCATGGGAAACCAAAACAAACAAAAACACACACGACACAAAGTGAACTTCCAAAATAGGAGAAAGTGGTTATCGCAATGCGGTAACGTAATTAACTGAAGGGGCTTGCGCCTGCAGGGAAGAGCATCCCCACAATCCCAAACCCCTCATAATCGATGGGAAATTTGATAAAGTCTGCTACAACGGCCGCATCCGTCCAAACCATCGATATACGGTGCCATAAATCAACTTAGCATTTTCGGAGAGGTGGACGAATAAATTCAAATAGCAGCTGCCCTCAGATTCAGGCAAGACGATCCATCCCGATTTTTCTCCATCTCCGGCGGTGAAGAATAGCCTTCTGTCATTTCCTACGAGTAGCAGTTAGTATTCGTGGTACGTTTGTTGACCTTGTCAGGGCATAGTGTGCGGTAGCTAAGTGGTGCTTGTTTGTAGCATTAGATGTGATTGGTTAGGGCAGTCGTTCGACCTTGTTGAACTTGTCAAGGTTCTTTATGGGTGGGTTTAATGCAATCAAGATAATGACGGGTTGAGCTTGACTGGGAACTTTTTACTCGTTGACCTTGTCAAGGTCACTTGGGTCATAGGGGTAAAAATATATATCGGGAGTTTCAAACATAAAGAAAACTTATCAAGCATGCGCATAACTTTTGGAGTGTGGAGATTTGAGTGGCTTCCATCAAGTTATCACGCGATGATAGTTGGGTCCCGATTCCCACTGATGAGTAGGTGTTACTCCTCAGGTGATTTTCAGATGATCCCGACTAATTATCCTTTTAGAATTTGAAGGAGAATTCGAGAAAACAATGGGGGCCATTATAATTAGATAAAGTGATTAACCAATCTAATCAAGATTTGAGTGCATGCTGAGCGTTTCTTTTCTCTCTCTCTTGGTAGTGACCGTGACTTACCTTTAACTAAAACTCATGAACCAACTTAACCAAACCTTCTTACACACTTTAGTTTTGGATTGTCATGATTGACGACAAAGCCGCATATATCCCTGCCACTCCTACTACCCCTTTGCATTTCTTTAGAACACCCCGTATCACTACGAAAATCTATATTGCTTGGGTATTCCATCATATAGTTACATACGAAATAGAAGAAACTTGTTTCAGTTTGAGAATATGTCACGCCCCGCTTCTCAAAATACGTAAATACGTTATGTGACAAAACCAACCATGCTACCTATGGTGAGGAATAATCCTTCCATAATCACATTATTGCTGCCAATCAGATATCAAGAACAGTAAATAAAATCTAACCAACATATATCCATCTGCCACAATAGATAAAAGTCAAGAAATGTATATAGCGAAAACGAATAAAGATCCAATAACGAAATAATATCCTAATCACGTCCCTTATGAGATCACATCGATAAATTTAAACTAAAGAAAGAAAATAACTAAGCATCTCTAAACATAATCATCAAGCTCCTCACTACTCAGCTTGCTTGTTAAAATACTCTTGATCTTCCTGCAAAAAGATCAAAGGAACTCGGCCATGCAAAACACAGACTTCAGTGCGTCATAAATATCAATAATGATAATAATAATCAGAATATAAAGCTATGATGAAACATAAGTATAAATAATTATCGCAGGTGTAAAACAGTGAGTTATAGGTATGTCATGTATATCTTAAAGTCTGTGTTTCTAGGTTATCTATTCTACAAGTCTTTGAAATCAATTAATGTAATTCTCATCTTAACTCAACAGTGTATATCCCGTTCATACCCTAATGGGACCACGACACAATATAACCCGTTTATATCCCTACGGGACCACGACAAAATAAACAATGGTTATTCCGTTGAAGCCCGGAATCACGGCAAACAATAATAATATTCTCTTGAGTTACGTTTCGGTTACATTCTTGATATCCCCTTTTCCCCAGATTTGTTGTTCAAGTCAGGTATTAATAGAATGTTTACCTAATGCCAATATAGGAAAAATCGTGTACTAATCTTGTCTAGCAAGACAACAAGTCAGGTCAATCAGGATAATAGATCAAGATTGTTGGCATCGGTAAGTATTACAGGCAACAGGTATTAACTAGATAAAAAAAATAGTACAGTTTGGCAGGTTACAAATATGTAAAGGATAAAATTATCATATCATTTACAAGACCAAGATAATAGCATTAACATGCATAACATATTCAATCTGATTAATAACTATAAAAGTGGTATTAATTAACCATGCACAAGAAAGTTCCGTTCAGAAATTCAGCGTCGTCTTGATTTGTAAAATAGGTTAAAAATAACAAACGTCCTCCAAAAGGGACGTGTCATATACCAAAACAAAGCTAATTTAATAAGTTTTTTATTTTTACAAGTTAAACTATCTCATGATGTTCCTACAAAAATTTATGAACGTTCAAAATTGAAAGTTTGCTGCTGGAAACAGTTCAGTGCTACTTTCATTTGCAGTTTATGCTATTTAAACAATTTTTATTTCAAGTGAATATTTCACAAGGTTATAGAATTCTGATTTAGCTTCGTAACGAACTAAAGAACATGTGCTAATAATTTTTTTTATAATTTATAATGAATTTTATAAGGTAGGGTGAGCAGTAAATTTCAGATTTATTGTATCCGCTTGATTTAAAAGAATTCTAAAAATATATCTAGATTTAGTAAATATTTGATATTAGATATCTTGAGATTTATGAAAGGTTACGCTAGTGCACCGTCCAACTTCCGTGGCCAAATGCGGAACAATTTTTTTTCTAATGATTAGAACATGGCGCTGGAATAACCTTTAACCCGGATCTTTCCATAAGCCTATCTAGCAAAACTAAATGAGGTGAACTAACTACTATGAAAGAAGTCTCACCAAATGATCCAAGTCCTTCGGTTTTCTTTCCTCTTCGTTAGCTCCAAGTGGCCACCTTGAACATGCTTGATCTTCTTTGTTAGCTTCTTTGGTTCTCTGCGATCGATCTAGCTCTCCGGTCCACCTTTGTCGTAGACGAACCACCGGAGGGATATGAACCATGACTTTAGTTCCATACTATATGTCAAGTGGAGCAACTAGAGAGCTTGGGTTGCTAAACCAAGTAGTCTAGGATGTATTGTGATAATCTAAGTGTTTTTCTATCTCTTTATTACCTCTTCACTTGTTTCTCAACTCATGAGAGGGTAGTGAAGTGGAAGATGATGGAGGTGGAGGAAACTCAAGAAGAGGGAGGAGGTGGAACCAAAAATGGGAGCTCAAGAATAATGAATCATGCATGAGAGAGAAAATCAACACAAAGGTTTTGTGTATGAATTCTCATGAATAAACAAGTGTAGCCATGCTTCAATAGTAACTACAAATGAATAAAGAATTCATTTGTGAACTATCGAAGCCATGCCACTCACCATGCGTCCCTCTCCTTAATTTCTACCTCATTTACATTTATCAATAAATGGAAAATTCTATGATGAGGTGTCCACCTTCTAGAAGGTAATCTGTAATAAAATACGGATTATAGTCTGCTGTATATACATACCTGCATTCGGATAAAACACGAATGCCTAAAGAGATAAAATAACACGAAGAACGTAATACTAGAATATACATATTGAAATACATATATGTAAACTATTAAATCAATAACTGATTTAATAATCCGGCTCAAATCCAGGCCGGCTAGTATTACCAACTGTCCGATCGAAAGTCCGAGTAAAAAGTACATCAATCGATTGAGACCCTGGACGTATCCAATACGGCTACTACATAATTTTGCTGAACCAGGGAAACACTCTGTGTGGGACTCTAAAGACTCAACAGTACGCCGGCAGTGAATTATTGTATGAATCCATAACCACAAGCACGTCAGCGGCACTAGCTATACGTAACGGCTACCCGGGTACCTATCGAAAAGGAAAGCCGACGAGCAAACTCATCCGGATCCCTACTGATCCTATCTGTGATAATCTCCGTACAGTCCGGTTTCTTCGTCTAAGAGTATCTCATACCGGGTCTAAGGGGTGGTAAATTTCATACTCTGATAACCTGGTAATTTGTGCTGATGCAGCTCAGGACCAATCCGAGAAACTACTAATCCGCCTATCAGTAAATCCCAATTGCCTTGGCCAAGGTCTTATGGTCCTAACCAATCAAACATAGTGCGATATCGACTCCCAATACCGGAAGAGATAAATCCCCGACAATCGCTCACTGCCTCCATATGGCTCGGGACTGTACCCAACCAAAACCTGTTTGCATGACTTAGTAGAGCCGTGGTAGGGTAGTGATCAAAGCATAGTGGGAACTCACATGAGACAAATGACGATCTTAGGTCTAAAGAGTACCCTGTACTCATGTCACCTGAGAACTTCCATCTGACGATAGGTATAATACCATCGGGAAGTCCTCGGCGAGTCTGTCCGGTGTACTCACCCCCAGTGAGCACCTATATACGATTTTAGGTCAAAAGACCAATGGTTGCGGGACCAAACCATCACCCCTCGTCGGGGTCTAGAAACATATACAGTAGTCTACTCCGGAATATCGATGCCAAATCTTGATACTCCCACGACTAGGGACCATTTAAGGATTGTAAGTCTACAGTAGCGCCCCAGCCGTCTAACAGACGCCAAATGCGGAACAAAAACTTTTAACTGGCGCTATCGTATACTATAACCCGGATCTGCCATTATTGCTAAACTAACAAACTGTAAAGAGAGTAGAAAGGTTATACCGAACGATCCGAGTCCTTCGTTCTTTAACCATCATCCCACGCTCCGTTGCGGCTGCTCCGATCTCGTTGATCTCCGATCATCTCGTCCAGGTGGCACCATGTCAACGATTCTTTAAACGGGCTCCCGCCTCTGACTCGAGGCAACTCAGTCGTCAAGTTTGCTAAAAGAGACGACAAAGATTGATGTAGAGAATGTGTAGAACACTTTGTCTCGCTTCGTCCAAAGCCATGGACGATCGGTTAATGAAGTTGCCACTCAAAATGAAATGGAATGAGAAATGAGTTATCAAATTTCCATACACTCAAAACCATAGTCTTTTTCCAAAAATCAATCTAGCTTTCTCTCACAAGGGGCCAGCCATATAAGTGAAGGGGGGTGAGTGTAGGAACCAAGTGGTGATAATAAGCACTAAGTAAAAAGCATGAGTCATGAAAACCTAGTATGAACTCATTTAAAGCAAAGGATGAATCACTTAACCTAGTCATCATACATTAAATGAATCATTAAATTGCACTAATGAGTCACTTAACACCTCACCACTTCTAGAATCTGCTAGAAGCATCCACACTCATTTCAAGAAAAGATAAATCCGTATTTAACCGAATGTTAAAAGACGGACGATAGAAAACTGGAAAGTGGCAACTTCCAAAAGCGATCCCGAAACGAATTTCAGGATAACCCCGTAACTGTATAAATATATCCGCATTTATATTACGACCGAATACAAATTCAACTGAGAGAAATATATTATATCTACACAATATAATACTCGGATCCGGCTTAAACCAAAGCCCACCAGTATTATCTGCCCGAAATATGACACGTGCGTAAATGCACATGCATTTTCCGAACCCTGCCATAAAACCATACGGCCTCTACAACGTTTCGCCCGAACTTGGGAAACTGTCTGTGGGGGACTCTAATGACTCGTCAGTACCCTGGCAGTGGGTTTAACCACAAGTCGTCAGCGGCACTAGCTGTGCGTAACGGCTGCCCATGGACCGACCTCAAGGGATGCTGATGAGCGAACTCATCCGGAAACCCTACTGAGCCTAACAATGACAATGTATATACAGTCCGGTCCGTTCGTCTATGAGTATCGCATATCTGCCTAGGAGGCTAGTAGCGGCAGACCCCCAATAGCAGTATAAGTCGTGTCGGAGTGTAGCCCGAAAACACCCTGAGATACTACTGGAGTACCTACCAGTAAATCTCCTGCCAAGGTCATGGGTTTAGTGTAATGGCTCTCCTAGACACAGCACGATCTCACCCCCAATACCGGGAGAGACGAATCCCCTGCCGATCCGCTCACGTGCCTCCATGTGGCTCGAGACTATACCCAAAAACTACCTGTTTGCACGATTCCTTTGAGCCGTGGTAGGGTAGAAATCAAAGCACAGTAGGAACTCATACGAGACAAATGACGATCTCAGGTCGATGAACTAACCTGTACACATGTCACCAGGGAACTGCTATCTGACGATATATATAATACCAACTAGCAGGTTCCCGGTGAGTCCTGTCCGGTGTACTCATAACCCAATGAGCACCTGTATACGTCTTAGGTGATCCAACTGACACCAGTGGCTTGTGAGACCGGCCACCGCCCCTCGTTGGGGTCTCGACTGTATACACTAGTCTACTCCGGAGTATCGATGCCCTGTCTCGAAACTCCTACGACTAGGGACCACAATTAAGGATATGCTAATAAACCACCCAACTCTCACGTATATGATCGCCATCATACCGTTGGTAGTAAAGCAAGATCCTAAGGGCTCTATCAAAGTGTAACAGTGATCAGTCACCTGAACCTGTATACGACCGATAAAGGCAAACCAGATAGCATACTATCATCTCGAGTAAGACTGTCTTACTGGTATAGGTCCTCCGCAATCATTGCAATCACGTACCTGCGATCCAATATTGACTCAGAGGGCACTATATCCAACAAGGATGTGTGTACCGACTACCCAGCTCCCATAAGTATGATCGCCATCAGAACTCAGGTAGTCTAGCAATGATCCTACGGGCTTTATCAACATGTATAAAAGATATATAATAGTAAGTAAAACATGCACATGTTAAGATAAAGACAAACCAGATAACATACTATCATATTGAGTAAGACTGTCCTGTACATATATATGACCAAGCATCCATATGTATACAAATACAATAATGGCCTCTAGGGCATACATATCCAACAATCTTCCACTTTCACTAAGGCCATGTATTGGCGTACCGAGTATCCAACGTCTGCTCTAGAGCCTGCTGTTGGCGAACCGCATACCCAACATCTCAAAAAGTCTCTCGAACTATGCTTGAGGAAAGGCCTTTGTGAATGGATCCGCAGTGTTGGCTTTTGTATCCACTCTCTGGACCTCGATCTCCTGGCGATCTACGATCTCCCTGATCAGGTGATACCGCCTTAAGATATGCCTGGATTTCTGATGGGACCGTGGTTCCTTCGCTAAAGCTATAGTCCCATTGTTATCACAATACAAAGGTATTGGGTCAACAATGGACGGAACTACCTAAAGTTCACTAATGAACTTCTTCATCCAGACCGCCTCTTTTACGGCATCGCTTGCAGCAATGTATTCAGCCTCCATCGTCGAGTCTACGACGTTATCTTGTTTGGAGCTCTTCCAACATACCACCCCTGAGGGTAAACACAAAACCCGAGATAGACTTGTTGTCATCCTTGTCACTCTGGAAGCTTGAATCGGTAAAGGACTCGACCTTTAGGTCTCCATTACAGTAAACCAAGACATCTCCTTAGTCCTTCTCAGGTATTTGAGAATGTTCTTTACTGCTGTCCAGTGGGCCTTACCTGGGTTCGACTGATACCGGCTCACCACGCTTAGCGCATAACCTACATCTGGCCTTATACATAGCATCACATACATTATAGATCCTACCGCCAAAGCGTAGAGTATAGTGCTCATGCGAACCCTCTCCTCGTCAGTCTTGGGAGACATCTCCTTGGAGAGGGTGATTCCGTGCAATGCGGGTATGTTAACGCGCTTGGAATATTCCATACTAAATCTCTTTAGTATGGTCTCTATGTACCTGGACTGCGAGAGTCCGAGTAATCTCTTGGATCTATCTCTGTAGATCCTGATCCCAAGAATGTACGATGCATCATCTAAGTCCTTCATGGAGAACTTCTGTGACAAGAACAGCTTGACCTATTAGAGCATAGGAATGTCATTTCCTGTCAAAAGAATGTCGTCCACGTACAAGACTAGGAATACGACAGTTCAGCCTACAATCTTCTTATATATACAAGGCTCATCCTCGTTCTTGATGAAGTCAAATCCCTTAACTGTTTCATCAAAACAGATGTTCCAGCTCCGCGATGCCCGCACACCTTCCCGCTGCTCCCACTGTCTATGAAACCTTCAGGCTGATCCATATAAAGGCAGTCTTCTAAACTTCCATTCAGAAAATCCGTTTTTACGTCCATCTGCCAGATCTCATAGTCATGGAAGGAAGCAATGGCAAGTAGGATCCGAATGGAATTGAGCATAGCCACTGGAGAAAATGTTTCGTCATATTTCACACCCGGTCTTTGACGAAAACCTTTTGCAACAATTCTAGCCTTATAGGTTTCCACCTGCCCATCTACACCAAATTTCCTTTTGTAGATCCATTTGCATCCAACGGGTTTAACCCCAGGTGGAGCAATATCCAAGGTCCACACTTTATTGGCGTACATGGACTCCATTTTGGATCGCATAGCATCCAGCCACTTATCAGAGTCCATACTGATAATGGCTTGCCTGAAACTAATAGGATCGTCTTCTTCCAAGATGTAATCCTCTCGATCCCCATCTATCAGAAAACCGTAGTATTTCTTGGGCGGATGAGAAATCCTACCAGATCTACGGAGTGGTTGAGATTCGTCTGGGTTATTAGATCTCGAGGTTCCACCAATTCTTCAGTTTGAGTCTGTGGTTCGTGAATATATTCCAGTTCAACGAACTCCCACTTGTTTATTTTGCAAGAAATTGCCACTCTAAAAAGGTGGCGTGGCGAGATACAAACACTTTCTATTCCTCGGTGTTGTAGAACATGTATCCTATTGAATTTTTACACTACTACAAATATGGGTTGCCCCTACGGATATATACGTAGGGACGAAAAAATACCCCATAGGTGCAAAGGCCGCAGGTGCAAGTTGAGGCCCTGAACTTGCCCCTACGGGCAAAATATTGCCCCTACGGATTTCTGTGTAGGTCCTGTTGCCCCTACGGATTAAGCCGTAGGGTATAAGATTTTATATTATTTGCGGTTTTTTTAATATATTACTTGTACCTACGGACATATCCGTAGGTCCATGTAATACCCCCTACGGATATATGCGTAGGTACGTTTTCGTAGGGGCAAAATATCAGGATTCCTGATATTTGGCCCCTACGGATAACGCCGTATGGGAGAGGCAGTGGCCCCTACGGATATGTCCGTAGGGGCATTCCCAACACCCTGGCACTGAGATCAGGGGGAAATATCAGTTACTGCTGATATTTAGCCCCTACGGATAAAGCCGTAGGGGCAACATGTGTACCTACGGATTAATCCGTAGGTATATATTGTCTGTATTTTTTTTTAAAAAATGGGCTGCTTGATTTTTCCCGCCCTGTGCACAATAATATATACATGAATCAAATCATATATTGCAGTATTCATAATCACATCTCACGCATTTATATAATATACAAAAGAAATCCAAAAACTGAATATGATATAAATACAAACCAATATCAATATCGTTTCAAAATGTAGTACAATGTGTATGATATAAATAAATACATGTTTCAAAAAATAAGAACAAAAAATCTACCCTAGCTCGGTCCAGCTCCACCTCTGAATAACGATATAATAACGCGCGCCTGCTCCTCGGTCAATAAACTCTGCAATTCGGCGCGAGCGGGAGTCTGAGCGGCATGTGGAGCTGGCGATGTGGTCTGCGCAGCCGCCGTCGAGGTAGTCGCTTGCGGAGCCGCGGCTGCGGGAGTCTGAGTGGGCGGTGGAGCTACAGGAGCTGTCTGCGGAACCGCAGCCGATGTAGTGGCTTGCGGAGCCGCAGCCGAAGGAGATGCATGTGGAGGCTCGGCCGATCTACCCTGTCGCGTCTGGACATAACGTGTGTAAGAAGCGTGTAAGAACTGTGTATTATTCGAATTCGTATCATTATTAAGTTATTTCGAAACCCTGTTTGGATATCTAGTTTGGAAAAGCGTTGTTTATTTTAATTACATATGTATGTATGATTAATCAAACCTAACTCTAAAATCAAATAAGCTCAAGCTACGTACTAATTATGGATATGTTGATATGTATAATATGACATGATATTTTACTATAAAATAGTATACATACCAGCATCTCCTTCAACTCTTGAACGGTGGCCCTCAAGCTATCTAGTTCCTGATGGACATGCCGGTCACTGGAGACGGAGGAAGTAACCGCCGGGGTGGAGTCCAACCTCATATGGGCCCTGCTAGGCCCAGTCCCCGGCCTCTCTCCCAACCTCCGTGGTGCCCTCCGTGTGCGGCGTCCAGAACTGGGGTCAGCTGCCTCGGATCGTTCTGTCCGGTAAAATCGATCCCCGAGGCCTGGGCCTGCTCAACCACCCGCTCCTACACCCACATTAAGCAGTAAAGTATAAGTATAAAATTTAAACTTGAACCTTCCAAAACTAAAATTTCAAATTTGGGTAGAAAAAATATTAACACTTACGCAGTACTCCTGGGTAGCGACGTCGGGATATCGAAGCTCGCCCGTGGCGGGATCTGTCGAGGTGCCGTGGACGGCAAGATATGCGGACAGCACGCTTGGTGTACCACCTGACGCCACGGTCCGAGATGTCTGCAATATTAGAAAGTAACTCTTAATATTAGAAATATTAGAGAATAACTCTTAATATTGCAGAATATTAGAGAATAACTCTTAATTTACCGATAACTCCATGGCTCGAGTAATGTTCCTCGAGCCACCTGTGTAAGTGGGGCGACCCCTCTTCGCCGACTTCCTGTTCTCCGTATTCTGTGCGGCCTGTTTCTGCACAACGCATTAACATTTAGTTTTCTAATTAAGAAACACAAAGAAATAAATTATATCATAAATAATGAATTAAATTTAAAATACATACCTGTTTGCGTTGGGAGTCGAAATAAGCGCACGATAGAGGCCATGTCTCTACGTCGACTCTCGCAAACGCCGGAGTAGATAGGAGGGCCACTCTCTCTGCCTCGGGGGTCGCCATCCACAGGGAGTAGCAGTCGGCCTTCAGCTCATTCCTGTTGTATCGGACCTTGGCCTGCATGTTCTTCATCAGGCCATTGTACAGAGCATGAAGGTCGAGCACCCTCCCCGGGTGATCAGGGTCGGCTACAGGCTGAAAATCGTAATCCAACTGAAAATACAAAAAAAACATTGTTATTAGATTGCAAGTGTTAATAATAAATATATTGGATAGATCAAATGAAAATATATATTAATACATACCCGAGCCTGATCAAAGAAGTGGGCGAATGAGCGCTGGTGCTGCTCGCCCCACTCAACGTGAAGTGGGTAGTTCTTCACGATCCGGCTCTCGTCCCACAAATACCGGCCGAACCTCTCGGCATGAGGACCGGTATAGCGATAGTCAAGGGTAAAAAATAGGGGGAATGCTGCCTCCCCCCTAGCTCTATCAGGCCTCAGCCTATGGGACTGATTCGGGCCTCGAGTCCCCCTCTGGGGATGGAGAGGCCCTGCGTCTGCACGAAATATCAAGACAATCAATAATAAGAAAAAGTTGTATTAAGAAATCAAGGTTAAACAAAAATTCAAGTGTGATATATACCTCCGGTGACTAGCGCACGAGCCTGGGCCCGAGCAGCAGCACGAGCGGGACGGTAGTTCCTCCGGTGAGGAACAACCGGGGTCCCGGACCCGGACGCATCCCCTCCAACTATAAAATAAACATCGACGCTAAATTTCCATGAAGTTCATATTTATTCTATAGAGCATATGTAAAATGAATAAATATTTTAAATTTATTCATACTAACCTGCAGACGATGTGGAGGGTATGGAAGCGGCAGGAGTGGCCCCTGTGGAAGGTGTGGACGCACCACCTATAATTAGACAATTAAAAATAGATTATATAAGTAATTTCAAAAAGAATGTGTAGATCAATAATATAACGTTCTAAATCAATATGCATGCACTATAGGATATATAAACATACCCGCAGGTGCGGTGGTGTCACCACCTACAGCTAGACAATAATAAAAATTGTTAAGTAAGAGCAAAAGGAATGTGTGTATTTATGATATAGCATTCTAAATCAATATACATACACTATATGATATATAAACATACCTGGAGGAGCGGGGGTGGCCTCTGTCCCAGATGTGGACGCATCACCAACAACTAGACAATCAAACATTGACAATATAAGTAATTTTGACATAAACATGCATGGATATCTGTAATATTACATTCAAAATAGATATGCGTGCAGTATACCTGGAGGTGTGGCCAAATCAACACGGAAGGAGGATCCGAAGGGGTCTCCGATCTGGGTGCAAGACCGGCCCTCTGAAGCTCCCTACGGAGCTCTCCGGGCAGCAGAACCGCTCTGCCCCTGCCTCTGCCTCTGCTGCGGCTGGAGCTCCTGCCGCCCCTCGCTGCTCCCGACATCGTCATCAAATCTAGATAAACGGTTCGTGGACGCATTAGACAATCATTAAAAGTATTGACTATATATGATCTAGAGCGTAAAATGTGAAGTAATAATATAACATTACTGATAACCTTTTTCGTTTCGTGGGCGCATCATACATATCTACATGGATTTCATCGTCGATGTCATTTCTAACCCACGTAACTTCATGATCGGTCGAAGACAACCCGTCCTTCGAAACAGACGGTCGGAGCACTTTAAGCCTTATCTCTTCTTCGTCCTCATCGCTGTCCTCGTATTCTGGGACATCGTAGACATCTTTAGGTTTCCATCGGCATACAACACTCCACCCCGGATGCTTCAAACACTGTGAGTAGTATACTTGGAACGCTTGGTTCGGAAAGATAAACGGATCGTCCTGACCATAAAATCGAAGTGTGTTCGCACTGGTCAATCCATATTCATCTTTCCAAGTCCCAAGACTGCTTCTCCACCAGTCCGTATCGGTTCGCGGATCGTACCAAGTACACTGAAATATATAAAAGGGTTCTGATCGTCCGGGATAGTGGATGCCGAGTATACAATTTAAGTACCCATAGTAAATCACACCGTCCGATCCTACCGTCGCAATCCTACTATTCTGAGTGGTTCTAGATGTTTCTATATCCTTAACTTCGAATTTGTATCCAAGGACACCAAATCCTTTGTAATATGCAACCTCCATACTAGGAAATTGAGCTAAACATCTTGAATCACTCTCAAATGATGCAGACAAGTTCGGATCGTGGATCTAACAGAACAAATTTTACGACGAAATACATAACGATACAAGTTTAGATTAAAACTGATAGCAATAAAATGTTTTTCGAATAACTTACATGATCTGTGACCCAATCACAAAAATTATCTTGATGGTATTTTTCCAAACGTTCTTCGTTCCAATCAGGATGCCCCTCACGAGCCTCGTTAAAATGAGTTCTGTTTTCGACAAGTAATTGTGACATTAATATTATGTCATTTCATACACACACAAACACAGATATAACAATTAATCCAAAAGAACTTACTCTCTAATTTGTTCAAGATGTGCGCAATTAAGCAAGATAAACCGGTATATCTTGTTGATAAACATAGTGTCCACCCTCTTATACTCGGCTTTACCATATGGCCCGTCTTGAATTCTTCGTGGTCGGTTAAGCCTTGTCTCAATATTCTCGTCCAGATAGCGGGAACAAAATGTGGTTGCTTCATCAAGAAGATAACCTTGCATGATAGAACCCTCTGGTCGATTTTTATTGCCTATATACTTCTTAAGAGTGTAGAGGTACCTAATGAGAATATGTTGAATAAATAAATACGGGCATACATGACAACAATAAATTTATAAATTGTGCGAAACGAAAAATTACACGTACCTCTCGACGGGATACATCCATCGATATTGTACTGGTCCGGATAACTTCGCCTCAGTTGCAAGATGAACCGTCAAGTGTATTATGATATCGAAAAATGACGGTGGGAAAATACGCTCAAACTTGCAAAGTATCAACGCAATAGAATTTTCTAGTTTATCCAGCGTCGCAACCTCCAGTGTTTTAGCACACAACTCCCTGAAAAACAACATAGGTCGTTGATTACTAGACCAACCGAGTCGGGGAGAGAAGTCCTGAGGGCTAATGGAAGAAGATGCTCCACGATAACATGGTGATCATGACTTTTCAGCCCATCGATCTTGCCCTTCACAATGTTTATTTTCTTGTTGAATGATCCTGAGAAACCTGTGGGCACTTTCAAATCATGCAATACCTGCAGGAATCTTTTCTTCTCCGGTTGTGACATATGATAAGCGGTATTGGGAAGTACAAACTTGCCCGGTTTACCCGCTACCGGTCTAGGGTGCAATTCACTTCTTATTCCCCACTCTTGTAGATCCATCCAAGCATTCATGTTGTCTTTCGATTTCCCGTCTTTACACAGAAGCAAGTTAAGTATGTGCTCTGATACTCCCTTCTCTATATGCATGACGTCCAGACAATGACGCACTAAATTTGTAGACCAGTAAGGAAGCTCGAAGAAAATGCTTAACTTGTTCCAATATTGTGGTTTGACCTGTTTCGTCGGATCTATCCCAAAGGTCACGTTATTGTAACCATCCCATTTATCAGTCACGTTCTCTCCGGATAATGGGGATGGAGGTCCAAGAAGCTCCTGATGACCATCAAAGTGAACCGTGTCTAACCTATAGGGGTGGTCTGGAGGCAGAAAACGTCGATGGCCGCAATAACAAACCTTCCTGCTAAAATTCAAAATTTTTGATGTTGTGTGTTCATGGCAATGAGGACATGCTTTGTGACCATGTACGGACCAACCTGATAGCATTCCATACGCAGGAAAGTCATTAACTGTCCACATTAAAGCCGCACGCAGTATGAAGGTTGTATTTGTGTTTGAATCATATGTCTCTACACCATCAATGAACAAAGTTTTCAGCTCCTCGATCAGAGGTCTGAGATAGACGTCGATATTGTTCCCCGGTGAGTTTGGTCCGTCGATAAGAAGAGGCATCATAAAGTATGATTGGTCCATAGCCAACCAAGGCGACAGATTATAAATTATAATTACAACGGGCCATGTACTGTGACTTCCAGCCATATAGTTGAATGGGCAGAAGCCATCGGTAGCCAGTCCGAGCCGGACATTGCGAGGATCGCTACTGAATATTGCGTGCCTCCTATCGAAATCCTTCCATGCCGGTGAATCTCTTGGATGGCTCATTTTTCCATTTTCGCTTGGAGGAGCACGGTGATGCCAAATCATTGCCTCGGCTGTTTTCTTGCACCTGAATAGCCTCTGTAGTCTCTGTGTTATGGGAAAATATCGTGCTATCTTCACAGGTATATCAGGCTTCTTATCAGAATCTTTCGGCTTATACCTGGCCTCTCCGCATGTTGGACACTCTTTCAAATCTGAATTCTCTTTCCGGTACAACACGCAATTTTTAGGACATGCTTGAATCTTCTCGCACTTTAGACCCAAATCAGACATCTTTTTCTGGGCTTCGACATCATTTTCTGGGCTTCGTACCAGCTTTCGGGCACATTATTTCCCGGAGGCATAGAATCTTTCAAGAACGAAAGAAGCATTGTGAATGACTTGTTGCTCCATCATTTAGGCACTTAATCTAGAAAAGTTGGACGAACCATGAGAGGGTGGAATACTTCGTATTCTCATAAATTGGTTTCCTAGCATCATTCATGAAATTTTCATATTTATCCGCACGCGGTCCTTGACCGGAAGGAATGTCATCTTCGGTACGAATAGATTCACCTAGGGCAGCCTCTACCATATCCTCCATTTCTTCTGATGGAAATAAATTTCCGTCTCCTGCCGTATTACCGAATTCTTCTTCTCCTGCCGCATTATTGTGTTCTCCTTCTTCTTCTACCGTAGTACTGCATTCTTCTCCTTCCCCGTGATATTTCCAACTTGAATAAAGTCTAGTAAACCCATATTTTACAATATGAAGCTCTGCCAATTCTACCTTCTGCCGGTACTTATTGCCACATCTATCGCACGGATAGAGAATCTTCTCTATTATGATCTTATTATGTGCGCGTGCAAATTCAAGGAAAGCAGCAACTCCTGTGACAAACTTAGGTTGCATACGTTGTTTCCAATCCACATACATCCAGTCCTTAACTCTGACGTACTCATGGGCCATGTTAGACTGAATAACATATAAATTGTAGGTTATGCTGACTATATTGAGAAATATAAGAACGGGATAGTTACTGACAAAGGAGAAAATCCGTGTATATGCTTTGTGTGTGCGTTTGTCGTTGAAAAGAATAAATTATCGCACGTTATGTTAATCGATAGACGGGGACTAAGTGGCGCATTTAGTTTCATATCTGAGTATCGATGGGAATATGAAGGTTTCATATTATCATATATTGGTTTTAACCCGAACATCTCGAATCGCTCTCTAATTATGCGTTTGTATATGTGTGTTCCGGCTGTCGGGGGTAGGCTTCTATCCCATTAAGAATGTATAGAGCGAACGCCCATCACTTGTGCTTTCAACCGTTTCGAGTAAATTTCGGCAGCACCTCCCCGCTGTTCTCCGAGTACACTGTAATAGAATCGATAATCATTTCAAAGATGTGAAACAACGTTGAAATGAACATCTAATCTATCTTTGTACATGGAGAACCAGCGGAAAGGTACCGATGAAATATCTCGAAACGGATGAAAACATAAGTGAATGAAGGCGTTTGCTTTATACATTCTTAACTTGTCCACACGGGACAAATCTATGGGTTACCATACGATTGAATTTTCTCGTCGCGTAGACTATACGACGGTTGTTAGTATCGAGCTATACTGTCCGATATTTAACAACCTTCGTATAGTTCTAGGTCACGACGAGCATCGCACGTATGTTAACCGATAGACGGGGACTAAGTGGCGCTTTTAATTTCATATACTAGTATCGATGGGAATATGAAGGTTTCATATTATCATCGAGTATCATATATTGGTTTTAACCCGAACATCTCGAGTCGCTATCTAATTATGCGTTTGTTGTGTATTCTTGTTGTATGTGTGTGTTCTGGCTGTCGGGGGTAGGCTTGTATCCCATTAAGAATGTATAGAGCGAACACCCATCACTTGTGCTTTCAACCGTTTCAAGTAAATTTCGGCAGCACCTCCCCGCTGTTCTCCGAGTACACTGTAATAGAATAGATAATCATTTCAAAGCTGTAAAACAACGTTGAAATGAACATCTAATCTATCTTTCTACACGGAGAACCAGCGGAAAGGTACCGACGAAATATCTCGAAACGAATGAAAACACAAGTGAATGAAGGCGTTTGCTTTATACATTCTTAACTTGTCCACACGGGACAAATCTATGGGTTACCATACGATTGAATTTTCTCGTCGCGTAGACTATATGACGGTTGTTAGTATCGAGCCATACTGTCCGATATTTAACAACCTTCGTATAGTTCTAGGTCACGACGAGCATCGCACGTATGTTAACCGATAGACGGGGACTAAGTGGCGCTTTTAGTTTCATATATGAGTATCGATGGGAATATGAAGGTTTCATATTATCATCGAGTATCATATATTGGTTTTAACCCGAACATCTCGAGTCGCTCTCTAATTATGCGTTTGTTGTGTATTCTTGTTGTATGTGTGTGTTCCGGCTGTCGGGGGTAGGCTTCTATCCCATTAAGAATGTATAGAGCGAACGCCCATCACTTGTGCTTTCAACCGTTTCGAGTAAATTTCGGCAGCACCTCCCCGCTGTTCTCCGAGTACACTGTAATAGAATAGATAATCATTTCAAAACTGTGAAACAACGTTGAAATGAACATCTAATCTATCTTTGTACACGGAGAACCAGCGGAAAGGTACCGACGAAATATCTCGAAACGGATGAAAACACAAGTGAATGAAGGCGTTTGCTTTATACATTCTTAACTTGTCCACACGGGACAAATCTATGGGTTACCATACGATTGAATTTTCTCGTCGCGTAGACTATACGACGGTTGTTAGTATCGAGCTATACTGTCCGATATTTAACAATCTTCGTATAGTTCTAGGTCACGACGAGCATTGCACGTATGTTAACCGATAGACGGGGACTAAGTGGCGCTTTTAGTTTCATATATGAGTATCGATGGGAATATGAAGGTTTCATATTATCATCGAGTATCATATATTGGTTTTAACCTGAATATCTCGAGTCGCTCTCTAATTATGCGTTTGTTGTGCATTCGTGTTGTATGTGTAACATGATTTTAAACCATCGAGATCAAGATTGATAGAACTGATCATCCTACATTGCAATAGCATTCATCAACCAAAAACTATTATTGCAATGGTATTCATCGATAACAATCAACAATTAAAACTACAAATGTAGGATACCGATATCATAAAGCGTTATACGCAACATTGATAGTACTGATAAATAAAAAAACGAAACACAAACCGTATCAAGATTTAACAACTTTGATTATGTCATATATGCAGGCCGATATTTTCATATTAGCCAATAGGCAAAAATAGATTGCGGTCTGGATATGGCATATTGGCAGATGTTACCTATATGCATACATGCATGTTGTCTCCCTATTTTTTCATAAATCAAACCAACTACATACATCAAACTAGTCCATGCCACCAATCGGAAACTCCACTATGTTTTTGAATTATTATTTTTCTAAATAGCATTGAGCTCCTATTGACATTGTCCCATCCAACAAATTTGTTGTGCTTGCCTCGACCTTCATCTACCTTTCACATGACATACACATTATATGAGTAATATAGTTATAAATTATGGTATTTTGTTGTCATCAATCCACCTAACCCTAACCCCAAGTTGCTTAATAATTCAAGCAATTCAACAGCATTTAGTACCAAATCACTAGCCTTCGGCAACAATACTCGTCCAAACTAAAAATTTAAATTTTGAGAAAAAAAAATTCTTCGGAGGCATGATCCTCACAGTTCACTACAGTCAAGGTATGTTATAACATATGTACACTCTTCTCTAACTCATACACAAGAATTCGTTAACTGGGGGATACTACAATTACAACCGTTCAATAATTATAAACATATATAATCACACCTCCCACTTATGTACAAATAATGATAATGCGCCAATAAATTGATCATCACCTCACTTCTAAAATCCATGATGTACAATCCTGTAACAATCGAAAGTTTTGGCGAACGGCTATATCCTAAAACACCTGCATTTTGCTTAGAAATTCAGACAAAGGTTCTTTGCACTTGAATAAGCCACCGCTTACACATTGCTCAGCCAAATGCACGACATTAACTTGTCTGCATCCAAGGCACACTAGGTCTTGCAGATGGTACAGCCTCTCCCTTAGCCGAACAATTTGAAGGAGAGCATTCTCCATTTCCTTAGGGTTGTATGGCTGCCCACATTGAGGAACACTACAATGCCGCTTGTAATCCAAAAGTGTAGTGTGACAACATAAATCAAGGTCACGGTGGTCATTGAAATAACTACATAAATGGCCAATGTGTGAGAATGTGTATATGCATGCAACCCTCTTTCATTTTCTTGTTTTTTTCCAACTCCTCACCACTTAACCCCAACCCAGCCCCAGCCCCCGCCCCCTGCCCCAGCCCCAGCCCAGCCCCAACCTAACCCTAAACCTAGTGCGGCCAGCTAAACCCCAACACCAACTCTAAGGCAAACCCTAACCCCAGCCCCACCCCACAGCAGCCGAACCCCAACCCTAACCCTACCCGACCCCGACCCCGACTGCGACCGTTACCCCTGCCCAACCCCAACTCGCGCGCCATGAACCCTAAGCCTAAAATAATCCCAAAATTCTTTAATTTACCTCACCTGAACCCTAAGCCCAAAGTAATCCAAAGATTTACTCACCTGAACCGCTGTTGCGCTGGGGCTGGGGCGACGACCTGAACCGCGGTGGCGACGAGAGCTGAGGTGGCGACGAAACCGGCGGTGACGATGAGGAGAACGACGTTGGCGACGACGGCGTGGTGAATTGGGGAATTTTTTCGCGCGCGATCGAGAGAGAAAGAAAGTGATCGAGCGTAGGCGATCGATCTGGGTTTTTGTTAAATCGATATTTACTTACCCCTATGGATATACCCGTAGGTCCTTTGTTTGCGGCTCCGTAGGGGCAAACACCAAATTAAGAATTAATATTTTTATTCTTGGACGTCTGTGCCCGTAGGGGCAACCTTTTAGCCTTATGTATTAATCCGTAGGGCCAAGTTAAATATGCTCCTACGGATTCCAATATCCGTAGGGGCAACCCCCTATTTTACTAGTGTTAGGATATCCCACAAACTTGCATAAAACTGAACCTGCCTGCAATTTGTCCGGATTTTGTACTTTTACATAGGACGGACAACCCCATATCTTAATACGTTTAAGATACGGTCTTTTTCCACTCCATATTTCATATGGAGTCTTAGGAACAGATTTGGACGGAACATCATTCAATAGATATGCTGCTGTCAAAAGCGCATGTCCCCAAAATGAATGAGGCAACTCAGCGTTACTCATCATGGAGCGAACCATGTCCAAAAGGGTACGATTCCTCCGCTCCGATACACCTTTGTGCTGTGGCGTATACAGAGGAGTAAGCTGAGAGAGAATTCCATTCTCTTTTAGGTATTCTAGGAATTCCGTGCTTAAGTACTCCCCTCCTTTATCAGATCGAAGGATCTTGATACTTTTGCCAATCTGGTTCTCTACATCGTTTCTGAATTCTTTGAATTTCTCAAAAGCTTCAGATTTGTGTTTCATAAGATACACATATCTGAACCTAGAGAGATCGTCAGTGAATGTGATAAAGTACGAGAACCCACCCCTTGCATGTATAGACATTGGACTACATACATCACTGTGTATGAGTCCCAAGAGCTTTGCTCTTTCTCCGTGTCCGGTGAACGGAGATTTGGTCATCTTTCCTTTGAGACAAGATTGACAAGTTTCATAAGATGAAAATTTGAACGTATTTAAAAGTCCATCTTTACGCAACTTACTCAGTCTTTTCTCTCCGATATGACCAAGTCTACAATACCACAAGTAGGATTCGTTCATATTTGAACTTTTCCTCTTGCGTGTGTTTTGTATACTGAGAACTGTGTTTTGATTAAGAACATAGATACTTTTACACAGTGTACCTTCTGCAACCAATACCTGATTAAGGTAGATGTTCATGATATTTCTATCAAGAAAAAACTTATATCCATCTTTATCAAATAAAGAAACTGATATGATGTTGCAAACCATGGAAGGTACATAGTAGCAGTTGTTCAAAATCGTAGTATTGCCTTTTGGCAATACTAGGTGATATTCACCGACGGCAGATGTATCAACTTGTGCTCCATTCCCTACTCTGAGGGACATATCACAAGGTCCAACCATTCTACTTTTTCTCAGTCCCTGCAATAAATTACAGATATGAGATCCTGATCCGGTATCTAGTACCCAGGAGGTAGGACTAACTTAAAAACAGTTTTCAATAACAAGAACACCTGAAGAAGACGCAACAATATGTTTCTTCTTCGATGGGGTCATCAAGGAATTGATGAAATCCTCTTTCCCTAGCTCATACTCATGACTGTCATCATAAGTTAGAGCCAAACCGTCGTTCCCCGGCCCCGAATAAGAATTCGGATCGGTCAAGCGATACATTTTATTATCTTGATTAGGGCGTGAAATGGTTGCTACCTGGAGAGAGAGAAAAGAAACACTCAGCGTGCGCTCTTGCAAGATTAGATTGATTATTAGTTTATCTAATCAGGATGGCTTCCACTGTTTCCTCGAATTCTTCTTCAAACCTTTAAAGAAGAATCAGTTGGGATTAATCACACGTCACAATACTTGCTTAACCTTTCAGCCAGGCTAGTGTTGGTACTTCAAGGGAGGTTTTCCAACGCTTTCGCGAAGTTCCTTAATTACATAACCTCTTTTCCTTGGAGGCGTAGCCCCGCTAACACCTTACTAGACACCTACTTGGTTTATAGCATTGATTGTTAAGTGTGATAATTTCCCGAGAGTAATCATATTCATCAGTGGGATCGGGATCCAACCATCATTGTGTGATGCACTAGATGGAATCCACTCAAGTCACTACACTCCCAAAGGTATGCTAAATCTGCCAGTTTCCTGTATGTTTGAAACTCCCGATGTGGTTTTTTCCCCTAGGATCCAAGTGACCTTGACTGAGCCAACATATCAAAGGATCCTATTCAAGTTCAACCAGTCATTATCTTGATTGCATTAGACCCACCCGTACGAGTACTTGACTGAGCCAAAATGACCGCACGACTGTCCTAACCAATCGCATATTTTCTACAGAAAAATATTACATAGCTACCGAACACTACGCCTCGGTTGAGCACGAAATACGTAGCATGAATACTAAGCAATACCAATTTGAAATGACGGAGGGCTACGGCTGGGTTTTTGGCGAAAGACCCGTTAACGTAATGAACTTGATATCGTTAAAAAACCTGAGTAGTTTTGAAAAAGAGTGGTTTAAGCTCCGCTTTTAAAAACAAGTGGTTTTGAAGAAAACCGAGTAATCTACATTAAAGACTTTTGCTCAAGAGGTCACTCCCTGCGAAGGGATCTCGGCTCTTGCCTCGTGGAATGAGGTGCAAGATATTCATGACCGAATACCACTATGCAAAGCGAAAGAACATAACTGTAGATTTTCGAAATTTGTTCCAACAACATCTTTTTAGGTTTCTTTTCTTGCATTAATAAAAATTAATGCAGTCCCATCAGTTTAATCCTATCACACCACAAAAAGAACGAAAATACAATGCACGTATATGCCATCCGCATTCGCCATGGAGCCCCGTCATCACCAGTTAGGTTACTTAACTAACGACAGAGTGGGGGCTGGACAAGCGAGGGTGCAAATCATATACAACATCTATTAGTATATATATAAGTATATATAACATTCGTCCAAGGCATGATAATAAGAAACATCACAGAATCTCAGCCAACAATACAGAAAGGTGGATAATCTTAGAGCCTCGGGTTTTATTAGAGCCACAAATAAAACTCGACGTTCCCGGTCGTGTGGATTGCCTATGCAATGAAAACTTGGACCCCTACGAGCACGGCAAGTTACCCGCCGATCCCAGAAGTGAGGCAACCCCCTTAAACAAAGTGAATGGGCCACCCAGCACTTCACGGAATTCGGTAACTTGGGCGCCCTCCGTGGGTCATCCTATACCCCCTACGAATGCGTCGAATAGCCCGCTAATTCTAGAATGAAGCCCCCTCCGTCTCAACGCCATGAGATGTGGGCTTGTTGCCTTCTAGAACCCGGCTATTCGTGCACTCCACCGTGGGATAATCCTAGTACAGAAAATGAGAATAATATGTACAAATGGTGACATCGACCTCAACCCGGTCGTGCCCCTAACAAATAATATACAATCCGGCAAAGACGGCAGTCCACATGTCCGATGCTCGCCCCGCAATAACAAATATACAAATGAATACAAACTGTTCTAAATCATTGCACCACCGGCTATCCACCACGACAATCCAACCATAATATCAACACAATCACAGAACATCAACGTGAATGTCATGTTCGCAAACTCGTCTAAAAGGACATATAGCAGATAGACGGGTTTACCGATCAAATGACATTCACGGTCCCAGATGCTAATCTAAGAACTGATAACAATTAAACAGTTTTTAAAATATAACGACTTTGAAATACTCCGAATTGCCCCGAACTGAAAAAACAACAGAACATCAAACTTGGGCAAAAACAAACAACACCTAAAACTCAAACTCCACGAGATAAGAACACAGACCAAAACACGAGGCAATCCACCATGAGAAAACCGGTGAGGCCAGATTTTTGCATGATGTGGCTGGTCTGAACTTGGTAGAATTGCATCGTTTTTTTTCTGGGGTCATCTCATAGTCAAAGGATCACTCTACACTTGCTTAAAAAAAATTTTGAAGCCTCTGAAAAATCGACAGAAACTTGAAGTTTGGTTTCAATGTTACGGAGTTGTTTCGGTTTCGTTGTTTTAACATTGTTTAAATTTTCTAGTGTAGGGTTTATATGTTGACTCTGATACCATGAAAGGTTACGCTAGTGCCCCGGCCAACTTCCGTGGCCAAATGCGGAACAAATTTTTTCTAACGATTAGAACATGGCACTAGAATAACCTTTAACCCGGATCATTCCATAAGCTTATCTAGCAAAACTAAATGAGATGAACTAACTACTATGAAAGAAGTCTCACCAAACGATCCAAGTCCTTCGGTCTTCTTTCTTCTTCGTTAGCTCCAAGTGGCCACCTTGAACATGCTTGATCTTCTTTATTGGCTCTTTTGTTTCTCCGCGATCGATCTTGCTCTCCGGTCCTCCTTTGTCGTATATGATCCACCCGAGGGATATGATCCATGGCTTTAGCTCCACACTATATGTCAAATGGAGCAACTAGAAAGCTTGGGTTGCTAAACCAAGTAAACTAGGATGTAGTGTGATGATCTAAGTTTTTTGCTATCTCTTTCTTACCTCTTCACTTGTTTCTCAACTCATGAGAGGGTAGTGAAGAGGAAGATTATGGAGGTGGAGAAAACTCAAGAAGAGGGAGGAAGAGGAACCAAAAATGGGAGCTCAAGAATAATGAAGCATGCATGAGAGAGAAAATCAACACAAAGGTTTTGTGTATGAATTCTCATGAATAAACAAGTGTAGCCATGCTTCAATAGTAACCACAAATGAATAAAGAATTCATTTGTGAACTATTGAAGCCATGCCACTCACCATGCCTCCCTCTGCTTAATTTCCACCTCATTTCCATTTATCAATAAATGGAAAATTCCATGATGAGGTGTCCACCTTCTAGAAGGTAATCTGTAATAAAATATGGATTACAGTCTGCTGTATATACATACCAGCATTCGGATAAAAACACGAATGCCCGAAGAGATAGAATAACACGAATAACATAATATTAGAATATACATATCGAAATACATATATGTAAACTATTAAATAAATACCTGATTTAATAATCCGGCTCAAACCCGAGGTGGCTAGTATTACCAACTGTCCGATCGAAAGTCCGAGTACAAAGTACATCAATGATTGAGACCCTGCACGTATCCAATATGGCTACTACATCATTTCGCCTGAACCAGGGAAACCCTCTGTGTGGGACTCTAAAGACTCGACAGTACGCCGACAGTGAGTTACTGGATAAATCCATAACCACAAGCACGTCAGCGGCACTAGCTGTACGTAACGGCTACCCTGGTATCTGTCGAAAAGGAAGGCCGACGAGCAAACTCATCCGGATCCCTACTGAGCCTATCTGTGACAATCTCCGTACAGTTCGGTCTCTTCATCTGAGAGTATCGCATACCGGGTCTAGGGGTTGGTAAATGTCAGACCCTGAAAACCTGGTAATTCGGGCTGATACGGCTCAGGACCAATCCGGGAAACTACTGATCAGACTATCAGTAAATCCCGACTGCCTTGGCCAAGGTCTTATGGTCCTGACCAATCAAACACAGTGCAACATCGACTCCCAATACCGGGAGAGACGAATCCCCGACAATCGCTCGCTGCCTCCATATGGCTCGGAACTGTACCCAACCAAAACCTGTTTGCACGACTCAGTAGAGCCGTGGTAGGGTAGTGATCAAATCACAGTCGGAACTCACACGAGATAGATGACAATCTCAGGTCTAAAGACTACCCTGTACTCATGTCACCTGAGAACTTCCATCTGATGATAGGTATAGTACCATCGGGAAGTCATCGGTGAGTCCGTCCGGTGTACTCACCCATAGTGAGCACCTGTATACTATCTTAGGTCAAAAGACTAATGGTTGTGGGACCAAACCATCACCCCTCGCCGGGGTCTAGAAATGTATACACTAGTCTACTCCGTAATATCGATGCCCAGTCTCGATACTCCCACGACTAGGGACCATTTAAGGATGTGCATATCGACTACCTAGCTCCCACAAGTATGATCGCCATCACAATGTAGGTAGTCTAGCAATGATCCTACGGGCTTTATCAACATGTATAAAAGATATGTAATAGTAAGTAAAACATGCACATGTTAAGATAAAGACAAACCGGATAGCACACTATCATATCGAGCAAGACTGTCATGTACATATATATGTCCAAGCATCCATATGTATACATATACAATAATGGCCTCTAGGGCATACATATCCAACAATTTATACGTAAAAGATAAAAGCAAAATAAGATATGGGATGGCAACCATATGATGACAGTTAACAAAATATAATTTATCCTTAACTTGTGGCTACTTAAAGATATATGATGATCTGGAGATATATATATATATATATATATATATATATATATATATATATTATACTAGATTCGCATAGATTCAGTTTACTAATAAATATCATATATAATTTAGCACCATCCCGGGTTTCATACAGGCGGGACATGCCAAATAATTACTACTGCTATTCGAATCACTCGCATCCCAAAAGAATAAAATAGAAGAAATATAAATTAAGTATTAAAATACCAATTAATGTCGTATAACCATACTAGTGTTTTACATTATACCCAACTACAAAAGAATTTCGTCCTCGAAATTCATGAAACAGGAAAAGATAAGAAAATACGGATCTATGGAAAGAGATGATGAAACTTTTGTCGAATCTCGTCTTCATGTTCCCAAGTAGATTCTCCATGTGAACAATTTCCCCACGAAATAAGCACTAGAGGGATCACGCTATTCTTGAGAAGCTTTTCTCATCAATCCGCAATCACCATCGGTTGCTCTTTATAAGTCAAATCTTCTCTCGTTGTCAATTCCGAGTGATCAAGGATGTGTGTCTCATCTCGAACATACTTGCGGAGTTGAGATACATGAAACACGTCATGAACACCCGCCAAGTATGGTAGTAAGGCCAATCGATAAGCTACCTCTCCAACATGCTCGATGATATCGAAAGGCCCTGCGAATCGAGGGCTAAGCTTGCCTCGACTACCAAATCGGATTACTCCTCTAGTCGGTGATATCTTCAAGAACACAAGATCACCAACAGCAAACTCCAAAGGTCTTTTTCTAGTATCAGCCCAACTTTTCTGTCGATCTTGTGCCACATTCATATGATCGCGGATTAAGCTAAATTTCTCCACAGTTTGCGCAATGAGATCCGGTCCCAACAATCTTCTTTCTCCAATATCGTCCAAACGAACAGGCGAGCGATACTTACGACCATACAATGCTTCAAATGGAGGCATCTGGATTGTTGCCTGAAAGCTGTTATTGTAAGAAAACTCTACTAAATGCAAATGATCCTCTCACGAACCCTTAAAGTCTAACATGCACGCTCTCAACATATCTTCAAGAGTTTGGATCGTTCTTTCAGACTGGCCATCTGTTTGAGGATGATAGGCCATGATAAACTTCTAGCAAGTTCCCAAACTTTCCTATAGACTCCTCTAAAAGTGTGATAGGAACTGAGTATCACGATCAGAAACGATACTCACGGGTACTCCATGCAATCTCATAATCTCCTGCATGTACCGCTCTACCAACGCCTTCGTCGACTGACCAATTCGGAATGGTATGAAATGAGCCGTCTTGGTCAATCGATCAACAATCACCCAAACTGCATAATTGCCCTTTAGACTCCATGGTAAGGCTGTCACGAAATCCATAGTTATATGTTCCCACTTCCGTTGAGGAATCGGAAGTGATTGCAATAAACCAGCCACCCTTTCATGTTAAGTCTTGATTTGCTGACACACCAAGTACCTCGATACATAGCGAGCAATATCTCTTTTCATGCCTTCCCACCAGAAATGTTGTCGCAAGTCTCTATACATCTTCGTGCCTCCAAGATGGAACTATGAGCCCCCTTCATGACTTCTTCATGAACATCTCCTTTAGGCACACATAAATGACTTCCATATTATAACGAACCATCTTCATGAATAAAAAAATCTGTTCGAAGTCCCGCTTCCACTTGTCCTCAAAATTTATGCAATCTTAGATCGTGCGACTGTGCTGCCTTAATGCTGTCAATCAAGGATGACTGTACTTGCAACTGCATCAACTATCCAGAAGAATCTGGTAGTACAATCTCCAACTCGAACCTCTGAAGATCAGTTATAATCTCCTTCTGTGCGGTCAACATTCGTATTGCTGGCAAGCGACTTAAAGCGTCCGGCTGTACATTAACTTTTCCAGGATGATATTTTAGGTCTGTTAGTGTATATGCCCTAGAGGCCATTACTGTATCATACTAGTTTGTATATTACTTGATGGAAGCTTAGGATATTCACAGTTGTATATACAATCTTGCTCGAAATGGTAGTATGCTACTTGGTTTGTCTCTGCTTTAATATGCGCATGTGTTTCTTTTAGCATATTGCTGATATACATATTAGTAGAGCCCTTAGGATCTTTGCTTGATTACCAGCGTTGTGATGGCGCTCACACTCGTGGGAGCTGGGTGATCTATAAGCACATCCTTATACAGGTCCCTGGTCATTGGACTATCGAGACAGGGCATCGATACTCCGGAGTAGACTAGCGTATGCGCTTCTCATCCCAATGTGGGAGACGGTCTGTCCCACAGCCGTCAGTACATCGTACTTGAGATAGTATACGGGTGCTCGTTGGGTTACGAGTACACTGGACAGGACTCGTCGGGAAGTGTTGGTTGGTAGTATACCTATCGTCAGTTATCAGTTCCCAGGTGACATGAGTACAGCTTAGTCCGTTGACTTGACACTGTCACTTCGTCTCGAGTGTGTTCCCACTGCACTTTGATTACTACCCTACCACGGCTCAAAGGAGTCGTGCAAACAGGTAGTTTTTGGGTGCAGTCCCGAAGCACTTGGAGGCAGTGACGGTTAGACAGGATTCGTCTCTCCCGGTAATGGGGGTTGACATCGTGCTGTGTTCAGGAGAGCCATTACACGAGTAGTCCCTGGCCAGGGCAAGCGAGATATACTGGTAGGTTTCCAGTGTTATCTCAGGGTGTTCTGGGCTACATTCTGACACGACTTGTACCGCTATTAGGGGACTGACGTTCACCGCCCCCTAGGCTCGCCATGCGATGTATCAGACGAACAGACCGGACTGTACGGAGACTGTCACATACAGGCTCAGTAGGAGTTCAGATGGGGTTCACCTCGTCAGTCTTCTTATCGACATCTACCAGGGGACAGTTATGTACAGCTAGTGCCGCTTGCGGTCTGTGGTTAAACCCACTGCCAGCGTAGTGTCGAGTCTTTAGAGTCCCACACAGAGAGCTATTCGCCTTTAGGCAAAATGAGTAGAGGTCGCATGGTTTTGCGACAGGGTTCGTTCGCATCCACGCACTTGTGCACGTTTGCTGTCCGGACAGTTTATACTAGCGGGCTTTGGTTTAAGCCGGATCCTAGTATATGTTTAGGGATTGGTTTTTCTCATTGCATTTGTGTTCCTCGGATCACGAATGCGGGTGGGTATGCACAGTTGCTTGAGACAGAGGGAGAGGACCTTGATTAGGGTTAATGGCTATTGCCATTTTATTAACCCTAATGCTTATGTGTGTATTATTGTTAATTGATAATTAGTTTAATAATTGTGCATGGTTATGGTTGTTGACCATTTGACCTCCTTGACTTGTTGACCTAGGTTGACACGTTGACCATCATCATTTCTTTTGGAAGATGCTTTTTGATCCTTGCAAATTGAAATGATAATGGTCATATCATGATTAACCATGACAATTATCTTACTAATTATCTAATTAAAATAATACACATTTATTTGTGAGAATGGTTGATTCTATTCTCATTCTATCATTTTCATTTCTCTCTCTTGTTCTTCCTCTCCCTTAAGCTCTCCCCTCTCATGTGTTGAGAAACACTTGAGCTTGAGAAAAGCGCTCTCTTGATCATCTCTACTCTCATCTAGGGTTGAAGGACTAGCACTTCTTGAACCCTAGTTACTTCTAGCTTGGAGTTGAAGCCAAAGGTTGAGGCTTTCGGGTGGATCTTTCTTTGACGGCAGAAGACGACAAGGTGACCTCCTTCCACTACTCCAAGGAGCAAGGAGAGAAGGACATAAAGACCAAAGGTATAACCTTTCAAGCACTTGGCTAGTTTCTAGTTAGCTTTAGCAAGTTTTTGTTTAGCAAAGATCATTTAATGTCTAGTCCATGTTGCCTAAGCTCATAAAAATCCGATTTTTATTCCATTTTCCGCCTCCCCGCAAGTACCGGGGTGGGCAACATGGACTTACAGTGGTATCAGAGCCTAACTAAACATAAACTAGCTTGGTAGTGAAGTGTAACGAAGTTCGAAACCGAAAAATCCAAAAACCGAGTTTTCAAAAACCCTAGTTTCTGTTAAATTTTTCTGGTCTAAACAAAATTTGTTATACTTCAAAAATCGTCTCAGGGTTTTTTAAAGAAAACCACCAAACCCGGTCCAGTGATTCATCTAAACCGCCGCGTTTCCGCGGCAATAGCAAGCTATTGCCGCGTTTCCGCGGCAATAGCAAGCTATTGCCGCGGAACCGCCGCCGTTTGGACTCTTCACTGAGTCGAGTTTGGTGCAGTTTTCTTATGGCTTGGTTTTAGGATTTTTGAGATATGTTATATGTGCCCAGATTTTCCAGAATAAAAATTTATTTTTAGGGGCCTATAAATCCGTATTTTTTTTCCGAACTTCACTACACTTTGACTATAACGGTTATATCTGTGATGTTTGTATGTATTGAACGTCGGCTAATCGCTATATGTCGATTAGTCGGGGTTATACATATCTGTGATCTGTTATTGATACTGGTTTGTGTATATGAATGGGTTGGATTGTCGCGGATGAATAGCCGGGGTGGATGTAAGATGAGTGTTGCTTTTCTTTCATTCATTTGTAATATGTAAATTGATGTAATATTATTATTTGTATGGCCGCACGACCGGGTCGGGGTTGTAGCCGTCATTGTATAATTCTTTTTACTGTTTTTGCTCCTAGGATAGACCCATGGAGGGGGTGCACAAACTACCGGGTATCTCGAAGTGCCGAGTGGCCTACTCACGGTGTTGGGGGAGGTTGCTTCGCTTCGGGTACTTGGCGGGTAGTTTGCCGCACCCGTAGGGGTCTTGGGTGGGGTATTGGCTATTCACCGCGACCGTGTAATCCGCTTTTGCAGGCTCGAACGGATTGCGGATTCCTAGTATATCCAATGTATTCATCTGTGATCTGTAATGTCTATCATTGCTATATATTTATATATGATAACTATTTAGGCGTTGCTTATGTTTTACAGCCGCGCTAGCCCAGCCCCCGCTCTATCGTTAGTTAAGTAACCTAACGGGTGATGACGGGGCCCCGTGGCGAATGCGAATGGCATAAGCGTACGTCATATTTTGGTTGTTTTCTGCAATGGTAGGATTAAATGATGGGACGCATTAAAAGAACTAATGCAAGAAAATAAACCAAGCAAAAGTCGATTGGAACACTTTGAAAACCACTCGGTTCTTTTCAAAACTAAACTTTTAAACGCGGAGCTTGAACCACTCCTTTTAAAAGCTATCTCGTTCCATCGATTATATCAAGTTCACTACGTTCACGGTTTAGCCAAACCGATCCGTAGCCCTCCATTATTTCGGTTAAATATTCGGTAGTATTCAAGCTATGTATTTTGACCTCATGCCAAGGCATAGTGATTGGTAGCTGCCGGATATTTATCTGTTGCATAATTAGAATGCGTTGGTTTGAGACAGTCGTACTGCCGTTTTGGCCTACGTCAAGGGTAGGTATGGGTGGGTTCAAATTAACCAGGATAATGATGGGAAGAACTTGACATGTGACTTATGACATTTTGATCTCATGCCAAGGTCATAAGAGCATGGGGCAAAAATCCACATCGGGAGTTTCATAAGTACTGAAACTTGCTAGCGCTGCATACCATTTGGAGTGTGATGATTCTGGTAGGATGCCTTCGGTTTTATCACGCGATGATATTTGGATCCCGATCCTACTGTGAGTATATGCTACTAACTCTCACTTAATGATCAATGCTATAAACTTAGTAGGTGTCTAGAAAGGTGTTAGCGGGGCTACGCCCACAGGGAAAAGAGGTTACTTAATTAAGGAACTTCACGAAAGCGTTGGAAAACCTCCCTCAAAGTACCGACACTGGCCTGGCTGAACGGTTAAGCAAGTATTGTACGGTGAGATTGATCCTGACTAATCCTTTCTTTACGGTTTGAGAAGGGATTCGAGAGACAGTGGGAGCCATCCAGTTTAGACAAACTAAAAACCACTCTAAACTTGAAAGAGCATCATGCTAAAGTGTTTCTTTTCTCTCTCCTAATTGCAGCGACCATTCAAGATGACCGGACTTAAGTTATTACTAGATAAAAATATACTGACAGGGCCAAACTACAAAGATTGGCTTAGGAATGTCAAGATGGCAATCACTTATGACAAGTTGGGGTATGTACTTACCACCAAAGCTCCCCCTGTCCCAGGTCCCACCTCCAGCGTCGCGGATGTAGAAATCCGTAAGATATGGGAGATAGATTGCGCGAGGGCCAGATGCCTCGTACTAGCCTCGATAGACAACGAACATCAGAGGAGGCACGAGAATATGGACCTAGAGTCCATATTTCTCCATACAAAAGAACTGTATGGAGAGCAGTCTCATATCGCAAGATACGAAGTGTCGAAGAAGCTTTTTTCGGCAAGGTTGGCCGTCGGATCATCGGTAGCGGAACACGTGCTTAAGATGATTGGCTACATTGAGGAGCTCGCGGACCTTGGGACTACATTGGAGAATGAACTCTATACTGATTTGATTCTCCAGTCCCTTCCTTCCACTTACGCCCAGTTCATTCTTAACTTCAACATGCAAGGAAAGGAGGTTGAACTTTCCGAACTTCTGAACATGTTGAGGACTGCTGAGGGCACCCTACAGAAGGGTAGGGAGACATCCACTTTGTTTGTAGGAGGATCTTCCTCTTCTAGGTCCAGGGCGAAAGCCAAGGGCAAGAAGAAGAAAGCCCCCGCCAAACCAAGAGGCGGTGTCGGTAAAGTGGATACGAAGGGAAAAGGAAAAGCAACAAAGATAGCGGGGAAGCTAGTGGGGAAGGAAGAATGCTTCTATTGTCACAAAAGTGGTCACTGGAAACAGGATTGCAAGGCTTGGAAGGCTAGAACACAGGATTTGAAGCGAGTTGTGGCTTCAGCTTCAGGTGTGTATGTTATTGAAAACTGTCTATCAATAAACTCTACATCCTGGGTATTGGATACCGGATCAGGATCTTATATCTGTAATTCTTTGCAGGCGTTGAAAAAGTGTAGAGTTTTGAAGGTAGGTGACATGACCCTCAGAGTTGCCAACGGTGCTAGCATGGATGCTGAGGCCGTGGGGGACTATCACCTGGGATTGTCGGATGGACACTTTTTGGTTTTGCGTAGTTGTTATTATGTACCAAATGCAACCTGTAATATCATTTCTGTATCTTTATTATCTAAAGAAGGTTATGAATTTGCATTTGTAAGTAATGTAGTGAACATTCACCTTAATCAAGTTTTAATTGGGTCAGGTACATTGAACAACGGTATATACGTATTAAACCAACCACAGATTTTCAATGTCCAGAATACATACAAAAGAAAGTCTCCAGAAATCGATAAAACTTTCTTATGGTATTGTAGACTGGGTCACATCAATGAGAGAAGGTTGACTAAGTTACATGCAGAAGGATATTTTGATCCGTTCGAATATCAATCGTATGCAACTTGTCAATCCTGTCTCAAAGGAAAGATGACAAAGACTCCGTTCACTGGACACGGAGAAAGAGCAAGCGAGCTCTTAGGACTCGTACACAGCGACGTGTGCGGTCCAATGTCTACACATGCGCGAAGCTGTTATTCTTACTTCATTACTTTTACGGATGATTTCTCAAGATTCGAACATGTCTTCTTGATGAAGCATAAATCCGAAGCTTTTGATAAGTTCCAGGAATATAAGAATGAAGTAGTAAAACAAACAGGCAAAAGTATCAAGGCACTGAGATCTGATCGAGGTGGTGAATACTTGAGTGCCGAGTTCCTGGGTTACTTAAAAGAGAATGGAATTCTCTCTCAGCTTACTCCTCCATACACTCCGCAACATAACGGTGTATCGGAGAGACGGAACCGAACCCTATTGGATATGGTACGGTCCATGATGAGTAATGCTGTGTTGCCGCGATCGTTCTGGGGATATGCGCTAGAAACAGCTGCATACCTTTTGAACCGTGTTCCCACTAAGACTGTGCCTACCACACCATATGAGTTATGGAGTGGGAAGAAACCCTATCTTCAATACCTGAAGATTTGGGGATGTCCAGCTTATGTCAAAAAGCAGCATACGGACAAGCTCGAGGCATGCTCAGTACTGTGCAAGTTTGTGGGATACCTAAAGAACTCCACGGGGTATCTTTTCTATTACGCAGAGGAACAAAAAGTCCTTGTTTCTCGTAATGCCCATTTTCTGGAACATCAGTTCTTAGAAAAAGAAATAAGTGGGAGCGCAATAGAACTGGAAGAAATTCCAGAACCACAAGCTATTACTGAAAGCTTAGTAGAACCAGAGGGTTCGAAAGATCAGGACATTCCCACGCCACTCCGCAGGAGTAGTAGGCAGTCTCATCCGCCCAAGAGATACTACGGTTTTCTCATTGACGGGGATAGAGAGGATTGCATCATAGATTGTGATGAGCCTACTAGCTTCCAGCAGGCCATTCAGAGCGTCGACTCGGTAAAATGGCTGGATGCAATGCGGACCGAGATGGAGTCCATGTACACCAACAAAGTATGGACGTTGGACATTGCTCCAGACGGGGTAAAACCCGTAGGATACAAGTGGATCTTCAAAAGGAAGATTGGTGTAGATGGACAGGTTGAGACCTATAAAGCTAGACTGGTTGCAAAGGGTTTTCGTCAGCGACCTGGTTTGGACTATGACGAAACCTTTTCCCCAGTAGCTATGCTGAAATCCATTCGGATCCTTCTTACTATTGCTGCCTTCCACGATTATGAGATTTGGCATATGGACGTAAAGACAGCTTTTCTAAATGGTCATTTAGAGGAGTGTGTCTATATGGACCAGCCAGAGGGTTTCATTCAGGGTGGGAGCAGCGGAAAGGTATGCAAGTTGCTCAAGTCCATTTATGGACTAAAGCAGGCATCGCGGAGTTGGAACATCTGTTTTGATGAGACGGTCAAGGAATTTGGTTTTATCAAAAATCCAGATGAACCATGCATCTATTGTAGATTTGTAGCGAGAACTGTAGTATTCCTCATTTTATACGTGGATGACATTCTCTTAATAGGAAATGACATTCCTATGCTACAATCTATCAAGGGGTTCTTGTCACACAGGTTCTCCATGAAAGACCTGGGTGATGCCTCATACATTCTGGGTATCCGGATCTACCGTGACAGATCCAAGAGGATCTTAGGACTTTTGCAGTCTAGGTACATCGACACCATACTGAAGAGATTCAGTATGGAAGATTCCAAGCGCGGTAATCCACCGGCTTGTCACGGGATCACCCTCTCTAAAGAGATGTCTCCCAAGACTGATTTGGAGAGGGATCGCATGTCTATTATACCCTACGCTTCTGCGGTAGGCTCTATAATGTATGCGATGTTGTGTACCAGACCAGATGTGGCTTATGCACTGAGTGTGGTAAGCAGGTATCAGTCAAACCCTGGGGACAAACATTGGATAGCAGTAAAGAACATTCTCAAGTACCTGAGAAGGACTAAGGAGATGTTCTTGGTGTATGGCGGAAAAGACCTGCAGATTGAGGCCTTTGCTGACTCCAGCTTCCAGAGTGACAAGGATGATTCCAAGTCCATGTCGGGTTTTGTCTTTACCCTCAATGGAGGGGCGGTGTGTTGGAAGAGCTTCAAATAGGAAACCGTTGCTGACTTGACTATGGAAGCGGAATACATCGCTGCATCTGATGCCGCAAAAGAAGCTGTCTGGATGAGTAAGTTCTTGAAAGAACTTCAGGTGGTTCCGTCCATTGTTGACCCAATACCTCTGTATTGCGAAAACAACGGGGCTATAGCTTTAGCGAAGGAACCCAGGTCCCATCAGAAATCTAGACACATCTTAAGGCGGTATCACCTGATCAGGGAGATCGTGGATCGCCAGGAGATCGAGGTCCGGAGGGTTGCATCAGAAGATAACACAGCAAATCCATTCACCAAGGCCTTGCCCCAGACTCAGTTCGAGCGGCTGATCGAGATGATAGGTCTTCGATACGCCAGTACATGGCCTTAGTGCAAGAGGGAGATTGTTAGTGTATATGCCCTAGAGGCCATTGCTGTATCATACTAGTTTGTATATTACTTGATGGAAGCTTGGGATATTCACAGTTGTATATACAATCTTGCTCGAAATGGTAGTATGCTACTTGATTTGTCTCTGCTTTAATATGTGCATGTGTTTATTTTAGCATATTGCTGGTATACATATTAGTAGAGCCCTTAGGATCTTTGCTTGATTACCAGCGTTATGATGGCGCTCACACTCGTGGGAGCTGGGTGATCTATAAGCACATCCTTATACAGGTCCCTGGTCGTTGGACTATCGAGACAGGGCATCGACACTCCGGAGTAGACTAGCATCTGCGCTTCTCATCCCAGGCTGGGAGATGGTCTGTCCCACAGCCGTCAGTACGTCGTACTTGAGATAGTATACGGGTGCTCGTTGGGTTACGAGTACACTGGACAGGACTCGTCGGGAAGTGTTGGTTGGTAGTATACCTATCGTCAGTTATCAGTTCCCAGGTGACATGAGTACAGCTTAGTCCGTTGACTTGACACTGTCACTTCGCCTCGAGTGTGTTCCCACTGCACTTTGATTACTACCCTACCACGGTTTAAAGGAGTCGTGCAAACAGGTAGTTTTTGGGTGCAGTCCCGAAGCACTTGGAGGCAGTGACGGTTAGACAGGATTCGTCTCTCCCGGTATTGGGGGTTGACATCGCGCTGTGTCCAGTAGAGCCATTACACGAGTACTCCCTGGCCAGGGCAAGCGAGATATACTGGTAGGTTTCCAGTGTTATCTCAGGGTGTTCTGGGCTACACTCCGATACGACTTGTACCGCTATTAGGGGACTGATGTTCACCGCCCCCTAGGCCCGCCATGCGATGTATCAGACGAACAGACCGGACTGTACGAAGACTGTCACATACAGGCTCAGTAGGAGTTCAGATGGGGTTCACCTCGTCAGTCTTCTTATCGACATCTACCTGAGGACCGTTACGTACAGCTAGTGCCGCTTGCAGTCTGTGGTTAAACCCACTGCCAGCGTAGTGTCGAGTCTTTAGAGTCCACATAGAGAGCTATTCGCCTTTAGGCAAAATGAGTAGACGTCGCATGGTTTTGCGACAGGGTTCGTTCTCATCCGCGCACTTGTGCACGTTTGCTGTCCGGACAGTTTATACTAGCGGGCTTTGGTTTAAGCCGGATCCTAGTATATGTTTTGGGATTGGTTTTTCTCATTGCATTTGTGTTCCTCGGATCACGAATGCGGGTGCGTATGCACAGTTGCTTGAGACAGAGGGAGAGGACCTTGATTAGGGTTAATGGCTATTGTCATTTTATTAACCCTAATGCTTATGTGTGTATTATTGTTAATTGATAATTAGTTTAATAATTGTGCATGGTTATGGTTGTTGACCATTTGACCTCCTTGACTTGTTGACCTAGGTTGACACTTTGACCATCATCATTTCTTTTGGAAGATGCTTTTTGATCCTTGCAAATTGAAATGATAATGGTCATATCATGATTAACCATGACAATTATCTTACTAATTATCTAATTAAAATAATACACATATATTTGTGAGAATGGTTGATTCTATTCTCATTCTATCATTTTCATTTCTCTCTCTTGTTCTTCCTCTCCCTTAAGCTCTCCCCTCTCATGTGTTGAGAAACACTTGAGCTTGAGAAAAGCCCTCTCTTGATCATCTCTACTCTCATCTAGGGTTGAAGGACTAGCACTCCTTGAACCCTAGTTACTTCTAGCTTGGAGTTGAAGCCAAAGGTTGAGGCTTTCGGGTGGATCTTTCTTTGACGGGAGAAGACGACAAGGTGACCTCCTTCCAATACTCCAAGGAGCAAGGAGAGAATGCCATAAAGACCAAAGGTATAACCTTTCAAGCACTTGGCTAGTTTCTAGTTAGCTTTAGCAAGTTTTTGTTTAGCAAAGATCCTTGAATGTCTAGTCCATGTTGCCTAAGCTCATAAAAATCCGATTTTTATTCCGTTTTTCGCCTCCCCGCAAGTATCGGGGTGGGCAACGTGGACTTACAAGGTTAAGATTATAGTCAGCTATCAACTCTAACCATTTACGCTACCTTATATTGAGCTCCTTCTATGCGAACACATATTTTAGGCTCTTGTGATCCGTAAACATTTCAACTCTTTCGCCCAATAAGTAGTGTCTCCAAATCTTTAGCGCAAAGATCGCTGCTGCTAATTCCAAGTCATGAGTTGGGTAGTTCTTCTCATGGGTCTTCAATTGCCTTGACGCATACGCTATAACCTTCCTATGCTGCATTAAAAAACATCCCAATCCTTTCCCAGATGCGTCGCTGCGAATAACCAGTCCTTCAGAACCATCTGGTTCTGTCAGAATAAAAGCGGTTGTCAATCTTTACTTCAGCACTTCAAAAGCTGACGCACACTTCTCAGTCCACACGAACGGTACCTCCTTACGTGTTAGCTTGGTCAGTGGTTCTGCTATCCGGGCGAAGTTCTCCATAAACCTTCTATAATATCTAGCAAGCCCAAGGAAATTTCTGATCTCCCCCACATTCTTTGGAATAGGCCAATCATGAATAGCTGCAATCTTTTCGGGGTCGATTGCAATTCCATCTCCGGATACAACATGACCCAAAAACTTTACCTCTTCAAGCCAAAACTCGCACTTGCTCATCTTAGCATATAACTTTTCCTGTCTCAACATTTGTAGTGCGATCCTCAAGTGTTCTTCATGCTCTTATTTGCTCCTCGAATAGACCAAAATATCATCAATAAACACCACTACGAATTGATCTAGATATGGTGAGAACATTCGGATCATCAAGTCCAAAAATATTGCCGGTGTGTTAGTAACTCCAAATGGCATCACTAAGTACTCATAATGCCCATATCGAGTCTGGAACACCGTTTTGCAAATGTCTTCTGCTTTCACCTGAACTTGATGATACCCCGATCATAAATCCAAGTTTGAGAATACTCTCACGCCACTAAGTTGGTCGAATAATCTCCTAAGATTGGGTACTTATTCTTAATAGTCATCCGATTTAACTCCCGATAGTCGATGCACATCTCCAATGTGCCATCTTTCTTCTTGACTAGAAGAACTAGAGCTCCCCACGGTGAATCGCTGCTGCGAATCCATCCCTTCTCTAGTAATTCGGTAACTTGTCTCTTTACTTCTTCTAGTTCCACCGGTGCCATCGGATAATAAGCCTTTGAAATCAGCGCTGCTCCAGGAATAAGATCAATCGTGAACTCCACATCTCGTTTCGGCGATAAACCCGAATTGTTCTCGAACACATACATAAAATCCTGAACTGGTATCAGCGCTTCATCTGCAACTTGTTTACGAACTTCACCCTTTAGTAAACAGTTCCCTTCATCATGAATTTGCAAGTTTGTTCTAAGACTTGTGGGTTATTAGCTCACCACTCTTCCGCTGCGCTACTCCAATAATTTGAGGCGGGTATGTCAAAACTTCTTCAATAAAACATCTTATATGTGATCGTCCTTGAAGCGGTCTGTACCAGCTCCTACTGGGGTTAATCTTGAACTACTGCAATCATCAAAAGCTTCTCCTGTGTTTCTTCTTGCTATTCGAAATGCAGATGGACTGGTCACTACGGGACAAGGGGAAAGATGAAAGATATATCATGGTCATTGGATTCAAGTTCGCAATAAGGCATAAATTCGTAAGCAATGAAACCGAGAGAAACAAAATAGTACAACCAACATAAATCAAGAAAATGAATCGAAATAGGACTCCAGATTACCTAAAAAGAGTACCGCATTGTAACCATGCCGCGGTATATAGTTACAATCACATAACTCCATTCAAGTCGTCCAAATCCTACTATCAGAATCGAGAGAATAAGATGGGAGAAACAATAAGGAACCAAAATGATTCCAAGTCGAGATGCAATATCATTTCCATATCGTCAAGATAAAAGAGTTAAGGGAAAGATAAGATTCAAGAATTTGAATGACAAGACAATAATTTGGCAGTACATGTTCCTAAAATTCTGGGTTTCCTGGTTAGTATATTGGGTCCAATACCCAACTACAAAAGAAACCAAACCCGGCTAACCTAAAACCTATTGTCTGATACCAACAAAACCCTGTCACACCCCGCTTCCCAAAATACGTTAATACGGTACGTGACAAAGCCAACCATGCTACATATGGTGAGGAATAATCCTTCCATAGTCACATTGCGGCTGTCAATAAGATATCAAGAACAGTAAATAAAATCTAAGTAACACATGTCTATCTACCATAATAGATAAAAGTCAAGAAATGTATATAGCGAAAACGAATAAAGATCCAATAACGAAATAATATCCTAATCACGTCCCTTGTGGGATAACATCAATAAATTTAAGCTAAAGAAATAAAATAACTTAGAATCTCTAAACCTAATCATCAAGCTCCTCACTGCTCAGCTTGGTTGTTAAAATACTTTTGATTTTCCTGCGACAAGGTCAAAGGGACTGGGTCATGCAAAACCCAGACGTAAGTGCGTCATAAATATCAATAACAATAATAATAACCAGAATAGAAAGCTATGATGAAACATGAGTATAAATAATTATCGCGGGTGTAAAACAGTGAGCTATAGGTGTGTCACGTGTATCTTAAAGTTTGTGCTTCTAGGTTATCTATTTTACAAATTTTGAAATCAATTAATGTAATTCTCATCATAACTCAACAGTATATATCCCGTTCATACCCCCACGGGACCACGACACAATATATCCCGTTCATACCCCCATAGGACCATGACACAATAAACAATGATTATTTCATTTACGCTCGGAATCACAGCAAACAATATAATATCCTCTTGAGTTACATTTCGGTTACATTCTTGATTTCCCCTTTTCCCCAGACTTTGTGTTCAAGTCAGGTATTAATAGAATGTATGCCTAATGCCAATACAGGAACAATCGTGTACTTGTCTTGTCTAGCAAGACAACGAGTCAGGTTAATCAGGATAATAAATCAAGATTGTTGGCATCGGTAAGTATTACAGGCAACATGTATTAACATGATAAAAAAATAGTAAAGTTTGGCAGGTTACAAACATGTCAAGGATAATATTATCATATCATGTTCAAGACCAAGATAATAGAATTAACAGGGATAACATATTCAATCCGATTAATAACTATAAAAGTGGTATTGATTAACCATGTATAAGAAAGTTCCGTTTTGAAATTCAGCGTCACCCTGATTTGTAAAATAGGTTAAAAATAACAAACGTCCTCCAAAAGGGACATGTCATATATATAAAAAATATAATTCAATAAGGTTTTCGTTTTTATAAGTTAAAGTATCTCAGTTTTTTCTTACAAAAATTTATGAACGTTCGAAATTGAAAATTTGCTGCTGGAATTTCCCTGGACAGCAGTTCAAAGGTACTTTCATTTACAGTTTACATTATTTAAACAATTTATTTTGCATGTAAATATTTCACAAGGTTATAGCATTCTGAGTTAGCTTCGTAACGAACTAAAGAACATGTGCTAATGATTTTTCTATAATTTATAATGAATTTTATAAGGTAGGTTGAGCAGTAAATTTCAGATTTATCGTATCCGCTTGGCGACGATGTTTCATGTGTAAACTATAATATTTTCAAACTATATTTTGCGTAAAGTTATAAAATGCAGATTATAAACTAATTAATGATATATGGATTATAAATATATAAACGGTATAATGATAATAATAAGAAATATTACAACGATATATGTATTTACAGATATAATTATAGTATGTCGCAAATTGTAAACTTGCATACACTATATATTATAAAGCTGATTAACGTTAAATAACTACGGTATATAAATTATATAGATATAGTTGTATGATAATAATAATAATAGTATGACAACATATAAGTAAATTACGTAAAATATAGCATGTAGCAAGTTGTAAACTTGCCTCGAAACAAACGCGATGAGCGGAAGCAACACGACGCTATACAAATCAATACCAAGTTTTGATTGCTCGGTTAAGATTCTAGGATGCGGATGGAGATGCGTCGATGAGAAACAGTATGGGCTTGAAGAACAAAGAAGGAGAATATATAAATTGATGAGGGAGAAATTTAGTTAGAGGAGAGAGAGCGATATATTATGTAGAGAGAGAGAGAGACAGAGAAAGAGAGGTTTTGTATTTAATATAAAAATATATAGTATAGTTTAAATTAGTTTATAAATATATATTAGTTTTAATGTATATAGATAATATCAAAGCACAACCAATCTTCACCAAAATCTTATCAAAAATATATTTTGGAAAATAATTCACATACGTAAACTTCTTAAACATAATGCAAGAAAATATCTTAAATAACTCATACCCCTAATTTAATATTTAAAAGGATTCTAAAAATATATCGAAATTTAGTAAATATTTGATATCAGATATCTTAAGATTTAAACGTAAAAGATAAAAGCAAAATAAGATATGGGATAGCAACCATATGATGACAGTTAAATAAATATAACTTGTGGCTATTAAAACATATATGATATAGATATATATATATATATATATATATATATATATATATATTAGATTCACATAGATTCAGTTTACTGATAAATATCAGATATAATCTAGCACCATACTGGGTTTCACACAAGCGGGTCGGGTCAAATAACTGCTACTATTCGAATCACTCGCAACCCAAAAGAATAAAAAAAAAGAAATATAAATCAAGTGTTAAAATACCAATTAATGTCGTATAACCGTACTAGGATGTTACAGAATGGATTCCGGTTCTGGAAAAATTGAATAGGATTATTCGGTTGTATTTTCTCTTTGCCTTCTCTCAGGTTGCGAGTGCTCCTTATATTAGGAGAGTACACCTATTATACTTATTTGATAGTCTTCTTCCAAATCTTAGGCTGTTGCCGAAAAGTAGGTATAACGACTCTGAAATTGCTATACAAAATTATTTGTTTATTGTATAGAAAGGGTATTTCAGCCTGTTGTGGAGTTATAAGTTAAATTTATTTAACAACAGAAAGAAGTAACTTGTAGCTTACTAGTAAAGCCTCTACACTGCTGTGACATAACCTGTATGTTCGAATCCACTCATTCCCAATTATTTTTAAAGATTTTTCTTTTTAATTTTACGGAAGCCCAAGAGTTGCACGTGCAATTCACGGAGAATCGAAAGATTTCAGAAAAATCAAACAGGCGCAATGAGGAGTAAACACAGATTAAATCACGTGGCATGAATCTCGAGGCCATTAGAGAAATCTCGACTGCCCATTTCATGGATTTGACAGCCGCCGATGGTCCGATCTTGTCCAAATCACTCCGTGCTTTGCACTCAAATCCCATCAACTCCCCTCTACTCCCCTGCACTGTTTGATTTCCCTGCAATTAAACAGAGACTATTCAATTTATCATTTAACATCAATTTTAATTCTTTTAATCCAATTTTTAATTTCTAAACCCTAGATTCTTCACTATAAATACCAGCCCATCGCCTAGCTCTCCCCCATTCTGAAATTCCTATCAAAAATTCTCTCAAACTCTCTAAGTACCAAGTGGAGTTAAGCACCCAAGAGGAGTAGCAAGCCAAGCTCGATGACCGGACTATCTCCGACGAGACAACGACCCCCGAAGGCTTCCCCTCTCCCTTGTTAATAAGCTAAACCAGTAAGTCTTCTCTCCCTCTATTTCTTTTCATCTCAAATCGCCATCTAAAAGCACATCGATAAAGTGGAGTTAGCTCCGTTATAAGTTCTTTTTTTAACTTTTGTAATCCACTTGATAAGAAAATTAGGTCAAACTAACATCCTAATACCACTCTTAACCTTATTTATATCGTTTAGCTTTTAGTTTAAAATTTTTTTCCATGTGAATATAATAATAAAACAAAGTTTTCATAAAAATACCATGAACTTTAATATAACCGTATTTTCAATAACTAGAGTATATACCTTTAGATCATTTACGGGGTAACGACCTACCCCACACGCACACTATGGTTTCATAGCATGAGATTCTAAATATATGGTTTGTTCAAAGAATAGGTTTTACATTAAAATACCACATTTTTCAAAAAGGGTTTCTTTTAATCGATATTTTTAAATTCTTGGCAATTGCTCCTTTACAACCCTCGTTAGGGGACCCGCTAATAGATGGTACGGATTATTGCACATCTTTGGAATAGTAGAGCGAGATGCAGAACTCCTCACGGAGTATTCGGTCTCGAAAGGAAATAAAAATACGGGTTTTTAAGAAATACGACTTTTCTAAACAAAACAAACTTTGAAAGAAATTATGAATCCGTATTTTCAATAAAAACAAATTATGAAACTATAGTTTTAAAATGAAAGATTAGAATTTTTAATAAAATACCAACAAGTTTCCAAAAGTAGTAGTTTTTATAAAAGTATCATAAACTTTCAAAAAGCTAGGTTTTATCACTATAATACCACAACAATTAAATACATGTTCATGAAAACCCTAAATATTATAAATCACCCTCGAGATTTATTTTGAAACAATATTAATGTATTTTTCACAAAACCCCTCGAGATATACAAATAAAAATAATAAATATTTAAGAATTCTAGATTAATATAGGTTTAAGCGGTATCATTTCTCTTGAGCCCCGAGAAGCCGGAGAAAGTGAGTGCTTGCCTATTCAGGTTAGACAACATATCGAAATTATCAATGACAATTGTCTTGGAAAATGACACAAATCCTATCGTCCATGTGCAGCAGTTGCCGATTTCTCCCGAACATAAGATCTTAACAGTTAAATCAATTTATATGAAAAAGACCTGAACTCGAATCCAAACACGAATCTAAACTTGAACTTGAACTCGAACTCAATCTACATGAACTAACTTGACTCGACCCTGGATTACAATTGGCATGACTCGCACCTTACTCGATTCACTCGATTTCATTATTTCACCTTTTACAATCTATGGTTTCGATCAAGTCATGTTATAATCAACTAATCAAATCAACTAAGGCTATCTTACAATTATAATATATATTATACTCGGGGTGTTTGGGATAGTTTCTTATATGAATCTAAATGAGCTTCAGGAGTCCCGTATTAAGCCCATTTTTATTTTACTCGAATTTCAGTCGGGTTGACTCATCCACAGCCTAGAGCTCCGATGCTAACACATAAAATGGGCCCGTGTTTCCTTGCTTCTGGGACCTCACTCTTTGTTGGGATTTCCTAGCACCCTGACCATCTACCGTGACCATTGAACAAAATTTTTTTAGGATTTAAAAAATGGCACTAGAAAAACCCGTCCAAGAATCTACCATAAACCTAAACTAGCAAGCAAATAGGAGAGCTAAATACTATGATAGAAATGTCTCACCAAATGATCCGTGTCCTTCGGTCTTCTATCCTCTTCGTTTTCACCTAGGGATCTCCTTGAACATGTTCACCTTTCCTTGCTCTTTGAGATCTCCTGGATCGAGCTTGATCACCGGTCCTCCTCCATCGAAGATGATCCACCCGAGAGATGTAGTCCTTGGCTATAGCTCCACACTAAGAGTCTAGTTGATCAACTAGAGACTTTAGATTGCTAATCTAAAGTGTGTAGGATGTATTGAATGGTTCTATGTCTGTATCTATCTCACTTCTTCTCTTGATTCTCAACACATGAGATTGTAGAGATGATGTTGAAGATGAAAGTGGAGGAACTAAAGAAAGGTAGTGAGGAGAGTGAAGCGAAGAAAAATATGGTGAGAATGAAATCCCATGAGGGAGAAAAAGATCAATCATGGTTTTGTAAAATCATTTTTCCAATATTAAAACCTAACCATGCTTGAATAGTTTGCACAAATGAATTGAAAATTCATTTGTCAATACTATTGAAGCATGGCTCTCACCATACTCCCCACACCACCTTTACACCTCATTTTCCATTTAAAGATAAATGGATAAATCTAAAATGAGGTGTCCACCTTGTAGAATGTTTTCCGTATAAATACGGATTACACTCTACTGTATATAGATACCTGTATTCGTATCAAAATACGAATACCCAAAGAGATAGAATAACACAAAGAACATAATAATAGAATATACATATTAAAATACATATATGTAAATTATTAAATCAATACCTAATTTAATAATCCGGCTCAATCCCGAGCCGGCTAGTATTATCAACTGTCCGATCGAAAGTCCGGGTAACTAGTATAATCAATCGATCGGAACCCTGCACGTATCCAATACGGCTACTACATCATTTCTCCTGAAGGAAACCCTATGTGCGGTACTCTAAAGACATTACAGTACGCCGACATTGAGTTACTGGATAAATCCATAACCACAAGCAAATCAGCGGCACTAGCTGTACGTAACGGCTATCCGGGTACCTGTCGAAAAAGAAGGTCGATGAGCAAACTCATCCAGATCCCTACTGAGCCTATCTGTGACAATCTCCGTACAGTCCAGTCTCTTCGTCTAAGAGTATCGCATACCGGGTCTAGCAGGTAGTAAACGTTAGACCCTAATAACCTGATAATTCATGCTGATGTGGCTCAGGACCAATCCGAGAAACTACTGAGCAACCTATTAGTAAATCCCAACTGCTTTAGATAAGGTCTTATGGTGCTGGCTAATCGAACACGGTGCGATATCAACTCCCTATACCGGGAGAGAAGAATCCACAACAATTGCTCACTGCCTCCATGTGGCTCAGGACTGTACCCAACTAAATCCTGTTTGCACGACTCAGTAGAGCCATGGTAAGGTAGTAATCAAAGTACAATGGCAACTCACACGAGACAAATGACGATCTCAGGTATTAAGACTAACCTATGCTCATGTCAATTGAGAACTGCTATCTGACGATAGGTATAGTACCATCTAGAAGTTCTCGGCGAGTCCGTCCAATGTACTCACCCCTAGTGAGCACCTGTATACGATCTTAGGTGCGAAAGACTAATGGCTGTGGGACCAACCATCGCCCCTCGTCGGGGTCTAGAAACGTATACACTAGTCTACTCTGGAATATCGATGCCCAGTCTCGATACTCTCATGACCAGGGACACTTTAAGGATGTGCTTATCTACTACCCAGCTCCCATAAGTATGATCACCATCACAATGCAGGTAGTCAAGCAATGATCCTACGGGCTATATCAACGTGTATAAATGATATGTAATAACAAGTAAAACATACGCACATGTTAAGATAAAGACAAACCAAATTGCATACTATCATATCGAGCAATATTGTCCTGTACATACATATATCGAAGCATCCACATGTATACATATACAATAATGGCCTCTAGGACATACATATCCAACAATCTCCCATTTGCACTAAGGCCATATATTGGCTTACCGAGTACCCAACTCTGTAGTAGGGCCAGTTGTTGGCGTATCGCATACCCAACATCTCAAATAGTCTCTCGAACTGTGCTTGAGGAAGGCCCTTGGTGAATGTATCCGCCGTATTGTCTTTTGTGTCCGCTCTCCGCACCTTAATCTCCTGGCGATCAACGATCTCCCTGATCATGTGACACCGCCTCAAGATGTGTCTGGATTTCTGATGGGACCGTGGTTCCTTCGCTAAAGCCATAGCTCCATTATTTTCGCAATACAAAGGTATTGGGTTAATAATGGATGGAACCTCCTGAAGTTTAGTAATGAGCTTCTTAATCCATACCTCTTCCTTTGTGGCATCGTTGGCAGCAATGTATTCAGCCTCCATCGTCGAGTCTGCGACGGTGTCCTGTTTGGAGCTCTTACAATAGACCGCCCATCCGTTGAGGGTAAACACAAAACCCGAGATAGACTTTCTTTCATCCTTGTCACTCTAGAAGCTCGAGTCGGTAAAGGACTCCAGCTGGAGGTCCCCATTACTGAATACCAGGAATAGTTCTATAGTCCTTCTCAGGTACTTAAGAATGTTCTTCACTGCTGTCCAGTGGTTCTCACCTGGGTTTGACTGATACTGGCTCACCACGCTAAGGGCGTAAGCTACATCTGGTCTGGTACATAGCATCGCATACATTATAGATCCTACCACCGAAACATAGGGTATAGTGCACATGCAAACCCTCTCCTCATCAGTCTTTGGAGATATCTCTTTGGAGAGGGTGATTCCGTGCAATGCGGGTATGTTACCGTGCTTGGAATCTTGCATACTAAATCATTTTAGTACGGTCTCTATTACATGAACTGCGAAAGTCCCAATAATCACTTGGATCTATCTCTGTAGATCTTAATCCCCAGAATGTACAAGGCATCACCCAGGTCTTTCATGGAGAAACTTTGTGATAAGAACAGCTTGAACGATTGTAGCATAGGAATATCATTTCCTATCAAAAGAAAGTCGTCCACGTACAAGACTAGGAATACGACAGTTCGTCGTACAATCTTCTTATATATACATGGCTCATCCTCGTTTTTGATGAATTCAAATTCCTTGACTGTTTCATCAAAATAGATGTTCCAGCTTCGCGATGCCTGCTTTAATCCATAAATGGATTTAAGCAACTTGCACACCTTCCCACTGCTCCCACTGTCTACAAAACCTTCCCGCTGATCTGTAGGGTTACGGCAGCACCCCAGCCATCAATCTGTGGCTAAACGCGGAACAAAAACTTTGAAAAATCGAGCGCTAACGGAACCCTAATCGATGGATCATACCATTAACCCTATACTAATCTATATAAAGCAGTTTAAGAGATTATACCAATCGATCCCTGTCCTTCGGTCTTCAATCTCTGTCCTTAGCTCGTCGCGGCCTCCTCAATCAAGTTCATTCTCCGGTCTCCCTCATCGAAGACGATCCACGTCGAGGATCAGTAATACGGGCTCCTGCCTCAAAACCGAAAAACTCGAGTCTCCAGTTTGCTAGCCTAGATGCACAAGATGAAATAGACATTATGTGTGAATACTTTGTCTCAAAACACCCATGAATTCTCAACTCATGAGATGGAATGGGTGGAGGTTGAAGAAGATGCCATTGTAGGAAATTTGTGAGCTCAAGACTTAGCTAAAGAAAAAGCAACCAAAGAAAATGTAAGAAAGTGTCTGTTGTTTTCATTACTTGTGAGTGTTGTGAGAAAATCATTGTGAGCAACTAAAGAAAAGCCTTTTCAAGTAAAAGATTTGCCTCATGCCACACTAATATCTCACCAAATTCACACAAGACCCAACACCATGGGTCACCAAGTGCACATGCACCATTCAATGCCAAATGCCAAGACTTGCACTCACACTCTCCATCACCACAATATTAAACATTTAAACAAAACCCTAAATGTTTAATACTAGAAAAAGAAATGGCATCTTCAAAAGTAATCTTGTAACGGATTACAAGAATATCCCTCATCCGTATATACATACCTGCATCCGTATTCCGACCGAATACGAATACAACGAGACGAAAGTAATTCAACAATATAACAGTAGGATCCGGCTTAAACCAAAGACCACTAGTATTATCTGTCCGAACATGATCCGTGCACAAGTGCACAAATATGATCGAACCCTGCCATAAAACCATACGGCCTCTACAACGTTTCGCACGAACCAGGGAAACTCTCTATGTGGGACTCTAAAGACTCGTCAATATGCTAACAGTGGGTTTAACCACAAGCATGTCAGTGGCACTAGTTGTACGAAACGGCTACTCAGGTATTGAGTGAAAGGGATGTTGATGAGCAAACTCATTCAGAAACTCTACTGAGCCTGACAGTGACAATATCCGTATAGTCCGATCCGTTCATCTATGAGTATCGCATATGGAGTCTAGGGGGTGGATAAAGTCAGACCCCTAATAACGCGACATTTAGTGTCAGTATGAAGCTTATCACCAACTATGAAACTCCAGATCCGAATCAGTAATTCTCGTCTATCCCGGCCGAGCATTTCTGGTGATGGCCACCCGTGCACACCGCGACATCAACCCCCAATATACCGGGAGAGACGAATCCCCTGACGATCCGCTCACTGCCTCTATGTGGCTCGGGACTGTACCCAACTAAAACCTGTTTGCATGACTCCTTTGAGCCGTGGTAGGGTAGTAATCAAAGCACAGTAGGAACTCACACGAGACAAATGACGATCTCTGGTCGATAGACTAACCTGTACACATGTCACCTGGGAACTGCTATCTGACAATAGGTATAATACCAACTAGCATGTTCCCTGTGAGTCCATCCGGTGTACTCATAACCCAATGAGCACCTGTATACATCTTATGTGTACCAAGTAACACCAATGGCTTGTGAGACCGGCCACCGCCCCTTGTTGGGGTCTCGATCTGTATACACTAGTCTACTCTTGGAGTATCGATGCCCAGTCTCGAAACTCCTATGACTATGGATACTTTAAGGATGTGCTTATAGACTACCCAACTCTCACGTATATGATCACCATCATACTGCTGGTAGTTAAGAAAGAATCCTATAGGCTCTGTCAACATGTAATAGTGATCTGTAATGTCATCTGAAGTATGTACGCGATGATAAAGACAAACCAGATAGCATACTATCATCTCTAGTAAGACTGTTCTACCGGTATAGGTCCTTCCTCAATCATTGCAATCACGTGCCTGCGATCCAATAATTGACTTGAGGGCACTATAGCCAACAATCTCCCACTTGCACTTATGGCTAATTATTGCGGTGTCGCATTCTCACAGCCCATGTGATACCGAACACCCAACTTCTCAACTAATCAGTTTCACAAAACTCGTTTGTAAAACTATTGCGTTCGAGAAATAGCCTCAGTGAGTGGATCCGCTCGAATGTTTCTTTCTAAGTCTCTTTATCTCAAGTTCGCGGAGAAAAGCCATTTCCTGAAATGAGCAATACCTGTCTTAGAATATGTCTGGATATCTGATGGGACCCAGTTCATAAATGAACTCCAAATCCAGTAAACTTCTTAGACTGTATCGTCAACTGAATTTAATCAGTATCCTAAGCCATGCCTCCCTCAGTATCCGCTTGGACCACCTGTCCAAACAACTGCCCCTCGTTAAGCGGGAAAACTATAATTCTGACAGTCGCTCTGTTATCCCAGTCACCTTGGAAGCCTGGAATGATAACCGTCTCCCGAAGGAGGCTGTCATTACCAAACCCCTAGAACATCCACTTATGTTCATAAACTACTTCCGAACGTATCTCCAGGATTGGATTAATATATCAACTTATTTCAATTAGTGCAAAAACAACATCTGGTGTGGTAATTGACATCTCATGATTGACTCAATTGCCTAAGCAAGTGATATGCCAATCATGCACATCCCTCTCTCCTTTAGTCTGTAAGACACCTTCAGAGAGGGTGACTCCATCACCTGCAGGTACACTACCATACCAGGAGTCATCCATTCTAAATCACCTTTAGAATACTGTCTAAGTACCCAGATTGGGAAACTACCCAAATCGAGATCTAGTAACCAGAATGCCAGATATAATATCCATATCCTATATGGAGAAACCACTGTATGACAACCACAGCATAACCGATCGTAGTATAGGAATTTCTCTTCCTATAAAGTTCATGTCATCCAAATACCAGGACATACCACCCTACTACCTTCTTAACAGATCCATCTCCTATTTTGATGAAGTCAAAGCCTATGACTGTCGCATTAAAAATATATGATCTATCTCCGCCATACCTGCTTTAGTCTATAAATTGACATAAGCAACTTGTCTACTATGCTTCCGCTGCTCCCACTGACTACAACAACCCTCATGCAGAGTTATATAAACGTGCACTTCTAAAGCTAGTTTAGAACGACGCTATACACATCCTCATGTGTAACGTTTTAAAAATCGTTTAGGTGAAATTTCCGATAATCAGTAAAATAACTGGTGTTTTCCGTAAAAACCAAGATATAATTATTTTTCAACATAGACTTAAATATACCTATTCTAGCAATGTAATGGCTAGTATTGATATTTAATTAGTCGCTTATAAATTGTTAGTTTACTTAAATATTTTTCTTAATTAATTATTTTAAATATTATTTTAAGCTTACAGTTAAATATTTAATTAGTGTAAATTACAAATGAGAATGGGTTAATCATACATTAGTGAACCATGACCATTTAAAACCTAGTTTTTAACATGCTTATTCTTTCTACTTTTATGACCATGGTTCTAGATAACTCAAGAAATTTTAATAAAACAAAATAAATAAAAAAAGAAAAATGAGGAGATAAAGAGGTATGGTGCTAGTTTGACTTGGGGTATAGTGTTAATTATTTTTCCACACCCGAACACCTCACTTTCTCTCTCTCCCTCTCATTTCTTGTTGGCCGAGTTGGCAGCCCCCCTCCTACAACTCCTTTTCATCTCACTCCAACCCCATTTTTCTCATCAAAAAATAAATAAATAATAAATGAAATGATAGATTGATGTATGTGTGTGGGTGGGTTGGGGGGGGGGGTAAAGTTGCCTCTCTCTCTCTCACTCACCCACACAAAAACACCCTCCTTTGTTCTGGCCAAAAATTGGCAGGCCCATTCCCCATCTTCTCCATCTCATTTCCCCTTCTAAAATCTTCATTATTCCATCAAAAAAAATCCACACAAAACCTCATTTATTTCCTAATTAAACCCTTACCCATTTTTCCTTGCTCCAAACTAGCTAGAATCTTAAAGCAAGAGAGCAATTTGGGTGGCCAAGTTTGCATGCTCGATCTCAAAAAAATTGTGAGGTATAATCTTAACCCAATGTTTAATTTGTTGGTTAAATGTTTTAAGCTAACTTGTTTAGATATTAATTTGGTTCTAATTTTAAGTTTGAGATTTAAAGAGAAGGTGTTGAATTAAGTTAGGGTTTTTTTTCCAAATCATTACTAGGTTAGTTTAGTGTAGTTTGCTATCTAGTGGGCTTTCAAACCTAATCTAGTTGCTAAATTACTAATTGTTACTTTTAAATTGTCCTAATTAAGCTATCTTGCAAAATAGATTTTTAGGATTAAGGTAAATAGGTGAGATAAAATTCTAGTAAATATTTGTGTGGCTTAATTAAGTTATTAAATGAATATTATGGCCACTAGATTTGTTAAAACAATTAGATTTGAACTAAAATGGGAAGTTGTGCTTATTACGTTTTTTGGAATAAATCGATTTTGATTAAGTTTGAGGTTTTGATGAACTACAACTTAATTCATATAATATTTAGAGTATTGTGAATGCGCAATTGATACGAATGGGTACTAGGGTTGGTGGTTGTCACGTATAGCGACCCTAGTTGCGGTTTATGGTGTTGTCGCGAGCGCGTTTCGTGCACCAAGTGCGTGCGCGTCTGGTGAATGCGTGCTGGTTGATGTGCATCGTTGTGTCCGTGACTATTTATATATTTATTCTCTTATTTACTTGTGTATGTTTCTAGGATCGGGTGCAAAGGCGTCGGATGTGGCGCGGAAATGGCAGAGCAAAAATCGGATCAGATTAGCCGAGGCATCCCGGTGAGTAGATGTACACATCTATGGGGGAATCGTCTGGATGGCGCGAGGCGTCCGATGGTTTAGGATTACTTGTAGTACTTGCATTTTATATGTGTAGTTTCCCAGTTATTCATCTCATTCCATTGCATCTTCATAAATATATATGATAGTATCTCATAGGACACTTGCACCATTACCATTGTTTCATGCTGCACGTGCACTATTCATGCGAACACACAAGTCTTTGGTAATTTCTATGTCACGAACACTATAGAACTTTCTTAGAATTGGTATCTGTGCATTGCATCATATATGATCTGTAGACTTGTACTTGTATAGTCATTTCATCAGGATTGATACGCAGGATTGTTAGTCATATATACATACCTCAATTCATCATGATTCATGCATAGCTTCTGGCCATACTTTGCATGATATATACTATCGTATCATAGACATCCATCATCACCGACATGTTTACATATTGTGATTCTTCTCGAGAATTTCATTATTTATTAGATTTATGGATTTTGGGGAAAACCGCAAGGAATTTTTAAACTTATTATCATTTTAAAGTAGAAATTGCGGTTTTCTCGTGATATGATGTGCGCGGCGTCCACCATGTGTTTTCTCGGTTCTTGAGCGGTATCATATACCCGATTCAAGAAGGGGGATGCACCATCTATGGGTACATGGTGGACCCGGTGCGCTATCTCGGGGCATGAAGATCGCATAGATGACGTTGAGCCCGGCAGGGGAGCACTACCGACCGGTTATTTTGACGCGGCGGATATTCGGAGGATACCGACGTAGTCGTGAGATTTGATGATATGGGTCGATCCGGACTGACGGAGCCCAAGATATTGAGATATTGAGATATTGAGACATTGAGATATTGGGATATGTATATATATATATATATATTGTGTCGATGCTTGACACGGAATTTCTATTGATTTCATTGATGATAGTTGAGTTTATTGCACAGAGGTTTTTCTAAGATAAAAACAAAGATTTTCTCATACCAGAGTTGTTCAGGTTTTATGTTTGACTATGCATTCATGTTAGTATATCGTATTATATCGATATGCGTAGGTTAAAACGTATTTGCGTGCATACTTACGATAGCCTTATTAGATTTTACATATTACTCACGAGTTGGCAACTCACCCCCGTTGTGCCACAGTATCTTGCAGGTCCGACCCGTCAGTACAGTAGCGGCGGACGCACTTCCTCATTTCGTTCTTTTTGCTTGGACTTGTGCATTACTTGTAGGTGGGTTGTGAGGATATTTTATTCCATCATGTATATTATTTTGTATCTAGTATACTCCATCTACCCTTGTATTTTTTGGACTAGACAGTGAGACTCGTGAGAATTTTATTTGTGGTTTGGTGTCGATGCTCACTTGAGCCGATGTGGTATTTTCTTATTTCTTACTTTCAGATTCTTATTTTCATATTTTTGATATACATATTGTATGTGGTTGTGATTCCGCCTTTTGCGAAGAGCTAGCTCCCGCTTGGAGATGCCTTTATTCATGATATATATGTATTTTCATGTGTTGTACCCGTTTGGGGGCCAGTATTTACAAAGGAGACTCTGCCGAAATTTTTGGGAAATATTGTATTGTTTTTAAAATGATTAGTGCGACTTATTTTGTTTAAAATCGCTTTCTTTAACTAAGTGTTCCTTTACTCTATTGCTTTAAATGGTTTAGATTTCTGGGCTTTGGTTTACTCAGATTACGTTGCGCCTTGAGACGTTTCGTAATTTAAGTGTCAGTCACGTTCTGTACCTTTGGGTCATGACATCATGCCGGGTCCCATAATCTAGAACAACAGTAATGGCAAGTCTGGGTAAACAAGAACCTCCCTGTCACCGTCTTTGAGGATACCAAAGTACCTCTCGGGTGCCTGAGGTTACCCACCATATCTGCAGAGTGGCTAATGGAATGTTAAACCCGATTGAATTTTTACGTTCTATTAAATTTTCAGTAATCGTTTGTGGTTCTGGAATCACTTCCAGTTCTACCATACTCCCACTATTGTTTTCTGAAAAAGTCCAATTTACCAAAACTATGGCGAGTCAAGAACAATATCACTATTGATCTTCCAAATGGTAAAAAGTTAACCCTCGTCATAGCCCGGGATAACCCACAAACTGCCATTACTGAAACGTGCCTTGAGTTATCCAGAGTCTAGTTTTAAGCATAAGCCGAACAACTCCATATACCTTAACATTGTTAAGATATGAACCATTCTATATACAATATAGAAACGGAGACACGGATTTAATTGGAACCAGATTCAAATAATGCAGCTATCTCCAGTGCATGTCAACTAAATGGTGAGAGGTCGATCAGCATTATTCAACTAGGAGTGCACCCAAATATGAGTAACCTGAATGAGAAGCAAGTTCTCAAAACCATTACTATCAACTGAATACTAAACACAAGTATCTATATCTTCGATTATCTTGAAGAATCCTGATACTTGCAACACATGGTTCTCTACTTTATTCTTGTACTTATAACTTCTCAAAACTTGGATCTTGTATTTCTACGAAATACTTGTCTAAAAACTGGAGAAGTCACAAGTAAACAGAATATAGTACGAGAACCCATCCCTTTTTCCTAATGGACACTAGACAATATACAATACTTTGTATAAGTCCCTTGAGTTGAATAACTCAGACCCTGTGCGTCGTAGGTTGAAAACTGTACTTATGGTTAAGAAGAATTATACCGCTGTTTAATGCTCCTTACCTGACCATCAACTGATATAGGTAAATGTCATGGACATAATTTCAAAAAGTTATATCTCACTTTATAAAATAAACGTACCGATATATCAGTTTGAAATTGGTGCATAACAACGGATATTCAAACCCAAATATCTGCCATCAGGAAAAACCCAGGCGATTTCCTCAAATATCACAAATTACAACGAATTCCGATATAATGAGGATATAATCACCTAATTCCCAATATCTTACTCCCACTCATCATCTGTAAAACCATACAAATGTGAGAATCAAATCTGGTAAATACATACCCTGGAGTAAGGATCTATTTGGGAAATCAGTTTTCAATTAACAACACATAGTGAAACTGAAACATGAAAATGTTTCGAAGGGGTAGTCGGGTATTCCTAGTAATGCTTCTTCCATTATCCATATTCCTGACTGTAACCTTATATTTCTTTGCCATCTTTCCAAATCCTTTTATTTGTCTTTACTTATTACCTTATGTACACCACCCTTAGGCTAAATGGTTTTCTTTCTTCACTACCGTTCGGCACCAGCCTATGGTTTTGAAGAAGACTGTCCAATAAGCGTAATAGGTGTACTCTCCTAATCCTAGGAGCACTCGCAACTTGAGAGAAAGTAAAGATAAAATACAACTGAATAAACCTTATTCTATTTCTCCTGAACCAGAATCCATCCTCGAATTTGAACAAGTTCCTTCGAGTTCGTATATTACTATACGATGGATTATCCAATAAATATAGATCTTCGTAGTGATATGGGGTGTTCTGGAGAAATTCAAAGGTGAAGTAGGAGTGGCGATGATATACGCGGTTTGGTCGTGAATGATAGCAGTCGCAATTTACTTTGTCCTCTTTCTAATCCCTTTATTTGTCTTTACTTATTACCTTCTGTACACCACACTTAGGCCAATTGGTTTTCTTCCTTCCCCACTTTTCGGCACCTGCCTATAGTTTGGAGGACTATCCAATAAGCGTAATAGGTGTACCCTCTCCTAATCTTAGGAGCCCTCACAACCTGAGAGAAAGTAAAAGGAAAAGACAACTAAATAGTCCTATTCAATTTCTCCAGAACCGGAAACCATCCTCGAATCTGAAACAAGTTTCTTCGAGTTCGTATATAACTATACGATGGTCTTATTCAATAAATGTGGATCTTCGTAGTGATACGGAATGTTTCGGAGAAAAACAAAGGGTAAAAGTAGGAGTGGCAATGAGGTATGCAACCAGACAATCCAAAAGTCAATATGTTTTAAGAAAGTCCGGTTATCTTGGTTACTGAGTTATAGTCTAGGGTCGGGACATGGTCGCTGCAAAAGAGAGAGAGAAAAGAAATACTTCACGTGCACTCTAACCTAGATCAGAATGGTCAATCATATTATCTAATTAGGATGTCTCCCACTGTATCCTCAAATTCTCTTCCAAACCTGAAAAAAGAATTAGTCGGGATCATCTAAAATCACCCGAGGAGCAAACCGACTCATCAGTGGGAATCAGGATCCAACTATCGACGCATGATAACCTGATGGAATCCACTCACGTTATCACACTCCAGAAGGTATGCGCATGCCTGGCAAGTTTCCTGTATGTTTGAAACTCCCGATGTGATTTCCACCCCATGCTCTTATGACCTTGACGAAGGCCAACATATCATAAGTCACATGTCAAGTTCTACCCGTTATTATCCAGGTTAATTTGAACCCACCCGTACATACCCTTGATGAAGGCCAAAATAGTAGTAGACTGTCCCAAACCAACGCATCTATCTATACTACAGAAAAGTAACAAATAGCCACCATACACTATGCCTTGACGAAGGCCAACATACATAGCATGAATACTAAGTGCTACCCGTCTAAAATGATGGAGGGCTACGAATGGTTTTTGGTGAAAAACCTTTAACGTAATGAACTTGATATCGTTGAAGGAACCGGGTAGCTTTTTATAAATATATAGTGGCGAAAACCTTTGCTAAAGAGGTCACTCCTGGTGAATGGATCTCGGCTCTTTCCTCGTGGAATGAGGTGCAGGATATTCCCACTGAATATCACGTTGCAAAGCAAAAAGTAATCGACTATAGTGAATTTATTACCCTGACGCAAACTTCTGCCTAAGAGGTCACTCCCGGTAAGGGGATCTCGGCTCTTGCCTCGTGGGATGAGGTGCTGGATATTCATAACTGAATACCGCTATGCAAAACAAAAGAAAACGCCCTTGTAAAAACAACATTTTAAAATTGTTCCAACAACATTGAATGGGAATGTTTTCCTTGCATTGATCTGAATCAACGCAGTCCCATCAATTAATCACACCACAAAAGAACGAAAATATGATGTACGTATATGCCATCCGCATTCGCCACTGGATCCCGTCATCACCCATTAGGTTACTTAACTAACGACGGAGCGGGGACTGGACTAGCGCGGGTGTAAAACATATACAACATCTACTCTATATATATAACAATATATAATAATCACTCCAGGTATGATAAATGCAACATCACAGAAAAGTGATAAGCATCACAGAACAATATAGATAATCTGGGAGCCTCGGGTTTCCATTGAGCCGCAACTGAAACCCGATGTTCCCCTGGTTGTGTGGATAGCCTGTGCAATGAAAATCTTGACCCCTACGAGCGCGGCAAGTTACCCGCCAAAACCAGAAGCGAGGCAGCCCTCTTCATCAAAGCGAATGGGCCACCCAACACTTCATGGAATCCGGTAACTTGAGCACCCCTCCTTGGGTCAACCAGTACCCCCTATGAGTGCGGCGAATAGCCCGCCAATTCTAGAGTGAGGCCCTCTCCTTCTCAATGCCATGAGATGCGGACCCATTGCCCTCTAGAACCCGGCTATCCGGGCACTCCATCGTGGGGTAATACCAGTACAGAAAAGAAAAATTTGTACAACGGTGACATCGAGCTCAACCCGGTCATGCCCTAAACAAATAATATACAAACAGGCAGTGACGGCAGTCCACATGTCCGACGCTCGCCCCGCGATATCAAATGTACAAATGAAACTAAACTGTACTAACATTGCACCCAAGCTATCTACCACGAAGAATCCGCAACAAACACAGCACAACACAGAACATCAACGTGAATGTCACGTTAGCAAACCCGTCTAAAATAACTATAGCAATTAGAAAAGTTGTACCGATCTAATGACATTCACGGTCGCAGATAGAAATGTATGTACTGTAAACTTTAAACAATGTTAGAAAATATCGAGTTTGAAATAACCCCGAATAGCCCCAAACTGCTAGATATAACCATATCAAAACTGGGCTAAACAAGCAATACCAATAAACCAATATTCCAGAGACTAACACACACCCAAAACACGAAATCCAGAATCAATAGAATGGCCGGCCAGCTCGGATTTTTAGCCATTATGCTCGGGTCAAATTGGGTGAAAGTGGCTCGTATTTAGGGTGCAGTCTAGTGGTCATACAAGTAGTCTTCTGCAGTTGCTAAAATATTTTTAGAAGACTCGAGAAAAAATGACAAAAATTGGAATACTACGGGTATTGTTTCGGAGTTGTTTCGGTTTTGATACTTTAACATTGTCTAAACCAACTAGTAAGCGGTTAATGGGTTGGCTCTGATACCATGTAGAGTTACGGCAACGCTCCAGCCATCAATCCATGGCCAAACACGGAACAAAACTTTAAAAAATCCGGCGCTAACGGAACCCTAATCGACGGATCGTACCATTAACCCTATACTAGTTCTATATAAATGAGTTTAAGAGATTATACCGATCGATCCGTGTCCTTCTGTCTTCAATCTCTATCCTTAGCTTGTCGCGGCCTCCTCGATCAAGTTCGTTCTCCGGTCTCCTTCGTCGAAGACGATACACGTCGAGGATTAGTAATACGGGCTCCCGCCTCAAAACTGAAGCAACTCGAGCATCCAGTTTGCTAGCCTAGATGCACCAGATGAAGTAGAGATTATGTGTGAATACTTTGTCTCAAAACACCCATGGATTCTGAACTCATGAGATGGAATTGGTGGAGGTCGAAGAAGAAGCCGTTGTAGGAAATGTGTGAGCTCAAGACTTGGCTAAAGAAAAAGCAACAAATGAAAGTGTATGTTGTTTTCTTTTCTTGTGAGTGTTGTGAGAAAATCATTGTGAGCAACTAAAGAAAATCCTTTTCAAGTAAAAGATCTGCCTCATGCCACAATAATATCTCACCAAATTCACACAAGACCCAACACCATGAATCACCAAGTGCACATGCGCCATTCAATGCCAAATGCCAAGACTTGCACTCACACTCTCCATCACCACAATATTTAACATTTAAACAAAACCCTAAATGTTTAATACTAGAAAAAGAAATGGCATCTTCAAAAGTAATCTTGTAACAGATTACAAGAATACCCCTCATCCGTATATACATACCTGCATCCGTATTCCGACTGAATACGAATACAACATGACACAAGTAATCCAACAATATAATACTAGGATCCGGTTTAAACCAAAGCCCACTAGTATTATCCGTCTGATCATGATCCGTGCACAAGTGTATGAATATGATCGAACCCTGCCATAAAACCATACGGCCCCTACAACATTTCGCCTGAACCAGGGAACCCCTCTATGTGGGACTCTAAAGACTCGTCAATATGCCGGCAGTAGGTTTAACCACAAGCGCGTCAGTGGCACTAGCTGTATGTAACGGCTACCCAGGTATTGAGCGAAAGGGAGACCGATGAGAAAACTCATCCAGAAACCCTACTGAGCCTGACAGTGACAATATCCGTACAGTCCGGTCCATTCGTCTGTGAGTATCGCATATCGACTCTAGGGGGTGGATAAAGTCAAACCCCTAATAACGTGACATTTAGTGTCGGTATGAAGCCTATCACCAACTGAGAAACTACCGATCCAAATCAGTAATTCTCATCTACCCTGGTCGAGGATTTCTGGTGATGGCCACCCGTGCACACCGCGACATCAACCCTCAATATACCGGGAGAGACGAATCCCCTGACGATTCGCTCACTGCCTCCATGTGGCTCGGGACTGTATCCAACTAAAACCTGTTTGCACGACTCCTTTGAGCCGTGGTAGGGTAGTACTCAAAGCACAGTAGGAACTCACACGAGACAAATGATAATTTCTGGTCGATAGACTAACCTTTACACATGTTACCTAGGAACTGCTATCTGACAATAGGTATAATACCAACTAGCATGTTCCCTGCGAGTCCATCCGGTGTACTCATAACCCAATGAGCACCTGTATACATCGTAGGTGTACCAACTAACACCAATGGCTTGTGAGACCAGCCACCACCCCTCGACGGGGTCTCGATCCGTATACTCTTGTCTACACTTTGAGTATCGATGCCCAGTCTCGAAACTCCTATGACTAGGGACACTTTAAGGATGTGCTTATAGACTACCCAACTCTCATGTATATGATCGCCATCATACTGATGGTAGTTAAGCAAGAATCCTATAGGCTTTATCAACATGTAATAGTGATCTGTAATGTCACCTGAAGCATGTATACGATGATAAAGGAAAACCAGATAGCATACTATCATCTCGAGTAAGACTGTTCTACCGGTATAGGTCCTCCCTCAATCATTGCAATCACGTGCCTGCGATCCAATAATTGACTTGAGGGCACTATAGCCAACATGATCCATATAAACGCACTCTTCCAAACATCCGTTTAGAAAAGCCGTTTTTACGTCTATCTTCCAGATTTCACAGTCATGGAAGGAAGTAATGGCAAGTAGGATTTGAATGGACTTGAGAAAAGCCACTGGAGAAAAGGTTTCGTCATAGTCCACACCTGATCTTTGACGAAAATCTTTTGCAACAAGTCTAGCCTTATAGGTTTCCACTTGTCTATATACGCCAAATTTCCTTTTGTAGATCCATTTGCATCCAACGGGTTTTACCAAACGAGGAGCAATATCCAAGGTCCACACTTTATTAGTGTACATGGAATCCATTTCGGATCGTATAGCATCCAGCCATTTATCAGAGTCCCTACTGATAATAGCCTTCTTAAAACTAGTAGGATCATCTTATTCCAAGATACAATCCTCTCGATCCCCGTTTTTGAAAAAACCATAGTATATCTCGGGCGGATGAGAAATCCTACTAAATATGTAGAGTGGTTGAGGTTCATCGGGTACTTCTGAATCTAGAGGTTCTACCAAATCTTCTGTTACAGTTCGTGGTTCAGAAATTTCTTCCAGTTCTGTCGTACTCCCACTAATTTCTTTTGCAAGAAATTCCCTTTCCAAAAAGATAGCGTGGCGAGATACAAACACCTTCTGTTCCTCAGTGTGGTAGAAAAGATATTCCTTTTAATGCTTAGGGTATCCTACAAACTTCCACAATACAGATCTTGCCTTGAGTTTACTAGGGTTCTGCTTTTTAACAAAAGCAGGACATCCCCATATCTTAATGTAATTAAGATATGGTCTCTTCCCACTGTATATTTCATATGGGGTGGTAGGCATAGATTTGGTCGGTACTCTATTTAATAAGAATGCAGCTAATTCAAGAGCAAACCCCCAGAATGAAAGAGGCAACTCAGTATTACTCATCCTAGAGCGAACCATATCCAATTGGGTATGATTTCTCCACTCCGATACACCGTTGTGCTGTGGTGTATATGGAGGTGTAAGCTGAGAGAGAATTCCATTCTCTTTTAGGTATTCTAGGAATTCCGTGCTTAAATACTCCCCTCCTCTATCAGATCGGAGGATTTTGATACTTTTGCCAATCTGGTTCTCTACTTTGCTTCTGTATTCTTTGAATTTCTCAAAAGCTTCAGATTTGTGTTTCAAAAGGTACACATATCCGAACCTAAAGAGATCGTCAGTGAATGCGATGAAGTATGAGAACCCACCCCTTGCATGTATAGACATTGGACCACATACATCACCGTGTATAAGTCCCAAGAGCTCTGTTGCTCTTTCTCTGTGTCCGGTGAACGGAAATTTGGTCATCTTTCCTTTGAGACAAGACTGACAAGTTTCATAAGATGAAAATTCAAACGGATTCAAATATCCATCTTTATATAACTTAGATAGTCTTTTCTCATTGATATGACCAAGTCTATAATGACACAAGTAGGATTCGTTCACTTCCGAATTCTTCCTCTTTCGTGTGTTTTGTATATGGAAAACCATGTTTTGATTTAGAACATAAATATCATTACACAGTGTACCTTCTGCAACCAATACCTTATCAAGGTAAATGTACATGTTATTTTTATCTAGAACAAAACTATATCCATCTTTATCAAGTAAAAAAACTGATATGATGTTGCAAACCATGGAAGGTACATATTAGCAATTGTTCAAAATCTTAGTATTGCCATTTGGCAATGTTAGGTGATATTCATCGACGACAGCAGCATCAACTTGTGCTCCGTTCCCTACTCTGAGGGACATATCACCAGGTCCAACCATCCTACTTTTTCTCAGTCCCTGCAATAAACTACAGATATGAGATCCTGATCTGGTATCTAGTACCCAGGAGGTAGGACTGACAGAAAAACAGTTCTCAATAACAAGAACACCTGATGGAGAGCAATAGTATGCTTCTTCTTCATTGGGGTAATCGAGGAACTCATACAATCCTCTTTCTCTTGCTCACACTCAAGACTGCTGTCATAAGTTAGAGCCAAACCGACGTCCCCGGCCCCGAATAAGAATTTGGATCGGTCAAGCGATACATTTTTTTTAATCTTGATTAAGGCATGAATTGCTTACTACCTGGAGAGAGAAATGAAACACTCAGCGTGTGCTCTTGTAAGATTAGATTGGTTATTAGTTTATCTAATCAGGATGGCTCGCACTGTTTCCTAGAATTCTCCTTTAAACCTTAAAAGGAGAACTAGATGGGATCATTAACACCTTACAAGTTCGCTAACCGTTCATCCAGGTCGGTGTTAGTACTTCGAGGGAGGTTACCCGTGCTCTCGCACGGACCTAATTAAAATAAACCTCGTTTCCGTAGAGGCGTAGCCCCGTTAACACCTTTCTAAACACCTAATATGTCAGCTAAGTGAAAAATATCTCCCAAGAGTAATCCTACTCATCAGTGGGATCGGGATCCAACTATCATTGTGTGATAAACTAAATGGAAGCCACTCTAGTCACCACACTCCACAAGGTATGCAATACTAGCAAGTTTCCTATATATTTGAAACTCCCTACGTTGTTTTTTCCCCAAGCGCTTATGATCTTGACTTTGGCCAACAAATCATAACGTGCAAGTCAAGTTCTATTCGTCATTGTACAGATTGATTTAGACCTACCCGTACACACCGTTGACTTTGGCCAACAAGGTGGTACGACTGTCCTAAACCAATGCATCTATATATGCTATGGATAAGCAGCATATAGCTACCATTCACGATGCCCTGACTTTGGCCAACAAACTCCGCATGAATACTATATGCTATTTATCCGAAATGACGGGGGCTACGGATAGTTTTTGGCAAAAAAACCATGAACGTATTGAACTTGATATTGTTGAAGGAACCAGATAGCATTGAAAAGGAGTGGTTTAAGCTCCGCTTTTGAAAACTAGTGGTTTTGAAGAAAACTGAGTAATCTACAGTATAAACTTTTGCTCAAGAGATCACTCCCCGTGAAGGGATCTGGGCTCTTACCTTATAGAATGAGGTGCTGGATATTCATGACCGAATACCACTATACAAAGAGAAAGAATATGACTAAAGTTTTTTGAAATTTGTTCCAACATCATCTTTTAGGTTTCTTATCTTCCATTAATCAAAATTAATGCGGTTCCATCAATTAATACCTTATCACACCAGAAAAGAAGGAAAATACAGTGTATGTATATGCCATCCGCATTCGCCATGGGGCCCCGTCATGCACCGTTAGGTTACTTAACTAACGGCAGAGCGGGGGATAGACTAGCGCGGGTGCAAAACATATACAACATCTACTAGTATATATATATATATATATATATATAACATTCGTCCCAGGCATGATATAAGCAACATCATAGATCAACAACAAGCAACACAGAATGGTGGATAATCTTAGAGCCTCGGGTTTCATTTGAGCCGCAAATGAGACCCGACGTTCCCGATCGTGTGGATAGCCCCTGCAATGAAAACTTGGACCATTACGAGCGCGGCAAGTTACCCGCCAATCCCAAAAGTGAGACAACCCCAATCAACAAAGTGAATGGGCCACCCAGCACTTCACAGAATCCAGTAACTTGGGCTCCCCTCCGTGGGTCATCCTATACCCCCTACGAGTGCGGCGAATAGCCCGCCAATTCTAAAATAAAGCCCCCTCCCTCTTAATTCCATAAGATACAGGCTTGTTGCCGTATAGAACCCGGCTATTTGAGCACTCCACCAAGGGGTAATCTTAGTACAGAAAAGAAAAATATATGTACAATGGTGACATCGACCTCAACCCGGTAGTGCCCCAATAAAATAATATACAATCTGGCAGAGACGGCTGTCCACATGTCGGACGCTCACTCCGTAATAATGAATACACAAATGAATGTGAACTGTACTACTACCATTGCACCATAGGCTATCTAACACAACAATCCATCCACTATATCTGCACAATCACAGAACAACAACGTGAATATCATGTTCGCAAACCCGTCTAATAGAATATATAGCAATTAGTCAGGTTATACTGCTCAATGATATTAACAGTCGCAGATACTAACACATGCACTGATAAACTCTTATTTAAAATTTTGATCGACTAAAATTTTTCCCTATTGGCCCTAAGTGCTAACCAGTACTTAAACAAATCGTGGCTAAAATCATACATCCCAAAAATTACATTTCCATATAATAGAGTGCCAGAAGAAATTTAGTGCACAACGGCCCCACTTCGATCGCGGAACTGCCACCAACATGCATGTTTTGCGACGATTCCGCGGCCGTTTGATAGGCTTATGTGCCCAAATTTCTTCAGGCCTTCTAAAATCGCCTGCATGTATTTTTAAGGTATTCTAAATAATTTTTTGAACAAGTTTTAAAATCGTCAGCGAGCATGACAAAGTTATTGCGATTTTGAAAAATCTCGTCGATCGATATTTTAAACTTGTCTAAACTAGCTAGTAAGGGTTTATGGGGTGGCTCTGATACCCTGTTGGGATTTCCTAGCGTCCTGACCATCTACCGTGACCGTTGCGGAACAAATTTTTTTTAGGGTTTAAAAACTGGCGCTAGAAAAACCTGTCCAAGAATTTACCATAAACCTAAACTAGCAAGCAAAGAGGATAGCTAACTACTATGATAGAAATATCTCACCAAAAGATCCATGTACTTCGGTCTTTTATCCTCTTCGTTTGCTCCTAGGGATCTCCTTAAACATGTTTATCGCCTTTTCTTGCTCCTTGAGATCTCCTGGATTGAGCTTGATCATCGGTCATCCTCCGTCGAAGATGATCTACCCGGAGGATGTAGTCCATAGCTTTAGCTCTACAATAACAGTCTAGTGGAGCAAGTAGAGACTTTAGATTGCTAATATAAAGTATATAGGATGTAGTAAATGGTTCTATGTATGTAACTATCTCACCTCCTCTCTTGATTCTCAACACATGAGATTGTAGAGAGGAGGTTGAAGATGAAGGTGGAGGAACTCAAGAAAGGTACTGAGGAGAGTGAAGCAAAGAAAATATGGTGAGAATGAAATCCCATGAGAGAGAAAAAGATCAACCATGGTTTTGCAAAATCATTTTTCCAATATTAAAACCTAATCATGCTTGAATAGTTTGCATAAATGAATTGAAAATTCATTTGTCAATACTATTGAAGCACGGCTCTCACCATACTCCCCTCACCACCTTTACACTTCATTTTCCATTTAAAGATAAATGGATAAATATAAAATGAGGTGTCCACCTTCTAGAATGTTTTCCGTATAAATACGAATTACACTCTACTATATATACATACCTGTATTCGTATCAAAATACGAATACCCAAAGAGATAGAATAACACAAAGAACATAATACTAGAATATACATATTGAAATACATATATGTAAATTATTAAATCAATACCTGATTTAATAATCCGGCTCAATCCCGAGCTGGCTAGTATTATCAACTGTCCGATCGAAAGTCCAGGTAAATAGTACAATCAATCGATTGGAACCCTGAACGTATCCAACACGGATACTACATCATTTCGCCTGAACGAAGGAATCCCTCTGTGTGGGACTCTAAAGACTCGACAGTACACTAGCAGTGTGTTACTCGATAAATCCATAACCATAAGCACGTCAGTGGCACTAGCTGTACGTAACGGCTACCCGGGTACCTGTCGAAAAAGAAGGCCGACGAGGAAACTCATCCGGATCCCTACTGAGCCTATCTGTGACAATCTCCATACAGTCCGGTCTCTTCGTCTGAGAGTATCGCATATCGGGTCTAGGGGCAGTAAACGTCAGACCCTAATAACCTGATAATTCGTGCTGATGTGGCTAAGGACCAATCCGGGAAACTACTGATCAACCTATCAGTAAATCCCAACTGCCTTGGCCAAGGTCTTATGGTGTTGGCCAATCGAACATGGTGCGATATCAACTCCTTATAACTGGAGAGACGAATACCCAACAATTGCTCACTGCCTCCATGTGGATCGGGACTGTACCCAACTAAAACCTATTTGCATGACTTAGTAGAGCTGTGGTAGGGTAGTAATCAAAGTACAATGGGAACTCACATGAGACAAATGACGATCTCAGGTCTAAAGACTAACATGTACTCATGTCACCTGAGAATTTCTATCTGACGATAGGTATAGTACCATCTAGAAATTCTCGGCGAGTCCGTCCGGTGTACTCACCCCCAGTGAGCACATGTATACGATCTTAGGTGCTTAAGACCAATGGCTGTGGCACCAACCATCGCCCATCATCGGGGTCTAGAAACGTATATACCAGTCTACTCCGGAATATCGATGCCCAGTCCCGATACTCCCACGACCAGGGACACTTTAAGGATGTGCTTATCGACTACCCAGCTCCTACAAGTATGATCGCCATCACAACGCAGGTAGTCAAGCAATGATCCTACGGGCTTTATCAACACGTATAAATGATATATAATAACAAGTAAAACATACGCACATGTTAAGATAAAGACAACCCAAATAGCATACTATCATATCGAGCAAGATTGTCCTATACATATATATGTCCAAGCATTTACATGTATACATATATAATAATGGCCTCTAGGGCATACATATCAAATAATATCCCACTTGCACTAAGGCCATATATTGGCGTACCGAGTACCCAACGTCTGCACTAGGGCCAGTTGTTGGCGTATCGCATACCCAACATCTCAAATAGTCTCTCGAACTGTGCTTGAGGAAAGGCCTTGGTGAATGGATCCGCCGTGTTGTATTTTGTGTCCACTCTCCGCATCTCGATCTTCCGGGGATCAATGATCTCCCTGATCAGGTGATACCGCCTCAAGATGTGTCTGGATTTCTGATGGGACCGTGGTTCCTTCGCTAAAGTCATAGCTCCATTGTTGTCGCAATACAAAGGTATTGGGTTTATAATGGATGGAACCACCTGAAGTTCAGTAATGAACTTCTTAATCCAGACCGCTTCCTTTGCGGCATCATTGGCAGCAATGTATTCAGCCTCCATTGTCGAGTCTGCGACGATGTCCTATTTGGAGCTCTTCCAACAGACCGCCCCTCCGTTGAGGATAAACACAAAACCCGAGACAGACTTGCTGTCATCCTTGTCACTCTGGAAGCTTGAGTTGGTAAAGGACTCCATCTGGAGGTCCCCATTACCGAATACCAGGAACAGTTCTTTAGTCCTTCTCAGGTACTTAAGAATGTTCTTCACTGCTGTCCAGTAGTTCTCACCTGAGTTTGACTGATACCGGCTCACCACGCTAAGCGCGTAAGCTGCATCTGGTCTGGTACATAGCATCGCATACATTATAGATCCTACCGCCGAAGTGTAGGGTATAGTGCTCATGCGAACCCTCTCCTCATCAGTCTTGGGAGACATCTCTTTGGAGAGGGTGATTCCGTGCGATGTGGGTATGTTACCGCGGTTAGAATCTTCCATACTAAATATTTTTAGTATAGTCTCTATGTACCAGAACTGTGAAAGTCCTAATAATCACTTGGATCTATCTCTGTAGATCTTAATTTCCAGAATGAGGCATCATCCAGGTCTTTCATGGAGAACCTTTGTGACAAGAACAACTTGACCAATTGTTGCATAGGAATATCATTTCCTATCAAAAGAACACATTCCCATCTCAATAGGGGATGAAAAACACCCTACAGATTCTGGCACGCCCGGTGGGACCTTTTCTTTCCTCCCATATTTTGGGTTAAACGTTCATGTAAACTCAATCTGTAGGGCTCCTAGGCACACTAATGAGGTCTCACAAGGCATCAACCATGCCAATTTCAAATTTTACAAGTGCCGAGAAACCCTAATACGGATCGTTAACTAAATATCTAGGCGAAAAGTGAAACTAGTTAACAACTTAACTATAAGAACGGAAATACAATCTTTGTAGATCCGGTTCTCCACCTCCATAGCTCCGCGATGATGTCCCTCCGCTGTCCAAATCAGATCCCGGACTCTGGCATCGGCTTCATCGGTAAAATGGGCGGGCTTGGTCGTCGGCTTCGATGCCGAAGATGATCTACGTCGAGGCATCACAAGATCAAGCTTCCACTTCACCAAGTCTTGAAACTTGTGAAGAAAACACCCTATACTACTTGGCAAGAGGTAGAGGATGAAGAAATAGGAAGTGGGTTCACTTTAGAATTGGATTTCTCACTCTTTTTCTCACTTTGCCATTGTTGGTAGCAAGCTTTTTCATGTGAAGAAGAAGAAGAAGATGAAAAGAATATTATGATAAGATAATTAAAAGAAAATGAAAAAGAATACTTATCATAATAATAACCATGGTCAAGTGTAGAGACTAAACTAAGGTTAAGTGAATGGTTAGGTTAGGTATGAAGAAAAAAAATGGTCACTTGGTCAAAGCTTCATGAAGCTTCAACAAGCTTCATGAATGAATGCAACCATTTTCTCTTTTCATGCCTTAAAAGGAAATAACCTAAATAAATAGTTAAGATAATCAAAACCCTAACCATTTAAATAACCATGGTTTAATCTTTACACATACACAAATGAGCATGTATCATCAAACATGATACAATCAAGTGCACAAAAGTATATCACATATACAATGTGCACATCAAGTGAGAAAATCCTTTTAAAGTGAAAAATACTAATTAATGCAAAGTAATATATCAAATATACAATTATGCATTAAATCATTAAATCAACACTTGATTTAACGATCCGGTCATATCGCATATAACCGACTAGTATCCTATGTATCGGCTTATCGAATCAATCCTTGATTCGATAACTAGGTTATATCGCATATAACCAATCGATACATTCATCGCGAGAATAGAATACGGTATCACATACACGAATTATTCTCGGTCCCGCACATATCTCATATGCGCTCCTATTTCGTTTCGCTTGAGCCAGGAAACCTCTGTGTAGGACTCTAAAGACTCGTCAATACGCCGGCAGCAGGTGATGATCATATCAAACACCCACAAGCCGCAAGCGGTCTGCTAAACGTAACGGCCACCCGGGTATTGAGCGATCAGAAGATCGACGAGCAAGCCCGCTCACACTCCTGTGAATCCAACCAGTAACACTTACCGTACAGTCCGTTCTCGTCGTCTGATATGTCGCATATCTCGCCTAAGGGTGGTAAACGTCAGACCCCAACAGCTCGATAAGTCGTGTCGATATGAGGTCTATAACAGTTCGAGAAACTACTGGTAACACTTACTAGTAAATCTCAGCAACCCTGGCCAGGGATTTCCGGTTATAGCCAATCGAACACAGCGCAACATCAACTCCCTATACCGGGAGAGATGAATCCCCTCCTATCGCTCATTGCCTCCATGTGATTCGGGACTGTACCCAAAAACCACCGTTTTGCACGCCCTCTTAGACGTGGTAAGGTGGAAATCAAAGCACAGTGGGAACCACACAAGACTCTATGACGATCTCGGGTCAACAGACTACTCTGTACCTGTGTCACCAGAGAACTGCCATCTGACGTAAGGTATAATACCATCTGGGAGTTCTCGGCGAGTCCGTCCAGTATACCCAGTCTCCACTGAGCACCCGTATATCATCTCTGATGTCAAACACTAATGGATATGGGATCATCCATCGCCCATCTGTATGGGTCGAGAAGGTATACGCTAATATACTCTGGTATATCGATGCCCCGTCTCGATACACCCACGACTAGGGACCTTGAAAGATGTATTTATGGACTACCATGTCCCCACTAGTATGATCCGCATCATAGTCCAGGTAGTCAAGTACACATCATAAGGGCTTTACCAACATGTAACAGAGAGATAATCAGTGTACACGTTAAGGTAAAGAGTAACCAGATAGCATACTATCATGTCGAGCGAGAAAGTCCTCCCTATATATGTCCAAGCATCCACTACAATATGCATCCTATGTATAGTAATGGCCTCTAGGGCATACATATAACTAACAATCTCCCACTTGCACTAGGGCCATCTGTAGCAGTGGTTGTAGTATCTCATACTCAACCATCCCATAAAAGTCTCTCTCTGGGAACAGGCCTTCGTGAGTGGATCCGCCGTGTTGTTCTCTGAGTCTACTCTCCTAACCTCGATCCCCTAGAGATCAACCATCTCCATGATCAGGTAATACTGCCTTAGAATATGTCTGGATCACTGATGGGACGGACGTTCCTTGGCATAAGCCACAACTCCATTGTCACACAATGGGAGGAACTGGGTTCATCTCATGAACAAATATATACTCCCAGACAGCCTCTTTGGTAGCATCTTAAGTAGCGATGTATCCAGCCTTAATCGTCTAGTATGTCACGGTATCTAGCTTGGAACTCTTCCAATATACCGTCCCTTCACTGAGGGTAAAGACAATGCCTGTGGCTGACATTCAGTCGTCTTTATCACCCTGGAACCCTTCCAGTGATTCTCCTCAGGATCGATTGATACCATCTTACTACTACTAGTGAGATTCCTAGCATCCAATTACATCTATCTCATAGATGATAACTCAGGATTTAGGAGGTATCACTTTGATCCTATATGGAGAATCCTTGTGATAAACGGAGATTGACCGAGCATAGCATAGGAAACTCCTTCCCTATCAAGAGTACGTCATCCACGTACTCTACGAGGATCATTACCATACTCCCTACTACCTTCTTGTATATACAAGGTTCATCTACCATTTTGATGAAGTTAAACTCTTTGACTACCACATCAAAACAGATGTTCCAACCCCGTGATGCCTGCTTTATCTTATAAATCATCTTGCACACCTTTCCGCTGCTCCCACTGTCTACGAAGCCCTCTGACTGTGTACTTACAGACTCTCTTTTCTGAAACATCATTTAAGAAAAGCAGTCATGACACCCAACCACCAGATATCGTAGTCATGGTATGAAGCCGTGGCAAGTAGGATCTGAATGGACTTAAGCATGGCTCCTTAGAAATGGTTTCATCATGATCCATACCTGGTTAATGATGCAAACCTTTAACAAGTCCAGCTTTGAAAGTCTCAACTTTTCCATGTACACCAAGTAATCTTCTCAAGATATACTTGCTCCTGATGGGGATTTAACCCTTCAGATAAAGCAACTAAAGTCCATACTTTGTTGGTGTATAAGGATTCCATCTCAGATCACTAAGCATCCAGCCATTCTTACAGAGTCCCACTCCTGATGGCCAGCTCGAAACTAGTTGGGTCATCATCTCATGATGCAATCCTCGCTCCCATTGTCATAGAGAAACCGAAGTATCTCTCAGGTGGGTGAGGAACCCTACTAGATCGGCGGAGAGGCTGAGGTTCGTTGGTAACTATTGAATCCTTTAGTTCTTTCAAATCATCAGCTGCAGTTTGTATAGCTGGAACATTTCTAGTTCTACATAACAGTCCTTGCCTCGAGCTTGTCCGGATTTTGCTTTTAGACATAGGCCGGACAACCCCAAATCTTAACTAACTTAAGATATGGGCTCTTCCCTTTCCATATCACATATGAAGTGGTAGGCAACTGATTTGATCAGAACCCTATTCAATAGGTATGCAACTTCTCAAGTGCATAACTCCCAAAAAGGAAACAGGTAACTCAGTAGTACTCATCATAGAGCGCACTATATCGAATAGGGTGCAACTGCTCCACCCCGATATACCATCGTGCTATGGTGTATACGGAGGAGTAATGCTAAGAGAGAATCTCATTCTCCTTTAGAATAGTCCAGGATTTCCGTGCTCAAGTATTCTCCTCCTTGATCTCATCAAAGGACATAATACTTATTCCTATATTTTGGTTCTCTACTTCTAACTTATATTCTGTGAATATCTCAAAAGGTTCGGATTTGTGTTTCAACAAGAACATATATCTGAATCTAAAGAGATAACCAGAGAATGTAATGAAGTACAAAGAACCGGTCTTGGCATGTGTAGACAGGGGACCTTACATACATCAACATGTATCATCCCATGAGTTCACTAACTCTTTCTTTGTTTCCAGTAAACAGAGTTATGGTCATCTTATCTTTGTGACATGACTGGCGAGTTTCAGAAGATGTAAATTCAAACCAATTTAAATATGCATCTTTATGTAACTCTAGCTAGTCGGGTCACATTGATCTGACCTAGTCTACAATACCTCAAGAAGGATCCGTTCATTTCTGAACTCTTCCTCTTGTGTGTGTTCAGTATATTAAGAACTGTAGTTTGATTTAGAACATCAATGCTTTTAGATAACGTACCTGAACCGATCAACTTTTGATATAGGAAATGTTCAAAACATTATCCAGTAAAACAAAATTATATCCTTTCTTTACTAATAAAGAGACTGATATGATTTTGTATATCAGGTTCGGTATCTAATAACATTCGTTCAGAATCAATGTATTGGTAATACAGGGTGACAGTGACCAACAGACTTGGCTGCAACACTTGCCCCGTTTTCTGCCTCATGAAACTTATCACCCGTTCTCAGTTCTCTACCTTTCTGTAGCCCTATGTAACATATTACATATCTGGGATCCTGATCCGGTATCACATACCCGGGATGTAAAGAATACTGAGAAACAGTTCTGTATAAAGAACACACCCGAAGATGATGCATCAGTATGCACTTTCTTCGTTTGGGCGGCACGGGAATTCTGGTAATCCCCCTTTCCTGCTCTGTCTTATAACAATTATAAGTTGGAGCGGGACCAACGTTCCCCAGCTCAGTATAACAAGCGGGTTCGGTCAATAATCCGTATTATTATTTTGATTAAGGCGTGACATGGTCTCTACCTGGAGAGAGAGAGAAGAAAACACTCTGCGTATGCTCTTGCAAGATCAGATCGGTTATTATTTTATCTAATCAGGATGGCTCCCACTGTTTTTATCAAATCTTCCTTCAAACCCTAAAAGGAAAGACTAGCCGGGATTAATTACACACTACAAGTTCGCCAATCTTTCAGCCAGGCCAGTGTCGGTACTTTGAGGGAGGTTCCCCGTGCTTTCGCACGGACCTAATTACGGTAAACCTCGTTTTCCCAGAGGCGTAACCCCGTTGACACCTTTCTAGACACCTACTTGATCGGCTAATTGTAATGTGTAAAACTCTCCCAGGAGTAACAATTACTCGCAGCAGGTATCGGGATCCAACTATCTCATAGAAGGTATGCAATCTCATTGAAAATTTCAACACTTGAAATTCCCGATAATATTTTGCCCCTAACATCCTATGACCTTGACAAAGGCCAACAAACCATAGGATGCTAGTCAAGTTCAACCCGTCATTTCTTGATTGAAATAAACCCACCCGCACGGCCCTTGACAAAGGCCAACAAGGTCGCACGACTACCCTAATCCAATCTGCATCATATGCATAAGCAGATAAGCACCAGTTAGCTACCGCACACTGCGCCTTGACAAAGGCCAACAAACGCAGTACGAATACTAACTACTACTTATCTGAAATGACGGAGGGCTACGACAGGTTTTTCTGAAAACCTATTGCGTAATGAACTTGATATCGTTGTAGAAACAAATGATTTTAAAATGGAGTGTTTTTGAGGCTTTTCTAGTTTTGCTAAAGGAGTCACTCCCGGTGAAGGGATCGTTGGTCCTTTCCTCGTCGAATGAGGTGCGGGATATATCATATATATCTCTGTGCAAAGCAGAAACTATAGAAGCAATCAAAAGACAAACCGAGAGTTGTAGCATCTGCCGGTTATTGCTAAAGGAGTCACTCCCGGTGAAGGGATCTCAGTCCTTTCCTCATCGAATAAGGTGCAGGATATATCATATATACCGCTGTGCAAAGCAAGAACTGTAGCTACCTGTTTTAATTTTGAAATTCGATTCCACAACATCTTAGGTTTCTTTTATTTTCATTAATCACATTAATGAAATCCCATCATATATTTACCTAAACACCACAGATAAATATAACGTACGCTTATGCCATCCGCATTCGCCTCGATGCCCCGTCTGCACCGTTAGGTTAGGTGACTAACGCCAGAACAAGGCAGGGCTAGCGCGGGTGTAAAACATAAGCATCGTCTATATAATATATCATATATACTATATACAGTATCTATCACAGAACATATCACATGATCACATCACAGATATCGCAGCAGAAGAATCATATGAAATATTGGATATACTAGGACGTCCGTGTTTTCAATACGAGCCAGTATAAAACACGGATTCCACGGTCATGATGAAGAGCCAAACCCTCACCCCTAGACCCCTACGAGAGCGGCAAGCAACCCTACTAATTCTAGAGTTAGGAGACCCGGACTCGACTTCTCGAGTTGGTCTCCTACTGGACCCTAGAACCCGGTTACTTGTGCTCCCCTCCTTGGGTCTATCCTAGTGCGGAAAAGTAAATAATATACAAATGGTGACATCTTCCGCAACCTGGAAGTGCCCCAATAAAAGAATATTACATACGAGTTTTTACATGAATGAAAATGAAAAACACTCATCTCACATAAAACCCCCCCGGCTATTCAAACACGACGATCCAATATAACATATCCAGTAACACATAACATCATATGTCATCAACGTAAGTAAATATGCCCATCCCAATTGTCGTTGACATATAGCAACGAAACCGGCGATATCACATATACACTTACGGTCACAGAAAAGAAAGTGTAAAACTACAACAGTTGGAATCCGCAACCTCCATAGACATCGCATGCCTGATCAAATGAATTCCTTAGACATCGCATGCCTAACAATTATAAACCCTGCATTTTAGTCTCATTATCGAAAACACTTTTCAATATCAAGTCGGGTAATTCAACAAGATTCCCGACATCCTGATCGAATGCTCGTCGCAAAATTTAGTAGGCGGCCGCACCCCCGACGCCGTCGACGAAGTGCACCAAGGCGGAACACCACTACCGCGAGCACCCGAATGGATGCTTTCGGCGACGGGGTTCTCCAACAGTCACTTGGTCGGGGCTGTGGAGTGAGGCTGTCTATTAAGTTTACCCGGCGAGTATCCGCGTACGCTACGTGATTGCGACGGACTTTTGATCACATCAAAATTCCGTGGCAACCGATCAAGTGAGACTAAACTACTAGATTTATAACATTCATTCAGTTATCTCATAACAACTTGTGAATTCCAATTATTGTATCCCATTCTAGATAAATAGAAAATGTTAAACTTTCCGATCGAACATCCAAACACCCAAGTTTTCCCGAAACAGCTCAACACATGAAACAAGTTTAAAAACATCCAGTTCATGCCTCAGTACCAACGGTCCAGCCGTAGAAGGGTCAAGCCAACGCCTCACATGTGGCACGCCGTACTGCCCCAAACCCGAAGGTTCAAAGGGCAGTTCAAGACTGTCACATAATCGAGTTAAGGTTTGTTGTCTTCTAGAGGGACCATCGCGTTACTTGCACTACTTAGAACGCTATTAAACCAAGGAAAGATCCAACACTTGGAAATTTACCGACAGGGGAAAAGTTGGGTATTTATATCCGGTCGAACTTTCTAACTTATTCTAAATATCCGGAAAAATACAAAGACAAAACAAAAAAAAAATCCGATCGAATTATCGAAACCCCAAAGCATCCCAGAGAACTCAACTCTTGAGTACAAATTAAAAATTCCCAGAAAACTCAGCACCACAAAATAGGAATTACTGTGCAAAACATTTTGAAAGAAGAGATAAACAGGCCGCGGAACCGCCGCATTAGCCATGCTAATGCCGCGGTTCCGCCGCACAATGATCGAATCAGGGGTCCCGTCTTATACAGTAATTCTTAGAATCTTCTATTGAGTTTTCTGCATATTTTTAATTCTCAAATATCCCCGTTTTTGAAAAAAGTCCAAAGAGCATTTTGGATTTAGGGTTTCGGTTCGATCGGACTTCTAACTCCGTCTACGCATCGCCTAAGGCTCTAGCTAGGCTCTGATACCACTGTAGGGCTCCTAGGCACACTAATGAGGTCTCACAAGTTATCAGAGCACACTAATGAGGTCTCACAAGTTATCAACCATGCCAATTTCAAATTTTACAAGTGCCGAGAAACCCTAATACGGATCGTTAACTAGATGTCTAGGCGAAAAGTGAAACTAGTTAACAACTTAACTATAAGAACGGAAATACAACCTTTGTAGATCCGGTTCTCCACCTCCATAACTCCGCGATGATGTCCATTCGCTGTCCAAATCGGATCCCGGACTCTGGCATCGGCTTCATCGGAAAAATGGCCGGGCTTGGTCGTCGGCTTCGATGCCGAAGATGATCTACGTCGAGGCATCACAAGATTAAGCTTCCACTTCACCAAGTCTTGAAACTTGTGAAGAAAACACCCTATACTACTTGGCAAGAGGTAGAGGATGAAGAAATAGGAAGTGGGTTCACTTTAGAATTGGATTTCTCACTCTTTTTCTCACTTTGCCATTGTTGGTAGCAAGCTTCTTCATGTGAAGAAGAAGAAGAAGATGAAAAGAATATTATGATAAGATAATTAAAAGAAAATGAAAAAGAATACTTATCATAATAATAACCATGGTTAAGTGTAGAGACTAAACTAAGGTTAAGTGAATGGTTAGGTTAGGTATGAAGACAAAAAATGGTCACTTGGTCAAAGCTTCATGAAGCTTCAACAAGCTTCATGAATGAATGCAACCATTTTCTCTTTTCATGCCTTAAAAGGAAATAACCTAAATAAATAGTTAAGATAATCAAAACCCTAACCATTTAAATAACCACGGTTTAATCTTTACACATACACAAGTGAGCATGTATCATCAAACATGATACAATCAAGTGCACAAAAGTATATCACATATACAATGTGCACATCAAGTGAGAAAATCCTTTTAATGTGAACAAATACTAATTAATGCAAAGTAAAATATCAAATATACAATTATGCATTAAATCATTAAATCAACACTTGATTTAACAATCCGGTCATATCGCATATAACCGACTAGTATCCTATGTATCGGCTTATCGAATCAATCCATGATTCGATAACTAGGTTATATCGCATATAACCAATCGATACATTCATCGCGAGAATGGAATACGGTATCACATACACGAATTATTCTCGGTCCCGCACATATCTCATATGCGCTCCTATTTCGTTTCGTTTGAGCCAGGAAACCTCTGTGTAGGACTCTAAAGACTCGTCAATACGCCGGCAGCAGGTGATGATCATATCAAACACCCACAAGCCGCAAGCGGTATGCTAAACGTAACGGCCACCCGGGTATTGAGCAATCAGAAGATCGACGAGCAAGCCCGCTCACACTCCTGTGAATCCAACCAGTAACACTTACCGTACAGTCCGGTCTCGTCGTCTGATATGTCGCATATCTCACCTAGGGGTGGTAAATGTCAGACCCCAACAGCTCGATAAGTCGTGTCGATATGAGGTCTATAACAGTTCGAGAAACTACTGGTAAAACTTACCAGTAAATCTCAGCAACCCTGGCCAGGGATTTCCGGTTATAGCCAATCGAACACAGCGCAACATCAACTCCCTATACCGGGAGAGACGAATCCCCTCCTATCGCTCATTGCCTCCATGTGATTTGGGACTGTACCCAAAAACCACCGTTTTGCACGCCCTCTTGGACGTGGTAAGGTGGAAATCAAAGCACAGTGGGAACCACACAAGACTCTATGACGATCTCGGGTCAACAGACTACTCTGTACCAGTATCACCAGAGAACTGCCATCTGACGTAAGGTATAATACCATCTGGGAGTTCTCAGCGAGTCTGTCCAGTATACCCAGTCTCCACTGAGCACCCGTATATCATCTCTGATGTCAAACACTAATGGATATGGGATAATCCATCGCCCATCTTTATGGGTCGAGAAGGTATACGCTAGTCTACTCTTGTATATCGATACCCCGTCTCGATACACCCACGACTAGGGACCTTGAAAGATGTACTTATGGACTACCATGTCCCCACTAGTATGATCCGCATCATAGTCCAGGTAGTCAAGTACACATCCTTTGGGCTTTACCAACATGTAACAGAGAGATAATCAGTGTACACGTTAAGGTAAAGAGTAACCAGATAGCATACTATCATGTCGAGCGAGAAACTCCTCCCTATATATGTCCAAGCATCCACTACAATATACATCCTATGTATAGTAATGGCCTCTAGGGCATACATATAACTAACACAATCAACATATATATCGATTGCCTGTACTGAAGTCATTTTTTTATGTACAGGTTAACAGCTTTCAGTCACAATCTCGAACTCAGCAATCATGTCTTCCAAGACAAGCTTCGTTTTTGATGCCACCCTTATTCCTTACGTGGTCAAGATCAATGCTCGTGTGGTTCTCTATGCAATTCTTTTTCAGTAATAGGAGGAACCGCCCCGTCAATTTGGTTCCGTCATTATCTATCCTGCCGGAAGCGCTTATCTGGCAGAGGCCCCGGCAAACCAAGTGACCAAACCGACCTCTAGGGGAAGCAGGCCGAATGTTGTGGTCGCCAAAGAATCCCACCACAAATGCAAATCCGTATTCGAATGGCTCTCCACTGTTCCGACTGGGGGCAAGGCCGTCAACACCAATGGAGCAACAAAGCATCTCCAGCAAGCGGTGCCCTTGACAATCGCGCGAGCAGGTGTATTTTCTGGACACTCTGTCAATCGGTCCACGGCGTCTTCCTGAAGGGCTGAAGCTTGCCAAGTGCATAAAATGGAAAAATTAAGGCAGAAGCGGCTCAGATATAGAGCCAACAAAAGGGCCAGGGCTTCGGCCAAGTTGAACCATGTAAGGTTCCATGAGCAGGGTTACCCCGCATTGACAGATGAGTCGGCCGTAAAAGTCAGCAACTCCGTCGAACCCGTGAAGTGGGTTCAGAAAAACACTATGACCACCAGAATCAAGAAGACATCAGACCGAATATACTACAAAGAGACGTGTCCCAGCCCCAACAGAGAAAGCATGACACCGTCTTTTCAAGAGTCTATCAGGTGCTCTGTGTCGTGATTGATCGAAAGAGATTCTTATGCGTTTTAAAATCAAAGAATAGAATACAGCAATCAATAACGGTGTCACTTGGTAGCTAGCCGATTGAGTACGGGTCGGTCCACAGGGAAAACGTGTTCTTTTCTAATTGTTCTAACGAGTCAATTCCTATTTGTCGTAGGTTTTGATTTTTATAAAAACTAAAATTGAATTTGATTTGGATTAAAACCTGGCTAGGGTTAGGTTTAGGTTAGTTTGGAAAGTTAATTGTACCCACTGCTTCTTTTTCCCTAATTAAGAACATACGTGTTAGGGTAATAATTAACAAAGGGGATTAGCACGACTAGGAAGAAACATAGTTTCATCCATTTGGTCCTTGTCCGTCCTTTCTAAACTCTTATCCCTAACCTCTATGTAAATCAACCACTACCGATCTAACTAGGGAATCACCGCTATCTCGTAGGATAGGATGCTGTAGTGAGCGGTGGGTGTTTGTTTACATAGAGACCTAATTTATAAAGTTATAAGGGCAAAAAAGTAGTGAGAGATTTCCATCTCTCAAACCTACCCAATCCTAACCCTAACAAGTAAAGAACTACTCATTAGGGAAATTGCGACAAAATTCACTTTTATAATTTTTCTTTTAATTACCTAATTAACGTGAAGATAATAAAAGATAGATAAAAAATGCAGAGAAATAAAATTGCAATTAAAAACTCGAGATAAAAAAAACTTACTTTATTGATGCACTCTTGACGATTACAAAGGGATTGAAGTTAATCTAGAATTAAAAAGAGGCATGCCCCAAAAAAGGCTTTAGGCTTTCCTATTTATAGATAGGAGAAACCCTAGGGTTTACATCTGATCCACATCTGAAATTACAAAACTACCCTAAGAAAGCTGGGTCAAAGCACCGACACCACCGACACGCGCACTGCACGGCCGCGGAACCGTGGCTATAAGCGTTGTTTGGCCGCAGTTCTGCGGCCATCTTGAGGGATCATTGGCTCAAATTCTTAGGGTTGCTTCATGTTGCTATTTCCTTCTGTTCTCTTCTCTTGGTTCTTCAGAATCTTTTCCACTTTCTTCCAGATTTCCAACAGTGCAAATTTGTAGACTTTTACCGTAAGCTTCACGTTGAAGTCTTGAATCTTTGTGCTGCCCTCATACTTTGTGCAAGCGAACTGTTCGTTGATCTTTGTTTGTTCCTTAAACTGTAGGCAGCATCATACAGATTCATCTATTTGTTGATTGTAGTCTCACATTTGTAACGTCTTTTCCTGAATTTCACTATTTTGTTCTGAGAAGCTGTAACCTGCAACTATTTAGCAGACATGGATCAAAAGCACCTATTTATTTGCAATATGATTAAGAATGGGGAATATAATAATGCAAAATTCTAATACGAACAAATACCCCCGAACTTATCTTTTGCTCGTCCCGAGCAAAACTTATTTTATTCTCGAAAAAACCTAACCTCACTTTCGCAGGGAATCGCGATTGCACTAAGCTCATGCAACAAGGCATAAAACCCCTAGGTGTCCCTAGTTGGAGGAGTGTTGTCTCCTGAGGGTTTTCAGCGGATACTACCCACAAAATCCAATCAATTTGGCCTATTGACTTTCATTTTTCAATTCGCTGTTCTAGCAAGAAATTCTATTATTATCAACTTAGAAATCATCAACCCGTATTTTCACACTCACTTATCTTTTAACTTAAGATTGTATATAATCTGTAAATTTATTTAGCTTTTAGCATCTTTTGAATTTTCATTCTAAGGTTCCATCTCAACTAAGGAATTTTTATCATCTCTACTGAAGATATAAGTCCTTATTTTTCATTCCTATCTCTCATCCAAACCCCAATCATATACCCCTATGTGTGTGTATGTATCACCCCGACACTTGGAAATTCAATTCAAACTATCATACTCTTATCCATCGTCCAAAGTATTTTTAGTTGGTTAATTTAGATGAAATTGCTCACACATCCTTCATGCGACCGTTAATACTTCTTGATGTACTATCGACCGATTACAAAATGTGCTTGCGCATTTAGCCATAATTCCTCATCTTGTAATACCTAAGGCTTTAGCAGTGACTCCCAAACCAGTTGGTCTAAGGCACTAGGTAATAAAACACCCTCGCTATATATTTTTTATTTTACGCAGCCTTAAGTAATTACAAAACCAGTGTTCATTTTATTTATCTCTTATTTCACACTTATAGTTTAATTTTTTTTCATATACTAAGGATTTTAGACAAGAGCATTACAATGTATCCTCTGCTATCCCAAGTTTTAAGGTGCGTGTTTGTGCGAGTTGTAGGGTATATATTTTCAGAATTTAGACTAAACGTTCGGAATTATTTTTCAGACTTACATTTCAATAAAAATTTCAATACTCTTCTCTTATTTTGACTTAGCCCAAGAACTGAACTCAAAATTTGCCTATTTCTAAATAAACTACAAGGACATATATTTTCTACCGTTAAACTTTAAGAAAGGTTATTTTGGGGATTTTTAATTTACTAATTTTAGGATCTAGTTTTTCTAGCTAGTTAACTGTCTTGTCAAACTTAAGTCAAATAATGCCAGGTTGAATTTTTTTTATCTTTTTAGTTTTTTTTTATTTGATTGTTTATATATATATATTTTATTTTTATTTTTTTTAATTTTTATAATTTTTTTGTATGCAATGCAGAATTAAACATGCAAAGAATGAAAAGAAAAAATATGTACAAAAATTAAAATATGCAATGCAATGATATCTATTTACAAACCACCTCCTCCTCCAAACTTACCAAAAGCAGTGCCCTCACTATTCAGGCCCTCGGCGTCCCCTTCAACGTGAACGGGAACGCTCCTCTCGCACCAGCAGCGTAGATACGCCATGTTCAATCTCTGTCACTTGGTGATCCAAGTTGGTCACCATCCCTACCAAATTATCAATTCCCCTAATGGCTCTTCTAAGAAGACGTGCATGTTCTATGGGGGTAAGCTCTTCCTTGCTCGCGGTCGAGCTGGAGCTGGGTGTTCTGGCGGGTACATGTTCGGCCGGTTCTGTTCGTGACCAAACATCAGTTAGGCGGGTATAGGACGTGGATACGCCCTCAATAAGAGGCCTAATGGGTATACCTCCATGCATGTAGAATTCAAATTCCTCCACAGGGAGGAAATTGCGACACAGTTGTGTCACTAACATAGGGCATGGGTAATTTGCGGCCCTTTTTCCATCACCAATTGAATAAAGTAAAACCGTGCACATGTCAAATCTAAGGTTCCTAGTCATTATGGTGTGCACGATATGAAGAGACGGAGTGAAAAAATGTGGTATTATGTGAACTGCCAAAAATGTTATTTTGTGCCCACTGGCACACGGTTAAAATATTGGCGAAGAGGGTTCTAGCATGTATTCGCTTCCTAGGTTCTCTCGAACAGTCATTATCCATTAAGGGCATGTAGTCTTCAAATTGAAGGGGGTTGGTCATGAACAGGTAATCTAGGGATTAAAGTGACTTCATGGATGAAGTCCCTGTCAATGATTATTTCCCTATCGCCCCAAAGTAATTTAATAAAGCCGTATTGTGTAAGGCATCCTTCCTCCATGCACTCGTAAAAATGAGTGACTAGATCTGGAAGGGCATAGGCATTGGGATGATCTTAAATTAAAAAGTTCCACCCTCGCCGTGTGATTTCATTAGCAAAATAACTTCCGTAAATTGTGTGTGAAAAGATTTGTGAAAAATCTCATTCTAATTGCATGTTTGGTGCCATTCAGAAAGTTCACAGATCTATAAAAAAAAATTAACAGAGAGGGAGAGATGATGCAAACCTCCTCTGAAAGATTCAGAGGGAGACGACGTCAGGGAGCAGCGGTTGCGCGGCCGTAGGCGAGGTTTGGCGGCGGAAACGCGGTGGAAGGGAGCGATCTCCTTGTACTTGCTGCTGCGGCGGCTAGGGTTTGAGGAAATGAAAATTTAGGGTTATGGAAAAAGGCAGAGAGGGCCAGGTTCTATTTATAGGGGGGAATGTGTTGGTTATTTGCAAAAAACTCCTCCTAAAAAGAGGAAATTATTTGTAAATAAAATTTTTATTATTTTTTTTTATTAAAACTAGAAATTTACAAAAATACCTAAATTTTTTTTTCAAATTTTCATTTTTTTAAATTTTGTTTTTATATAATTACAAATGATACATATCCCCAAACTTGTTTGAAACAGTGTTTTGGCTAGGTAATCGAAATTTAGGGGTAAATGGAGGAAGATCAGTCAATGTAGATTGGCTCTTGTAAAAACAGGAGCTCCTCCGAAGGGTCCGCAGTGAGGAACGGTTTATGTCTATGTCCGTTCACTTTAAACAGTGAACCGTCCTCAGGAATTTCTAGATCGACCGCACCGTGCGGATATACGGTGCGTACCAAAAATGGCCCTTTCCATCGAGATCTGAGCTTGCCGGGATGGAAATGTAACCGAGTGTCATAAAGTAAAACCTGGTAGCCAGGTTTGAAAGTTTTCCACATAAGGTGTTTATCGTGGAACACTTTCGTTCGGTTTTTAACAACTACTGCGTTCTCATAGGCTTCATCCCGCAACTCGTCTAATTCGTTCAACTGCAGTTTTCTATTGCTGCCCGCATCTCCCAAAGATAGATTCAACTCTTTTATTGCCCAAAATGCCTTATGCTCTATTTCAACTGGAAGGTGGCAAACCTTTCCATAAACAATCCTATATGGAGACATGCCAAGATTGGTTTTATAGGCAGTACGGAATGCCTAAAGGGCATCAATAAGTTTTGACGACCAATCTTTACGGTTTTTGGAAACCGTTTTCTCCAATATCTGTTTAATCTGCCGATTAGAAATCTCGGCTTGCCCACAAGTTTAGGGATGATACGGCGTTGACAGCTTATGTGTAATGGAGTATTTCCGCATTAAGGACTCGAAAGTCCTATTACAAAAGTGAGATCCATTATCACTGATAATCGCGTGAGGATGCCCAAACCGAGAAAAAATGTTTTCTTTGAGAAATCTAACGACAACCATGTTGTCATTAGTTCGGCTGGGCACAGCCTCGACCCATTTTGAAACATAGTCAACAGCTAGTAGAATATACATGTTCCCAAAAGAGTTGGGAAATGGTCCCATAAAGTCTATCCCCCAAACATCAAAAATTTCAACAACCAATATTGGTTGGAGCGGCATTTCATTTCTCCGAGATATCCGGCCCAAGTGTTAGAACCGGGAGCATGTCTTGCAGTACTCATATGCGTCTTTAAAAAGTTATGGCCAGTAGAACCCACACTGTAAGATCTTTTCTGCTGTCTTTTTTGGGCCAAAATGCCCGCCACACGCTTGATCGTGGTAGAATGACATCACGCTCTTAAACTCATTGTCGGGGACACACCAACGAATAATTTGGTCGGCACAGTATTTGAATAGATACGGTTCATTCCAGTAAAAATGTTTTACCTGAGATAGAAATCTGAGTCTGTCCTGTTTCGACCATTCGTTTGGTATCAGTCCGGTGGCCAAATAATTTACAATATCTAAGAACCAAGGTTCGCATGACACAGTTAAGAGCCGCTCATCTGGAAAAACGTCTTTTATAGGAATTTGAAGTGTAGGCGAAGAAGGGAGGTGTGAAAGGTGGTCGGCGACTATGTTTTCGCATCCTCTCTTGTCTCTGATGACAAGGTCAAACTCTTGTAGTAAGAGGATCCAACGTATGATCCGAGATTTAGCATCCTTCTTCGCAAAAAGATGGTGAAGAGCTGAGTGGTCAGTGTAAACGATGACTGGAGAGCCGATTAAATAGGGCCTGAACTTTTCTAGTGCAAACACAACAGCTAAGAATTCTTTATCAGTCGTTGTGTAATTTAATTGGGCCTCGTTTAAGGTTCGGCTAGCGTAATAAATTACATGCAGCATCTTATTTATGTGCTGTCCAAGGACAACACCAATGGTGAAATCAGATGCATCGCACATAATCTCAAAAGGATGCGTACAGTCAGGAGATGAAAGAATGGGAGCGGAAATAAGTGAGTTTTTCAATGACTTGAACACCTTCATGCAGGTTGAGTCGAAATCAAAAGTGGTATCCTTGGCCAACAAAAGAGTCAAGGGTCTAGCTATTTTGCTAAAATCCTTGATTAACCATCTATAGAAACCGGCATAGCCAAGGAAGGCTCGGATGTTTTTGACGCACTTGGGAGGAGGAAGATTGGAAATGACTTCAATCTTAGCTTTATCTACTTCAATGCCATTTTGCGAGATGATATGTCCTAAGACAATACTTTCTCATACCATAAAGTGGCATTTCTCCCTATTTAAAGTGAGGTTCTTATCTCTACACCGCATAAGAACTGCGTCTAAATGTAGCAAACACTCATCAAAGGACTCGCCGAAAATGGAGAAATCATCCATAAAAATCTCCAGGAATTTTTCCACCATGTCTGAAAAAATGCCAATCATACACCACTGTAAAGTAGTGGGTGCATTGCATAGCCCAAAGGGCATGCGACGGTAAGCGAATGTACCGAAAGGACAAGTAAATGTGGTCTTGTCTTGGTCCTTTTCAGTGATGGAAACTTGATTATAGCCAGAGTAGCCATCCAAAAAGCAGTAAAATTTATGCCCAGCCAATCGTTCTAGCATTTGGTCAATAAAAGGTAATGGAAAGTGGTCTTTCCGTGTCGCAGCGTTGAGTTTTCTTTAATCGATGCAAACTCGCCACCCAATTTGGGTGCGATTAGGTATTAACTCATTCGCCTCATTAGTTATGACCGTTATGCCCAATTTCTTTGGGACAATGTGAATGGGGCTAACCCACTGGCTATCAGAGATAGGGTAAATGATACCACTATCAAGACATTTTACAATCTCCTTTTTAACAGCCTCCTTCATTATAGGGTTTAGTCGTCTTTGTGGATCCCTTACTGGCTTGGCATCATCCATCAATGAATATGATGTTCAACTATTAGGGGACTAATCCCCTTGATGTCCGCGATAGTACAGCCAAAAGCTTGCCGATTATTTTGTAAGACCATTAAAAGGGCTTTCTCTTGCTCGGAGGCTAGAAAGGCCGAGATGATAACAAGAAAGGTCTCATTCTCACCTAAGTAAGAGTATTTAAGGTGAGACGGCAATAGCTTGAGTTTGAGTTTTGGAGGCGAAACAATTGAAGGTAAAATTGGTGAAACTGTCTCAAACTCGAAGGATTCCAATAGAGGTTCGAAGCGAGTGTATGCAACCGAGTCGGATGGTTCAGCTAACTCATCCGAAAATTCAAAGGACTCAAACTCGGGTGGCGATTCTTCAAAATTGTTCGAAAAAGTGAAACACTCGTAATCGTTATCAGGTGTGAAAGTAGTGTCAGATTCAAGGAAGAACGCACTAGTGGCGTCAAAATTTCTGTGATCGAACAGAAATTTTTCGAACTCACAGTCCTCCTGAGTGATCTCTTGGATCGAGCAAACATCAAGTATATTAGCATGAGGCTCGGTGGGCTGATTTCCTAACTTAAAAATGTTGAGTTCAATTGTCATGTTTCCAAAAGATAGGTTCATCGAACTATTACGACAATTGATCACCGCATTAGAAGTCGCAAGGAAGGGTCGACCGAGTATCACCAGAATTTGACTCCGGGGGTTAACTACAGGCTGTGTGTCCATAACAATGAAATCAATGAGGAAACTAAAGTCCCCTACTTTAATCAACACATCCTCTAACTCACCCCTAGGATGGATGATGGATCGGTCGGCCATTTGGTGAGTACAATGTATGGGTTTCAGCTCTCCAACGCCTAATTGTTTATATACTAAATAGGGAAGCAAATTAACACTGGCACCAAGATCTAAAAGTGCGCGATTGATGTTCTTATCCCCAATTGTTATTGAAATTGTAGGACAGCCAGGCTACTTTCATTTTTGAGCTAAAGGTTGGGAAAGAGCAACACTTACTGCACTAGCCAACAAAACTTTTTTAGGTACCTGCGATTTCTTCTTCTTGGTGCATAAGTCCTTTAAGATTTTAGCGTAAGAAGGGACTTGTTGGATTGCATCCAAGAGAGATATGTTAATACTAGCCTGTTTGAATAACTCCACAATCTTCTCCATTTATGGAGTTGGTTTATTGGATCTCAACCTGTTTGAAAATGGAATATTTTAAAAAAAAATTTGAGTCTAATGTTTGTGGAGTAGATTGCGGAGTTGGAATGGATCCCAGTGTTGGTGTTTTCGTGGAGTAAGATGTGGGTCCGTTCAAATTAGAAGAAGTAGAGCCTTGGGAAGAATGAAGAACAGGATCTGAAGAAGATGAAGAAGATGAAGAAGAAGCGGCGGCCGGGGTGTCATCATTATTGCTAATGTTGTTGTGCAATACCTTTTCAGATCTCAATGTAGTCACGACACTCACATTATGATTTTGTTGTTCATGAGCAACATATGTACTTTGTGTGTGACCGGGATTTGGCGGTGGTTAAGATGGAAGTTTTCTCTTTTCTCGCTCGCTTAACGCAGCATTCAGTTATGCTATTTGGGCTTCAATTGTTTTGATGCCTTGATCATGTGAAGCAGTGTGTTGCACCAAAGACTGAATGGAAGATTAGATGCTGGCTGAGGATTGTGTAGATTGTTTTAAAAATGCATCCAGACTTCGTTCTAGCGAAGAAACCTTATCGTTATTTGGCTGAACAAAATTGTTTTGAGGATAAGAGTTGTTTGGTGCAAAATTGTTCATTTGATTTTGGTAAGGTTGGGGTTGGAAAGGTTGATGATATTGAGTTTGTTGAGGGGCTTGTTGTTATGGAGGAGGCCTCTGAAAATTGTTATTGCCTTGGAATTGTTGTTGATTTTGATTCCAAGCGAAATTTGGGTGGCTCTTCCAACCAGGATTATAAGTTGAAGAGTTTGAATCATTTCTTTGTCTTTGCTGAAAGGCAGCATTGACTTGATCCTGTCGTTGAGCAGGTGGATTGTAAGGACACTCTTCAATAAGATGTAATGGATCTGAACAACAAGCGCTTATAGTGCGAGTGGGTAAAGCAGGGGCAGGAAAAGGCGATGAGAATTTGCTCTCAATTGCTTCTAGTTTTTTCATGAGTGCAGCCAATTCGGCCTTCATTGCAATCGACATATCAAGTTGATGTATGCCTGCCCTAGACTGACCTGATGAAGTAGATGAAGTGGTTTGTCTAGTGCTTTCCCACTGAAGTGTTTGTTCAGCAAGATCGTCGAGAAATTGCCAAGCTTTCTCGCTCGATTTTGTAAGAAAGTGACATTGACAAATGGTTTCCAACAACTGCATAGTTGCTGGGTTCAGTCCTTCATATAAAGTTTGGTAAAGTTGCCATTTCTCGATACCGTGGTGAGGGCACTGAACAAGAAGGTTCTTAAATCTTTCAAAACACTTGCAAAAAGGTTCGGAAGGAAGCTGTGAAAATTGATTAATTTCGTTGCGAATTCTTGTGGTCTTGTGTTGTGGGTAAAACTTTTTTAGAAAAGTCTTAACAAAATCTTCCCAATTTTTTATGGAATGCGATGCTGTGCTATATAACTACTTTTCCGCTAGGTCACATAAAGTGAATGGAATGACACGTAGACTTATAGCATCATCGGAAAGTTGGGTGGTCTTCATCATTGCGCAAACATTCTGAAATTTGTTAATGAAGATGTAGGCATCTTCGGATTCTAGCCCGTGAAATTTGGGCAACATATTGATGAAGTGGGGTTTAATTTCGAAGTTATCCCCATTAGCCAGTGAAAGTGAAAGACAAGTAGGAAGTGCGGTGTAGGTTGGATAGAAAAGTTCCTGGAGCGCGATTCGTTGGGGCGCTTCAACAGGAGGGTGTGGTAGGTTATTCGTACCCAGTTGAGGTAGAATCAGTCCCGTAGTAGGTAAGGAGTTGTTAGGATTGAATCCCGACATCTCATTAGAAGATGATGAATTTGAAGATGAAGGTAAAGAAGTGGAGGGAATTTCGACTTCGGAGTCGAACTCGTCGTCAGTAGGAACTAACGAGACACGGACTAAACGAGTGCTAGTGTCCCTAGTCCAACTTGACATACACTAAATTATGTATAGTGTAGTCAAAAATAGAAGGTGGGGGTAAGAAAACGTCAATGAGAGAATGTTGGTGAAAGTTGGGTGCAATGGATTTCTAGCGACAAGATGGCAAGTTTTTGTAAAAAATTTGTTTTGTGGTTTTTCTTATAAGGAGTTTTGCAAATGATTTTTTATAAAGGGCTAGACACTCTTTCAAGCAATCACAATATGCACAATCATGCCTAGAGCTAGGGTCTCCTAAGTCAACTAGACTGCTCCTAACTGGTCCAAAGGGCAAGTTGTGAGATATCACTCGAATCGCCTCTTAACCGCCAATTGTGGCCAGGTAAGCACAAGTAAAGAAAGGAGGGATCCGCTCATGAATCACCGTAAGACGGGCCTTTTAAAATTACCTTTCCCACTTGTCTAGCCAAGGCACCACAAAGTCAGGTTTAGACAAACGACCGATTTCTCACAACCGTCCTCTGTCCTAATGAGCACGACAGTCCTTATTGGCTGAGTCTAAATATTTTTTTAATTAACTCGAGGATTGATGCAAATGCTTTTTGTGATTTTTGGAGTCCTAGGAAGGGTAATGAAATCCTCACACTATCTGGATTGGTGTTATATCCCTTTAGAAGTCCGTTTTAAAAATGAAAAGCAGTAAACACACAAAAATCCAAAACACTTGCCAAAATTTTTTTTTCTTTTATTTGCGGCGCAAAGAATCCTGCACAAGATTGATTTATTGGAGAGGGGGAAGAAGTTTTGCGCAAAGAACCCTGCAAGAAAATTTTTCAGTGGACTTAAAAGGGCAGAAGAAAGGAAAAAAAACTTACAGAGAATTTTTTGGAAAGCTAACGTCAGCAACTTGCCGCGGTTCCACGGCCAAATGTCTGTTACTGCCGCCTTTCCGTGGTGGAAATGTTGGTTCAAGCCTCCAAAATTCTTCTGTTGTCTATTGTGGTTCTCCTCTGTTTGTTCAGATTCTCTGTTTATTGATTTGTTTACCGGATATTTCTAGATATGAATCTGTCCTTCTTTCCGTTCCTGCAAAATTCGCACAAAAAACCCTTCAAAAAATAACAAGATGATAATTTTTTTTATATATTTTTCAGTTTTTATGAATTTTTTAATTTTTAATTAACCCGAAATTACAAAAAGAAAATAACTACCGTTATCCCCGGCAACGGCGCCATTTGATTGATCGAATGAGATGCTTATGCGTTTTAAAATCAAAGAATAGAATACCGCAATCAATAACGGTGTCGCTTGGTAGCTAGCCGATTGAGTACGGGTCGGTCCACAGGGAAAACGTGTTCTTTTCTAATTGTTCTAACGAGTCAATTCCTATTTGTGGTAGGTTTTGATTTTTATAAAAACTAAAATTGAATTTGATTTGGATTAATACCTTGCTAGGGTTAGGATTAGGTTAGTTTGGAAAGTTAATTCTACCCACTGCTTCCTTTGCCCTAATTAAGAATATAGGTGTTAGGGTAATAATTAACAAAGGGGATTAGCACGACTAGGAAGAAACATAGTTTCTTCCTTTTGGCCCTTGTCCGTCCTTCCTTAACTCTTATCCCTAACCTCTATGTAAATCAACCACTACCGGTCTAACTAGGGAATCACCGCTATCTCATAGGATAGGGTGTCGTAGTGAGCGGTGGGTGTTTGTTTACATAGAGTCCTAATTTATAAAGTTATGAGGGCAATAAAAGAGAGAGATTTCCATCTCCCAAACCTACCTAATCTTAACCCTAACCAGTGAGGAACTACTCACTCATTAGGGAAATTGCGACAAAATTCATTTTTATAATTTTTCTTTTAATTACCTAATTAACGTACAGGTAATAAAAGATAGATAATAAATGCAGAGAAATAAAATTGCAATTAAAAACACGAGATAAAAAAAACAACTTACTTTATTGATGCACTCTTGACGATTACAAAGGAATTGAAGTTAATCTAGAATTAAAAAGTGGCATGCCCCAAAAGAGGCCGTAGGCTTTCCTATTTATGAGAAACCCTAGGGTTTATATCTAATCCACATCTGAAATTACAAAACTACTCTAAGAAAGCCGGGTCAAAGCACCGACACCACCGACACTTTGCAGCGCACTGCACGGCCGCGGAACCGCGGCCATCTTGAGGGATCATTGGCTCAAATTCTTAGGGTTGCTTCATGTTGCTATTTCCTTTTGTTCTCTTCTCTTGGTTCTTCATAATCTTTTCTACTTTCTTCCAGATTTCCAATAGTGCAGAATTTGTGGACTTTTACTGTAAGCTTCGCGTTGAAGTCTTGAATCTTTGTGCTGCCCTCGTATTTTATGCAAGCGAACTGTTCGTTGATCTTTGTTTATTTCTTAAACTATAGGCGGTATCATACAGATTCATCTATTTGTTGGTCGTAGTCTCACATTTGTAACGTCTTTTCCTGAATTTCACTGTTTTGTTCTGAGAACATGTAACCTGCAACTATTTAGCAGACATGGATCAAAAGCACCTATTTATTTGCAATACAATTAAGAATGGGGAATATAATAATGCAAAATTTTGATATGAACATGTCGCGCGAAAACAGCGAGGCAAAGCTAAAAAGGAAGGGCCAGCACCATTCAAGAACCCGGTCAGGCCAGCCGCCTTCAGTCGATTGCCCATTACCGAAACAGGAAGGCCACGACAGCCATCCGTGAAATCAACTGCCAATGATGAAAAGACAGCTGGATATGTTATCCATACGGTCCATATGGCGGGCGGGCGTCCCAGCGAAAACTTGCACAGAAAAAGCAAGGATGGGGCCACCACATCCTAAGCCCAATCTAGCTTGAATGTGGTTGCCGCTTCCTAAGATACGCCGCCTCCGCTGGATGATGAAAATCCTCTCGATGAGGCTGATAGGTAGAAAGACCCCTCTGTACATGTGGATTCAAGCTCGGACAGTGAGGAAGAGATGACTTTCCGCCCCAGGACTGCAGAGCAAGAGCTGCTTCAAGAGCTTCGAAAACAGCTCAGGAGCAAAGATAAAGAGATGGCCAAGCTTGATGACCTGACGAAAGTTGTGATGCAGCTTACGGCTCAAATTAATCGGGCGCCTTCCAATCAAGCACACGTCTCTACTCATGAGCCGGGTGATAACGACCCGAAGCAACCGATGTCTATACCTTTGTGTCCAAGTTTAGGTGAGCCGCACGAAAGCCGGCCACAATCCACTTCTGGGGACGCCTTAGCTCCGAATGGCACCAACCCGCAAACACAAGATCGGATAATGGATTTAGTCACCAGTAAGGTTAAAACATTGGTAGCCAAAGCTGAAGCTCAAAAAGAAATTGGAAGTAGTGGGCGTCCATATCCCGCACAGTACGATCTGATCGAGTTCCCCAGCGGCTACGTCATACCTAAGTTTGGAAGATTTGATGGGACGAGAAACGTAAATCAGTACTTTTTCCACTTTAAAGCATTGTGCGGAATTATGGGGGGCAATAATGCACTCCTTCTTCGTCGGTTTGTCAATAGCCTGACCGGTGTTGCTTTTGACTGGTACGCGAGCATACCAGACGGGTTCGTCATTACTTTTGCCTAAATGGATTCTCTATTTCGGCAAAGGTTCATTAGTGTCAGTGATAAAATCTCCATTGCTAACCTTGTGAGGACCAAACCGGGGAAAAACGAAAGTAGCACGGACTTTATTGCCCGATGGCGCAACCTCACTGTCAAGTGCGAACCGCCGCTAGAGCACGACCAGTCCGTCAGCCTCCTCATTGGGAACCTCAGCAATTGGATGGTCCCATTCTTATGTATAGCAGGCTTCAAGACATTTTAAGAGCTGACCAATAGAGTTCAAATGTGTGAACGCTCTAAGCAAGAGTCTACCCCGGACTCTCACGGTGACATGTCTTGGAAGAGCAAGAGGGACGACAACCGTAGAAGCGGGAATTCCAGCAATACTAATGTCTTCAATGCATCCGATAATGAAGACAAGCGAAAGGCAGGAGAATCCAAAACCAACCGGTCTTGAAAGCCAGTGCCGGGAGGAGAAGGGCCTTTCCTAGAGAAGAAAAAGAACAAGGTTTACTCTTTCAGAAAGGACAAGGTCCGCAAGATATTCAAAGATGCCTTGAACAACGGTTTACAATTGCCAGAGTAGAAAAGACCCCACGAAGCAAAAATGACCGACAATCCTCCATATTGCCCGTACCACCGAGTAGTGAGCTATGCGATCGAGGATTGCTATATTTTCAAAGACTTGGTCGAGAAGCAGTACAAGACTGGGGAGATCGAACTGTCCAAAAGTGTTTTAGTGAACAATCAGGCCGCAACCACCAACTTTTTATAGACACAAGCTGAAGCCTTTTGGGAGCAGACAGCTGAACCCGCTAACCTGGGAAATGAAATTGACTCGCCACAGCCTCCATAGTGCATGCACATGTCCAAAAAGACGAAGAAGATGTTAAAATTGCTTCAGAAAGAGCGCACAACTGAATGGGAAGGGCAGAAGAAGCCTACCGTTCCAGCTGCCAATTCGGCTCAATTAGGGCCAAAATCCAAAAAGCCCAAGGAGATAAAATGTGCGGCTCGACGCGAAAAAGTGTCTACGGAGATCGACCATTCAAAAGTACATTGATTCTCTCGAAGACTATGAACAAAAGGAAAAATCTTTGATTCAATTGAATGAGTTCTTCCCCGTGGAAGCGGCTGAGATTCTGGAGGAGCTAGAAGAATACTCCAATGACGAGATCTCTATAGTGACCTGCTATGTCATCCACCTTGGTAGCGACTCTGAAGAAAAACTATGTTTTCCCAAAGAAGATGGAGAGCTCGCCACAAAGGCCAACCAAATCCAGCTCAGAAGCGGCAGGGCTCTACCGCCAAATTAGGGCAACGCCCCAAAAGGAAAGGAAAAACAAGTCACTAATGAAGAAGAGGGCGGAGAGACAGCTCATGAAAACTCGAGTCCTTTCTCAGTGGACTATAATGTCTTGGCCCATCTCTAGAAGCTTCTGTCTCTCCTGAGCATCTACGATGCCTTGGTCCTATCAAAAGAGCTTAGAGATGTTCTCATTCACGGTCTACAAAACCCCGAGTGGTACCAAGGTTGCTTTGCGGAAATTAATATGAAAGAAGCCCAGTACACTCTGCATGCCGCCGCGGTCATGTTTAAGGATGAAGACCTGTTACTGGGAACAGCTGAGCATAACCGGCCTCTTTACGTGACAGGGTACAGTGACGGAGATCAGATTAATCGCATATTGATTTATCCGGAGTCCTCAGTGAACATCATGAACTTGCGGACTCTAAAGAGTTTATCAATGGACGTCCGACACCTGTCAAGGGAGAAGATTGTCATCCAGGGCTTCAATCAAAACTGTCAGCAAGTTCTGGGATCCATAGCTTTGTCAATCAGATTTGGGGACCTGCAAACCGAAGCTAAGATATATGTGATCGACGCCGACACGTCCTATATGATCTTGCTGGGGAGACCGTGGCTTCACGATTATGGCATCGTTCTATGAACACTCCATCAATGCATGAAGTATACTAAAAATGGAGAAGAAAGACGCATTGATGGAGACATCCAGCCATTCGGTGTGCATGAAGTCCGATATGAAGATTATCGGTACTTCATGAACCCCCAAAATACTGAGCGACGGCTGACCAAAGACAGAACGGCCTCAAAACTCAAAAGAAAATCTGAGCAAGCTGTCACTTTCAAAAGCAAAAACCCCTAAGTGCATCCGCGTTTTGGTAATGACACTGATGAATCTGACGTTGGAAGTCCATTGTTCTGTAAAACTCGTCCTCATTTAGGTAGTGATACGGACAGGTCTGATGCTGAAGGCCCATCTGGCAGCAAAATTCACCCTCATTTCGGCAGCAACACTGAAGAGTCGGAGGAAGAGGACCCGCCTTGCAACAGCTATGCAGATTGGGCCCTCATGCAAAAAAGCGATGTTAAGAGAAACCTTCGAGATTACAGAAGGGTCCTTGGCTATCACAAAGGTGACGGGACAGATGTGCAAGGAGCTAGATGCTTTGTCGGTCTCTACCGTGAACCAACTGCAAACTTTCAACGTTCCCAGAAGGAAAAGTGGACAGAAGGGCATCCTGTTTTATGGGTCAAATCCCGTCGTGCACCCGGACGATTTGTCTGTCACGTGACTTCCTTTTGAGAGAGGAATAAGAGCCGTCCTCAATCCTAGATATTATGCGGCCGAGTTGCGGAAATATTTTAATAAGTGTGGATGTTGGTTATATCAAACGGAATCCGAAGAGAAGTTTTATGAGGGGCTGTGGCATCCGCCTATGGTCTGAGCACTCATCGATGGATGAATCTCAGATAGACGGGGCATAGGTTTCATTCAACCTGATGCCAAAGCATGCTATATGATCCATGTTGGTGAAGCCAGCGAAAGGTCAAATGATGACAACGGGCTAGTCGAGCCAGAAAAAGCCCCTCGAGAGCTCGAAGACGGCGGACAAGCAACCTTCGATGAGCTAACCGAGATTGACTTAGGAATGCCCGATAATCCAAGACCGACCTACATCAGCTCATTCTTATCAGAGGAAATGAAAAAGAAGATAGTCGCCCTGCTGCATGAGTTCACTGACTGCTTTTCGTGGACGTACAAAGAAATTCATGGCCTCTCTCCTGAAGTGGCCGTGGATAAGCTGGCTATATCTCTTGACGCCAAGCCAGTCAAACAAGCTCCTTTAAGAATGAGAATGGAGCTAGAAGAAAAGGTCATTGAGGAAACTAAGAAACTTATCGATGCTGGCTTCATCAAAGAAGGGAAATATGCGGACTGGATCACATGCATCGTTCCAGTGAAGACGAAAAATGGGCAGATCCGAGTTTGTGTCGATTTCAGGGGCTTCAACAAGGCATACCCTAAAGACAACTTCCCGCTACCGGTCATGGAAATGTTGGTCGAAGAAACCTCAAATTATGAGTTGTTCACCTTCATGAATGATTCGTTTGGATATAATCAGATCAAGATGTTGCCCGAGGATGAGAAACACACAGCATTTCGAACCCCGATCGGAATATACTGCTACAAGGTGATGCCGTTCGGATTGAAAAATGCAGGCGCCACATATCAATGGGCAATGACCAAAATCTTTAATGACTTAATCCATAAAGTCGTCGAATGTTATGTTGATGATTTGGTTGTTAAGACTAAAGCCAAGGTCGATCACATCCGAGATCTCAGGACCGTTTTCACCCGACTGAGGTAACACGATCTGAAGATGAATCCTCTAAAGTGCACTTTTGGCATGTCATCGAGAAAATTCTTGGGCTTCATAGTCCGATATCGAGGGATCGAAGTTGACCCATCAAAGATAAAGGCCATCATGGAGAAGCCACCTCCAAAGAATCTGACGCAGCTAAGATCCTTTCAAGGCAAGCTCTCTTAGATACGAAGGTTCATCTCGAACCTATCAAGAAGTTGTAGGACCTTTTTGAAGCTCATGAAGAAAGGAGCAAATTTTGTTTAGGATGCCGAATGTCAAGAAGCGTTCAAAAATATCAAACAGTACCTGTTGCACCCTCCAGTGCTTGCTGCTCCCATTCTAAATAAACCGTTGATTCTCTATACTGCCGTGCTAGATGAGTCAGTTGGTGCACTCCTTGCCCAGAACAACGAGGAAGGAAAATAAAATGCCCTCTACTGCCTCAGTCGAACTTTAGTTGGGGCGGAACACAACTATTCCCCAATCGAAAAGCAATGACTGGCTTTGATTTTCGTTGTGAAGAAGCCGAGGCGCTTTCTGCTTGCTCATCGGGTTATGCTGATCTCCAAGGTCGACCCGCTAAAACACTTAATGACCTAGGCAAACCTAGCCGGCAGAATGGAAAGATGGGTTGTCATGTTGCTTGAGTTTGACATAGTTTATACTCCTTAGAATGCAGTAAAAGGGCAATCCCTTGCCGACTTTCTCGCTGCTTATCCCATACCAGAAGGGTCACAGCTAAATTATGAATTACCCTATGAACAAGTGTCGCACTTCGAAAATACCGAGCCATGTTGGGAGCTCTACTTCGATAGAGCCTCATCAATAAGGTCCTCCAGCAAATCAAGCATCCCGGAGATAAAAGAAGGGATAGGATTGGTGTTCGTCATGCTATCAGGAGGAACCCTGCGACGTTCCTTTGTTCTTCCTAAGTCTCGCACAAATAATGAGGCTGAGTATGAAGAAATGGTAATCCTTCGGTGAGACCCAGCTGTTGGGTTACGGCAGGGTCCCGACCATCAAACTGTGGCCAAATGCGAAACAAAAATTACTAAACTGGAGCTACCATGACCCGATGCCCGGATCTACCCTAAACCCCTTACTAGCAAGAATATATCAAGAAGTTAGAATGGTTAAACTGAGTTGATCCGTGTCTTTCGGTCTTCAACCATCTTCCCAAGCTCCTGGTGGTCGTCTGGATCGAGTTTGGTTGCCGGTCTTCCTCCATCTACGATCATCCACCTGAGGAAAACGGCGCAAGCTTCAGCCTCGCCAAACGAGGCAACCGACACTCCAAGGTTGCTAGCAATGGAGAGTGGAGGTGTAGGAATGTGTCACTATAATTTTCCTCTCATCACAATGCTCAAAAACTCAAGAAGATGAAGGAGGTGATGAAACATGTGGCATGAGAAACTCAAGAAATAGCTAAGTGTTGAAGTGAGTAGTGAATGAGAGAGTGAGCAAGTGTGTAAAAATTGAAATGAGCAAGCCCACACCAAAAACTAGTGGCTGCTCCCTTCTCTCTCTCTCTTATGCAATGAAAATATCTTTCCAATTTTCTAATAAACAAAGTCATGCCCATACCTTTCTACATGCCTCAAGCCATGCTCATGCCAACTCACCCCTCCACCTCATTTCCATAATTGATTTTCTAAAAAGAAAATCAATAATGAGGTGGCCATCTTCTAGAAGCTATTCCGTATAAATACGGAATACTTCCCGGTACACGTATCGAAATACATATATGCGTATTCATATAAAAATACGAATAGCCAAGAGAGAAAATGAATAGTGAACAATAATATACATATATATAAATAAATATATATAAATTATTAAATCAAAGCCCGATTTAATAATCCGGCTTAATCCTAAGCCGCTAGTATTATCAACCGTCCGATTAATGTCTGTGCAGCCTGTACACATATTTAATCGGTCACCTGTATGTACTAACATACGTCATCTACACCATATCGCCTGAACCATGAAAACCTTCTGTGTGGGACTCTAAAGACTCGTCAATACGCTGGCAGTGGGTTTAACCACAAGCACGTCAGCGGCACTAGCTGTACGTAACAGCTACCCAGGTATTGAGTGAAAGGAAGGCCGATGAGCAAACTCATCCAAACCCCTACTGAGCCTGACAGTGACAATATCCGTACAGTCCAGTCCGTTCGTCTAAGAGTATCGCATATCGAGTCTAGGGGGTGGATAAAGTCAGACCCCTAATAACGCGATAATTCGTGTCGGTATGAAACCCATCACCACATGAGAAACTACCGATCCTAGATCGGTAATTTTCGACTACCTTGGCCAAGGATTTCTGGTGATGGCCACCTGTATACTGTGTGACATCAACCCCCAATACCGGGAGAGACGAATTCCCGACAATCCGCTCACTGCCTCCATGTGGCTCGAGACTGTACCCAACTAAAACCTGTTTGCACGACTCCTTTGAGCCGTGGTAGGGTAGTAATCAAAGCACAGTGGGAACTCACACGAGACAAATAACAATCTCTGGTCGACAGACTAACCTGTACACATGTGACATGGGAACTGCTATCTGACAATATATATAATACCAACTAGCAGGTTCCCGGTTAGTCCGTCCAGTATACTCATAACCAAATGAGCACCTGCACACTATCTTAGGTAAACAAACTAACACCAATGGCTTATGAAACCTATCCACCGCCCCTCGTCAGGGTCTCGATCAGTATACACTAGTTTACACTGGAGTATCGATGCCCAGTCTCGATACTCCCACGACTAGGGACATCTAAGGATGTATTTACAGACCCCCAGCTCCCACGTATATGATCGCTATCATAATGCTGGTAGTCAAGCAAGAATCCTATGGGCTCTATCAACATATAATAATGATGATAAAGACAAACCAGATAGCATACTATCATCTTGAGTAAGACTGTTCTACCGGTATAGGCCCCCCCAATCATCATAATAACCTACCCACGGCTATGATAATTCCCTTGAGGGCACTATAGCTAACAATCTCCCACTTGCACTTAAGGCTAATTATTGTGGTGTCGCATACCCACAGCCCGTGCGATACGGAACACCCAACTTCTCTACTAATCAGTCTTGCAAAGCCCGTTTGCGAAACTATTGTGTTCGAGAAATAGCCTCAGTGAGTAGATCCGCTCCAGTGTTTCTTTCTGTATCTCTCTATATCTCAACTTCACGGAGAAAGCTTTCTCCCAAAATGAGCAATACCTGTCTTAGAATATGTCTGGATATCTAATGGGACCCAGTTCACAAATGAACTCCAAAAACAGCAAACTTCTTAGACTGTATCATCCACTGAATTTAATCAGTATTCTGTGCCATGCCTTTCTCAGTATCCTCTTGGACTACCTATCCAACATATTGTCCCTCAAAAGAGGGGAAACTATAACTCTGATAGCCACTCTTTCATCCAGGTCACCTTGGAAGACTGAAATGATAACCGTCTCCCGAAGGAGGCTGTCGTTATCATATCCCAAGAACATCCACTTATGTTCATTAACTGCTTCCCAACGTTTCTTTAGGATTGGATTAATATATCTGCTTATTGCATCTAGTGCAAAAGCAATATCTGGTGTGGTACTTGATATTTCATGATTAACTCAATTTCCTAAGTAAGTGATATGCTAATCATGCAGATCCCTCTCCTCTTTAGTCTGTAAGACACTTTTAAAGAGAGTGACTCCATCACCTGCATGTAGGGTTACCAAGCACGACAGCAAGGTTTTGGGAGGCATCGTCCATGACATTTTCAAATTTTTGCCATGCTACTTAACCCTAACCCTAGAATCTTAACTTGAGAATTAGACAATAGCATTTGTAAACAACTTTACAACTAAGTGAATATAGAATACAACCTTTGTAGACCGGTCCTTCACTTCAAATGCTCCATGTAGAAGTCCCTTCACTCCAAGTAGTGGTAATCCGGACTCTCCGTAGACTCCACTAGTCGAAATGAACGAGCTTGCACAATGATCTTCGATGCCGAAGATGATCTACTTTGAGGAGACACCAACTCAAGCTACCTCTTCATTAATTAGGGATTAGTGAAGCTAACACCTTAAACTAAATGGCTAATTTAGTAGAGGATGATGAAGTAGGAATTTTGCTCACTTTAGAATTCTTTTTCTCACTCTATTTCTTTTTCTCACCAAAACGTAGAGAGCTTTCTCTTGTTGAAGATGAAGATGAAGAGAATAATGGACGAAAGAGTGAATGGCAATCATGGGTGAGAAATATCTCATATAACCCTTGTAGAGACATAACCATGGCTAATGATTAAGATTAGGTTAATAAATATCTAATGCAAGACAAATTTAGTGGATGAAGTCAAGGGTTTCCACAAGCTTCCAAAGCTTGCAACCATGCTTAATTCCACCAATTTATATTTGCATTAAATAAACAAAAAACCCTAATAATCTAATGGCATGGTGTAAGTCTCATATACCCATGTAGTGTGTATCATCAAACATTACACAAAAAAGAAAACACAAATAATATATATCACATATATATTAAGTGTGCACATGTGAGAAAAGAAATCTATAAGTGAGCAAATATTAGTTAATGTAAATTAGCATATCAAATATACAATTATACATTAAATTATTAAATAAACACTTGATTTAATAATCCGGTTATATCACATATAACCGACTAATATCATATGTATCATCTTATCGAATCAACACTTGATTCGATAACCCAGCTATATCACATATAACCGAATGATACCAATATCGCGAGAATAGAATACGGTAACACATACTCGTATTAATCTCGGTCCCGCATATCATATATATGTTCCTACTTCGTTTCGCCTGAGCCAGTAAACCTCTGTGTAGGACTCTAAAGACTCGTCAATACGCCGGCAGTAGGTGATGATCATATCAGGCACCCACAAGCCGTCAGTGTTAGTAGATGGAAGTAACGACTACCCGGGTATTGAGCAATTAGAAGATCAACAAGCAAGCCTGCTCATACTTCTGTAAAGCCTGTCAGTAACACTACTGTACAGTCCGGTCTCTTCGTCTGATATGTCGCATATCCAGTTTAGGGGTGGTAAATGTTAGACCTCAGTAACCGAGAAGTCTGTTAGTTGTATGTATGCCCTAGAGGCCAGTATTGTACAGATTATGTATATTATATTGGATGCTTGGACATATATAGAGATGACTTTCTTGCTTGACATGATAGTATGCTATCTGGTTGCTCTTTATCTTAACATGTACACTAGTCTCTTTATACTGTCTTATAGTTACATGTTGGTAAAGCCCTTAGGATTTGTACTTGATTACCTGGACTATGATGCAGATCATACTAGTGGGGACATGGTAGTCCATAAGTACATCCTTCAAGGTCCCTAGTCGTGGGTGTATCGAGACGGGGCATCGATATACCAAAGTAGACTAGCGTACACGCTTCTCGACCCATGTGATGGGCGATGGATGATCCCATATCCATTGGTGTTTGACATCAGAGATGGTGTACGGGTGCTCAGTGGAGACTGGGTACACTGGACGGACTCGCCGAGAACTCCCAGATGGTATTATACCTCACGTCAGATGGCAGTTCTCAGGTGACACTTGTACAGGATAGTCTGTAGACCCGAGATCGTCATAGAGTCTTGTGTGATTCCCACTGTGCTTTGATCTCCACCTTACCACGTCCATGAGGGCGTGCAAAACGGTGGTCTTTGGGCACAGTCCCGAGTCACATGGAGGCAATGAGCGATAGGAGGGGTTTCGTCTTTCCCGGTATTGGGGGTTGATGTTGCGCAGTGCTCGATTGGCCGTAGCAGGGAAGTCCCTGGCCAGGGCTGATCAAAGATTTGCTGGTAAGTGTTACCAGTAGTTTCTCGACCCGTTATGAGCCTCACATCGGCGCGACTTATCGGGTTATTGGGGTCTGACGTTTACCACCCCTAGACTTGATATGCGACATATCCGACGAAGAGACCGGACTGTATGTTAAGTGTTACTGGTCGGATTAGCAGGAGTGTGGGCGGGCTAGCTCGTCGATCTTCTGATCGCTCAATACCCGGGTGGCCGTTACGTTTAGCAGACCGCTTGCGGCTTGTGGGTTCTTGATATGATCATCATCTGCTACCGGCGTATTGACGAGTCTTTAGAGTCCTACACAGAGGTTTCCTGGTTCAAGCGAAACGAAATAGGAGCGCATATGAGATGTGTGCAGGACCGAGAATAATGCGTGTATGTGATACCGCATTTCATTCTCGCGATATATGTTTCGATTGGTTATATTCGATATGACCTAGTTATCGAATCATTGATTCGATAAATCAATACATTGGATTCTAGTCGGTTATGTGCGACATGACCGGATCATTGAATCAAATGTTGATTTAATGATTTAATGCATAATTATATATTCGATATATTGCATTGCATTAACTAGTATTGGTTCACTTTAAATGGATTTTCTCACTTGATGTACATGTTGTATATGTGATATACTTTTGTGCGTATCTTTGTATCATGTTTGATGATGCTTGCTCATTAGGTTAAGTGTGAAGTATTAAACCATGGTTAAAAGTTGATTAGGGTTTTTCATTTTCATCTATTTATTTATTTATTTGTTTGAAAAGGATTATGATGAGAATGGTGGCTCTTTTTGTTTTAAGTTGAAGCTTCATGAAGCTTTGACTTTTGTAACCATCCTTATCTTCATGCTTAACCCTAACCCTCTCAAGTGACCATGGTTTATTCTCTACACTTAACCTAGGTTAGAACATGATAAGTATTTGATTTTATTATTCTTTTTCACAATACTTATCATATTCTTTCTTCTTCATCTCCTTCTTCTTCAAGAGAGAAAACAAGATGCCATCAATGGCAACTTGAGCATAAGTGAGTGAAATCCAATTCTAAAGTGAACCCACCTCCTATTTCTTCACCCTCTACCTCTTGCCAAGTTGTTTTGGGTGTTTTCTTCACAAGTTTCACCACTTGTTGAAGTCGGAGCTTGAACTTGCGATGCCTCGAGGTAGATCGTCTTTGACACAAAGCCGACGACCTAGCTTGCCCGTTTCTCCGATGAAGCCAAAGTTCGAGTTTGGGAATCGAGATGGACAGCGAGAGGATGCCTTCGTGGAGCCAAGGAAGAGGATTACCGGATCTACAAAGGTTGTAGCATCTAACCTATAGTTAATTTGTTAACTAGTTTTATATTTCGCCTAGACATCTAGCAACGATCCGTTAACTAGGGTTTCTTGGCACCATATTTTTTTAAATTGGCATGTTCGATGCCTTGTGAGACCTCTATAGGGTGCCTAGGAACCTTTCACTGGTATCAGAGCCTAGCTAGAGCCTTAGGCGAAGTCTAGACGCGATTTGAAGCCCGAACGAACCCGAAACCCTAAACTTATCTTGCTCTCTGGACTTTTTCCAATTTCTGGGATTTTTCAAGATTAAAAATTCCAAAAAAATTCAGCAGGTAATATTATGAGTTACTGTGAAACACGTGTCGATAACTCCACAAAGTAGGCGCGGAACCGCGGCCCCCACCATTGGATTAGCGGCGGTTCCGCGGCCACTTAGTGGTGTTACACCACGTGGCTTGCACAGTAATTCGTTTCCAGTAGTGCTGAGTCTTCTGGAAATTTTTAATAATTTTTCAAGAGTTAAATTTTCTGGAGTTGTTTTGGGGATTCGGTATTTCGATCGGGGTATCAAATTTCGTCTTTGTGTTTTTCCAGATAATTTATAGAATATGTTAAAAAGGTTCGACCGGATACAAATACCCAACTTTTTCCCTGTCGGGAAATTTCCAAGTGTTGGATTTTTCCGAAGTTTAACGACGTTCTAAGTAGTGCAAGTAACGCGATGGACCCTCTAGAAGACAACAAACCTTAACTCGATTATGTGACCGTCTTGAACTGCCCTTTGAACCTTCGGGTTTGGGGCAGTACGGCGTGCCACATGTGAGGCGTTGGCTTGACCCTTCTACGGCTGGACCGTCGGTACTGAGGCACGAACTGAATGTTGTTAGACTTATTTCATGTGTTGAACTGTATCGGGAAAACTTAGGTATTCGGCTGTTCGATCGGAAAGTTTAACATTTTCTATTTATCTGGAATGTGATACAATAATTGGAATTCACAAAAAGTTATGAGATAACTGGATGAATGTTATAAATCTAGCACTTTAGTCCCATACGATATTGAAAAGAGTTTTCGATAATGAGACTAAAATGCGGGGTTTGTAACTGTTAGGCATGTGATGTCTAAAGTGGTTGCGGATTCCAATTGTTGTAGTTTTACACTTTCTTTTCTGTGACCGTAAGTGTAGTATGCAGATATCGCCGGTTTCGTTGCTATACGTCAACGACAATTGGGGTATGCATACTTACTTACGTTGATGACATGTGATGTTATATGTTGCTGGATATGTTATATTGGATCGTCGTGCTCGAATAGCCGGGGGTTTTTATGTGAGATGAGTGTTTTTCATTTTCATTCATGTAAAAACTTGTATGTAATATTCTTTTATTTTGGGGCACTTCTAGGTAGCGGAAGATGTCACCTTTTGTATATTATTTACTTTTCCGCATTAGGATAGACCCAAGGAGGGGAGCATAAGTAACCGGGTTCTGGGGTCCAGTGGGAGACCAACTCGAGGAGTCGATCCGGGTCTCCTAACCCTAGAATTGGCAGGGTTGCTTGCCGCTCTCGTAGGGGTCTAGGGGTGTGGGATTGGCTATTCATCACGACCGTGGAATCCGTGTTTTATACTGGCTCGTATTGAAAACACGGACGTCCTAGTATATCCAATATTATTCTGCTGCGATATCTGTGTTGTGACTCTGTGATGGATATAGTATATAGTATATATGATATATTATATAGACGTTACTTATGTTTTACACCCGCGCTAGCCCGGCCCTGCTCTGTCGTTAGTTACCTAACCTAACGGTGCACGGGGGGACATCGAGGCGAATGCGGATGGCATAAGTGTACGTCATATCTATCTGTGATGTTTAGGTATTTAAATGATGGGACTTCATTAATGTGATTAATGAAAGGAAAGAAACCTAAGATGTTGTAGAATCAGATTTTAAATAAAACAGGTAGCTACAGTTCTTGCTTTGCATAGCGGTATATATGATATACCCCACACCTTATTCGATGAGGAAAGGACCGAGATCCCTTCACCGGGAGTGACTCCTTTAGCAATAACTGGCAGATGCTACACACTCGGTTTGCTTTTGACTGCTTTTGCGTTTTTGCTTTGCACAGTGATATATATGATATATCCCGCACCTCATTCGACGAGGAAAGGACCGAGATCCCTTCGCCGGGAGTGACTCCTTTAGCAAAACTAGAAAAGCCTCAAAATCACTCCATTTCAAAACATCATTTGATTCTACAACGATATCAAGTTCATTACACTAATGGTTTTCAGAAAAAACCTGGCGTAGCCCTCCGTCATTTTAGATGAGTAGTAGTTAGTATTCGTGCTACGTTTGTTGGCCTGCGTCAAGGCGTAGTGTGCGGTAGCTAACTAGTATTTATCTGCTTATGCATATGATGCAGATTGGATTAGGGTAGTCGTACGACTTTGTTGGCCTGCGTCAAGGGTCGTACGGGTAGGTTTAATTCAATCAGGAAATGACGGGTTGAACTTGACTAGCGCACTATGGTTTGTTGGCCTGCGTCAAGGTCATAGGACGCTAGGGGCAAAAATATTATCGGGAATTTCAAGTGTTGAAATTTGCAATGAGATTGCATACCTTCTATGAGATAGTTGGATCCCGATACCCGCTGCGAGTAAGAGTTACTCCTGGGAGAGTTTTACACATTGCAATTAGCCGATCAAGTAGGTGTCTAGAAAGGTGTCAACGGGGTTACGCCTCTGGGAAAACGAGGTTTACATTAATTAAGTTCGTGCAAAAGCACGGGGGACCTCCCTCAAAGTACCGACACTGGCCTGGCTGAAAGATTGGCGAACCTGTAGTGTGTAATTAATCCCGGCTAGTCTTTCCTTTTAGGGTTTGAAGGAAGATTTGATAAAAAGCAGTGAGAGCCATCCTGATTAGATAAGATAATAACCAATCTGATCTTGCACGAGCTTACTCTAAAGTGTTTTCTTCTCTCTCTCTCCAGGTAGCGACCATTTCATGCCCTAATGAAGATAATAATATGGATGTATTGACCGAACCCGCATGTTATACTGTGCTGGGGAACGTTGGTTCCGTTCTTTCCTATAAGAGTTATAGGAATGAACAGGAAATAGGGGAATACCAGGATTCCCATGCCACCCGATTGAAGAAAGTACATGTTGATGCATTTTCTTCGGGTGTGTTCGTTACTGAGAACTGTTTCTCCATTTGCTCTACGTCCTGGGTAGTGGATATCGGGTCAGGATCCCATATATGTAATCAGTTACATGGGCTAAAGAAAGGTAGAGAACTTGGAGAAGGTGATAAAGACATTAGAGTTGGAAATGGTGCAATTGTTGCAGCTAAGACTGTCGGGGAATATCACCTTGTATTACCAACTGGTGATACATTGGTTCTGAACGAATGCTATTACATGCCGAACCTGATATGCAACATTATATCGGTTTCTTTATTGAGTAAAGAGGGATATAATTTTGTATTGCAGGACAATGTTATGAACATTTTCCGTGACCAAAAGTTGGTTGGATCAGGCACGTTATGCAATGGCATTTATGTTCTAAATCAATCAACAGTTCTGAGCATAACAAACACACACAAGAGGAAAAGTTCAGAACTGAACGAATCCTTCTTATGGCATTGTAGACTGGGTCACATCAATGTGACACGACTAGCTAAGTTGCATAAAGATGGATATTTAAATCCGTTTGAATTTTCATCTTATGACACTTGCCAGTCATGTCTCAAAGGCAAGATGACCAAAACTCCGTTTACGGGACACGGAGAAAGAGTTACCGAACTCTTGGGACTGATACATAGTGATGTATGCGGTCCCATGTCTACATATTCCAGGGATGGTTCTTCATACTTCATTACATTCACTGACGATCTCTCTAGGTTCGGGTATGTGTTCCTGATGAAACACAAATCAGAAGCTTTTGAGAAATTTAGGGAATATAAGCAAGAAGTTGAGAACCAAACCGGAAAAAGTATTAAAATCCTACGATCTGATCAAGGAGGAGAATACTTAAGCAATGAATTCCTGGACTTCCTAAAAGAGAATGGGATTCTCTCTCAGCTGACTCCTCCATATACACCACAGCACAACGGTGTATCAGAACGGAGGAACCGCACCCTATTAGATATGGTGCGCTCTATGATGAGCACAGCTGAGTTACCTATTTCCTTCTGGGGATATGCACTGGAAACAGCTGCAGACCTATTGAATATGGTTCCCACCAAAACCGTGCCGACCTCTCCATATGAGATATGGAAAGGAAAGAGACCATATCTTAATTATGTTAAGATATGGGGTTGTCCGGCCTATGTAAAAACACAAAATCCGGACAAACTCGCGGCAAGGTCCATTCTGTGTAAGTTTATTGGATATCCCAAACATTCGCGAGGGTATATCTTCTACCACCCTGAGGAACAAAGAGTGTTTGTTTCTCGGCATGCCACCTTTTTAGAAAAGGAATTTCTTGAAAAAGAGATTAGTGGTCATGAGGTAGAACTGGAAGAGGTTCCAGCTGCACAAGCTACAAAAGAAGATCTGGTGGAACTAGAGGATTCCATAGTTCCCGATGAACCCCAGCCACTCCGCCGATCTAGTAGGGTTCCTCGCCAACCTGAGAGATACTACGGTTTTCTCATGGACGGTGGGAGCGAGGATTGCATCATGGAGGATGATGACCCAACTAGCTTCGAGCAGGCCATTACGAGTAGGGACTCAGTGAAATGGCTGGATGCTATGCGGTCCGAGATGGAATCCATGTACACCAACAAAGTATGAACTTTGGAAGTTTCTCCTGAAGGGGTAAAACCCATTGGGAGCAAGTGGATCTTCAAGAAGAAACTTGGTGTAGATGGGAAAGTGGAGACTTTCAAAGCTAGACTTGTAGCAAAGGGTTTTCGTCAAAGACCAGGTGTGGACTATGACGAAACCTTTTCTCCAGTGGCTATGCTTAAATCCATCCGGATCATGCTTGCCATCGCTGCATATCATGACTACGAAATCTGGCAAATGGATGTTAAGACCGCCTTTCTAAACGGTGATTTAGAAGAGTGCGTGTACATGACTCAGCCAGAGGGCTTCGTAGACAGTAGGAGCAGCGGAAAGGTGTGCAAGCTGCTTAAATCCATTTATGGATTAAAGCAAGTATCACGGAGTTAGAACATCTGCTTTGACGTCGTTATCAAAGAGTTTGATTTTGTCAAAAATCCAGATGAACCTTGTGTCTACAAGAAGGTGGCAGAGAGTAAGGTTGTCTTCCTCGTATTATACGTGGACGACATACTCTTGATAGGAAATGATATTCCTATGCTGCAATCGGTCAAGCTCTTCTTATCACAAAGATTCTCAATGAAAGATCTTGGTGATGCCTCCTGCATATTGGGAATTAGGATCTATAGAGATAGATCCAAAAGGATTTTGGGATTGTCCCAATCCAGGTACATTGACACCATACTAAAGAGGTTTAGTATGGAAGAGTCCAAGCGTGGGAACTTACCCACGATCTCTGGAGTCACTCTCTCCAAAGAGATGTCTCCCAAGACTGATTTGGAGAGAGCTCGCATGCAAGGGATACCCTATGCTTCGGCAGTAGGCTCTATCATGTATGCGATGCTATGTACTAGACCCGATGTAGCATACTCACTAAGTATAGTGAGCAGGTATCAAGCTGATCCTGGAGAGAGTCACTGGACAGCTGTGAAGAGCATTCTCAAGTACTTACGAAGGACTAGAGATATGTTCTTGGTGTATGGTAACGGAGAGCTCCAAGTGGAGTCCTTTACCGATTCGAGCTTCCAGAGTGATAAGGACGACTCTAAGTCGCAGTCGGGCTTTGTCTTTACCCTTTACGGAGGGGCGGTTAGCTGGAAGAGTTCCAAGCAGGAAACCGTGGCAGACTCGACGATGGAGGCTGAATACATCGCTGCCAACGATGCTGCCAAAGAGGCTGTCTGGATCAAGAAGTTCATTACTGAACTTGGAGTGGTTCCATCCATTGAGCGTCCAATACCTTTGTATTGCGATAACAATGGAGAGGTGGCTTTGGCCAAGGAACCCAGGTCCCATCAGCGGTCTAGGCATATTCTGAGGCGGTATCACCTGATCCGGGAGATAGTTGATCGCCGGGAGATCGAGGTCAGGAGGGTTGACACGAAGAACAACACGGTGGATCCACTCACGAAGGCCATTCCCCAAATACAGTTTGAGAGACTCTTCGGGATGCTTGGTATGAGATACTACAGCAGCTGGCCCTAGTGCAAGTGGGAGATTGTTAGTTGTATGTATGCCCTAGATGCCAGTATTGTACAGATTATGTATATTATATTGGATGCTTGGACATATATAGAGATGACTTTCTTGCTCGACATGATAGTATGCTATCTGGTTGCTCTTTATCTTAACATGTACACTAGTCTCTTTATACTGTCTTATAGTTACATGTTGGTAAAGCCCTTAGGATTTGTACTTGACTACCTGGACTATGATGCAGATCATACTAGTGGGGACATGGTAGTCCATAAGTACATCCTTCAAGGTCCCTAGTCGTAGGTGTATCGAGACGGGGCATCGATATACCAGAGTAGACTAGCGTACACGCTTCTCGACCCATGTGATGGGCGATGGATGATCCCATATCCATTGGTGTTTAACATCAGAGATGGTGTACGACCGCTCAGTGGAGACTGGGTACACTGGACGGACCCGCCGAGAACTCCCAGATGGTATTATACCTCACGTCAGATGGCATTTCTCAGGTGACACTTGTACAGGATAGTCTGTAGACCCGAGATCGTCATAGAGTCTTATGTGATTCCCACTGTGCTTTGATCTCCACCTTACCACGTCGATGAGGGCGTGCAAAATGGTGGTCTTTGGGCACAGTCCCGAGTCACATGGAGGCAATGAGCGATAGGAGGGGTTTCGTCTCTCCCGGTATTGGGGGTTGATGTTGCGCAGTGCTCGATTGGCTGTAGCAGGGAAGTCCCTGGCCAGGGCTGATCAGAGACTTGCTGGTAAGTGTTACCAGTAGTTTCTCGACCCGTTATGAGCCTCACATCGGCGCGACTTATCGGGTTATTGGGGTCTGACGTTTACCACCCTTAGACTTGATTTGCGACATATCTGACGAAGAGACCGGACTGTATGTTAAGTGTTACTGTTCGGATTCGCAGGAGTATGAGCGGGCTAGCTCGTCGATCTTCTGATCGCTCAATACCCGGGTGGCCGTTACGTTTAGCAGACCGCTTGCGGCTTGTGGGTGCTTGATATGATCATCATCTGCTACCGGCGTATTGACGAGTCTTTAGAGTCCTACACAGAGGTTTCCTGGTTCAAGCGAAACGAAATAGGAGCGCATATGAGATGTGTGCAGGACCGAGAATAATGCATGTATGTGATACCGCATTTCATTCTCGCGATATATGTTTCGATTGGTTATATTCGATATGACCTAGTTATCGAATCATTGATTCGATAAATCGATACATTGGATTCTAGTCGGTTATGTGCGACATGACCGGATCATTGAATCAAATGTTGATTTAATGATTTAATGCATAATTATATATTTGATATATTGCATTGCATTAACTAGTATTGGTTCACTTTAAATGGATTTTCTCACTTGATGTACATGTTGTATATGTGATATACTTTTGTGCGCATCTTTGTATCATGTTTGATGATGCTTGCTCATTAGGTTAAGTGTGAAGTATTAAACCATGGTTAAAAGTTGATTAGGGTTTTGCATTTTCATCTATTTATTTATTTATTTGTTTGAAAAGGATTATGATGAGAATGGTGGCTCTTTTTGTTTTAAGTTGAAGCTTCATGAAGCTTTGACTTTTGTAACCATCCTTATCTTCATGCTTAATCCTAACCCTCTCAAGTGACCATGGTTTATTCTCTACACTTAACCTAGGTTAGAACATGATAAGTATTTGATTTTATTATTCTTTTTCACAATACTTATCATATTCTTTCTTCTTCATCTCCTTCTTCTTCAAGAGAGAAAACAAGATGCCATCAATGGCAATTTGAGCATAAGTGAGTGAAATCCAATTCTGAAGTGAACCCACCTCCTATTTCTTCACCCTCTACCTCTTGCCAAGTTGTTTTGGGTGTTTTCTTCACAAGTTTCACCACTTGTTGAAGTCGGATCTTGAACTTGCGATGCCTCGAGGTAGATCGTCTTTGACACAAAGCCGACGACCTAGCTTGCCCGTTTCTCCGATGAAGCCAAAGTTCGAGTTTGGGAATCGAGATGGACAGCGAGAGGATGCCTTCGTAGAGCCAAGGAAGAGGATTACCGGATCTACAAAGGTTGTAGCATCTAACCTATAGTTAATTTGTTAACTAGTTTTATATTTCGCCTAGACATCTAGCAATGATCCGTTAACTAGGGTTTCTCGGCACCATATTTTTTTAAATTGGCATGTTCGATGCCTTGTGAGACCTCTATAGGGTGCCTAGGAACCTTTCAAAGTCGTGCCGATGTGAGGCTCATAACGGGTCGAGAAACTACTGATAACACTTACCAATAGATCTCCGTAGCAGCCCTGGACAGGGACTTCCTATTATAGCCAATCGAGTACAGCGCAACATCAACCCCTAATACCGGGAGAGACGAAACCCCTCTTATCGCTCATTGCCTCCATGTGATTCGAGACTGTACCCAAAATCCACCGTTTTGCACGTTCTCTTGAACGTGGTAAGGTGGAAATCAAAGCACAGTGGGAATCACACAAGACTCTATGAGGATCTCGGGTCTACAGACTAACCTGTACCAGTGTCACCAGAGAGCTATCTGACGATAGGTAAAATACAAACTAGGAGTTCTCGGCGAGTCCGTTCAGTGTACCCAGTCTCCACTGAGCACCCGTATACCATCTTTGATGTCAAACACCAATGGATGTGGGATCATCCATCGCCCATCATATGGGTCAAGAGGCGTATACGCTAGTCCACTCTGAAGTATCGATGCCCTGCCTCGATACACCCTCGACTAAGAAAAATTGCAGGATGTACTTGTGGACTACCCTAGCCCCACTAGTATGATCTCCATCATAGTCTTAGTAGTCAAGTACACATCCTAAGGGCTTTATCAACATGTGAGAGCAAGACAATATCATAATAAAAGTCTACATATTAAGACAAAGAGCAACCAGATAGCGTACTATCATGTCGAGCAAGAAATTCCTCTCTATATATATCCAACCATCCACTATATTATACATCATATGTACAATAATGGCCTCTAGGGCAAATACATACTAACACTGCAGGTACTCCACCATGCCAGGAGTCGTCCATTCTAAAATACCTTTAGAATAATGTCAAAGTACCCAGATTAGGATACATCCCAAATCTAGATCTAAAACCATAGATTTAGTAACAAGAATCCCTGATATTATATCCATATCCTATGTGGAGAAAACAAATTTGTGATAATCACAGTATAACCGATCGTAGTATAGGAATATATCTTCCTATCAAGTGCATGTCATCCCAATACCTGGACATCACTCTCTACCAACTTCTTACCAGATCCATCTCCTATTCTGATGAGATCAAGACCTATGACTGTCACATCAAAAATAGATGATCTATTTCCGTTATACCTAATTTAATCTATAAATAGACATAAGCTACTTGCCCACTATGCTTCCGCTGCTCCCACTGACTACAAAAACCCTCTGGCAGAGTCAAATACACGTGCACTTCTAAAGATAGTTTAGAACGACGTTATACTCATCCTCCTGCCGGGTCTCATAGTCTAGAACAGCAGAAATGGAAAGTCTGGGTAAACAAGAACCTCCCTGTCGCCATCTCTGAGAAGACCGAAGTACCTCTCGGGTGTTTGAGATTACCCACCAAATCTGCGGAGTGGCTAATAGATCGTCGAAACCAATTGAATTCTTAGGTTCTATTAAATCTTCAACAATCATTTATGGTTTTGGAATCACTTCCAGTTCTACCATACTCCCACTTCTGTTTTCTAAAAACATTCATTTTAGTAAAACTGTGGCGAGTCAAGAACAATATCACTATTGATCTTCCTGATGGTAGAAAGTTAACCCTCGTCAAAGCCCGGGATAACCCACAAACTGCCATTACTGAAACGTGCCTTGAGTTTATCTGGATTCTGGTTTTAAGCATCAGCCGGACAACTCCCTATATCTTAAAATCGTTAAGATATAAATTGATTCTATATATATCCAATATAGAAACAAAAGCACTAATTTAATTGGAACCAGATTCAAAATCATCCAGCTGTATACAGTGCATATTAACCAAATGGAAAAAGGCCAATCAGCATTACTCATCTCGGAGCGCATCCATATATGAGTAACCTGAAAGAGAAGAAAGTTCTCAAAAACCATTACTATAAACGGAATACCAAACATAAGTATCTACATCTTCGACTACATCGAAGAATCCTGATACTTCTAATAAATGGTTCTCTACTTTATTCTTATACCTATAACTTCTCAATATCTGGACCTTGCATTTCAATGAAATACTTGTCTAGAACTGGAGAAGTCATGAATAAACAGAATATAGTACGAGTACCAACCACTTTGTCCTAATGGACACCGGACAACATACAATACTTTGTATAAGTCCACTGAGTTTAATAACTCAAACCCTGTGCGTCATAGGTTGAAAACTGTAATATGGTTAAGAAGAATTACACCGCTGTTGAATGCACCTTACCTAATCATCAACTGATATAGGTAAATGTCACAGACATAATTTCAAAATTTATATCTCACTTTATAAAATAAACGTACAGATATATCAGTTTGAAATTGGTGCATAACAACAGATATTCAAAATCAAATATTTGCTGTCAGGCGAAAACCAGATGATTTCCTCAAATATCACCAATTACAACGAATTTCGATATAATGAGGATCTAATCACCCAATTCCCAATATTTTACTCCCACTCACCATCTGTAACGCCATACAAATGTGAGAAACTGATCTGGTAAATATATACCTTGGAGTTAGATTCCAATTGGGAAAACAGTTTTCAATTAGCATCGCACAGTAAATTTGAAATAGGAAAATGTTTCGAAAAGGAGTAACCGGGTATTCCTAGTAATGCCTCTTCCACTATCCTAATTCATGACTGTAACCGTATAACTTCATACCCTCACTCCAATCCCTTTATTTGACTTTACTTATTACCTTTTGTACACCTTTTTTAGGCTAATTAGTTTTCTTCCTTCCCTACTGTTGGATATAGTGCCCTCAAAGTTAATTATTGGATCGCAGGCGCGCGATTGTAATGATTGAGGGAGGACCTATACCGGTAGGACAGTTTTACTCAAGATGATAATATACTATCTGGTTATCTTTATCATCGTGTACAGCTTCAGGTGATTTTACAGATCACTATTACACATTGATAGAGCCCTTAGGATTCTTGCTTGACTAACAGCAGTATGATAGCGATCATATACGTGAGAGTTGAGTAGTCTATAAGCACATCCTTAAAGTGGTCCCTAGTCATGAGAGTTTCGAGACTGGGCATCGATACTCCATTAGTAGACTAGTGTATACAGTCGAGACCCCGACGAGGGGCGGTGGCTGGTCTCACAAGCCATTGGTGTCAGTTGGATCACCTAAGATGTATACAGGTGCTCATTGGTTTATGAGTACACCGGACAGGACTCGCCGGGAACATGCTAGTTGGTATTATACCTAACGTCAGATAACAGTTCCCTGGTGACATGTGTACAGGTTAGTTCATCGACCTGAGATCGTCATTTGTCTCGTGTGAGTTCCCACTGTGCTTTGATTACTACCCTACCACGGCTCAAAGGAGTCATGAAAACAGGTTTTAGTTGGGTACAGTCCCGAGCCACATGGAGGCAGTGAGCAGATCGGCAGGGGTTTCGTCTCTCCCGGTATTGGGGTGAGATCGCGCTGTGTCTAGGAGAGCCATTACACGAAGTCCTTGGTCAAGGCAGGAGATTTACTGGTAGGTATTCTAGTAGTATCTCAGGGTGTTCTAGGCTACACTCCGACACGACTTGTACCGCTTTTGGGGGTTTGACTTTTACCAACCCCCTAGGCCCAACATGTGATGCTCATAGACGAACGGTCCGGACTGTACGGATATTGTCACTGACAGGCTCAGTAGGGTGTCAGGATGAGTTCGCTCATCGACCTCCCTTTTGGTCAATACCTGGTAGCCCGTTATGTACGGCTAGTACCTCTGACGTGCTAGTGGTTAAATCCACAGCCAAAGTATTGACGAGTCTTTAGAGTCACCACAGACAGTTTCTCAAGTTTCGGGCGAAACGTTGTAGAGGCCGTATGATATATGGCAGGGTTCGATCATATACGTTCAGTGGTGCACGGATCATGATCGGACGGATCAGACTAGTGGGCTTTGGTTTAAGCCGGATCCTAGTATTAGATTTGTTGGATTATTTTAGTCTCATCGCATTCGCATTCAGTCGGAATGCGGATGCAGGTATGTATATACAGGTGAGGGGTATCCTTGTGATCCGTCGCGAGTTTACTTTAGATGTTGCCGTATCTTTTTATTGTTGTAAACATTTGGATTAATGTTTACAAATGGAAATAATGAGCTAGAAATCATGATTAGGAGCATTAATTGTGACACATGCACAAGTGGTGACTCATGGTCTTTTTCTTTGTGCATGTGTCATATTATGTGATTGATTTGTGAGTTGAAATGAGAGGAAGAAAGAGAAGGGCAGCCATATGAGGGTTTACTCTTGTATTATTTTCAATCTCACTCTCTCATTTGATCATCATACAGCACAAGAAAAAGAAAGGCTCCTATTCTTCTTCTTCCTCTAGCTCACCATTTCCATTAATGGCTTCATCTTCAACCACCATCCATACACTCTCATGCGTTGAGAATCAATGGGTGCAAGAGACAAAGTGATCACACACATTCTCTACATCACCTCGGACACGTCGGCTAACAAACTTCGTGTCCGAGTTGCGTCGGATGAAGCGGGAGCCCGTTAAAAGACTCGAAGATGTGGTACCCTTTCCGACGAGGAGACTGGAGATCGGAGATGCCGTGAAGAGCTTGGGTTGGTGGCCAAAGACCGAAGGATATGGATTGATCGGTATAGCTTTTCTAACCCTTCTCTAGTTAGCTAGTTATATGTTAATTGTTCAATCCGGGATTAAAGTATACGATAGCGTCGGTTTCAAGTTTTGAAAAAGTTTTCGTTTCCGCATTTTGGCCTCGGACAGACGGTCGGGGCGCTACCGTAGACTTACATGGTATCAGAGCCACGCCATTAACCTTTACTAGCTTGCTCTAACGTGTTTAAAACATCAATCGAACAAAATTTCCGAAACCGTAATTTCAAAAACGAAGTTTCTGTCGAATTTTTTTGTGCTCTAAAATTTTTTTTTGGTATATCAGAAAATTAGGCAGGCTTTTCTAAGACCACTGTAGAAAATTTGTACAACGATCTCACTATAGCGTTGCGGAACCGCGGCATTACCCACGTTTTGGCCGCGGTTCCGCCGCACTACTGTAGCTTCAATGCACCAAATTTTCTACAGTGGTCTCTAACTTGGAATTGGGGTTTCTGGTATTTTTAGTTTTGGCCCAGATTATTTTGAGTGCTGGATTTGTGCTTGGGGCCCACTTCGGGAAATTTTGTCGATCGAAAATTTTAAATATGTTAGTTCACAGTGCTTACTTTATATCTGTGACCATGAATGTCATTCGAGCGGTAAATCTTGTCTAATTGCTATAGTTCTTTTAGACGGATTTGCGAATGTGACATTCACGTTGATGTTCTGTGTTGTGCTGTAATATTGCGGAATTGTCGTGGTGGATAGCCTGGATGCAATGGTAGTACAGTTTGGTTATATTTGTAAATTTGATATCGCGGGGCGAGCGTCCGACATGTGGACTGCCGCCACTGCCTGTTTGTATATTATTCATTTGGGGCACGACCGGGCTGAGGTCGATATACCCGTTATATATATATATTATTTCTGTACTAGGATTACCCCGCAGTGGGGTGCATGGGTAGCCGGGTTCTAGATGTAAGTCCATGCTAGCTCTCCCGGTACTTTCGGGCATGTGGAATTTGGTGAAAAACAATTTTTCTAGAGGTGGTAACATGGACTCAAAACCGGATCTTTGTTAAACATCTAACTAACAACCTAACTAGGAGTTGTTAACTACTCGGTTAGGGGGTTATACCTTTCTTTCTTGAACTCTTTCGTCTTCAAGCCTCGATGGTTGTCCGGATCGGCTTCACCCCGTCGTCTCCTTGCGCCGAAGATCGATCCACCTGAAAGCTTCTACCTTTGGCTTCTTCTTCGGTCTTTGAAGAAACTAGTTCACTCGGTTTGCTAAACCTTGTGAACTAGAGTGAGTAGAGAAGAGTGTGTTGGGATTTTCTCTATGGTTCTTGGTTCTCAACACATGAGACAAGTGAACCATAGACTAAGGAGAGGGAGAGCAAGAGGAAGAAGATGAGAGCTCAAGAACAAGAGAGAGAATGAAAATGATAGAATGAGAGAAGACTTTTCTTATTTGGCTCTCATAATCCATAACCATCATAACACATCATAGCAATCAAGTATTATGTGATGGTTTAAGCAATAATAGCCATATCATTTCATGCACTCATTTTGCACAAGAGAGCAAGCAAGCAAAAGTCTTTGCTATGAAATGATAGCTATTGTTATCATGATGGTCAACTAGTCAAGCCTAGTCAACCGGTCAACAAAGTCAACAAGTCAACAAATTCAACCCCTCAACAACCATGTCACCATAATACTTAATTAATATAATTGTTAATCATATATCATATTCTCATTAGGGTTGAGCAAAAAGTCAATAGTCAACGGTCAACGGTCAACAACCCTAATGAGAATCTTCTGCCTCTGTCTCTCCGTCAACTGTGCATACACACCCGCATCCGCGTTCCGAGGAACACGGATGCATACTGGATAAAACCAATCCCAAAAGGTACACTAGGATCTGGCTTAAACCAAAGCCCGCTAGTGTAAACTGTCCGGACACTGTACGTGCACAAGTGCACGGATGTGACCGAACCCTGTCGCAAAACCATGCGACCTCTACTCTTTTGCCTAAAGGCGAATAGCTTTCTGTGTGGGACTCTAAAGACTCGACACTACGCTGGCAGTGGGTTTAACCACAGACCGCAAGCGGCACTAGCTGTGCGTAATTGTCCCCAGGTAGATGCCGACAAGAAGACTGACGAGGCGAAACCCATCTGAACTCCTACTGAGCCTGAATGTGACATTCTCCGTACAGTCCGGTCTGTTCGTCTGATACATCGCATGGCGGGCCTAGGGGCGGTAAACGTCAGTCCCCTAATAGCGGTACAAGTCGTGTCGGAGTGAAGCCCAAAACACCCTGAGATAACACTGGAAGTCTACCAGTATATCTCGTTTGCCCTGGCCAGGGACTACTCGTGTAATGGCTCTCTTAGACACAGCGCGATGTCAACCCCCAATACCGGGAGAGACGAATCCTGTCTAACCGTCACTGCCTCCAAGTGCTTCGGGACTGCACCCAACTACTACCTGTTTGCACGACTCCTTTGAGCCGTGGTAGGGTAGTAATCAAAGTACAGTGGGAACACACTCGAGGCGAAGTGATAGTGTCAAGTCAGCGGACTAAGCTGTACTCATGTCACCTGGGAACTGATAACTGACGATAGATATAATACCAACCGGTCAGTTCCCGACGAGTCCTGTCCAGTGTACTCGTAACCTAACGAGCACCCGCATACTATCTCCAGTACGACGTACTGATGGCTGTGGGACAGACCATCTCCCACACTGGGATGAGAAGCGCATGCGCTAGTCTACTCCGGAGTATCGATGCCCAGTCTCGATAGTCCTGCGACTAGGGACCTGCATAAGGATGTGCTTATAGATTACCCAGTCCCCACTAGTGTGACTGCCATCACAACGCTGGTAATCAAGCAAAGATCCTAAGGGCTCCACTAATGCGTATAGGTGATATACTAAAATAAACACATGTACACATTGAAGTAGAAGCAAACCAAGTAGCATACTACTATTTTGAGCAAGATTGTATATACAAGGTGAATATCCCAAGCTTCCATTAAGTAATATACAAACTAGTATGATACAGTAATGGCCTCTAGGGCATATACACTAACAATCTCCCACTTGCACTAAGGCCATGTACTGGCGTATCGAAGACCTATCATCTCGATCAGCCGCTCGAACTGCGTCTGGGGCAAGGCCTTGGTGAATGGATCTGCAGTGTTATCTTCTGAAGCGATTTTCCGAACCTCGATCTCCTGGCGATCCACGATCTCCCTGATCTGGTGATACCGCCTTAAGATGTGTTTAGATCTCTGATGGGACCTGGGTTCCTTCACTAAAGCTATAGCCCCGTTGTTGTCGCAATATAGAGGTATTGGATCAACAATGGACGGAACCACCTGAAGTTCTTTCAAGAACTTCCTCATCCAGACAGCTTCTTTTGCGGCATCAGATGCAGCGATGTATTCCGCTTCCATCGTCGAGTCTGCAACGGTTTCCTGTTTGGAACTCTTCCAACACACCGCCCCTCCATCGAGGGTAAATACAAAACCCGACATGGACTTGGAATCATCCTTGTCACTCTGGAAGCTGGAGTCAGCAAAGGCCTCGATCTGGAGGTCTTTTCCGCCATACACCAAGAACATCTCCTCAGTCCTTCTCAGGTACTTGAGAATGTTCTTTACTGCTATCCAGTGTTTCTCCCCAGGGTTTGACTGATACCGGCTTACCACACTCAGTGCATAAGCTACATCCGGTCTGGTATACAACATCGCATACATTATAGAGCCTACCGCAGAAGCGTAGGGTATAATAGACATGCGATCCCTCTCCAAATCAGATTTGGGAGACATCTCTTTAGAGAGGGTGATCCCGTGACAAGCCGGTAGGTTACCGCGCTTGGAATCATCCATACTGAATCTCTTCAGTATGGTGTCGATGTACCTGGACTGTGAAAGTCCTAATATCCTCTTGGATCTATCACGATGGATCCGGATCCCCAGGATGTATGAAGCATCACCCAGGTCTTTCATGGAGAACCTGTGTGACAAGAACCCCTTGACAGATTGTAGCATAGGAATGTCATTTCCTATTAAGAGAATGTCATCCACGTATAAAACGAGGAATACTACAGTTCTCGCTACAAATCTACTATAGATGCATGGTTCATCTGGATTTTTGATAAAGCCAAATTCCTCGACCGTCTCATCAAAACAGATGTTCCAACTCCGCGATGCCTGCTTTAGTCCATAGATGGACTTAAGCAACTTGCACACCTTTCCGCTGCTCCCACTCTGAATGAAACCTTCTGGTTGGTCCATATAGACACACTCCTCTAAATTTCCATTTAGAAAAACGGTCTTTACGTCCATCTGCCAGATCTCATAATCGTGGAAGGCAGCAATGGCAAGAAGGATCCGAATGGATTTCAGCATAGCCACTGGAGAAATGGTTTCATCATAGTCCAAACCAGGTCTTTGACGAAAACCCTTTGCAACAAGTCTAGCTTTATAGGTCTCAACCTGTCCATCTATACCAATCTTCCTTTTGAAGATCCACTTACATCCTACGGGTTTTATCCCGTCTGGAGCAATGTCCAACGTCCATACCTTGTTGGTGTACATGGACTCCATTTCGGTCCGCATTGCATCGAGCCATTTTACCGAGTCAACGCTCTGAACGGCCTGCTGGAAGCTAATAGGCTCATCATAATCTATGATGCAATCCTCTCTATCCCCGTCTATGAGAAAACCGTAGTATCTCTCGGGCGGATGAGACAGCCTACTACTCCTGCGGAGTGGCGTAGGAATGTCCTGTTCTTTTGAACCTTCTGGTTCCACTAAGCTTTCAGTAATAGCTCGTGGTTCTGGAATTTCTTCCAGTTCTACTGCGCTCCCACTAATTTCCTTTTCTAAGAACTGGTGTTCTAGAAAATAGGCATGACGAGAAACAAAAACCTTTTGTTCGTCTTCGCAATAGAAGAAATATCCCTTGGAGTTCTTTAGATATCCCACGAACTTGCACTGTACTAAGCGTGCCTCGAGCTTGTCCGCATGCTGCTTTTTGACAAAAGCTGGACTTCCCCATGTCTTAATGTGATTAAGATAAGGTCTCTTCCCACACCACATCTCATATGGTGTAGTAGGCACAGTCTTAGTGGGAACTCGGTTCAAAAGGTATGCAGCTGATTCTAGCGCATACCCCCAGAATGATCGCGGTAACTCAGCGTTACTCATCATGGATCGTACCATATCCAATAGGGTTCGGTTCCGTCTCTCCGATATACCGTTATGTTGCGGAGTGTATGGAGGAGTAAGCTGAGAGAGAATTCCGTTCTCTTCTAAATAGTCCAGGAACTCGGCACTCAAGTATTCACCACCTCGATCCGATCTTCGGATCTTGATACTTTTGCCGGTTTGTTTTTCTACTTCATTCTTATATTCCTGAAATTTTCCAAAGGCTTCGGACTTATGTTTCATTAAGAAGACATAACCGTACCTTGAAAAGTCATCCGTAAAAGTAATGAAGTAAGAATAACCGCTTCGCGCATGTGTAGACATTAGACCGCACACGTCGCTGTGTACGAGTCCCAAGAGCTCGCTCGCTCTTACTCCGTGTCCAGTAAACGGAATCTTTGTCATCTTTCCTTTGAGACAGGATTGACAAGTGGCATACGATTGATATTCGAACGGATTCAAATATCCTTCTGTATGTAACTTCGTCAACCTTCTCTCATTGATGTGACCCAGTCTACAATGCCATAAGAAAGTCTGATTTATTTTCGGAGACTTTCTTTTGTGTGTATTCTGGACATTGAAAATCTGTGGTTAGGTTAATACGTATATACCATTGCTCAATGTACCTGACCCAATCAGAACTTGATTAAGGTGAATGTTTACAACATTGCTTACAAACGCAAATTCATAACCTTCTTTAGAAACCAAAGATACAGAAATGATATTACAAGTTGCGTTGGGTACAAAAAAGCAATTACGCAAAACCAAAACATGTCCATCTGACATTACCAGGTGATAGTCCCCCACGGCTTTAGCATCCATGCTAGCTCCGTTCGCAACTTTGAGGGTCATGTCACCTGCCTTCAAAACCCTACGGTTTCTCAACGCCTGCAAAGAATTACAGATATGAGATCCTGATCCGGTATCTAATACCCAGGAAGTAGAGTTTATTGAAAGACAGTTTTCAATAACATACATACCTGAAGCTGAAGTTGCAACCTGCTTCAATTCCTGTGTCCTGGCTTTCCAAGCCCTGCAATCATTCTTCCAGTGTCCTTTCTTATGACAATAGAAGCATTCTTCCTTATCCACAAGCTTTCCTACTTTCTTTGTTGCTTTTGTCTTTCCCTTCGTATCCACTTTACTAACACCGCCCCTTGGTTTGGCGGGGGCTTTCTTCTTCTTTCCCTTGGATTTCGCTTTGGACCTAGAAGAAGAAGATCCTCCTACAAAAAAAGTGGATGTTTCCCTACCTTTCTGTAGGGTGCCCTCTGCGCTCCTCAGCATGTTGAGGAGTTCTGAAAGTTCAACTTCCTTTTCTTGTAAGTTGAAGTTCAGTATGAACTGGGCGTAAGTGGAAGGAAGGGACTGGAGAATCAAGTCCGTATAGAGCTCATTCTCCAACGTGGTCCCAAGGTCCGCGAGCTCCTCAATGTAGCCAATCATCTTAAGCACGTGTTCCGCTACCGATGATCCGACGGCCAACCTTGCCGAAAATAACTTTTTCGACACTTCGTATCTTGCGATACGAGACTGCTCTCCATACAGTTCTTTTGTATGGAGAAATATGGATTCGAGGTCCATATTCTCGTGCTTCCTCTGATGTTCGTTGTCCATAGAGGCAAGCACGAGGCACTTGGCCTTCGCGCAATCTAGTTCCCAGGTCTTACGGATTTCCTTATCCGCGACGCTGGTTTTGGGATCTGGGACAGGGGGAGCTTTGGTGGTAAGAAGATACCCCAGCTTGTCGTAAGTGATTGCCATCTTGACATTCTTAAGCCAATCTTTGTAGTTTGGCCCTGTCAGTATGATTTTATCTAGGAGTAACTTAAGTCCAGTCATGTCGATTGGCCGCTGCAATTAGGAGAGAGAAAAGAAACACTCAGCATGATGCTCTTGCAAGTTTAGAGTGGTTTTTAGTTTGTCTAAACAGGATGGCTCCCATTGTTTCTCGAATCCCTCCTCAAACCATAAAGGAAGAATTAGTGGGGATCAATATCACCGCACAATACTTGCTTAACCGTTCAGCCAGGCCAGTGTCGGTACTTCGAGGGAGGTTTTCCAACGCTTTCGCGAAGTTCCTTAATTTAAGAACCTCTTTTCCCTGGGGGCGTAGCCCCGCTAACACCTTTCTAGACACCTACTAGGTTTATAGCATTGATCGTTTAGTGAAAAATTTCCCGAGGAGCAGCATATACTCACAGTAGGATCGGGATCCAAATATCATTGCATGTCGAAACTGAAGGAATCCTACCAGAATCATCATACTCCAAATGGTATGCAAATCTAGCAAGTTTCAGTACTTATGAAACTCCCGATGTGGATTTTTGCCCCATGCTCTTATGACCTTGACTTTGGCCAAAATATCATAAGTCACATGTCAAGTTCTACCTGTCATTCTCCAGGTTAATTTGGATCCACCCGTACCTACCTTTGACTTTGGCCAAAATGGCAGTATGACTGTCCCAAACCAACGCATCTATCTATGCTACACATGAACACCCAATAGCTACCAATCACTATGCCTTGACTTTGGCCAACATACATAGCTTGAATACTATTGACTATTTATATGAAACGACGGAGGGCTACGAATGGTTTTGGCGAAACCGTGAACGTAGTGAACTTGATATAGTCGATGGAACGAAATAGCTTTTAAAAGGAGTGGCTCAAGCTCCATATTTAAAAGTTGGTTTTGAAAAGAACCGAATGGTTTTTCGAAAGTGTTCCAACGACTTTTACTTGGTTTATTTTCTTGCATTAGTTCTTTTAATGCGTGATATTCTTGCATTAGTTCTTTTAATGCGTCCCATCATTTAATCCTACCATTGCAGAAAACAACCAAAATATGACGTACGCTTATGCCATTCGCATTCGCCACGGGGCCCCGTCATTACCCGTTAGGTTACTTAACTAACGACAGAGCGGGGGCTCGGCTAGCGCGGCTGTAAAACATAAGCAACGCCTAAATAATATCATATATAGATATATTGCAATGATAGCCATTTCAGATCACAGATGAACACATTGGATATACTAGGAATCCGCAACTCGTACGAGCCTGTAACGAAAAGCAGATTACACAGTCGCGGTGAATAGCCAATACCCCACCCAAGACCCCTACGGGTGCGGCAAACTACCCGCCAAGTACCCGAAGTGGAGCAACCTCCCTCAACACCGTGAGTAGGCCACTCGGCACTTCGAGATACCCGGTAGTTTGTGCACCCCCTCCATGGGTCTATCCTAGGAGCAAAAACAGTAAAAAGAAATTATACAATGACGGCTACAACCCCGACCCGGTTGTGCGACCATACAAATAATTATTACATCAATTTGCAAATTTACATGAATTGAAAGAAAAGAAAACTCTTGTCTCACAACCCCCCGACTATTCACCCGCGACAATCCAATGAATTCATATACACATTTCAATAACATTACAGATCACAGATTTATATAACCCCCACTAATCGACATATAGCGATTAGCAGACGTTCAATACAAATATCACATCACAGAAAAACCCGTCAGCTTAAGTCTTTTAGAAGTTCGATAAAAAATACGGATTTTCAGGCCCCAAACACAAAATTTTCGTTTTGGAAAATCTGGGCAGAAAATACATATTCCAAAAATCCCAAAATACCCCACTGAACAAACTGCAACCAAAATTTCCCACTACCGAGTCAACTCAGCCGCGGAACCGCGGCGGGAGCACGCTCCCGCCGCGTTTCCGCGGCGCTTTGATCGGTTCAGTGGACGAAATTTTTTCAGTTTGTTATAAAAACCCTGAGCCAAATTTTAAAGTATGATTTATCATTTTTGGAACAGAGAAAAAATTCGACAGCAAGCATGATATCGGGGTTCATTTCGGGACTTTTTCTTTGATCGATCTTCTAGCTACTTTGCTAACATGTTAGATAGAGTTTAACTAGGCTCTGATACCACTGTAAGTCCATGCTACCTCTCCCGGTACTTTCGGGAATGCGGAATTTGGTGAAAAACAATTTTTCTAGAGGTGGTAACTGTTCATATCAGATTTTTGCATTTTTATACTGCCCAATTTTTATCACATTGCATATCGGTAGGTACTCTTGAGCCGTGTTTGCTAGTCAATTGCAGGATACAGGTTCTCGGCTCTAAACGATGAAATTCATGGAAAAAACACGACAAAATCCGGGTTCCTGCCAACCACAGATAAAACACGGATCTCCGCTCTTTATCCGTCTGTTGCCACACACCAGTTTAAGAGACAAAATGGCAAATCAAATGTCATTTTCATGCACAAGGCTCAATGGTAGCACAAGATCCAAGAAATCTACGTAGAGCTCGAGAAAATAATGACAAAAAGATCCATATCCAATCACCTTTTGATCAACAGAAATTCTGGAAAAATCGTGAAGCAATTCTGAGAAAAATCATATACCAGACTAATGGGCACATAAAACCAGGAAAAACCACCAAAAAATGAAGACCCAATTCCTCTAAAGTGCCGCGGTTCCGCGGCAATAGCAGGCTTAGGCTGCGGAACCGCGGCCGTACTGTGGCGGCAGAAGGTGGGACTTCAGGGTTATTTTGGTCTTTTTATGTAGAGGCGGAATTTTGCCCTATATTTCTAGTTCCCTACCTATAAATAGCCCAGAACCTTGTGAAGCCAAAGGTGCATAATCTTGTATTTTTCTAGGTTTTAGAATACTTGTTATTCTTGCTCTTCTCATCTCTTCTCTATTGACAAACTTGTAGTGAGCTTTTGTGAGTGAAGAATGATGAATAAAGAAGTTCCTTTTGTTATTATACTTGTCTTGTTCTCTTATTATTGCTTGTAATTTTCATTTGTTAACTTAGTTGTTGTTATTTCTTGTTGTTTCTTTCTTTTCTCTTTTTCTTTATCCTTAAACAACCATGACGCTTACGCTTGATCCTTGCCAAGGTGAGGTCGCAAATAGCTAGTTGTTATCTTCTAATCTCCTTCTTTCTATCTTCCTCTTTTGTTTTGTTTTCTTTTCATTATGATGTGTGAGTAGTTTCCATACTTGTTAGGGTAGGATAAGGGAAGTTTGAGAGAAGGAAATCTCTCTCACTCTTTCCTTGCCCAACATCTTAAATCGACTCCCGTTAATTGAACCACAATCCGCTCCTTACTGCACCCTATCCTACATGATAGCGGTGATTCCGTAGTGAGACCGGTTGTGGTTGAATTAACCGGAGGTTATGGCTAAGAGCCAAAAACGGACGGACAAGCACCAAAAGGAAGGACTTAAGCGTTGGAAAGCCTAGCTTATACTCGCAAGTTCCTTCCTAGTCTTGCTAATCCCCGTTGTTGCCGATTACCGTAACACCGATATTAAGAGTGCAACGAAAGAAGTGAGCGAGTCCTAACTCAAACTAACCTAATCCTAACCCTAACAAGCTCTCTTTACATATCATTCTAACACTTAGATAATCACAAACAAATCTGGACTTTCGGACTTAACTCGTTAAAGCACATAGAAAAAGATTCCCATCTCCCTGCGGACGGCCCGTACTCAACCGGCTAGCTACAAGCGAAACCGTTTTGATTGCGGTAATTAACTAAACTTGAACACGCAGAATCCCTAACAATCAAATGGCGCCGTTGCCGGGGAGACGGTAGTTTATTTCTTTGTGTAATTTCGGGTTAACTTATGAATATAACCAAAAAACAAAACAAAAAAAATATACTTTGTAAAAAAAAAATCATTTTGTTATTTTTGATTAGTTTTTGTGCAAGTGTATAGGATAATACGGAGTTCAAGTTCAGTGCCAAAGACATGGGAAGATAGACCCATATTTTGCGGCTACACCGCGACGGATCAAAACGAAGCAAACGATCTACTGCAAAAATCTGGAGCAGTTACAGTGAGCAAATCAAGATTCAGAAAATCCAGACAAGAAGAGGACAGCAAAAGAGGGACCCACAGAATTCCTGAGCCCTAACTCCACTGTCTTGCCGCGGAACCGCGGCATATGCAAGCTTAGGCCGCGGAACCGCGGCCACTTGGTGCCCTCTGCATCTCAAAACCTCTGTAAGTGTCCCTTGCTTCTTCCCCACTCCTCTGGACTCCAATAAACTGTGTTTTCTGCAGCATTCTTTGCGCAAATTCTCTTCCCCCTTCCAATAAACTGTTTTTATGCAGGATTCTTTGCGCCGCGCTAAAAATAAAAAATTGTTTGCAGTTGATTTGTTATCGCTTTGCATTCATTAATACGGACTTAAGGGACTTGAAACCAATTCAGATTTGGTGGGGATTTCATCACCCTTCCCAGGACCCCAGAAATCACAAAAAGCATATGCATTGACCATTGTTAAATTAAAAAATACTAGACTCAGCCCTAAGGAATTCGCGCTCAATAGGACAGAGGACTAATTACAGGCATCGGCCGTTTATCCTATCCTGACTTTGTGGTGTCTAGGCAAGTGTGACGAAGGCAAGTGGTTATTTAATTAAGGAACTTCGCGAAAGCGTTGGACAACCTCCCATTTACCTGGCACTTATCTGGCCGCAATTGGCGGAGAAGAGGCGGTTTGAGGTCCTGTTTCTAGTTCTTTGGAACAGTTAGGAGCTGTCTAGCTGACCTAGGTGACCCTAGATCTAGGTGTGATTGTGCATATCTTGTTTGTGATTGCTTAAAGCCGTAATTCCGTACATATTTCTATAAAGCTCTTTCTAAAAATAAAATAAAAAAAAGGGAAAAAATCAAAAACTTTTATAAAAACTTGCCCTTTGTCGCTAAAAATCCATTTTTCACCCACCACCCATCGCCTTTCTCCATTGACGTTTTCTTACCCTCACCTTATCCACTTTGACTATACTAAACTCATTTAGTGTATGTCAGCTTAGACTCGGGACACTAGCGCCCGCCTAGTCCGCGTTACGTTAGTCGCTACCGACTATGCGATCGACTCAGACGTCGAAACTCCGTCCACGCCTCTTTCACCTTTACCTTTGCCGGCCAACTCCGACGTTGACCGGAATTCTGTTCATACATCTTCACCTTCACCATCACCAACCTCTTCTTCCACGATGTCAGGATTTAATCCGAACATCTCTTTGATTACCCCTGGATTGGCTCCACCTCCTACGGAGACCAATAACCCACCACCACCGCCTGTTGTAGCGCCGTAGCGAATCGCGCTCCAGGATCGTTTCTATCCCACCCATTCTGCACTTCCCACCTGCCTTTCTCTTCCACCGGCCAATGGGGATAATTTTGAAATTAAGCCCCACTTCATCAACATGCTTCCACGATTTCATGGGCTTGAATCTGAAGATGCCTATATCTTCATCAATAAATTTCAAAACGTTTATGCCATGATGAAAACCACCCAACTGTCGGACGATGCTATACGCCTACGGGTCATTCCGTTCACTTTATGCGATCTTGCTAAAAAATGGCTGTATAGCACCGCTTCCCACTCCATAACCAGTTGGGACGAGTTTGTAAAAGCGTTTCTCAAGAAATTTTATCCGAATCATAAAACCGCAAGGATACGTAACGAAATCAACCAATTCTCTCAGCTTCCTTCTGAACCCTTCTGGAAGTGCTTTGACCGGTACAAAGACCTTCTTGTTCAGTGTCCTCACCATGGTATAGAGAAATGGTAACTTTGCCAAACCTTACACGAGGGTCTGAACCCAGCAACGAAGCAGTTGTTGGAAACCATCTGTCAGGGCCACTTCCTATCGAAATCTGACGTGGAAGCGTGGCAATTCTTTGACGACCTTGCGGAGCAAACGCTACAATGGGAGAGCACCAGACCGACTTCTTCTTCTACCTCCACTTCTACCGGTCAGTCTAGGGTAGGAATTCACCAACTTGACGTCTCTATTGCGATGAAAGCTGAAATGGCTGCGGTAACGAGAAAGCTTGAAGCGATAGAGAGCAAATTTTCTTCTCGTTCTCCTACCCCTGTTCTCCCCCTTCGCACCATTTGCGCTTGTTGTTCCGATCCTTCTCACTTAACCGAAGAGTATCCTTACAATCCACCATCGCAGGGACAGGATCAGGTTAATGCTGCATTCCAGCAAAGACCGAGGAATGATCCATACTCTTCCACCTACAATCCCGGTTGGAGGAACCACCCCAATTTCGCCTGGAATCAGAATCCGAATCAATTCCAAGGCAACAATTTCCAAAGGCCCCCTCCGCCGCAACAACAAGCGCAACAGCAAACTCAATTTCAGCAGCCCTTTCAACCCCAACCTTTTCAAAATCAGACGAACAACTTTGCACCCAACAATTCTTTTCCCCAAAACAACTTTGTTCCGTCAAACAATGATAAGGTTTCCTCACTCGAACGAAGTCCGGAGGCGTTCGTCAAACAATCGACTCAATCCACCGCAAACATCCAGTCTTCCATTCAGTCCTTAGTGCAGCACACTGCCGCTCACGGGCAAAGCATCAAAACCATCGAGGCCCAGATTGCACAACTGAATGCGGCCTTAAGCGAGCGAGAGAAGGGGAAGCTCCCGTCCCAACCACTCCCAAATCCCGGTCACCCACAGAATGTACATGTTGCTCTTGAACAACAGAATCATAATGTGAGTGCTATGACCATATTGAGATCGGGAAGGATGCTGCAAAACAACATCGGCACACGGATCAATGATGACACCCCGGCCTCTTCTTCTTCTACTTCTTCTTCTTCTTCGTCTCCTGCTTCTTCGTCTTCTGAGCCTATTCTCCGTTCTTCACAAGGCTCTCCTTCCTCTTCTTCTGCTTTGAATGGACCTACTTCTCACTCCACGAAAACACCTGTTCTGGGATCCGTTCTAACTCCACTATCTCCTCCTCCAGCATTAGACTCAACCAATCTTTAAAACGTTCCATTTCCAAACCGGTTGAGGTCTAATAAACGAAATCCTCAAATAGAGAAGATTCCGGAGTTATTTAAGCAGGTTAACATTAATATTCCTCTTTTAGATGCCGTCCAACAAGTCCCATCCTACGCGAAAATCTTAAAGGACTTGTGCACGAAAAAGAGAAAGTCTCAGGTACCAAAGAAAGTTTTCATGGCTAGTGTTGTGAGTGATGCTCTTACCCAATCTTTACCACAAAAACGGAAGGACCCTGGCTGTCCTACGATTTCTATTACCATTAGGGATAAGAACATCAACCGCGCACTATTAGATCTTGGTGCCAGTGTTAACCTGCTTCCGTACTCAGTATACGAGCAATTAGGCGTAGGAGAGCTGAAACCCACATACTGTACTCTCCAAATGGCCGACCGATCGATCACCCATCCTAGGGGTGAGCTAGAGGATGTGTTAATCAAAGTCGGGGATTTCATATTCCCCGTTGACTTCATTGTATTAGACACACAGCCTGTAGCTAACCCCCGGAATCAAATTCCGGTGATACTCGGCCGCCCATTCCTTGCAACCTCAAATGTTGTGATCAATTGTCGCAATAATTCGATGAACCTCTCTTTTGGAAACATGACAATTGAACTCAACATTTTTAGGTTGGGGAATCATCCCTCCGAACCTAATGCTCATAAACTGGACGTCTGCTCGATCCAGGAGATCAGCCCTGGAGAGTGTGAATTCGAGGAGTTTCTGTTCGATCATGCTAACCTTAACGCCACTAATGCGTTCCTCCTCGAACCTGCTGCTGTTTCTGCGCCCGACAACGACTACGAGTGTTTCACGTTCTTGAATGATCTTAGCCACTCGCAACCCGAGTTTGAATCCTTCGAATTTCCGGATGAGTTGCCTGAACCATCCGACTCGGTCGCTTACACTCGTTTTGAACCTTTGCTGGAGTCCTTTGAGTTCGAGACCTCTGCACCAATCTTGCCTTCAATCGTTTCACCTCCGACGCTCGAACTCAAGCCTTTTCCGTCTCACCTTAAGTATGCTTACTTAGGTGAGAACAAGACCCTCCCTGTCATCATCTCGTCTTCTCTAGCTCCAGAGCAAGAGAAAGCCCTTCTCGCGGTCTTGCACAGCAACAGGAAAGCTTTTGGTTGGTCCATGGCGGACATCAAGGGGATTAGTCCCCTGATCGTTGGGCATCATATTCATCTGATGGATGATGCCAAACCAGCCCGGGATCCACAAAGACGGCTCAATCCAGTCATGAAAGAGGCTATGAAAAAGGAGATCGTAAAATGTCTAGATAGTGGTATCATTTACCCTATCTCTGATAGCCAGTGGGTTAGCCCCATTCATGTTGTCCCCAAGAAGTCGGGTATCACGGTTATAACCAACGAGGCGAACGAGTTAATCCCTACTCGCACCCAAACTGGGTGGCGAGTATGCATTGATTACAGAAAACTCAACGCCGCAACGCGGAAAGACCACTTTCCGCTACCTTTCATTGACCAGATGCTTGAACGATTGGCCGGACACGAGTACTACTGCTTTCTTGATGGCTACTCCGGCTATAATCAGATTCCCATCGCCGAAAAAGACAAGGACAAGACCACTTTCACTTGTCCTTTCGGCACGTTTGCATATCGTCGCATGCCCTTTGGGTTATGCAATGCGCCCGCTACCTTCCAGCGGTGTATGATGGGAATCTTCTCAGACGTGGAAAAATTTCTGGAGATCTTCATGGATGATTTCTCCATCTTCGGCGATTCCTTCAACGAGTGTTTGCTGCGTCTTGACGCTGTCCTTACCCTGTGTAAGGACAAGAATCTCAGTTTGAATTGGGAGAAGTGCCACTTCATGGTGTGCGAAGGTATTGTCTTAGGACATATCATCTCGCAAAATGGCATAGAGGTTGACAAGCAAAGATTGAGGTCATTTCCAATCTACCTCCTCCCCGATGCGTCAGAGATATCCGAGCCTTCCTTGGCCATGCCTGTTTCTATAGACGGTTCATCAAGGACTTTAGCAAGATTGCTAGGCTCTTGACTCTTTTGCTGGCCAAGAACACGCCATTCGACTTCAACTCGAGCTGTGTGACTGCATTCGAGTCATTGAAACGCTCCCTCACTTCTGCTCCCGTTCTTTCTTCGCCTGACTGGACGCACCCATTTGAGATTATGTGCGATGCATCCGACTTTGCCATTGGTACTGTCCTTAGACAACACATAAACAAGATGCCGCACGTAATCTATTATGCGAGCCGAACCCTGAACGACGCCCAACTCAATTATACAACAACTGAGAAGGAATTCTTAGCTGTTATATTTGCTTTAGAGAAGTTCAGGCCCTACCTCATCAGCTCTTCAGTCATTGTCTACATAGACCATTCTGCTCTGCACCATCTTCTTGCGAAGAAAGATGCAAAATCTCAGTTAATACGTTGGATCCTCTTGCTTCAAGAGTTTGACCTTGTCATTAAGGACAAACGAGGATGTGAACACGTAGTTGCCGACCATCTCTCACGACTTCCTTCTTTGCCTTCGCTTCCAATTCCGATCAACGACGTTTTCCCGGATGAACAGCTCTTGACAGTATTTTACGAACCCTGGTTCGCAGATATTGTCAACTACTTGGCCACGGGATTACTACCGACTGAATGTGTTGCGCCACGGCAGCGCCCCGGCCGTCTTACTCGAGGCCAAATAGCGGAATCAAAATTTTTCCTTACTCGAAAACCGGCGCTACCGCGGACAAAGAAAACCCGGATCGTTTACCATTAACCTAATGCTAGCAATCAAGAGATAGGGTGAGAAGTATACCGAGTGATCCGAGTCCTCCGGTCTTCTCTTCATCATCCCGATCTCCCGCGGAAAGTCTTGGCTCCACATCGTCGCCTCCTCACCGGAAAGGGCACCACATCGCCTTCGTCTTTTACGGCCTCCCGCCTCAATACCGAGGCAACTCGAGCATGAAGCCGGCAACTCGACATGCTCAAGATATGCTGTAGAATGTGTAGTAGATCATGCTAGTCTCATTTGGGGTTTGTGGTTGCCATGATGGAGGAATGGGGTTAGGAAAAATGGTGCTTTCATTTTTCCGAAACAAGAAGAAGAAGGAGATGAAGAATTCCTCCCATAACAAAGATCAACTCTCTCATTCTTTTTCCTCTCTCTAATCTTTTTCCATTTTTATCAAGTGAGAAGAATAAGGTGGAGGAATGAATATATGAAGCATGAAGGGAGGTGAGTGTAGGAGATCCAAGAAGTGACCACATCCTAGACAAGAAAACATCAACCATGCTTCTAACTACTATTCACTCCATAACCTTTCATAATCTCATTTAATGCATCATGGAGCAAAAGAAATGAAAGCTATCATAATCAATATATATGCAATAAAACCCTCCACAAAGTGTTATTTGCAAAACTGCAAATTACCCCCTCCATCGGAAAAGTCCGGCCGGGAAAGAACAAAGGAAAACCGGCCGGAACGGAATGCAAACTGGCAACTCCAGAAAACTGGTCCCGTAATAAATTACAGGAAAAACTCCGATACTGTGCATACACACCCGCATCTGTATTCCGATCGGATACAAATGCAATGAGACAAAATCTACACTGTACTAAATTAGGACCGGCTTAAGCCAAAGCCGGCTAGTAATATCCGTTCAATCCTGATCCGTGCAATACCGCACGTATCTGATCGAACCCTGCCATATACCTGTACGGCTACTAGTACAAACCGTCCGATCCTGATCCGTGCAATACCGCACGTATCTGATCGGACCCTGCCATATCTCCATACGGCCTCTACAGCGTTTCGCCCGAAAGCTGAGTAACTGAATGTGTGGTGGACTCTAAAGACTCGTCAATACAATGGCTATGGATTTAACCACTAGCACGTCAGAGGTATAAGCCAATACGTAACGGGCCACCAGCTATTGACCAAAAGGGACGTCGATGAGCGAACTCATCCTGACACCCTACTGAGCCTGTCAGTGACAATATCCGTAAAGTCCGGTCCGTTCGTCTATGAGCATCGCATGTCGGGCCTAGGGGGTTGGTAAAAGTCAGACCCCCAAAGGCGGTACAAGTCGTGTCGGAGCGTAGCCCAGAACGCCCTGAGATACTACTGGAATACCTACCAGTAAATCTCTTGCCTCGGCCGAGGGCTTTGCATAATGGCTCTCCTAGACACAGCGCGACCTCACCCCCAATACCGGGAGAGACGAACCCCTGCAGATCCGCTCACTGCCTCCATGTGGCTCGGGACTGTACCCAACTAAAACCTGTTTGCACGACTCCTTTGAGCCGTGGTAGGGTAGTAATCAAAGCACAGTGGGAACTCACACGAGACAAATGACGATCTCAGGTCGATGAACTAACCTGTACACATGTCACCTGGGAACTGCTATCTGACGTCTGGTATAAGACCAACTAGCAGGTTCCCGGCGAGTCCTGTCCGGTGTACTCATAACCCAATGAGCACCTGTATACATCTTAGGTGAACCAACTGACACCAGTGGCTTGTGAGACCGGCCACCGCCCCTCGTCGGGGTCTCGACTGTATACACTAGTCTACTAATGGAGTATCGATGCCCTGTCTCGAAACTCCTACGACTAGGGACCTTTTAAGGATGTGCTTATAGACTACCAGCTCCCACGTATATGATCGCCATCATACTGCTGGCCGTCAAGCAAGAATCCTAGGGGTTCTATCAACGTGCAATAGCGACACGTCAGGTCACCTAAAGCAGTACACGATGGTAAAGATAAACCAGATAGCATACTATCATCTCGAGTAAGACTGTCCTACCGGGATAGGTCCTCCCTCAATCATTGCAATCACGTGCCTGTGATCCAATAATTGACTTTGAGGGCACTATCTCCAACAATCTCCCACTTGCACTCAAGGCTAATTATTGCGATGTCGCATACTCACAGCCCGTGTGATACCGAACACCCAACTCCTCTACTAGTCAGTCTCACAAAGCTCGTTTGCGAAACTATTGCGTTCGAGGAATAGCCTCAGTGAGTGGATCCGCCTAGAAGTTTCTTTCTATGTCTCTCTATATCTCAAGTTCGCAGAGAAAACCATCTCCCGAAATGAGCAATACCTGTCTTAGAATGTCTGGATGTCTGATTGGACCAAGCTCATAAATGAACTCCAAATCCAAACTTCTTAGACTATATCAACAACTGAACTTAATCAGTATCCTGCGCCATGCCTCCCTCAGTATTGCCTTGGACCACCTGTCCAAAATACTGTCCCTCGTCAGAGGGAGAACTATAACTCTGACAACCTCCTTGTCGTCCATGTCACCTTGGAAGCCTGGAGTGATAACCGTCTCCTAAAAGGAGGCAGCCGTTATCATATCCCTAGAACATTCACTTATGTTCTAAAACTGCTTCCGACTGTTCCTCCAGGATTGGATCAATATCAACTTATTGCATCTAGTGCAAGAACAACATCTGGTGTGGTACTTGACATCTCATGATTGACTCAATTGCCTAAGCAAGTGATCTGTCAATCATGCGTATCCCTCTCCCTTTTAGTCTGTAAGACACCTTTAGAGAGGGTGACTCCATTATCTGCAGGTATACTACCGTGCCAGGAGTCGTCCATTCTAAATACTCATAGAATGCTGTCAAGGTACCCTGATTGGGAGACCACCCAAATCTAGATCTAAAACCATAGATCTAGTAACCAGTATGTCTGATATAATGTCCAAGTCCCATGTGGAGAAAACACTGTGTGACGACCAAAGTATAACCGATCGTAGTATCGGAATATCACTTCCTACTACCTTCTCAACTGATCCATCCCCTATTCTGATGACGTCAAACGCATGACTGTCACATCAGAAACAGATGATCTAACTCCGCTATATCTGCTTTAGTCTATAAATAGACATAAGCATGAAGTCCACCAATGCTTCCGCTGCTCCCACTGACTACGACAACCCTCTGCCAGAGTCATATAGACGTGCACTTCCAAAGCTAGTTTAGAACGACGCTATACTCATCCTCCTGCCTGGTCTCGCAGCCTGGAACAACAACAATGGCAAGTGTGGGTAAACAAGAACTTCCCTGTCACCGTCCTTGAGGCTACCGGAGTACCTCTCGGGTGCCTGAAGTTACCCACCTTATCTGCGGAGTGGCCAATGGAATGTTAAATCAGATTGAATCTTTAGGTTCTTTATTAAATCTTCAGTAATCGTTTGCGGTTCTGGAATCACTTCCAGTTCTACCATACTCCCACTGCTGTTTTTGAAAAAATCCATTTTTAATAAAACTGTGGCGAGTCTAGAACAATATTTCTATTGATCTGCCAGATGGTAGAAAATCAACCCTCGTCATAGCCTGGGTCAACCCACAAACAGCCATTACAGAAACGTGCCTTGAGTTATCCAGAGTCTGGTTTTAATCATAAGCCGGACAACTCCCCGTACCTCAACATCGTTAAGATATGAACTGCTCTATATCCAATATAGAACCAGAGGCACTGATTTAATTGAACCAGATCCAAATCATGCAGCTGTCTCCAGTGCATATCAACTAAATGGAGAGAGGCCAATCAGCGTTACTCAACTTAGGAATGCTTCCAATTATGAGTAACCTGAAAGAGAAGCAATTTCTCTTTATCATTACTATCAACTGAATACCATGCACAAGTATCTACATATTCGATCACTTTGAAGAATCCCGATACTTGCTACACTTGGTTCTCTACTCTATTCAAATACCTATAACTCCTCAAAAATTAGACCCTGTGTTTCTACGAGACACATGTCTAAGAACTAGAGAAGTTAAAAGTAAACAGAATATAGTATGAGGACCAACCCCTCTGTCCTAATGGACACTGGACAACATACAATGCTCTGTATAAGTCCGCTGAGTCTAACAACTCTTTCACTGTGTGTCGTAGGTTGAAAACTGTACTTATGGTTAAGAAGAATTACACCGCTGTTTAATGCTCCTTACCTAACCATCCACTGATATAGGTAAATGTCATCGACATAATATCAAAAGGTATATCTCACTCTATGAAAATAGACGTACAGATATATCGATTTGAAATTGGTGCACAACAGCGGATATTCAAAACCAAATATTTGCCGACCGGCAAACAACCCAGGTGACTTCCTCAAAAATCATCGATTACAACGAATCCCGATATAAAGAGGATGGTCACCTAATTCCCAATAACTTACTCCCACTCAGCATCTGTAAAACCATACAGATGTGAGAATCCAACCTGGTAAATACATACCCTGGAGCAAGTGTCTAACTGGGAAATCAGTTTTCCATTAACAGTATACAGTGAAACTGAAACATTGAAATGTTTCGTCGGGGTATCCTTGTATCCCTAGTAATGCCTCTTCCATTATCCAGATTCACAACTGTAACCGTATAATTCTTTGCCACCTCTCCAAATCCCTTTATATGTCTTTAGTCATTACCTTCTGTACACCCCTTTAGGCCAAATGGTTTTCTTCCTTCCCTACCGTTCGGCACCAGCCTATGGTTTGGAAGAAGACTATCCAAAAAGCATAAAGGGTGTACTGTCCTAATCCTAGGAGCACTCGCATCGCGAGAGAAGGTGAAGATAAAAGACACCTGAATGTACTTTATTCCTATTTCTCCTGAACCAGGATCCATCCCCGAACTGGAACAAGTTCCTTTCGAGTTCGTATATAACCATACGATGGATTATCCAATAAAATGGGATCTTCGTAGTGATACGGAGTGTCCTGGAGAAATACAAAGGTGATTTAGGATTGGCGAAGAAATACTTGGTTTGGTCGTGAATATCAGTCGCAATTTACTTTGCCCTCTTACTAATCCCTTGCTTTGTCTGAACTTAATACCTTCTGTACACCGTTTTAGGCTAACTGGTTTTCTTCATTCCCTACCGGTCGGCACCAGCCTATGGTTTGGAAGAAGACTATCCAATTTGCGTAATAGGTGTACTACTCCTAAACCAAGGAGTACTCGCAACCTGAGAGAAGGTGAAAAGAAAAGACAACTGAATAATCCTATCCGTTTTCTCCAGAACCAGAAACCATCCTCGAAGTCCTTCGAGTTCGTATATAACCATACGATGGTTTTGTCCAATGGAAGTGGACGTTCGTAGTAATACGGGATGTCCTGGAGAAAAGGGTAAAAGTAGGAGTGGCAATGAGGTCTGCAACTCTGACAATCCAAAAGCCAGTGTTAAGAAGGTTCGGTCAACTTGGTCACTGAGTCATAGTCCAGGGTCGGGTCAATGGTCGCTGCCAGAGAGAGAGAAAAGAAACACTCAGCGTGCACTCTAACCTAGATCAGAATGGTTACCAATTTATCTAATCAGGAAACCTCCCACTGTACCTCAAATTCTCCTCCAAACCTGAAAGAAGAATTAGTCGGGATCACCCGAGGAGTAAACCAACTCATCAGTGGGAATCGGATCCAACTATCATCGCATGATAACTTGACGGAATCCACTCAAGTCACCACACTCCAGAAGGTATGCGCAAGCTTGGCAAGTTTCAGTTCTTTTGAAACTCCCGATATGATTTTTACCCCTAGGACCCAAGTGACCTTGACGAATAATCAACAAATCAAAAGGTCCTAGTCAAGTTCAACCCGTCATTATCTTGATTGCGTTAAACCCACCCGCATGACCCTTGACGAATAATCAACAAAGTCGCACGACTGTCCTAACCAATCCACATATCCATGCGACAGAAAGCATTACAGAGCTACCGCACACTACGCCTCGGCGAATAGCAACGACAAACGTAGCGCGAATACTATGCAATACTAATCCGAAATGACGGAGGGCTACGAATGGTTTCTGGCGAAAACCTTTAACGTAATGAACTTGATATCGTTGAAGGAACTGGATAACTTTTTATAAAAATATAGTGACGAAAACCTTTACTAAAGAGGTCACTCCCGGTGAAGGGATCTCGGCTCTTTCCCCATAGAATGAGGTGCAGGATATTCCAACTGAATACCACGATGCAAAGCAAAAGTAATCGGCTATAGTGAAGCTATTGCCCTGACGCAAACTTCTGTCCAAGGGGTCACTCCCGGTGAAGGGATCTCGGCCCTTGCCTCGTCGACTGAGGAGCAGGATATTCCAAATGAATACCACGATGCAAAACAAAAGCGAACGTCCTTGCAATAACAGCTTTTTGAAAAGTGTTCCAACAACATCAGAATAGGTTTGTTTAAACTTGCATTGATCCGAATCAATGCAGTCCCATCAATTGATCACACCACAAAGAAAGAAAATATACTGACGTACGTATATGCCATCCGCATTCGCCACTGGGTCCCGTCATCACCCGTTAGGTTAGCTAACTAACGGCAGAGCGGGGACTGGACTAGCGCGGATGTAAAACATATACAACATCTACTAATATATATACCAATATATAGTATTTCGCTCAAGGCGTGAAATAATGCAACATCACAGAAATGTACAGCATCACAGAACAATACAGATATCTGGAAGCCCCGGGTTTCACAGAGCCGCTGCTGAAACCCGACGTTCCCCTGGTCGTGTGGATAGCCTGTGCAATGAAAACCTAGACCCCTACGGGCGCGGCAAGTCACCCGCCAAAACCTGAAGCGAGGCAGCCCCCTTCAGCACCGTGAATGGACCACCCAGCACTTCACGGAATCCGGTAACTTGGGCACCCCTTCTGGGTCAACCTGTACCCCCTACGAGTGCGGCGAATAGCCCGCCAATCCTGGACTGAAGCCCCCTTCGTCTCAATGCCCTGAGATGCGGGCCCGTTGCCCTCCAGAACCCGGCTATCCGTGCACCCCACCGCGGGGCAATCCTAGTACAGAAAGTAAAATATACATACACCGGGTACATCGACCGCAACCAGGTCGTGCCCCAAAAGAATAATACAATCTGGCAGTGACGGCAGTCCACATGTCGGACGCTCGCCCCGCAATATCAAATGTACATAATACAACAGCACTGTACTAGCATTGCATCCAGGCTATCCCCACGACCGATCCGCAACATCACAGCATAAACATAGAACATCAACGTGAAAGTCACGTTCGCAAATCCGTCTAACCGGGCTATAGCAGTTAGACCGGATCTACCGATCAAGTGACATTCACGGTCGCAGATATAATGTAAATACTGTGAAATAATGTGTTTAAAATTTTCCGATAGATCAAACAATAAACAAGTGGGCCCCCAAACAAAACTGTAGCACTCACAGAAAACCTGGGCCCAATTTTAATATTCCAAAAACCACATTTTCAACTCAGGAACATTCTGCAAAATTTTGGGAGGATGAACAGTTAACAACGCGGCGGAAGCGCGGCCAAAACAGGGGTTTGGCCGCCCTTCCGCGGCGCTAAGGTGAGTTCATGGTACCATATTTTTACAGTATGCTTAGAATTCCCTGCACATCACTCTGAGACAACCTGAAAAATTTTTGGACTTCAAAAAATTTCGACAGAAACTGATGTGCTAGAAAAATACGGTTTTTGGAAATTTTGGTCGATCGGAAACGCAAACACATCAAACGAAGCTAGGTAAGGTTAATGGCGTGTCTCTGATACCATGTTGCGCCACGGCAGCGCCCCGGCCGTCTTACTTGAGGCCAAATAGCGGAATCAAAATTTTTCCTTACTCGGAAACCGGCGCTACCGCGGACAAAGAAAACCCGGATCGTTTACCATTAACCTAATGCTAGCAATCAAGAGATAGGGTGAGAAGTATACCGAGTGATCCGAGTCCTCCGGTCTTCTCTTCATCATCCCGATCTCCCGCGGAAAGTCTTGGCTCCACATCGTCGCCTCCTCGCCGGAAAGGGCACCACATCGCCTTCGTCTTTTACGGGCTCCCGCCTCAATACCGAGGTAACTCGAGCATGAAGCCGGCAACTCGACATGCTCAAGATATGCTGTAGAATGTGTAATAGATCATGCTAGTCTCATTTGGGGTTTGTGGTTGCCATGATGGAGGAATGGGGTTAGAAAAAATGGTGCTTTCATTTTTCCGAAACAAGAAGAAGAAGGAGATGAAGAATTCCTCCCATAACAAAGATCAACTCTCTCATTCTTTTTCCTCTCTCTAATCTTTTTCCATTTTTATCAAGTGAGAAGAATAAGGTGGAGGAATGAATATATGAAGCATGAAGGGAGGTGAGTGTAGGAGATCCAAGAGGTGACCACATCCTAGACAAGAAAACATCAACCATGCTTCTAACTACTATTCACTCCATAACCTTTCATAATCTCATTTAATGCATCATGGAGCAAAAGAAATGAAAGCTATCATAATCAATATATATGCAATAAAACCCTCCACAAAGTGTTATTTGCAAAACTGCAAATTACCCCCTCCATCGGAAAAGTCCGGCCGGGAAAGAACAAAGGAAAACCGGCCGGAACGGAATGCAAACTGGCAACTCCAGAAAACTGGTCCCGTAATAAATTACAGGAAAAACCCCGATACTGTGCATACACACCCGCATCTGTATTCCGACCGGATACAAATGCAATGAGACAAAATCTACACTGTACTAAATTAGGACCGGCTTAAGCCAAAGCCGGCTAGTAATATCCGTTCAATCCTGATCCGTGCAATACCGCACGTATCTGATCGAACCCTGCCATATACCTGTACGGCTACTAGTACAAACCGTCCGATCCTGATCCGTGCAATACCGCACGTATCTGATCGGACCCTGCCATATCTCCATACGGCCTCTACAGCGTTTTGCCCGAAAGCTGAGTAACTGAATGTGTGGTGGACTCTAAAGACTCGTCAATAGAATGGCTGTGGATTTAACCACTAGCACGTCAGAGGTATAAGCCAATACGTAACGGGCCACCAGCTATTGACCAAAAGGGACGTCGATGAGCGAACTCATCCTGACACCCTACTGAGCCTGTCAGTGACAATATCCGTACAGTCCGGTCCGTTCGTCTATGAGCATCGCATGTCGGGCCTAGGGGGTTGGTAAAAGTCAGACCCCCAAAGGCGGTACAAGTCGTGTCGGAGCGTAGCCCAGAACGCCCTGAGATACTACTGGAATACCTACCAGTAAATCTCCTGCCTCGGCCGAGGGCTTTGCGTAATGGCTCTCCTAGACATAGCGCGACCTCAACCCCAATACCGGGAGAGACGAACCCCTGCAGATCCGCTCACTGCCTCCATGTGGCTCGGGACTGTACCCAACTAAAACCTGTTTGCACGACTCCTTTGAGCCGTGGTAGGGTAGTAATCAAAGCACAGTGGGAACTCACACGAGACAAATGACGATCTCAGGTCGATGAACTAACCTGTACACATGTCACCTGGGAACTGCTATCTGACGTCTGGTATAAGACCAACTAGCAGGTTCCCGGCGAGTCCTGTCCGGTGTACTCATAACCCAATGAGCACCTGTATACATCTTAGGTGAACCAACTGACACCAGTGGCTTGTGAGACCGGCCACCGCCCCTCGTCGGGGTCTCGACTGTATACACTAGTCTACTAATGGAGTATCGATGCCCTGTCTCGAAACTCCTACGACTAGGGACCTTTTAAGGATGTGCTTATAGACTACCGGCTCCCACGTATATGATCGCCATCATACTGCTGGCCGTCAAGCAAGAATCCTAGGGGCTCTATCAACGTGCAATAGCAACATGTCAGGTCACCTAAAGCGGTACACGATGATAAAGATAAACCAGATAGCATACTATCATCTCGAGTAAGACTGTCCTACCGGGATAGGTCCTCCCTCAATCATTGCAATCACGTGCCTGTGATCCAATAATTGACTCTGAGGGCACTATCTCCAACAGAATGGTCAAGTCAGGACAGACTTCGCTTCTTATCCCAAGTAAAACACTTTTACTGGGACGAACCCTATTTGTTCAAGTACTATCCTGACCAGATTATTCGTCGGTGTGTCCCTGACGAGGAATTCAAGAGTGTACTGTCACTTTGCCACGATCAAGCATGTGGCGGGCATTTTGGCCCCAGAAAGACAGCTGAGAAGATCTTGCAATGTGGTTTCTACTAGCCACAACTCTTCAAAGACGCTCATGACTATTGCAAGACTTGCTCCTGGTGCCAACACTTGGGCCGGATATCCCGGAGGAACGAGATGCCGCTCCAACCAATCTTAGTTGTGGAGATTTTCGATGTTTGGGGGATAGATTTCATGGGGCCGTTTCCCAGCTCTTTTAGGAACTTGTACATCCTTCTCGCTGCTGATTACGTCTCTAAATGGGTCGAGGCTGTGCCCAGCCGGACTAACGACAATAAGGTTGTCGTTAGGTTTCTTAAAGAAAACATTTTCTCCCGTTTTGGGCACCCCCGAACGATCATTAGCGACAATGGAAGCCATTTCTGCAACAAGACTTTCGAGGCCTTGATGCGGAAATATTCCATTAATCATAAGCTCTCTACGCCCTACCACCCCCAAACCTGCGGGCAGGCCGAAGTTTCAAATTGGAAAATCAAGCAGATACTGGAGAAGACGGTTTCCATGAACCGTAAGGATTGGTCGTTGAAACTCACTGATGCCCTTTGGGCATTCCGAACCGCTTATAAGATCGATCTTGGCATGTCTCCCTATCGGCTTGTGTACGGAAAAACCTGCCACCTACCTGTCGAAATAGAGCATAGTGCATTTTGGGCGATAAAGGAGTTGAATCTGTCTCTCGAAGATGCGGGCAGCCATCGGAAGCTGCAGTTGAACGAATTAAGCGAGCTTAGGGATGAGGCTTACGATAACGCGGTTGTCGTTAAGAATCGAACGAAGGTGTTTCACGATAAACACCTTTTGCGCAAAACCTTCGTGCCTGGTCAGCAGGTACTTCTTTACGACACCCGGCTACACTTCCATCCAGGAAAGCTCAGATCTCGCTGGAAAGGGCCGTATTTTTTGCGGAATATGTATCCGCATGGCGCTGTGGATTTGGAGAATCCAAAGGACGGTTCATTTTTCAAAGTGAACGGACACCGACTAAAACCGCACCTTAGCGCCGAACCAACAGAGGAGCTCCTGGTCTTACAGGAGCCGGTTTACCCTGCATAATCTTCCTCTGCCTACCACCAAACTTCGGTTATCCAGCCAAGAACAGTGGACACTGTTCCAAATAAGTTTGGGGGTATGTATATACCATTTTGTACATTTTTGTGGATATTCTTTTTCTTTTTCTTAAAACCAAAAACACAAAAAAAAAAAAATAATAATAATAAAAATTGTGTATATCTAACCGACAATTTTGACCCTTCAAATGATCTCTTCATGCAATGACAGTGAGGACACTGTCCAGTTTAAGTTTGGGGGTACGCTCGGTACGCGTTTCTAACCTTCGCATTCATATGTATATCTTGCATCTGCATATTAAAATCTATATAATCCATAAAAATCTAAAATTTTTTCTAAAAATATAAAATCTTTTCTGTCAAGTTAGCTAGTGGGAGGACTCTGATTCAACATTTCGACTGTTTTGTTTGATAAAATAAAAATAACTAAATCTTATTTTTAGATTTTGAAAACCTGAAAGATAACTCTCCTTTGAAGTTAACTATAGCTGATATACGTCTTTATATCACACTACACGTGTCGTGAGTTTTGGAAATTAGATGACAAGTCTTTTTATGTCTAAAAACTTTTAAATGGATAAATGATTTTCTGAGAATCAAATAGGTTTGTTTGGAAATAAGTAATATCTAGAATAGTTTATGAAGTGAGTGAATATGAAGGAATGTTATTGATGCCTTAATTGGAACTAAGTTTGAAAACTAACCCATCTAGAACTTGATTGGAATGATTACACACCGAACCCACTAAACACGTCTTTTATCCAAAAAAATAATTGAACTGCCGGCTATATCTCCGTTCGTATTAAATCATCATGATTTTCAAACTGTCTTTTGTTTGTGGACCTAGGTAACTTGAGTAATTAAGTCCGCTGGGGTGTTTCTACACCTAATGCCCTAAAGCCAACTGGTTTGGGTGCATTGGCCCAAAACTCGCTAAGAAGCCTAGAAAGTTCAGATTAAAACAAAATCAAGCAAGTGTTCTCTCCGAGTTAAAATTCCTAACGGTTCTTTGTGTGAGAATAATCTTGATAAAAGACAGGCTTTTATAAAAAAAATTTAGCGGAGATATGAAGGTTTTATTCTATGATAAAGACTATTGCACGTTCACAGAGGTGTGTATGAAATGAAAACAAGAAAAAGGTGGAGTGAAAAATAAGACCTAGTTTCCTGTTAAGGAAGATAGAAATTCTAAAGTTGAAACTTTACTGGAAAACGAAACTTGAAAAATACTTAACTCTTTATAAAACTTATGTGATCCTTTCAAAATTTTTATCTGGGCTTTATTGTGTGACATGATGACATAAATCGATCCTTCTGGAAACTTAATGACACTCTTTGCACTGCACGTAAAGACATATAAAATCTGTAGTTAAATAAGAAGCGAGGTGTGAAAAATAAGGGTTCGATAGTCTAGACTTAGGATAATAGAATTGTTATTTTCTGAAACAAAACTTTAGGGTTTGAATCTTAGTTATTTCACAAAACTAGCTTGACCGGATTTTGTGGGTAGTATCTGCTAAAAACCCTCAGAAGACAACACTCCTCCTACAAGGGACACCTAGAGGTTTAAAGGCTTGTTGCACATGCTCAGTGCAATCGCGTTCCCTGCGAAAGTGAGGTTAGGAAATTTTTTGTGAATAAATTGGCTTTGCTCGGGACGAGCAAATGATAAGTTTGGGGGTATTTGTTCATATCAGATTTTTGCATTTTTATACCGCCCAATTTTTATCACATTGCATATCGGTAGGTACTCTTGAGCCGTGTTTGCTAGTCAATTGCAGGATACAGTTTCTCGGCTCTAAACGATGAAATTCATGGAAAAAACACGACAAAATCCGGGTTCCTGCCTACCATAGATAAAACACGGATCTCCACTCTTTATCCGTCTGTTGCCACACACCAGTTTAGGAGACAAAATGGCAAATCAAATGTCATTTTCATGCACAAGGCTCAATGGCAGCACAAGATCCAAGAAATCTACGCGGAGCTCGAGAAAATCATAACAAAAATATCCATATCCAATCACCTTTTGATCAACAGAAATTCTGGAAAAATCGTGAAGCAATTCTGAGAAAAATCATATACCAGACTAATGGGCACATAAAACCAGGAAAAACCACCAAAAAATGAAGACCCAATTCCTCTAAAGTGCCTCAGTTCTGCGGCAATAGCAGGCTTAGGCCGCGGAACCGCGGCCGTACTGTGGCGGCAGAAGGTGGGACTTCAGGGTTATTTTGGTCTTTTTATGTAGAGGTGGAATTTTGCCCTATATTTCCAGTTCCCTGCCTATAAATAGCCCAGAGCCTTGTGAAGCCAAAGGTGCATAATCTTGTATTTTTCTAGGTTTTAGAATACTTGTTCTTCTTCCTCTTCTTATCTCTTCTCCATTGAAAAAATTGTAGTGAGCTTTTGTGAGTGAAGAATGATGAATAAAGAAGTTCCTTTTGTTATTATAGTTGTCTTGTTCTCTTATTATTGCTTGTAATTTTCATTTGTTAACTTAGTTGTTGTTATTTCTTGTTGTTTCTTTCTTTTCTCTTTTCCTTTTTCCTTAAACAACCATGACGCTTACGCTTGATCCTTGCCAAGGTGAGGTCGCAAATAGCTAGTTGTTATCTTCTAATCTCCTTCTTTCTATCTTCCTCTTTTGTTTTGTTTTCTTTTCATTATGATGTGTGAGTAGTTTCCATACTTGTTAGGGTAAGATAAGGGAAGTTTGAGAGAAGGAAATCTCTCTCACTCTTTCCTTGCCCAACATCTTAAATCGACTCCCGTTAATTGAACCACAATCCGCTCCTTACGGCACCCTATCCTACATGATAGCGGTGATTCCGTAGTGAGACCGGTTGTGGTTGAATTAACCGGAGGTTATGGCTAAGAGCCAAGAACGGACGGACAAGCACTAAAAGGAAGGACTTAAGCGTTGGAAAGCCTAGCTTATACTCGCAAGTTCCTTCCTAGTCGTGCTAATCCCCGTTGTTGCCGATTACCGTAACACCGATATTAAGAGTGGCAACGAAAGAAGTGAGCGACTCCTAACTCAAACTATCCTAATCCTAACCCTAACAAGCTCTCTTTACATATCATTCTAACACTTAGATAATCACAAACAAATCTGGACTTTCAGACTTAACTCGTTAAAGCACATAGAAAAAGATTCCCATCTCCCTGCGGACGACCCGTACTCAACCGGCTAGCTACAAGCGAAACCGTTTTGATTGCGGTAATTAACTAAACTTGAACACGCAGAATCCCTAACAATCAGTAACATGGACTCAAAACCGGATCTTTGTTAAACATCTAACTAACAACCTAACTAGGAGTTGTTAACTACTCGGTTAGGGGGTTATACCTTTCTTTCTTGAACTCATTCGTCTTCAAGCCTCGATGGTTGTCCGGATCGGCTTCACCCCGTCATCTCCTTGTGCCGAAGATCGATCCACCTGAAAGCTTCTACCTTTGGCTTCTTCTTCGGTCTTTGAAGAAACTAGTTCACTCGGTTTGCTAAACCTTGTGAACTAGAGTGAGTAGAGAAGAGTGTGTTGGGATTTTCTCTATGGTTCTTGGTTCTCAACACATGATACAAGTGAACCATAGACTAAGGAGAGGGAGAGCCAGAGGAAGAAGATGAGAACTGAAGAACAAGAGAGATAATGAAAATGATAGAATGAGAGAAGACTTTTCTTATTTGGCTCTCATAATCCATAACCATCATAACACATCATAGCAATCAAGTATTATGTGATGGTTTAAGCAACAATAGCCATATCATTTCATGCACTCATTTTGCACAAGAGCGCAAGCAAGCAAAAGTCTTTGCCATGAAATGATACCTATTGTTATCATGATGGTCAACTAGTCAAGCCTAGTCAACCGGTCGACAAAGTCAACAAGTCAACAAAGTCAACAAGTCAACAAAGTCAACCCCTTAACAACCATGTCACCATAATACTTAATTAATATAATTGTTAATCATATATGATATTCTCATTAGGGTTGAGCAAAAAGTCAATAGTCAACGGTCAACGGTCAACAACCTTAATGAGAATCTTCTGCCTCTGTCTCTCCGTCAACTGTGCATACACACCCGCATCCGCGTTCCGAGAAACACGGATTCATACTGGATAAAACCAATCCCAAAAGGTACACTGGGATCTGGCTTAAACCATAGCCCGCTAGTGTAAACTGTCCGGACACTGTACGTGCACAAGTGCACGGATGTGACCGAACCCTGTCGCAAAACCATGCGACCTGTCGCAAAACCATGCGACCTCTACTCTTTTGCCTAAAGGCGAATAGCTTTCTGTGTGGGACTCTAAAGACTCGACACTACGCTGGCAGTTGGTTTAACCACAGACCGCAAGCGGCACTAGCTGTGTGTAACGGTCCCCAGGTAGATGCCGACAAGAAGACTGACGAGGCGAAACCCATCTGAACTCCTACTGAGCCTGAATGTGACATTCTCCGTACAGTCCGGTTTGTTCGTCTGATACATCGCATGGCGGGCCTAGGGGCGGTAAACGTCAGTTCCCTAATAGCGGTACAAGTCGTGTCGGAGTGAAGCCCAAAACACCCTGAGATAACACTGGAAGCCTACCAGTATATCTCGTTTTCCCTGGCCAGGGACTACTCGTGTAATGGCTCTCCTAGACATAGCGCGATGTCAACCCCCAATATCAGGAGAGACGAATCCTGTCTAACCGTCACTGCCTCCAAGTGCTTCGGGACTGCACCCAACAACTACCTGTTTGCACGACTCCTTTGAGCCGTGGTAGGGTAGTAATCAAAGTACAGTGGGAACACACTCGAGGCGAAGTGATAGTGTCAAGTCAGCGGACTAAGCTGTACTCATGTCACCTGGGAACTGATAACTGACGATAGGTATAATACCAACGGGTCAGTTCCCTACGAGTCCTGTCCAGTGTACTCATAACCTAACGAGCACCCGCATACTATCTCCAGTACGACGTACTGATGGCTGTGGGACAGACCATCTCCCACACTGGGATGAGAAGCGCATGCGCTAGTCTACTCCGAAGTATCGATGCCCTGTCTCGATAGTCCTGCGACTAGGGACCTACATAAGGATGTGCTTATAGATTACCCAGCCCCCACTAGTGTGACTGCCATCACAACGCTGGTAATCAAGCAAAGATCCTAAGGGCTCCACTAATGCGTATAGGTGATATACTAAAATAAACACATGTATACATTGAAGTAGAAACAAACCAAGTAGCATACTACTATTTTGAGCAAGATTGTATATACAAGGTGAACATCCCAAGCTTCCATTAAGTAATATACAAACTAGTATGATATAGTAATGGCCTCTAGGGCATATACACTAACACTAGAGAGCAACGAGACCGCATCTCATGGCTTTGAGACGGAGGGGGCTTCACTCTGGAATTGGCGGGCTATTCACCGCACTCGTAGAGGGTATAGGTTGACCCAAGGAGGGGTGCTCAAGTTACCGGATTCCGTGAAGTGCTGGGTGGTCCATTCATTTTGATGAAGGGGGCTTCCTCGCTTCAGGTTTTGGCGGGTAACTTGCCGTGCCCGTAGGGGTTTAGGATTTCATTACACAGGCTATCCACACAACCAGGGGAACGTCGGGTTTCAGCAGCGGCTCTATGAAACCCAGGGATCCCAGATTATCTGTATTTTTCTATGATGCTTATTACTCTCTGTAATGTTGCTTTTATCACGCCATGAGCGAATATTATATATTGATATATATATATACTAGTAGATGTTGTATATGTTTTACACCCGCGCGAGTCCAGTCCCCACTCTGTCGTTAGTTAAGTAAGCTAACGGGTGATGACGGGACCCAGTGGCGAATGCGGATGGTATATACGTATATCATATTTTCGTTCTTTTGTGGTGTGATTAATTGATGGGACTGTATTGATTCGGATCAATGAAAGCTAAACAAACCTATTCTGATGTTGTTAGAACATTTTTTTAAAAAAGTTATTGTAAGGGCGTTCTTTTTTGTTTTGCACAGTGGTATTCGGTTATGAATATCCAGCACCTCAGTCGACGAGACAAGGGCCGAGATCCCTTCACCGGGAGTGACCCCTTGGACAGAAGTTTGCGTCAGGGTAATGACTTCACTATAGCCGATTGCCTTTTTGCTTTGCATCGTGGTATTTGTAAGTGCACGGCGGCGCCCCGGCCGTCAATCCGAAGCCAAAATGCGGAAACGATACTTTACTTTAACTTTTGAACCGGCACCACCACGTACAAAGATCCCGGATCGGATCATTAATCTAATCCTAGCTAACTAGAGAAGGGGTAGAGAGATATACCGAGCGATCCGTGTCCTTCGGTCTTCTCATTGTCATCTCGATCTCCCCGCGGAATCTCCGGTCTTTATCTCCTTGTCGGAACGGCACCACATCGCTGGGTTCTTTTACGGGCTCCCACCTCTGGACCGAGGCAACTCGGCCACGAAGTTGGCGAGCCGACATGCCCAAGAAGTGCTGTAGATGAAGTGTAGAACTCTTTTGTCTCAATAGGGTTAAGGAAGTTGCCTTTTTCTGGAGGAATGAGATGATAGCATTTTTTAGATGAACTTGGGGATTTTGCAAGCATGAAGAGAACCAAAAATCCCCATACCAAATTTGGACAGCCCCCAACCAATGTAGCCGGCCCCTCTCTTGAGCCATGAGAGAATGGATGAGTGAGGCAAAGAAAATAATGCAAGAGAGAGAAAAAGGTGATGATGATGAAATATATCATTACAACAAAATCCTCACTCCAAAACCCATCACTCATCTCATCACACAAAGTCAAGCAATCATGAACCATGAAGTCAATGGATGGTGCACCATCATGAAACCGTCATGATGCAAAAGTCTTCTCAATTGTTAATTGCACAATTGGAAATAACCCGCACCACCAAATTTCAGCCAAAGAAAGGAAACAAAGGAAAATGCCCGAAAAGGAATATGCAAACTAGCAACTTCAGAAAACTGATCCCATAATAAATTACAGGAAAACCCCGTGACTGTATATACATACCCGCATTTGTATTCCGACCGAATACAAATGCAAAGAGACAAAATCTACACTGTACAATACTTGGATCTGGCTTAAATCAAAGCCCGCTAGTATTATCCGTCCGATCATGATCCGTGCAATACCGCACGTATCTGATCGAACCATGCCATATCTCCATATGGCTTCTACAGCGTTTCGTCCGAAACTTGAGAAAACGGTCTGTGGGGGACTCTAAAGACTCGTCAACACTTTGGCTGCGGATTTAACCACTAGCACGTCAGAGGTATTAGCCTATACGTAACGGGCTACCAGGTATTGACCAAAAGGGACGTCGATGAGCGAACTCATCCTGACACCCTACTGAGCCTGTCAGTGACAATATTCGTACAGTCCGGTCCGTTCGTCTATGAGCATCGCATGGCGGGCCTAGGGGGTTGGTAAAAATCAGACCCCCAAAAGCGGTACAAGTCGTGTCGGAGTGTAGCCCAGAAAACCCTGAGATACTACTGGAATACCTAACAGTAAATCTCCTGCCTTAGCCAAGGACTTCGTGTAATGGCTCTCCTAGACACACCGCGACCTCACCCACAATACCGGGAGAGACGAACCCCTACAGATCCGCTCACTGCCTCCATGTGGCTCGGGACTGTACCCAACTAAAACCTGTTTGCACGTCTCCTTTGAGCTTGGTAGGGTAGTAATCAAAGTACGGTGGGAACTCACACGAGACAAATGACGATCTCAGGTCGATGAACTAACCTGTACACATGTCACCAGGAAACTGCTATCTGACGTCAGGTATAAGACCAACTAGCATGTTCCCGGCGAGTCCTGTCCGGTGTACTCATAACCCAATGAGCACCTGTATACATCTTAGGTGAACCAACTGACACCAGTAGCTTTTGAGACCGGCCACCGCCCCTCGTCGGAGTCTCGACTCTATACACTAGTCTACTCTGGAGTATCGATGCCCTGTCTCGAAACTCCCACGACTAGGGACCTTTTAAGGATGTGCTTATAGACCCCAGCTCCCACGTATATGATCGCCCTCATACTCCTGGCTGTTAAGCAAGAATCCTAAGGGCTCTATCAACGCGAAATAGTGACCTGTAAGGTCACCTAAAGCATTACACGATGATAAAGATAAACCAGATAGCATAGTATCATCTTGAGTAAGACTGTCCTATCGGGATAGGTCCTCCATCAATCATTGCAATCACGTGGCTGTGGTCCAATAATTGAGTCTGAGGGCACTATCTCCAACAATCTCTCACTTGCACTCAAGGCTAATTATTGCGATGTCGCAAACTCACAGCCCGTGTGATACCGAACATCCAACTCCTCAACTAGTCAGTCTAACAAAACCCGTTTGCGAAACTATTGCGTTCAAGGAATAGCCTCAGTGAGTGGATTCGCTTTAATGTTTCTTTCTATGTCTCTTTATATCTCAAGTTCGCGGAGAAAGCCATCTCCCGAAATGAGCAATACCTGTCTTAGAGTATGTCTGGATATCTGATGGGACTTAGTTCATAAATAAACTCCAAATCCAAACTTCTCAGACTGTATCGTCAACTGAACTTAATCAGTATCCTACGCCATGTCTCCCTCAGTATCTACCTGGACCACCTTTCCAAATACTGCCCCTCGTCAGAGGGAAAACTATAACTCTGACAGTCACTCTGTCATCCAGGTCACCTTGGAAGCCTGGAATGATAACCGTCTCCCGAATGAGGCTGTCGTTATCATATCTCTAGAACATCCATTTATGTTCTAAAACTGCTTCCTAATGTTTCTCCACGACTGGATTAATATCAACTAATTGCATCTATTGCAAAAACAATATCTGGTGTGGTACTTGACATCTCATGATTGACTCAACTGCCTGAGCAAGTGATCTGCCAATCATGCACATCCCTCTCCCCTTTAGTCTGTAAAACACCTTTAGAGAGGGTGACTCCATCACCTGCAGGTACACTACCGTGCCAGGAGTCATCTATTCTAAAACACCTTTAGAATGCTGTCTAAGTACCCAGATTGGGAAACTACCCAAATCTAGATCTAAAACCAGAGATCTAGTAACCAGAATGTCTGATATAATATCCAAGTCCCTTTGTGGAGAAACTACTGTGTGACAACCAAAGTATAACCGATCGTAGTATATGAATTTCACTTCCTACTCTGTGTATGTCATCCAAATACCAGGATATCACACGCTACCACCTTCTTAACAGATCCATCCCCTATTCTGATGAAGTCAAACCTATGACTGTCATATCAGAAATACATGATCTATCTCCGCTATATCTGCTTTAGTCTATAAATAGACATAAGCCTCTTGTCCACCATGCTTCCACTGCTTCCACTGACTACGACAACCCTCTGGCAGAGTCATATAAACGTACACTTCTAAAGCTAGTTCAGAACGACGCTATATTCATCCTCCTGCCGGGACTCACAGTCTGGAACAACAGTAATGGCAAGTCTGGGTAAACAAAAACCTCCCTGTCACCGTCCTTGAAGCTACCGGAGTACCACTCGGGTGCCTGAGGTTACCCACCATATCTGCGGAGTGGCCAATGGAATGTCAAACCAGATTGAATCTTTAGGTTTTTATCAAATGTTTAGTAATCGTTTGCGGTTCTGGAATCACTTCCAGTTCTAACATACGATGGTTTTGTCCAATGGAAGTGGACGTTCGTAGTAATACGGGGTGTTCTGGAGAAAAGGGCAAAAGTATGAGTGGCAATGAGGTATGCAACTCTGACAATCCAAAAGCCAGTGTTTAAGATGGTTCGGTTAATCTTGGTCACTGAGTCATAGTCAAGGGTTGGGTCATGGTCGCTGCCAAAGAGAGAGAGAAAAGAAACACTCAGCGTGCACTCTAACCTAGATCAGAATGGTTACCAATTTATCTAATCAGGAAACCTCCCACTGTACCGTCAAATTCTCCTCCAAAGCTGAAAGAAGAATTAGTCGGGATCACCCGAGGAGTAAACCAACTCATCAGTAGGAATCGGGATCCAACTATCATCGCATGCTAACGTGATGGAATCCACTCACGCTATCATACTCCAGAAGGTATGCGCATACTTGGCAAGTTTCAGTTTCTTTAGAAACTCCCGATGTGATTTTTACCCCATGCTCTTATGACCTTGACTTTGGCCAACAAATCCTAAGTCACATGTCAAGTTCTACCCATCATTCTCCAGGTTGATTTGAACCCACACGTACTTACCCTTGACTTTGGCCAACAAGGCAGTACGACTATCCCAAACCAACGCATCTATCTATGCTGCATATGAATACCCAATAGCTACCAAACACTGTGCCTTGATTTTGGCCAACAAACACGGCTTGAATACTATTGACTATCCATATGAAACGACGGAGGGCTATGAATGGTTTTTGGCGAAAACCTTTAACGTAATGAACTTGATATAGTTGAAGGAACCGGATAGCTTTATAAAAATATAGTGACGTAAACCTTTGCTAAAGAGGTCACTCCCGGTGAAGGGATCTCGGCTCTTTCCCCTTAGAATGAGGTGCAGGATATTCCAACTGAATACCACGATGCAAAGAAAAAGTAAACGACTATAGTGAAGTTTTTGCCCTGACGCAAACTTCTGTCTAAGGGTCACTCCCGGTGAAGGGATCTGGGCTCTTGCCTCGTCGACTGAGGTGCAGGATATTCCAACTGAATATCACTATGCAAAACAAAAGTGTACGTCCGTGCAATAACAGCTTTTTGAAAAATGTTCCAACAACATCAGAATAGGTTTGTTTAGCTTGCATTGATCCGAATCAATGCAGTCCCATCAGTTGATCACACCAATAAAGAACGAAAATAATGATGTACGTATATGCCATCCGCATTCGCCACTGGGTCCCGTCATTACCCGTTAGGTTACTTAACTAACGACAGAGCGGGGACTGGACTAGCGCGGATGCAAAACATATACAACATCTACCAGTATATATATCAATATATAATATTCACTCAAGGCGTGATAAAATGCAACATCACAGAAATTGTTAGTGTATATGCCCTAGGGGCCATTATTGTATCATACTAGCATATATATTACTTAATGGAAGCTTGGGATATTCACAGTTGTAAATAACAGTCTTGCTAAACATAGTAGTATGCTACTTGGTTTGAGTCTACTTTAATATGTGCATATGTTTCTTATAACGTATCACTTATACATATTACTAGAGCCCATAGGATCTTTGCTTGATTACCAGCGTCATGATGGCAGTCACACTAGTGGGGGCTAGGTAGTCTGTAAGCAACATCCTATATAGGTCCCTGGTCATTGGATTATCGAGATAGGGCATCGATATTCCGGAGTACACTAAGTGTATATGCTTCTCATCCCAGTTAGGGAGATGGTCTGTCCCACAGCCATCAGTACGTCGTACTAGAGATAGTATACAGGTGCTCGTTAGGTTACAGGTACACCGGACAGGACTCGCCGGGGAACTGATTGGTTGGAATTATACCCATCGTCAGTTAAAAGTTCCCAGGTGACATGAGTACAGCATAGTCCACAGACTTGACACTGCTACTTCGCCTCGAGTGTGTCCCACTGTTCTTAGATTGCTACCCTACCACGGCTCAAAGGAGTCGTGCAAACAGGTAGCAGTTGGGTGCAGTCCCGAGCACTTGGAGGCAGTGGCAGTTAGATAGGATTCGTCTCTCCCGGTATTGGGAGTTGATATCGCACTGTGTCAGAGAGCCATTACGCAAAGTCCCTGGCCAGGGCAAGCGAGATATACTGGTAGGTTCCAGTAGCTTCTCAGGGCGTAATGGGCTTCGCTCCGACACGACTTATACAGCTATTAGGGGACTGACGCTTGCCGCCCCCTAGGCTTGATATGCGATAGTCTTAGACGAACAGACCGGACTGTACGGAGATTGTCACATCAGGCTCAGTGTGAGTTCGGATGATTTACCTCATAGGCCTTCTTATCGACATCTACCTGGGGACCGTTACGTACAGCTAGTGCCGCTTACGGTCTGTGGTTAAACCCACTGCCAGCGTAGTGTCGAGTCTTTAGAGTCCCACACAGAGAGTTTCCCTGCTCCAGGCGAAACGATATAGAGGTCGTATGGTTTTACGACAAGGGTTCGAACACGTACGTGTGTTTACGCACGTACGAGTTTTTCGGACAGTTTTTACTAGCCGGCTTTGGTTTAAGCCAGGTTCTAGTATCGGGTTATTGGATTTATACAGTCTAAAGTTTTTCCGTGTTTTCACGGATTGGAGGGGCGTTCTCGTAATTTGTCGGGAAGGTTCTAGAAGAGTGGTGACTAAGGGGTTAAGGTGGCATGAGCATTAATTTCTTAATGACTCATTTGTATGATTCATGCTTTGTATTAAATGATTCATTAATGAGTTAGTGAGTAATATGATGAATCAAACTAGATGAATGAATCTAACCATGATGATAAATCATTTATATTATTTATTGTTATGGTTGATATACTCATATGAGTTCATTATTCTTTTCATTATCATTCTCACCTTTTCTCTCCTCAAGCTCACTCTCTCTTGAAACCCTAACCCTAACCTCTCATGTGTTGAGATCAAGGGTTAGATAGACTAAAATATCCATAACCTCACTCTATATCCTCTAGGTAGCTTAGATTAGCACTTTAAGCAACCTAGTTATCTCAAGTTTGAGATTAAGCTTGGCGTAGGAGCTTTCGGGTGGATCGTCTTTGATTTGAGGAGGCCGTGAAGTTGCCGATGTTCCAAGGAGCCTCCGAGGAGTGGAGGACAGCGATGAAGACCCGAAGGACACGGTTCTTGAGGTATAATCATTTCACATAGTAGTTTAGAACTTCTATGATTGTTGTTAGTTATCGTTTAGCTTCGATTCATGCGGTTAGTCGATGTTTAAGCAAAGAACAAGATCCTTTTTCATATTTCCTCCTCCCCTCAAGTAGTATGGTGTTGCACATCGACTTACAGTGGTATCAGAGCCTCGCTAAACAATAAATAACTCACTTGCAAAATTGTATGAATTTCGAACGGGAAAAACAAACCGGAAAACCCTGATATCATGAGTTTTCTGTCGATTTTTAAATGAGGTCCAAAAATTTTTCAGGGACCTTCAGAAAGCCTTAAATGATAGTATAAGAACACCCAAGAAATTTGGGCTCATGAATCGGCCAAAGCGCCGTGGAACCGCGGCCGTTCCCACCGATCCGCCGCGATTCCGCCGCGCTTTGGACAATTCATCAGCCCAATTTTCCTGTGTGGGTACTCTGTGATATTTGGTATTTTCTGGAATTTTTTAATTTTTGCTCAGGTTTTAGATTTACAGAGAAGTATTGGAGCAAAATTAAATGTGTTTAATCGATCGAAATTATACGGTATTTGCTTGTTGGATTATATCTGTGTTTGTATAATGTGTTCGTAAACCTCCCCTAACTGCTAGTATGTCGGTTGGCAGGGGGTTGCATATTTCTGTAATGGATTTTATCTATTTGTGTATATGAACTGTGTTGGACTGTTGTGATGTATAGCCGGGGTTATGTGATGAGTTATTATTTAATTCATTTGATGTAAATGTAATTTGTTGTAATATTATTTTGCGGGGAACATCCAGGTTGCGGTTGTAGCCACCGTTGTATTATTTCATTTTACTGTTTTTTGCTCCTAGGAAGACCCAAGGCGGGGTGCACAAACTGCCGGGAGGGTAGTTTGCCGTACCCGTAGGGGTCTTAGGTGGGGTAATGGCTATTCATCACAACTGTGTAATCCGTCTTTTGTTGCAGGCTCAAAACAAATACGGATTGCTTGCAAATCCAATAAAGTTCATCTGTGATCTGGAATGAATATTATTGCGTCTGACGAATGTACAATATCTATATATGATAGCTATTTAGACGTCACTTATGTTTTACACCCGCGCTAGCCCAGCCCCCGCTCTGTCGTTAGTTAAGTAACCTAACAGGTGATGACGGGACCCCGTGGCGAATGCGGATGGCATAAGAGGACGTTGTATTTTCGTTGTTTTCTGCAATGATAGGTTAATGATGGGACGCATTATTTTTAATGCAAAGAAAATAAACCAAAGCTTAATCGTTGGAACAAATTTTAAAGAAACCACTCGGTTATTTTAAAAGAGCAGAATTTTTAATTGCGGAGCCTTAACCACTCCTTTTAAAAAGCTATCAGGTTCCATCGATTATATCAAGTTCACTACGTTCACGGTTTCGCCAAAACCAGTCGTAGCCCTCCGTCATTTCTTATGGATGGTCAGTAGTATTTAAGCTATGTATTTTGACCAACGCCAAGGCATAGTGTTTGGTAGCTGCTGGGTATTCATTTGTTGCATAGATAGATGAGTTAGTTTGGGACAGTCGTATTATCATTTTGGCCAATGTCAAGGATATATACGGATGGGTTCAAATTAACCTGGATAATGATGGGTAGAACTTGACATGTGAGTTATGACATTTTGACCAACGCCAAGGTCATAAGAGCATGGGGCAAAAATATACATCAGGAATTTCTAAAGAAATTGAAATTTGCAGAGAGATGCATACCATTCTGGAGTTTGATGAATGTTGGTAGGATTCCTTCAACATTATCATACGATGATATTTTGGATCCCGATCCTAGTGTGAGTATATACTACTTATCAGGAGATTCGTCACTTAACGATCAATGCTATAAACCAAGTAGGTGCCTAGAAAGGTATCAGCGGGGTTACGCCACCAGAGAAAAGAGGTTATTTAATTAAGGAACTTCATGAAAGCGTTGGAAAACCTCCCTCGAAGTATCGACACTGGCCTGGCTGAACGGTTAAGCAAGTATTGTACGGTGAGAATTGTCCTGGCTAATTCTTCTTTTATGGTTTGAGGAAGGATTCGAGAAACAGTGGGAGCCATCCTGTTTAGATAAACTTAAAACCAATCTAAACTTGCAACAGCATCATGCTAAATTGTTTTCTTCTCTCTCTCTTAATTGCAGCGACCTTGTGACCACACATAAGTTACATCTAGATAATAATTTGACTGAATCTGACTTATATGACTGGCAGAAGTCTGTCCAGATGTCCATTGCCTATGACAAGCTGGACCACCCTATTACTACTCAAGATCCCGCCGTCCCAGGTCCAGTTTCCACTGTCGCGGATATGGATATCCGTCAGAAAAGGGAAAAAGATAAAGCAAAAGCCAAGTGCCTCGTGTTAGCTTCAGTTGATGGTGTATACCAGAAGCAGCACGAGAAGATGGACTTAGTTTCCATCTTTCTCCATAACAAAGATTTATATGGAGAGCAATCTCATATCACGAGATATGAAACCTCGAACGAATTAATTCAAGCCAGATTGGCTGACGGGTCATCTGTAGGGGACAACGTCCTTACAATGACTAGCTATATTGATGAGCTCGAGGACCTGGAGACCACGTTGCAGAACGAGTCAAGTACTGACTTGATTCTACAGTCTCTACCTTCTACCCTGAAAGAAACCAGGGAAGTAGAAGGAAAGAGAAGGGCAAAAGTTTCGGGACTTAAAATAGTAAAAGAAGGACGTTCCTATTATAGGATTGGGCATAGGCAGAATGATTGCAGGGCTTTAGAAGCCAGTAGCCAAGATACAAAGCATGTTGTGGCTTCAGCCTCAAGTGTATTTGTTATTGAGAACTGTTTGTCAATTAACTCTACTTCCTGGGTATTAGATACCGGAGCAGGATCTCATATCTGTAATTCATTACATGCTTTGAGAAACCGTAAAGTTATAAAGGTAGGCGATTGGTCTCTCAAAGTTGCAAACGGAATGACAGTGAATGCTGAATCCGTAGGAGAATATCGCCTAGGTTTGACAAGTGGGCAGATATTGATTTTATGTAACTGACTGTATGTACCTAGTATGACTTGTAATATCATATCAGTGTCCTCACATTCAAGAGAGGGATATAATTTTACATTCGAAAGCGATGTAGTAAACATCCACCTAAATCAAGTTCTGATTGGGTCAGGTACATTAGATATTGGCATATACGTATTAAGTCAAGCACAGGTTTTCAATATCCAGAATACACTTAAAAGAAAGTCTCCGGAATTAAATCAGGCTTTCTTATGGCATTGTAGACTAGGTCACATCAATGAAAGAAGGTTAACTAAGTTACATAGAGAAGGATATTTGAATCCGTTTGAATATCAATCTTATGCTACTTGTGAATCTTGTCTCATAGGAAAGATGATAAAGACTCCGTTTTCTGGACATAGGGTAAGAGCAAGCGAGCTCTTGGGACTCGTACACAGTGACGTATGCGGTCCAATGTCTACATATGCGCGAGGTGGTTATTCCTACTTCATTACTTTTACGGATGATTTCTCTAGATATGGATATATCTTCTTAATGAAGCATAAATCCGAGGCTTTTGAGAAATTTCAAGAATACAAGAATGAAGTGGAAAAACAAACCGGCAAAAGTATCAAGACACTGAGATCTGATCGAGGTGGTGAATACTTAAGCACCGAGTTCCTGGGTTACTTAAAAGAGAATGGAATTCTCTCTCAGCTTACTCCTCCATACACACCACAACACAACGGTGTATCAGAAAGGAGGAATCGAACCCTATTGGATATGGTTCGTTCCATGATGAGTAACGCTGAGTTACCGCGATCATTCTGGGGATATCCACTAGAATCAACTGCATATCTTTTGAACCTAGTTCCTACCAAGACTGTGCCCACAACACCATATCAGATGTGGAGTGGGAAGAAACCATATCTTCAGTATCTAAAGATTTGGGGATGTCCGGCTTTTGTTAAAAAGCAGCATGCGGACAAGCTCGAGGCACGATCAGTACATTGTAAGTTTGTGGGATATCCAAAGAACTCCAAGGGGTATCTATTCTATTACACAGAGGAACAAAAAGTTTTTGTTTCTCGTCATGCTCACTTTTTGGAACATCAGTTTTTAGAAAAAGGAACAAGTGAGAGCGTAGTAGAACTGGAAGAAATTCCAGAACCACAAGCTGTTACTGAAAGTATGGTAGAACCAGAGGTTTCAGAGGAAAGGGACATCCCGACGCCACTCCGCAGGAGTAGTAGGCAGTCTCATCCGCCCGAGAGATACTACGGTTTTCTCATAGACGGGGATAGAGAGGATTGCACTATTGATTATGATGAGCCTACTAGCTTCCAGCAAGCCATTCAGAGCGGTGACTCGGTAAAATGGCTAGATGCAATGCGGACCGAAATAGAGTCCATGTACACCAACAAAGTATGGACTTTGGACATTGCTCCAGATGGGGTAAAACCCGTAGGATGCAAATGGATCTTCAAAAAGAAGATTGGTGTAGATAGACAGGTTGAAACCTATAAGGCTAGACTTGTTGCAAAGGGTTTCCGTCAAAGACCTGGTTTGGACTATGACGAAACATTTTCTCCAGTGGCTATGCTTAAATCTATTCGGGTCCTTCTTGCTATTACTGCCTTCCACGATTATGAAATATGGCAGATGGACGTTAAGACGGCATTTCTAAATGGAAATTTGGAAGAAAGCGTCTATATGGATCAACCAGAAGGATTCATTCAGAGTGGGAGCAGCGGTAAAGTATGCAAGTTGCTTAAGTCCATTTATGGACTAAAGCAGGCATCACGGAGTTGGAACATCTGTTTCGATGATGCTGTCAAAGAATTTGACTTTATAAAAAATCCAGATGAACCATGCATATACAGTAAGATTGTAGGGAGAGCTGTGGTATTCCTCGTCTTGTACGTGGATGACATTCTCCTAATAGGAAATGATATTCCTATGTTACAGTCAGTCAAAAGATTCTTGTCACATAAATTCTCCATGAAAGACCTGGGTGATGCCACCTACATTCTGGGAATCCGGATCTATCGTGATAGATCAAAGAGGATGTTGGGACTTTCGCAGTCCACGTACATAGACACCATAGTGAAGAGATTCAGTATGGATGATTCTAAGCGCGGTAACCTACCGGCTTGTCATGGAATCACCCTCTCCAAAGAGATATCTCCCAAGACTGATTTGGAAAGGGATCGCATGTCGATTATACCCTACGCTTCTGCGGTAGGCTCTGTAATGTATGCGATGTTATGTACCAGACCGGATGTAGCATACGCATTGAGCGTAGTAAGCCGGTATCAAGCAAACCCAGGGGAGAAGCACTGGATAGCAGTAAAGAACATTCTCAAGTACCTGAGGAGGACTAAAGAGATGTTCTTAGTGTATGGCGGAAAAGACCTACAGATGGAGGCCTTTGCCGACTCTGGCTTCCAGAGTGACAAAGATGACTCCAAGTCCATGTCGGGTTATGTCTTTACCTTCAATGGAGGGGCGGTCTGTTGGAAGAGTTCCAAACAGGAGACCGTTGCTGACTCAACGATGGAAGCAGAGTACATAGCTGCTTGCGATGCCGCAAAAGCAGCAGTCTGGATGAAGAAGTTCCTTACAGAACTTCAGGTGGCTCTTTCCGGTGTTGGTCCAATACCTCTGTATTGTGACAACAACGGCGCTATAGCTTTAGCGAAGGAACCCAGGTCCCATCAGAAGTCCAGACACATCTTAAGGCAGTATCACCTGATCAAGGAGATCATAGATCGCCGGGAGATCGAGGTGAAGAAAGTAAAGACGGAGGATAACATTGCTGATCCATTCACAAAGGCCATTCCTCAGACGCAGTTCGAGAGGCTATTCGAGATGATAGGTGTACGATATGCCAGCTCATGGCCCTAGTGCAAGTGGGAGATTGTTAGTGTATATGCCCTAGGGGCCATTATTGTATCATACTAGCATGTATATTACTTAATGGAAGCTTGGGATTTTCACAGTTGTAAATAACAGTCTTGCTAAACATAGTAATATGCTACTTGGTTTGAGTCTACTTTAATATGTGCATATGTTTCTTGTAACGTATCACTTATACATATTAGTAGAGCCCATAGGATCTTTGCTTGATTACCAGCGTCGTGATGGCAGTCACACTAGTGGGGGCTGGGTAGTCTATAAGCAACATCCTATATAGGTCCCTGGTCGTTGGATTAGCGAGATAGGGCATCGATATTCCGGAGTAGACTAAGTGTATACGCTTCTCATCCCAGTTGGGGAGATGGTCTGTCCCACAGCCATCAGTACGCCGTCCTAGAGATAGTATACAGGTGCTCGTTAGGTTACGGGTACACCGGACAGGACTCGCCGGGGAACTGATTGGTTGGTATTATACCCATCGTCAGTTAACAGTTCCCAGGTGACATGAGTACAGCATAGTCCGCAGAGTTGACACTAGTACTTCGCCTCGAGTGTGTCCCACTTTTCTTAGATTTCTACTCTACCACGGCTCAAAGGAGTCATGCAAACAGGTAGCAGTTGGGTGTAGTCCCGAGAACTTGGAGGCAGTGGCGGTTAGATAGGATTCGTCTCTCCCGGTATTGGGAGTTGATATCGCACTGTGTCAGAGAGCCATTACGCAAAGTCCCTGGCCAGGGAAAGCGAGATATACTGGAAGGTTCCAGTAGCTTCTCAGGGCGTAATGGGCTTCGCTCCGACACGACTTATACAGCTATTAGGGGACTGACGCTTTCCGCCCCTAGGCTTGATATGCGATAGTCTTAGACGAACAGACCGGACTGTACGGAGATTGTCACATCAGGCTCAGTGGGAGTTCGGTTGATTTACCTCATCGGCCTTCTTATCGACATCTACCTGGGGACCGTTACGTACAGCTAGTGCCGCTTACGGTCTGTGGTTAAACCCACTACCAACGTAGTGTCGAGTCTTTAGAGTCCCACACAGAGAGTTTCCCTGCTCCAGGCGAAACGATATAGTGGCCGTATGGTTTTACGACAAGGGTTCGAACGCGTACGTGTGTTTACGCACGTACGAGTTTTTCGGACAGTTTTTACTAGCCGGCTTTGGTTTAAGCCAGATTCTAGTATCGGGTTATTAGATTTATACAGTCTAAAGTTTTTCTGTGTTTTCACGGATTGGAGGGGCGTTCTCGTAATTTTTCGGGAAGGTTCTAGAAGAGTGATGACTAAGGGGTTAAGGTGGCATGAGCATTAATTGCTTAATGACTCATTTGTGTGATTCATGCTTTGTATTAAATGATTCATTAATGAGTTAGTGAGTCATATGATGAATCACACTAGATGAATGAATCTAATCATAATGATAAATCATTTATATTATTTATTTGATTTATTGTTATGGTTGATATATTCATATAAGTTCATTATTCTTTTCATTATCATTCTCACCTTCTCTCTCTTCAAGCTCACTCTCTCTTGAAACCCTAACCCTAACCTCTCATGTGTTGAGATCAAGGGTTAGATAGACTAAAATATCCATAACCTCACTCTATATCCTCTAGGCAGCTTAGATTAGCACTTTAAGCAACCTAGTTATCTCAAGTTTGAGATTAAGCTTGGCGTAGGAGCTTTCGGGTGGATCGTCTTTGATTTGAGGATGCCGTGAAGTTGCCGATGTTCCAGGGAGCCTATGAGGAGTGGAGGACAGCGATGAAGACCCGAAGGACACGGTTCTTGAGGTATAATCATTTCACATAGTAGTTTAGAACTTCTATGATTGTTGTTCGTTATCGTTTAGCTTCGATATATGCGGTTAGTCGATGTTTAAGCAAAGAACAAGATCGTTTTTCATATTTCCGCCTCCCCACAAGTCGTGGGGTGTTGCACATCGACTTACATAAATATAATAAGCATCATAGAACAATACAGATATCTGGGATCCCCGGGTTTCACAGAGCCGCTACTGAAACCCGACGGTCCCCTGGTCGTGTGGATAACCTGTGCAATGAAATCCTAGACCCCTACGGGCGCGGCAAGTTACCCACCAAAATCTAAAGCGGGGCAGCCCCCTTCAACAATATGAATGGACCACCCAGCACTTCACGGAATCCGGTAACTTGGGCACCCCTCCTTAGGTCAACCTGTACCCCTATGAGTGCGGCGAACAGCCCACCAATTCTAGAGTGAAACCCCCTCCGTCTCAACGCCATGAGACGCGGGCGCGTTGCCCTCTAGAATTTGGCTATCCGTACACCCCTCCGTGGGGCAATCCTAGTACAGAAAGTAAAATATACATATAACGGGTACATCGACCTTAGCCCGGTTGTGCCCCAAAAGAATAATATACAAACTGGCAGTGACGGCAGTCCACATGTCGGACGCTCGCCCCGCAATATCAAATGTACATAAATAACCAAACTGTACTAACATTGGATCTAGGCTATCCTCCACGACAATCCGCAATATCACAGCACAACACAGAACATCAACGTGAATGTCACGTTCGCAAATCCGTCTAAAAGGGCTATAGCAGTTAGACAGGATTTACCGATCAAATGACATTCACGGTCGCAGATATAATGTAAATACTGTGAACTAACATGTTTAAAATTTTCGATCGACTAAATTTACCGAAGTGGGCCCCAAGCACTACTGTAGCACTCAAAGAAAATCTGGGCCCAAAAAGAATATACCAGAAACCACATTTTCAAGTCATAAAGCCACTGGAAAATTTTGGTACGGCGTTGACTTATTTCCACCGCGGAACCACGGCCAAAACAGGGTTTTGGCCGCGTTTCCGCGGTCATACTGTAGCATCACCTAACCAAAATCTTGCAGAATGCTTAAAATTCCCTGCACGTATTTCTGAAATGTACTGAAAAAAATTTTGAGCTAAAAAAAATCGACAGAAACTGATACAATAGAAATTGTGGTTTTTGGAAATTTGTTCGATCGAAACTTATATTAGAGCAAGCTAGACTGGGTTAATGGCCTGGCTCTGATACCAGTGTAAGTGCACGGCGGCGTCCCGGCCGTCAATCCGAGGCCAAAATGCGGAAACGATACTTCACTTTAACTATTGAACCGGCACCACCGCACACAAAGATCCCGGATCGGACCATTAATCTAATCCTAGCTAACTAGAGAACGGGTAGAGAGATATACCGAGCGATCTGTGTCCTTCGGTCTTCTCGTCGTCGTCCCGATCTCCCCGCGGAATCTCCGGTCTTCATCTCCTCGTCGGAAGGGCACCACATCGCCGGGTTCTTTTACGGGCTCCCACCTTTGGACAGAGGCAACTCGGGCACGAAGTTGGCGAGCCGACGTGGCCAAGAAGTGCTGTAGATGAAGTGTAGAACTCTTTTGTCTCAATGGGGTTAAGGAAGTTGCCTTTTTATGGAGGAATGAGATGATAGCATTTTTGAGATGAACTTGGGGATTTTTGCAAGCATGGAGAGAACCAAAAATCCCCATACCAAATTTGGACAGCCCCCAACCAATGTGGCCGGCCCCTCTCTTGAGCCATGAGAGAATGGATGAGTGAGGCAAAGAAAATAATGCAAAAGAGAGAAAAAGGTGATGATGATGAAATATATCATTACAACAAAATCCTCACTCCAAAACCCATCACTCATCTCATCACACAAAGTCAAGCGATCATGAACCATGAAGTCAATGGATGGTGCACCATCATGAAACCATCATGATGCAAAAGTCTTCTTAATTGTTAATTGCACAATTGCAAATAACCTCCTCCACCAAATTTCAGCCAAAGAAAGGAAACAAAAGAAAATGGCCGAAAAGGAATGCAAACTGGCAACTTCAGAAGACTGATCCCATAATAAATTACAGGAAAATCCTGCGACTGTATATACATACCCGCATTTGTATTCCGACCGAATACAAATGTAAAGAGAAAAATCTACACTGTACAATACTAGGATCCGGCTTAAACCAAACCCCGCTAGTATTATCCGACCGTTCATGATCCGTGCAATACCGCACGTATCTGATCGAACCCTGCCATATCTCCATACGGCCTCTACAGCGTTTCGCCCGAAACTTGAGAAAACGGTCTGTGGGGGACTCTAAAGACTCGTCAACACTTTGGCTGTGGATTTAACCACTAGCACGTCAGAGTTATTAGCCTATACGTAACGGGCTACCAGGTATTGACCAAAAGGGACATCGATGAGCGAACTCATCCTGACACCCTACTGAGCCTGTCAGTGACAATATCCGTGCAGTCCGGTCCGTTCGTCAATGAGCATCGCATGGCGGGCCTAAGGGGTTGGTAAAAGTTAGAGCCCTAAAAGCGGTACAAGTCGTGTCGGAGTATAGCCCAGAACACCCTGAGATACTACTGGAATACCTACCAGTAAATCTCCTGCCTTGGCCAAGGGCTTCGTGTAATGGCTCTCCTAGACACAGCGCGACCTCACCCCCAATACCGCGAGAGACGAACCCCTGCAGATTCGCTCACAGCCTCCATGTGGCTCGGGACTGTACCCAACTAAAACCTGTTTGCACGTCTCCTTTGAGCATGGTAGGGTAGGAATCAAAGTACAGTGGGAACTCACACGAGACAAATGACAATCTCAGGTCGATGAACTAACCTGTACACATGTCACCAGGGAACTGCTATCTGACGTCAGGTATAAGACCAACTAGCATGTTCCCGGCGAGTCCTGTCCGGTGTACTCATAACCCAATGAGCACCTGTATACATCTTAGGTGAACCAACTGACACTAGTGGCTTGTGAGACCGGACACCACCCCTCGTCGTGGTCTCGACTGTATACACTAGTCTACTCTGGAGTATCGATGCCCTGTCTCGAAACTCCCATGACTAGGGACCTTTTAAGGATGTGCTTATAGACCCCAGCTCCCACGTCTATGATCGCCCTCATACTGCTGGATGTCAAGCAAGAATCCTAAGGGCTCTATCAATGCGCAATAGTGACCTGTAAGGTCACCTAAAGCTGTACACGATGATAAAGATAAACAAGATAGCATACTATCATCTTGAGTAAGACTGTCTTATCGGGATAAGTCCTCCATCAATCATTGCAATCACGTGCCTGTGATCCAATAATTGACTCTTAGGGCACTATCTCGAACAGTATTCAGTTGGAATAGCCTGCACCTCATTCTACGGGGAAAGTGCCGAGATCCCTTCACCGGGAGTGACCTCTTTAGCAAAGGTTTTCGCCACTATATTTATAAAAAACTATCCGGTTCCTTCAACGATATCAAGTTCATTACGTTAAAGGTTTTTCACCAAAAACCATGCGTAGCCCTCCGTCATTTCAGACAGGTAGCACTTAGTATTCATGCTTTGTTTGTTGACCTTCATCAAGGCATAGTGAATGGTAGCTTCTTGTTACCTTTTTGTTGCATAGATGGATGCGTTAGTTTGGGACAGTCGTATAGCCTTGTTGACCTTCGTCAAGGGCTTGTACGGGTGGGTTCAAATTAACCTGGACAATGACGGGTAGAACTTGACATTTGACTTATGATTTGTTGACTTTCGTCAATGTCATAAGAGCATGGGGTAAAAATCACATCTGGAGTTTCTAAAGAAACTGAAACATGCCAAGCATGCGCATACCTTCTGGAGAGTGATAATGTGAGTGGATTCCATCATATTATCATGCGATGATATTTGGATCCCGATTCCCACTGATGAGTTGGTTTACTCCTCGGGTGATCCCGACTAATTCTTCTTTCAGGTTTGGAGGAGAATTTGAGGATACAGTGGGAGGTTTCCTGATTAGATAAATTGATAACCATTCTGATCTAGGTTAGAGTGCACGCAGAGTGTTTCTTTTCTCTCTCTCTCTTTGGCAGCAACCATGACCCAACCCTTGACTATGACTCAGTGACCAGGTTAACCGAACATTCTTAAAACACTGGCTTTTGGATTGTCGGAGTTGCATACCTCATTGCCACTCCTAATTTTACCCTTTTTTCCAGAACACCCCATATTATTACGAACATCCACTTCCATTGGATAAAACCATCGTATGGTTATATACGAACTCGAAGGAACTTGTTCCAGATTCGAGGATGGTTTTCGGTTCTGGAGAAAACGAATAGGACTATTCAGTTGTCTTTTCCTTTTACCTTCTCTCAGGTTGCAAGTGCTCCTTGGATTTGGACGGTACACCTGTTATGTTAATTGGATAGTCTTCATCCAAACCATAGGCTGGTGCCGAACGGTAGGGAATGAAGAAAACCATTTAGCCTAAAAGGTGTACAGAAGGTATTAAGTAAGGACAAATAAAGGGATTAGTAAGTAGGCAAAGTAAATTGCGACTGCGATTCACGACCAAACCAAGTATTTCTTCGCCAATCCTACACCACCTTTGTATTTCTCCAGAACACTCCATATCACTATGAAGATCCACAGTTTATTGGATACTCCATCATATAGTTATATACGAACTCGAAGGGACTTGTTCCAGTTCGGGGATGGATTCTGGTTCAGGAGAATTAAGAATAAGGTCAATTCAGTTGTCTTTTATCTTTACCTCCTCTCGTGTTGCGAGTGCTCCTAGGATTAGGGGAGTACACCCATTATGCCTATTGGATAGTTTTCTTCCAAACCATAGGCTGGTGCCGAACGGTAGGGAAGGAAGAAAACTATTTAGCCTAAGAGGGTGTACAGAAGGTAATGACTAAAGACATATAAAGGGATTTGGAGAGATGTCAAAGAAATATACGGTTACAGTTGTGAATTTGATAATCGAAGAGGCATTACTATGAATACCCGGATACCCTTTCGAAACATTTATATGTTTCAGTTTCACTGTGTATTGTTAAAAGAAAACTGATTTCCCAATTAGCCATTTCTTCAGGGTATGTATTTACCAGGTTTTGATTCTCACATCTGTATGGTTTTACAGATGATGAATGGGAGTAAGTTATTGGGAATTGGGTGATCATCCTCATTATATCGGGATTCGTTGTAATTGGTGATATTTGAGGAAATCGCCTGAGTTAGTTTGCCGGACGACAAATATTTGGTTTTGAATATCCGTTATTATGCACCAATTTCAAATTGATATATCTGTATGTTTATTTTTATAAAGTGAGATATAACTTTTTGAAATTATGTCTATGACATTTACCTATATCAGTGGATGGTTAGGTAAGGAGTATTAAACAGCGGTGTAATTCTTCTTAACCATATGTACAGTATTCAACCTACGACACACAGGGAATGAGTTATTAGACTCAGGGGACTTATACAGAGTATTGTATGTTGTCTAGTGTCCATGAGGACAGAGGGGTTGGTACTCGTACTATATTCTGTTTACTTGTGACTTCTCTAGTTCTTAGATATGTGTTTCGTAGAAATGCAAGGTCTAAGTTTTGAGAAGTTATAGGTATAAGAATAAAGTAGAGAATCAGGTATTGCAAGTATCAGGATTGTTCAAGTTGATCGAAGATGTTGATACTTGTGTATGGTATTCAGTTAATAGTAATGATTATGAAAACTTTCTTCTCTTTCAGGTTACTCATAATTGGATGCACTCCTAAGTTGAGTAATGATGATCGGCCTCTCTCTACATAGTTGACATGTACTTGAGACAGCTGCATGATTTGAATCTGGTTCCAATTAAATCAGTGCCTCTGTTTCTATATTGGATATAGAATAGTTCATATCTTAACAATGTTAAGGTACGGGGAGTTGTCCTGCTTATACTTAAAACCAGACTCTGGATAACTCAACGCACGTTTCTGTAATGGCTGTTTGTGGGTTGACCCGGGCTATGACGAGGGTTGACTTTCTACCATCTGGAAGATCAATAGTGATATTGTTCTTGACTCGCCACAGTTTTGATAAAAATGGATTTTTCAGAAAACAGTAGTGGGAGTATGGTAGAACTGGATGTGATTCCAGAACAGCAAACGATTACTGAAAATTTGATAAGAACTTAAAGATTCAATCTGTTTTGACATTCCATTGGCCACTCCGCAGATATGGTGGGTAACCTCAGGCACCCGAGAGGTACTCTGGTAGCCTCAAGGACGGTGACAGGGAGGTTTTTGTTTACCCAGACTTGACACTACTGTTGTTCCACGCTATGAGACCCGGCAGGAGGATGAGTATAGCGTCGTTTTGAACTAGCTTTAGAAGTGCACGTGTATATAACTCTACCAGAGGGTTGTCGTAGTCAGTAGGAGCAGCGGAAGCATAGTGAACAAGTAGCTTATGCCTATTTATAGACTAAAGCAGTTATAGCGGAGATAGATCATCTATTTCTGAAGTGACAGTCATGGACTTTGACTTCATCAGAATAGGGGATGGATCTGTTAAGAAAGTAGTAGAGTGTGATGTCCTGGTATTTAGATGACATACATAGAGTAGGAAGTGAAATTCCTATACTAAGATCGGTTATATTTTGGTTGTCACACAGTGGTTTCTCCACATAGGATATGGATATTATATCAGATATTCTGGTTACTAGATCTATGGTTTTAGATCTAGATTTGGGTAGTTTCCCAATCTGGGCACTTAGACAGCATTCTAAAGGTGTTTTAGAATGGACGACTCCTGGCACGGTAGTGTACCTGCAGGTGATGGAGTCACCCTCTCTAAAGGTGTCTTACAGACTAAAGGGGAGAGGGATGTGCATGATTGGCAGATCAATTGCTTAAGCTATTGAGTCAATCATGAGATGTCAAGTACCACACCAGACGTTGTTTTTTTGCACTAGATGCAATAAGTTGATATTAATCCTATCCTGGAGAAACGTTGGAAGCAGTTTTAGAACATGAGTGGATGTTCTTGGGATATGATAACAACAGACTCTTTTTAGGAGACAGTTATCATTCCAGGCATCCAAGGTGACCTGGATGATAGAGTGACTGTCAGAGTTGTATTTTTCCCTCTATCGAGGGGCAGTATTTTGGACAGGTGGTCCAAGCGGATACTGAGGGAGGCATGGCGCAGGATACTGATGGAGTTCAGTTGACGATACAGTCTAAGAAGTTTGGATTTGGAGTTCATTTATGAACTAGGTCCCATCAGATATCCAGACATATTCTAAGACAGGCATTGCTCATTTCGGGAGATGGCTTTCTCCACGAACTTGAGATAAAGAGAGACATAGAAAGAAACATCAGGGCGGATCCACTCACTGAAGCTATTTCTCGAACGCAATAGTTTCGCAAACGGGCTTTGTGAGACTGATCAGTAGAGGAGTTGGGTGTTCGGTATCATACGGGCTGTGAGTATGCGACATCGCAATAATTAGCCTTGAGTGCAAGTGGGAGATTGTTGGATATAGTTCCCTCAAAGTCAATTATTGGATCGCAGGCGCGCGATTGCAATGATTGAGGGAGGACCTATACCGGTAGGACAGTCTTAATCAAGATGATAGTATGCTATCGAGTTTATCTTTATCATCGTGTACAGCTTTAGGTGACCTTACAGATCACTATTACACATTGATAGAGCCCTTAGGATTCTTGCTTGACTACCAGCAGTATGATGGCGATCATATACGTGAGAGTTGGGTAGTCTATAAGCATATCCTTAAAGCGGTCCCTAGTGGTGGGAGTTTCGAGACTGGGCATCGATACTCCATTAGTAGACTAGTGTATACAATTGAGACCCTGACGAGGGGCGGTGGCTGGTCTCAGAAGCCATTGGTGTCAGTTGGATCACCTAAGATGTATACAGGTGCTCATTGGGTTATGAGTACACCGGACAGGACTCTCCGGGAACATGCTAGTTGGTATTATACCTGACGTCAGATAGCAGTTCCCTGGTGACATGTGTACAGGTTAGTTCATCGATCTGAGATCGTCATTTGTCTCGTGTGAGTTCCCATTGTGCTTTGATTACTACCCTACCACGGTTTAAAGGAGTCGTGCAAACAGGTTTTAGTTAGGTACAGTCCCGAGCCACATGGAGGCAGTGAGTGGATCGGCAGGGGTTTCGTCTCTACCGGTATTGGGGGTGAGATCGCGCTGTGTCTAAGAGAGCCATTACACGAAGTCCTTGGCCAAGGCAGGAGATTTACTGGTAGGTATTCTAGTAGTATCTCAGGGTGTTCTAGGCTACACTCCGACACGACTTGTACCACTTTGGGGGTTTGACTTTTACCAGCCACCTAGGCCCGACATGCGATGCTCATTGACGAACGGACCGGACTGTACAGATATTGTCACTGACAGGCTCAGTAGGATGTCAGGATGAGTTCGCTCATCGACCTCCCTTTTGGTCAATACCTGGTAGCCCGTTACGTACGGCTAGTATCTCTGACGTGCTAGTGGTAAATCCAGAGCCAAAATATTGACGAGTCTTTAGAGTCCCCCACAGACAGTTTCTCAAGTTTCAGGCGAAACGTTGTAGAGGCCGTATGATATATGGCAGGGTTCGATCATATACGTGCAGTAGTGCACGGATCATGATCGGACGGATCATACTAGTAGGCTTTAATTTAAGACGGATCCTAGTATTAGATTTGTTGGATTACTTTAGTCTCATCGCATTCGCATTCAGTCGGAATGCGGATGTAGGTATGTATATACAGGTGAGGGGTATCCTTGTGATCCGTCGCGAGTTTACTTTAGATGTTGCCGTATCTTTTTATTGTTGTAAACATTTGGATTAATATTTACAAATGGAAATAATGAGCTAGAAATCATGATTAAGAGCATTAATTGTGACCCATGCACAAGTGGTGACTCATGGTCTCTTTCTTTGTGCATGTGTCACATTATGTGATTGATTTGCGAGTTGAAATGGAAGGAAGAAAGAGAAGGGCAGCCATATGAGGGTTTACTCTTGTATTATTTTCAATCTCACTCTCTCATTTGATCATCATACAACACAAGAATAAAAAGGCTCCTCTTCTTCTTCTTCCTCTAGCTTACCATTTCCATTAATGGCTTCATCTTCAACCTCCATCCATACACTCTCATGCGTTGAGAATTAATGGATGCAAGAGACAAAGTGATCACACACATTCTCAACATCACCTTGGAAACGTAGCAAACTTCGTGTCCTAGTTGCTACGGACGAAGCGGGAGCCCATTAAAAGACTCGAAGATGTGGTGCCCTTTACGACGAGGAGACCAGAGATCGGAGATGCCGCGAAGAGCTTGGGTTGGTGGCCAAAGACCGAAGGACACGGATTGATCGGTATAGCTTTTCTAACCCTTCTCTAGTTAGCTAGTTATAGGTTAATGGTTCGATCCGAATTTAAAGTATACGATAGCGTCGGTTTCATGTTTTGAAAAAGTTTTCGTTTCCGCATTTTGGCCTCGGACAGACGGCCGGGGTGCTACCGTAGACTTACACCTACCCTTCGGCACCAGCCTAAGGTTTGAAAGAAGACTATCCAATAAGCGTAATAGGTGTACACTCCTTATGCTAGGAGCCCTCGCAAGCTGAGAGAAGGTAATGGGAAAAGACATCAGAATAATCCTATTCTATTTCTCCTGAACCGGAAACCATCCTCGAATCTGGAACGAATTCCTTCGAGTTCGTATGTAACTATACGATGGCGTGTGCAAGCATTATGGACATTCGTTGTAATACGAAGTGTTCTGGAGAAATCCAAAGTGGATGTGGGAGTGGCAGGGATATACACGGTTTTGTTGTGAATGATAGCAGTCGCAATTTTCTTTGCCGTTAATTCTAATCCCTTTATTTGTCTTTACTTATTGCCTTCTTTACACCACACTTAGGCTAATTAGTTTTCTTTCTTCCCTGCCTTTCGGCACCTGCCTATGGTTTGGAAGAAGTCTATCCAATAAGCTCAATAGCTGTACCCTCTCCTAATCCTAGGAGCCCTCACAACCTGAGAGAAGGTAAAGAGAAAAGACAACTGAATAATCATATTCAACCCTCCAGAACCTGAATCCATCCTCGAATCTGGAACAAGTTCCTTCGAGTTCATATGTAACTATAAGATAGATTATCCAATAAGTGCGTATCTTCGTAGTGATACGGGGTGATCTGGAGAAACGCAAAGGTGATATAGAGGTAGCAATGATATATGCGACACCGTGTGTAACTCCTTAGATTTCGGTTAGTGTTAGTTTAGACGTTAATGCAGGTTTACTGTAAAAAGTTTACCAATTCGGGTTTCTCACATTTTCTAACATTTAATTAATAATTTATTATTATTTGTTATGGGCACGCACGCACGTGTGCATGTTTATGTGAGGGTTTGTTTGTGCTAATTTAGATTAGTGACCATGACACTTAACCTAATCCTAATCCTTTGCTTTAATCCTTAACCAAAAACTCTTGATATTTGTTGTGAGTGAGAGAGATATTTACTTTGCCTTTTGTTTTGGGGAGAGGTGGCATGATGAGTGGTGTGTATGCATTAATAAGGAGTTAATGTTATGGTGCACTTACCCTTAACCTCACCTCTCTCTTTCTTCTCTTCACACCTCACTCATTATCTCTCTCACTTATTTCCTTCTCATTATTTCTTCACTTCTCTCATCTCAACTGAACACTTTGCTAATCCCTTCACTAATCCATCACAAACTTCACAAAATCTCACCAAAATCACATCTTTGGACTTGTTTTGCCTCTTGGATGTCTTGGAGCATGGAAAGCTAGGATCTTTGAGTTCTTTTGGTTAGGTAATGATCTCTATCTGTTCTTGATATTATTTTTGTGTTGTGTAGTCTTATAGTTTCAGTTTAGATCATTTAAAGTTAAGTTTTTGTGCAAATATCATATTTTTAGTGTCGTTTGTGATATCTGTGTTCTGCTGTGACCCGGGGTGTATACTAGAAAATCTAACAATGTAGTTGTGTTGTACCTGAGACCATAGGACATTACCTGGTGCACGAACCCGCATGCTCAGACCTTGGCCGGCGACACAGTGGAGATTTCCGGCGAGCTCGGCCCCTGGGTCGAGTTGGGGTTTCGGTTTTTATGGGTAGGTGTCTGCTTTGGTTTAGGTGTGTTTGGTTCTGTTTGATTGTTAGGTTTTCACTATATACGAAATCTGGGATCACATAGGTAGTTTCTAGTGTTACGTTTAGGCGCGATACGTTATACGACACGGATCGTGCACTTTGTGTGGTTTTGCTCTTGGGTTTGTTTCGTAGTATCGTTACGCACGTTAGCCACAATGCGAACACTTGAGAGTAGGTTTTATGTTGTCGCGTTGGTCAACATAGTTTGTACGTGTTTTGGGTCTATTTCTAATATATACTTGCTTTATTGTGTTATGTTTTTGGTTCGCAGGCGGGGACTTCGGACCCTGCGAGGAAAGGAAAACATGTGGTAGGCTTTACTTAGCCAGGAGCGTTGGTGAGTAGATTTAACATCTACGGAGGAATCGTTCGCATGGCGTTATGCGTCTGGACTAGAGATGTTATGATATTGTCGCATATTCTATTACATATATAGAGTTGCACATACACCTTATTTCTTAGTTATTTGTTGTGCTTGGATTTGTACCCTTAGGACACTGCACTATTATTGACGGCTCATGTTGCACGAGCACTGATTGTATGCCACAAACACCGTCAATAATTTTCATGACACGCACAACACACATACATATCTGATATTGTTTGGTTAGGGATATTGAGACATTGATTCATATTTCTTGTTGCATATAACATATAGCATACCTGTATACCTACATGCTTACACATATGCCTTGACATGCTTAAATGCTAGTTACCTGCATACCTGTATGGTATTGTACCATTAGTGATAGGTATATTTCACACATAATGACATAACTACATGTATACCTTGCATACATATTTACACTTATACCTGGGGGGTATATTACATCATTAATGATAGGTAGATACATATACCTTGCTATACCTTTATGTTTACACATATATCTGGTTATAGCTACATGTTTACCTTTACTTGATGTTATATAGTCTTGGAGAAAATTAGGAACCACATGATATATTTATTAACTTGTTGCAATTAATTAGCGGCTTTTCCTTTATATGCTTACATTACAATTTTATGTTGCATATATTATATTCATGGATTTTCGCATTGAGATATGGATTTTTCATGATTTTCTGGATTTGAGGACCGTGGTAGTTTCATGAAATTATGCATTATTTGAAAAACCTGGTTCCTCTTGATATGATATTTCAGCAGCCACCATGAGTTTTATCGATTCTTATTTATATACCGCATGCGAGGAGCATCATGAGCCGTGTGAGGGTACATGGTGGGGCCCGGAGCTACCCCGGGGTAAGAAGGTCGATGTAACATGCCGTTGAGCCTGACAGGGGAACCATACTTTCCGATGACAGTACCTATGACTCGGCGGTTATCGTGGGGATACCGACGGGAGTCATGTACGAATGGATACGTCGAAGGACGAAGGTAAAAGCTGGGCACTCAGGTTTTCGGATAGTGTATGATACGTATCTATCAGGATGCCAGTCGTGGTGACAGCACCTGATAGATCAGCCTTTATGTGTCGATGCTTGACACAGGTTTTCATGATATTTTTACTCCTAAGTATATATAACAGTGGAATGGGACGCTGTTATATATGCATATGTGTGTGTGTGTGTGTGTGTGTGTGTGTGTGTGTGGAATGGGGCGCTAATATATATGTATACATATCAATTAATATACATCATCATACTTATTCATGCAAATATACTTTTCAGGATATAGGAGATTCACTTGATATATGAGATTTACTTGATTTTGTACATTCAGGATATATGGGATTTATTTGATATTGTACATTCAGGATTTGTGAGACTTACATGATATGAGAGCCAATTTGGGGGCTGATTTGAGGAAATTGGGATTTGGATTGTCTTGATGGACTTTGGTCCCACTACGAGGTCAGGATTCCGTGGAAATGACATGTTTCATCCCATACTCCACATTTATTGTTTATGCACTGCTTCATGTATTAGTAGTACCTGATAGAGTACCTTTCATGACTGTTGCATTTACATACTTTTATTTTATATGCATTGCTTTATGTATTAGTTGTACCTGCTAGAGTACCTTTTATGACTGCTGCATATATACATTGTCATATTATTGCTTTATGTATTAGTAGTACCTGATAGAGTACCTTACATGATTGTTGCATACAGATTGTCATATTATTGCTTCATGTATTAGTTGTACCTGCTAGTGTACCTTTCATGACTATTGCATACATATGACCATTTATTGCTATTATCTTGCATATGTTAGATTCGCGTTGTACGTCCATACTTGCGATTACCTGCATATGTTTATTACTATTCACGAGCTGGCAACTCACCCTCGTTGTGCCACAGTGTTTTGCAGGTTGTTCCCCAGAGTAGTCGAGGCAGGTTATTCTTATCTATCATATCATCTTTTGCTGCGGATACCGCTTCGGCTCACAGTGTGCAGTTTTGCTTTTGGTGGGTTTTTGGTTATCCGTTTATGTTCTTGTATATTCGTTGTATCTTGTACTCTCCATCTACCACTTTAATATGTATGACTTAGAGACTTGATGTGAGGACGATATTGTATATTTTGGTGACTTGGATGTCTTTTATACAGTTTCTTTTTATCGTCTTTTATTTCTTCGCTACGGCGTCGTATATCTGTTGTGGTGGTTGTTTACCCCCTTTGGGTGTGTTTTTGCTCCCGTTTGGGGATGCTTTACTTATATTTTTGTTGTACCCATTTTGAGGCTAGTTTTTACAAAGGAGGTGCTGCCAAAATTATAAAGGATATAAAGTTGGACTTTAAAGAATTTGGGTTGAGATTTCAAAGGTTTTAAAAATTGTTCTTATGTCTTACTACGTTTGATGGTTTAGATTGCTGGGTTTTCGGCTTACTTAAATTGCGTTACACCTGTATACGTTGCGTTGTTTAAGGGCCGTCACGTGCCAATTTCGGGTCGTGACAAAGTTGGTATCAAAGCGCTAGATTTTACCTTTCGGAGTGTAGGATGACCTTCGTATGATGGAGTAGGTAGCTTAAGCAGAGTAACGTAGTGTGTGTATGTCCGCGGCATAATGACGACGCGGTACTCCGTCTAAAGTGACCTAAGTACTAATTGCTTGAAATTCCTTCCTTGATGATACATATCCTTGCGATTCGATTTCCGTGTTCTTATCGAATCTTATTTCTATTTATAGCCTTTGCCGCCGATAACTATGGGGACTCGGAGTGATGCAGCGAGGGCCAAGGTCAAAGTTGACTCATGTGGGATGAGGACTGACCAAGATGGCACGCTCGTTGTACAGGAGCAGATGGATCCGCCTTCGACTGATCGTATCGCTAGGCTTGTGGCAGAGATGCAAAATTTGCGCCAGACGATGAGGTCTTTGGTTAAGGCCAGCAGAGCGCAGCGACAGGAGGTTGTCACCCCTGTTACCCAGTTTTTCCTTATGATCAGTACACAGCATAGTGTTACGTATTCAGCACCAGTGGATGCAGCCCCAGTTGACAAGGCACATCTTCCAAAGACTTTGGGAGTTCCGGAACAGTGGAGGACTCGTACCGGTGTACCAGCCCAGAAACAGAGGCGTAGTCGTCGAAACAAATTTCGTGACCGTCGCGGGAGTAGCAAAGGCTTAGGACGAGAACAGTCGTTCAGCTCTCATCCCCAGGAGGGTTAGCAGCCATCGTATGGATGTTTTCGATGCGGGAGTCTTCATCACTTCATCAGGGATTGTTCCTTAGTACTGCGTCAGACCCATGTTCAGAGAGGTCGAGGATGCGGAGGGTTTGTTTCGAGTGGACGGGTTGGCAGAGGAAGAGTTCTGACCGTTACGGGCAGAGGGCAGACGCGAGAGTTTGCTTCTACTCATCGGGATGCGCGAGCGTCCAATGCAGAGTTTTCAAGTATTCTTAATTCGTACGTTCTTTTGATGTACTTGTTTGTTTTACACACTTTGCACCGTGGTTGGGCCGAGAGTCGTGTTAGCTAGATCAGCCGTTTGTTGTATTAACTTCTGCAGCGATTCTTTTGTTGCGCAACACGTATTTTGGTCATGTGCTAATCGGATAGGAGATAGAGATTTGTCCGTCATTTTGATCCTTCTAGAGATGTTAGATTTGACGTTCTCCTGGGCATGGACTGATTAGCTACGTGGTAGGCGTCTATGGACGGCCATGAGGAATCAGTCAGGTTTTGTTTTCCTGGCGGGTCAGTTCTTATTGTGCAGGAGGGCAGTGGTGCCGCCTCTCACAGCTTAAATTCAGCCTTTTTTGCTAGTCGGCTTTTGAGGAGAGGATGTCGAGGATTCTTAGCTTTCATTCGTGATACCGGAGCCACAGTGGGTTTGTCGAACCGGGTTCCTATCGTGCAAGGGGTTTCCGATGTTTTTCCAGACGAGTCGGCGAAGCTTAGGGAGCTTAAGGGATTAGCTGCAGAGTTGTTTATATGTGGGAATTGTACGTCCAAGTGTTTCGCTTTGGGGAGCTCCTATTCTGTTCGTCAAGAGAAGGACGGCAGTTGAGGTTGTGTTGTTGATGAATCGTCAATTGAACCAGGTTACGGTGCGGATAGGTATCATTTACCTCACTTTGACGATTTTTTTGATCTGCTCCAGAGTGCGAGACATTTTCTAAGTTTGTTTGGGATCAGGTCATCATTGGTTCGGAGTGATGACATTCTGAATACTGCTTTTATGCGCGCTACGGGCAGTATGTGTTTTGGTGGTGTCATTGGACTCACCAGTGTCCTAGTAGCATTCGTGGATGTGATGAACCAAATTTCTTCAGGCCGTTCCTCGACAAGTTATTGTTGTGTTATTGATGACATTCTGGTCTTTTCCAATGTGTCGTGAGGAACTTGAGCAGCACTTGAGGATTTGTTTTGCAGACATTGGGAGAGCACCAGCTGTTCAATAAATTCTCGGAGTGTTCCTTCAGCTTGATTGTGTTGACTCCTAGGTCTTGTAGTTAAGGGGGACGGTTTTCGTATGGTCTCGAGGAAGATCGAGGCCGTACAGCTTTGGCCCAGACTTGTAGCCGGGACGGAGGTCCGCAGCTTTTGGGCTTAGCCGGTTTTTACCGCGGTTTCGTACATGATTGCTTATGTAGCGCTGCACCGTTGACCGGGTTGACCAGGAAGGGAGTTTCTTTTCTTGGACTGAGGCATGCATGCGAAGTTTTCAGCAGTTGAAGACTCGATTGACAACTGCACCAGTTCTTCTTTGCTTTCTGGTTCGGGTGACTTTGTTGTTTAACTGTGATGTTTCACGAGTGGGGCTCGATTCTGCATTGATGTGGCATTATAGAGTTATCGCTTTTGCTTCCTAACAGTTGGAGGAAGTACGAGCAGGATATCCCACTCATGGTCTGGAGATGGCCCGTTAGAGATTTGGAGACATTACTTGTTCGGAGAGTCGTGTCAGATTTTCACGGACCACCAGAGCTTAATGTACATCTTCCTACAGCGGATTTTGATTATTGAAACAGCGCCGTTGGATGGAGCTTGTGAAGGATTGTGATTATGAGATCCTCGTTTCCCATGGCAAGGCGATTGTTGTAGCTGATGCTGGAGTCGTAGGCCCGGTGCTAGCTTGTTCCAGCTGTGCGCAGTTCTGAGACAGTCTTCTGCAGATTTATACTTCTTCTGTGATCATTGAGTATAGCTTAAGTTCGCCTCTACTGAGGGGACAGCTTGCTCATGTCCGCGCCCGTCGATTTATCCTTAATCGTTTTCGCGAGGCATGGCTCGCCGATTCTCGTTTGTCAGAGATTCTTGAGCATACTCGGCTGGGTAAAGATTCAGAGTCATTGATTTGTGACCAGGATGTGCGACGTTTAGGGATGCGTTTGTGTACCTGCTGCTGATGGGTAGAGACGCGAAATCCTAGAGCAGGCACATCAGTCAGCTTCTGTGTTCATTCAGGTTCCACCAATATTTGACGTGACTTGTGAGATAGTTACGGGTGGGCTGGGATGAAGAGTGAAGTTTCAGATTTCGTTTCGAGGTGTCTTTCTTGTTGTAAGATAAGGTTTAGCATTTGAGACCGACTGGAGAGTTGCAACCTTTAACCGTTCCGGAGTGGGAATGGCAGTAGATCTCCACGAATTTCGTTATGGTGTCTACCCAGGTCTAGTCAGGGTATGACTCCATTTGGGTGTTTGTTGTCCGGTTATGCTCAGTTTGCTCAGTTGTTCTTCTTTAAGTTTGTGCGTTTGCACGGAGTTCCTTCATGTGTTATATCCAATGGAGGCACCCTTTCGCTTGCTGTCTTTCGCAGAAGCTTCAGGAAGTCTTGTGTACTGGTTGAGCTTTAGCTCCGCTTTTCCATCCGCAGGATAATGGTTTTGTGAGAGTGGGCTATATAGACTCTGGAGGATATGCTTGTGCGTACGTACTACTTGTTGTTGACAGTTGGGATCGTCACTTGCCATTGTTAGGATTCTCCTTCGATAGCGGTTATTAGGAGACATTCTAATTGGCAACCTTTAGGTTTTGTTTGGTAGGTTGTGTCGATCGCCAGTCTGTTTTTCTGACTCTGCTAGAGTAGGATTATGGACCCCAGCTAGTCTAGAGACTTCGGAGATGATCCAGTTGATTCAGGTCAGGATGAGGACAGCCCAGTGCAGACAGAGGTCTTATGCCGACCGTGGTGGTCGCAGACTTGAGTTCGTAGTGGGGGATCATGTATTCCTACGGATTTTCTGATGAATGACGTGTTGAGTTTTGGGAAACTTATCCCAGGATTGTAGGTCCTTTTGAGATCCTCAAGCGAGTTAGTTCCGTTGCCTTTAATTTGGCACTTCCGCCCAGATTATTGAGTATTCACCCCGTATTCCTTGTGTCGATACTTTGAAAATACCTTCATGACATTTCTCACATTATTCAGCACCAGACCATTTAGCTTGGACTCGATCTTTTCGTTCACTGGCAGCCATTTGTGTTAGTGGTTCGGCTGGTGGAGAAACTTCGGTCAAAGGTCTTGCCATCTGTGTAGGGTTTTCTTGGGCGTAGCCGTATAGTAAGGTGATCACTTGGAAGGATGCGAGCGAGAGTTGGGAGTTTTGTACTCTTCTTCCTGAAGGTAGGCTTAGTGAGAATTTTAAATTCGAGGACGAATTTTAATAAGGGGGAGATTGTAACGCCTTAGATTTCGGTTAGTGTTAGTTTAGAAGTTAATACGGGTTTACTGTAAAAAGTTTACCAATTCGGGTTCCTCACATTTTATAACATTTAATTAATAATTTATTATTATTTGTTATGGGCAAGGACGCACGTGTGCATGTTTATGTGAGGGTTTGTTTGTGCTAATTTATATTAGTGACCATGACACTTAACCTAATCCTAATCCTTTGCTTTAATCTTTAACCAAAAACTCTTGATATTTGTTGTGAGGGAGAGAGATATTTACTATGGATTTTGTTTTGGGGAGAGGTGGCATGATGAGTGGAGTGTATGCATTAATGAGGAGTTAATGTTATGGTGCACTCACCCTTAACCTCACCTCTCTCTTTCTTCTCTTCATACCTCACTCATTATCCCTCTCACTTATTTCCTTCTCATTATTTCTTCGCTTCTCTTATCTCAACTGAACACTTTTCTAATCCCTTCACTTATCCATCACAAACTTCACAAAATCTTACCAAAATCATATCTTTGGACTTGTTTTTCCTCTTGGATGTCTTGGAGCTTGGAAAGCTAGGATCTTTGAGTTCTTGTGGTTAGGTAATGATCTCTATTTGTTCTTTATATTGTTTTTTTGTTGTGTAGTCTTGTAGTTTCAGTTTAGATCGTTTAAAGTTAAGTTTTTGTGTAAATATCATATTTTTAGTGTCGTTTGTGATATCTGTGTTCTGCTATGACGCGGGGTGTGTACTAGAAAATCTAACAATGTAGTTGTGTTGTACCTGAGACCATAGGACTTTACCTAGAGCACGAACCCCCATGCTCGGACCATGGCTGGCGACACAGTGGAGATTTCCAGCGAGTATGGCCCCTGGGTGGAGTTAGGGTTTGGGTTTTTGTAGGTAGGTGTCTGCTTTGGTTTAGGTGTGTTTAGTTCTGTTTGATTGTTAGGTTTTCACTGTATACGAAATCTGGGAACACATAGGTAGTTCAAGTGTTACGTTTATACGCGATACGTTATACTACACGGATCGTGCACTTTGTGTGGTTTTGCTCTTGGGTTGGTTTCGTAGTATCGCTACGCACGTAAGCCACAATGCGAACACTTGAGAGTAGGTTTTGTGTTGTCGAGTTGGTCAACGTAGTTTGTATATGTTTTGGGTCTGTTGCTAATATATACTTGCTTTATTGTGTTATGTTTTAGGTTCACAGGCGGGGCCTTCGGACGCTGCGAAGAAGGAAAAACAGGTGGTAGGCTTTACTTAGCCAGGAGCATTGGTGAGTAGATTTAATATCTACAGGGGAATCGCCCGCATGGCGTTATGCGTCTGGGCATGAGATGTTATGATATTGTCGCATATTCTTTTGCATATATAGAGTTGCACATACACCTTAATGCTTAGTTATTTGTTGTTCTTTTACTTGTACCCTTAGGACACTGCATTATTATTGACGGCTCATGTTGCACGAGCACTGATTGTATGCCACACATACCGTCAATAATTGCAATGACATGCACAACACACATACATATCTGATATTGTTTGGTTAGGGACATTGAGACATTGATTCATATTTCTTGTTGCATATGACATATAGCATACCTGTACACCTACATGCTTACACATATGCCTTGACATGCTTAAATGCTAGTTACCTGCATACCTATATGGTATTGTACCATTAGTGATAGGTATATTTCACACATAATGACATAGCTACATGTATACCTTGCATACATATTTACACTTATACCTGGGGGGTATATTATATCATTACTGATAGGTAGATACATATACCTTGCTATACCTTTATGTTTACACATATATCTGGTTATAGTTCATGTTTACCTTTACTTGATGTTATATAGACTTGGAGAAAATTAGGAACCCCAAGATATATATATTAAATTGTTGCAGTTAATTAGCGGCTTTTCTTTTATATGCTTACATTACAGTTTTATGTTGCATATATTATATTCATGGATTTTCGCATTGAGATATGGATTTTTCATGATGTTTTCTGGATTTGAGGACTGTGGTAGTTTCATGAAATTATGCATTATTTGAAAAACCCGGTTTTTCTTGATATGATATTTCAGCAGCCACCAAGAGTTTTATCGGTTCTGATATGTATACCCCATGCGAGGAGCGTCGTGGGCCGTGTGAGGGTACATGGTGGGGCCCGGAGCTACCCCAGGATAAGAAGGTCGATGTAACATGCCGTTGAACCTGACAGGGGAACCATACTTTCCAGTGACAGTACCTATGACTCGGCGGTTATCGTGAGGATACCGACGGGAGTCATGTACGTATGGATACGTCGAAGGACGAGGGTCGAAGCTGGGCACTCGGGTTTTCGGATAGCGTATGATACGTACCTATCAGGGTGCCAGTCGTGGTGACAGCACCTGATAGATCAGCCTTTATGTGTCGATGCTTGACACAGGTTTTCATGATATTTTTACTCCTATGTATATATAACAGTGGAATGGGACACTGTTATATATATATATATATATATATATATATATATATATATATATTAGTGGAATGGGACGCTAATATATATGTATACATATCAATTCATATACATCATCATACTTATTCATGCAAATATACTTTTCAGGATATAGGAGATTCACTTGATATTGGATACAGGATATATGAGATTACTTGATTTTGTACATTCAGGATAAATGGGATTTATTTGATATTGTATATTTAGGATTTGTGAGACTTACATGATATGAGAGCCAATTTAGGGGCTGATTTGAGGAAATTGGGATTTAGATTGTCTTGATAGATTTTGGTCCCACCACGAGGTCAGGATTCCATGGAAATGACATGTTTCATCACATACTCCATATTTATTGTTTATGCACTGGTTCATGTATTAGTAGTACCTGATAGAGTACCTTTCATGACTATGGCATTTACATGCTTTTATTTTATATGCATTGCTTCATGTATTAGTTATACTTGCTTGAGTACCTTTCATGACTACTGCATATATACATTGTCATATCATTGCTTCATGTATTAGTAGTACCTTACATGATTGTTGCATACAAATTGTCATATTATTGCTTCATGTATTCTTGGTACCTGCTAGTGTACCTTTCATGACTATTGCATACATATGACCATTTATTGCTATTAGCTTGCATATGTTTGATTCGCGTTGTACGTGCATACTTGCGATTACCTGCATATGTTAATTACTATTCACGAGCTGGCAACTCACCCCCGTTGTGCCACAGTGTTTTGCAGGTTGTTCCCAAGAGTAGTCATGGCAGGCTATTCTCATCTATCGTATCATTTTTTGCTGCGGATACTGCTTCGGCTCACAGTGTGCAGTTTTGCTTTAGGTGGGTTTGTGGTTATCCGATTATGTTCTTGTATATTCGTTGTATCCTGTACACTCCATCTACCACTTTCATGTGTATGACTTAAAGACTTGATGTGAGGACGATATTGTATATTTTGGTGACTTGGATGTCTTTTATACAGTTTCTTTTTATCATCTTTTATTTCTTCGCTACGGTGTCATATATCTGTTGTGGTGGTTGTTTTCCACCTTTGGGAGTGTTTTTGCTCCCGTTTGGGGATGCTTTACTTATATTTTTGTTGTACCCATTTTGGGGCTGGTTTTTACAAAGGAGATTCTGCCAAAATTTTAAAGGATATAAAGTTGGAATTTTAAAGAATTTCGGTTGAGATTTCAAAGGTTTTAAAAATTGTTCTTATGACTTACAACTTTTGATGGTTTAGATTGTTGGGTTTTCGGTTTACTTAAATTGTATTACGCCTGTACACGTTGCGTAGTTTAAGGGCCGTCACATGCCAATTTTGGGTCGTGACACCGTGACATTCCAAAAGCCAAAGTGTTTTAAGAAAGTTCGTTAACTTGGTTCTTGAGTTTTAGTCAAGGATTGGGCCATGGTCGCTGCCAAAGAGAGAGAGAGAGAGAGAGAGAAAAGAAGCACTCAGCGTGCACTCTAACCTTGATCAAAATGGTTAATCACTTTATCTAATCAGGATGTCTCTCACTGTTTTCTCGGATTCTCCTCCAAACCCAAAAGGAGAATCAATCAGGATAATCTAAAATCACCCGAGGAGTAATCCTACTCATCAGTGGGAATCGGGATCCAACTATCATCACATGATAACCTGATGGAATCCACTCTAGTCACCACACTCCAGAAGGTAAGCGCATGCCTGGCAAGTTTCCTGTATGTTTGAAACTCCCGATGTGGTTTTTACCCCTAGGACCCAAGTGACCTTGACAATGCCAACATATCAAAAAGTCCTAGTCAAGTTCAACTCGTTATTATCTTGATTGCGTTAAACCCACCCGTACGAGTCCTTGACAATGCCAACATAACCGTACGACTGTCCTAACCAATCCACATATCCATGCGAAAGAAAACCATTACAGAGCTACTGAACACTACGCCTCGGCAATGCACGACATACATAGCACGAATACTAAGCAATACTAATCTGAAATGACGAAGGGCTACGGCTGGTTTTTGGCGAAAAACCTTTAACGTAATGAACTTGATATCGTTGAAAGAATCCAAGTGGTTTTTACAAATGTATAGTGGTGAAAACCTTTGCTAAAGATGTCATTCCCGGTGAAGGGATCTCGGCACTTTCCTTGTCGAATGAGGTGCAGGATATTCCAAACTGAATACCACGATGCAAAGCAAAAGAATTGACTATAGTGAAGTTATTACGATGACGCAAACTTATGCCCAAGGGGTCACTCCCGATGAAGTGATCTCGGCCCTTGCCTCGTCGATTGAGGTGCTAGATATTCATTACCGAATACTACTGTGCAAAGCAAAAGAGAACGTCTGTAATGTCAATTTTTTAAAAACTTGGTTCCAACAACATCATATAGATTTTTTTTATCCTTGCATTGATAAGAATCGATGCAGTCCCATCAATTAATCACACCAGAAAAGAACGAAAATATGATGTGCGTATATGCCATCCGCATTCGCCACTGGGTCCCGTCATCACTCGTTAGGTTACTTAACTAACGACAGAGCGGGGACTGTGTAGGGTTCCTAGGCACCCTAGTTAAGTCTTACAAGTGATCAAACATGCACAAATAAAATTTTACAGGTGCCTACTGTTCCCCTCCGAACGGCGGCCGGGACGTTGGGACGTCTGAGGCGTTAGGTTCGGGGCAGATGCTAATTGGTGTTATCCGTCCACCTCTCCGAAGATGCCAAGTTGATTTATGGCACCATATATCGAAGGTTTAAACGGATGCGACCGATGTAGCAGACTTCGTCAGATTCCCCCTCGTTTGAGGGGTTTTTGATTGTGGGGACGCTCTTCCCTGCAGGCGCAAGCCCCTGCAGTTAATTACGCTACCACATTGCGGTAACAACTTTCTCCTTCTCCAGATGGTCACTTCGTGTCGTGGGTGTTTGTTTTATTGCCCGTGGATTGTTTACGGAGACTGAGTTATGTCGTCTCCCGTAGGGCGTGGACTAGCCCAAATCCGTATTATCTTAAATTTGGGTTGGGGGGGGGGTTTTGGTTTGAGGATACGTCAGCCCTACTCGAGGCTAAGATCAACTCAAACGTTTGTTAAGGATACGTTAGTCTAACTTTGTGACTAAGATCAACTTAACGGGATCGTTTAGATCCGACAAAAGAGTGTTTGGACTCTAATGTTCCAGTTTAGGGACATAGTGGTCCATCGTCTGTATGGCTGTCGGGACCCATCACCTCTCTGACGACGTTGAAGGATTACAACGACAGATGTCAGAGGAGTTCAGAGATGTACCCTTGAGCCGGAGTTAATTTGGGGGATTCGTAGTCCAGTATGTTTGAGGGTTTAAGGACGCGTTAGCCATCTTCGAGGCTAAGATCAACTTAAACGGGACCGTTTAGGTCCAACAAAAGAGCATATGAAAGGGCTCTATTGTTCTAGTTTAGGGACGTTGCGGTCCATGGGTAGTTTAAGGACATTGCGGTCCGTGGGTAGTTTAAGGACATTGCGGTCCGTTGTTAGTTTTAAGACATCTCGGTCAAGGTTAAGGACGTCGTAGTCCATGGGTTTAAGGACCCCACAGTCCGGTATGTGCTCTGGATGCTTCACACGGGTTCACTGCCGTGCTTAGCGAGGACCAGGCTCCGCTCTGGACGTTTTCCGTGGGGTCAAAGAGTGACGTTATCCACGTTCCGCGTGACCAGGAATTTGTATGAGTTTAAGGACCCCACAGTCCATATCATGGGTGGTCGTCGGGACCCGTCACCTCTTTGAAGACATTGAGGGATTACAATGCCAAGTATCAAAGGAGTGAAGAGATGTACCCTAGAACCGGAGTGGCTTGAGCAGTCCGTGGCCCAATTTGAGGTCAGGACTGATTAATTATGTTATGAGCCCATTGGCCCAATTAGTCACGAATTGAGGACTTATGGCCAGCTTGGGCTAAGTCCCATCATGTCTGGAATATTGATTCCTTGTGAGTCCATCGAGGGAGAAGCTTTGCCTCTATCCCTTTAGCCAATTGGGCTATAGACTAGTGTTAAACACTTCAAAGCAATCAGTGTTGAATACTGGGAATGAGTTTGACAAGTTAGTGTTTAACACTAGAAGAATAATTGGTGTTAAACACCAGCAACAAGGCCTTGAAATGATCATAAGCACTAAAACAGCTCAGTGTTGAACACTGGCAATGGGGATCTCAAATTAGTGCCGAATATTAAAATAATTAATATTGAACACTACGAACAAAATTCTTTAATTAGTGTTGAACACTAAGGCCCGATAGCATTTCAATACTGGATTCGAGGGTTTTAACTTAGTGTCAAACACTACAGCAAGAACAGTCACGTGGCCCTACGTGAGAGTGCCTTCCCTTCAATGATTCTGCCGAAATTGCTGTGTCTTTGATAGCGTCACGTGTCAGCACGTGACGGGCATTCAAATGCCTATGTGTTAAGGCTTCTGCTGAAAGTCACGTGGGTCACGTGGGGTGCTGCCTCAAAGGGGCTTTCTGTAGGGCTTTTGGGGGGGTCACGTGGTGACACGTGACCCTGCCTCAATGTTGTTTTTTGGAGGATCTGTTGCTCCTCTTTCAGGAATTAAATTCCTAGAACTTTTAATTTCAGAGGAATTAAATTCCTATTTCCTTTTGAAGGCTTATATTCTGGAATAGAGTTTAAATCTGAGTTTTCTGTGGGAATTAAATTCCTTGTTTATGCGAAGAACCGAATAGGGTTAAACCCTAACAAAAGCTTTTAAGGAATTAAACTCCCCTTTTCTGAGGATTATGATTAAAGGAATTAAATTCCCACTGTTTCGACAGAACTTTGTTCTTAATTAGGGTTCAACCCTGTTTCTTTTTGTTTTGAAGGAATTAAATTCCCATGATACAGGGTCGAACCCTAACTTTATTTTGGAGGAATTAAATTCCTATAGTTCTATGAGAGTTAAATTCTCATGCTTGCATTCCTTCTCTATGTTTTGGATCTGCATGGCAGGATCTCGACCCATTGAGAATTAAATTCTCAACCTTAAGGGGAGATGTGCACTTTGCAGGCCCTCTATCAAAGAGAGAAGAAATATGTTCTTCTGTTTTTATATTATCAGAGTTAAACTCTGTTGAGAATTAAATTCTCCTTCTTTCAAACGCCTTTCCCTTTCTTACCTAGGTTTTTCGCAGAAGATCTGAGTCTTTTTCAAAATATCAAAGCTCTTCTCCTTTCTCTTTTCTTCTCTGCGTATGTATATATTTCTCTGTGTCTCTTTGCTCCTATTTATAGGAGAAGCAGCCGAATCAATCAGTTTTTTGACGAATCTTCATTGAGATTTGATTTGCATTCATCATTCATTTTGGGCCGTTGGATTATTAGGTGAATTTTATTCACCATTGGATTTTAAATCCAGAGATTCTCCTTTATTATTTTGGTTAGATTTAAAGGGGAAATCTTTCCAAACCCGAGATTTTCCCATAGATAGATGATATTTCATCACCTCTGAATCTTTAGTTTGATTGGTTCCAGATAGTTGCCTTCCTTTGGAAAGATTTGAATTTCTCTCAGAATTTAATTCTGTTGACAAAATGGGCTTTGAAAGCCGGTCACGTGTGACCACGTGACCCATGGTCACGTGTGAGCACGTGACCCCCTTTGGAATGAGCCTTTTCCTTTCTTTTGCGCTTTGTCTTCTGATTGCTGCTTAAACGTCACGTGCTACCACGTGACCCCTGGTCACGTGTGAGCACGTGACCCTTGTTTGAACTCTCTTTCTTCGGTTCTTTTGGAGTACGAGTCTGCTGCCTTGAACGTCACGTGCCAACACGTGACCCTGGTCACGTGGAGGCACGTGACCTCTTCTGAAACCTTTTCCTAGACTTGATCAGGGAACTTGTGTGCCTTTGACGCTTGCATTTAAATGTCACGTGTCGCCACGTGACCCTGGTCACGTGGGAACAAGTGACTCTTTCTGAAGCCCATTTTCTTCAGCGTAGTCAGGAAACTGAACTTGACTTGATGATGTTTTTAGGTGTCACGTGCCAACACGTGACCGCTGGTCACGTGTAAGCACGTGACCCTCTTCTGAAGCTTTTCCCAGAAGCTTTCCTGATTTTAAATCAGGAAACAAATGCCCCCACAGCGTTGTTCTCACGTGTCTGCACGTGAGTGCAACGCTGTCACCTCTTGTGACCGTTGGATCTGTTTTGGGAGTAGGATAGATGACTCGTCCTTTCAGAAGCGCCTTTACTTTTTCATCCTCTTCTTTTCAAACCTTTCTTTTAAGAGTTTGATTCTCATTCCCAAAGCTTAGTTTTCTGTTGTGTCTGTGCAGGGCCACTTTATCCTCCAATCGAAGGCTAGTGTTCACGTATTGCCCATGCAGGGCTTTGCTTGATAGGGACGTTTCATTTCCCCAACCTGATTCCAATGCGTCGTTGGATTTCATTTCCAACGCTCTCCCCTTCTTTCCGGGCTTTGAGAATCGTCCCACCGTGCACAACGTTTTTTGTGCATAGCATTAAATGCTCCCCTTTATAACCTGAACCCATTCCTTGCTTCTTTTCTTCACAGAGAAATCCATTCATACCTTAAGGTGATCATCTTTGAGAACCCGATCAATCGCCATGGCTTGCAATCGTCCCCATGCTCGTCGGCAACCATGGGATGTGCCCATTGAGGAGATAATCCCTCGCTTCGCTGCGCGGCTGGCAAATCCCCTTCTCACCGACGATGAATGTGACACGGTGATGTATGAGCTACTGACACGTCGGGGCTCTCCTCTTCCCATGGGCTCCATTTGGCTCCGGATGATCCTCATGTCCGTGCTTGCCGATATACCCCCTCATCCGGCGGAGATGACTTCGACGATTCTTGACGCGGCAGAGGACAAGCTCGAGTGCTTTCAGGAGGCTCGTCTAATCACTCAAGCTCTGAAGGATCACTCAGTTCATTTACTGAGTCAGATAAGAGCTCTTCGGGACGTCATGTCTGCTTTCGCTGATGAGCACGGCTCCAACCGGTGGGGAGCGACTCCTCGCGAAAACCGCCGTTTTGACGTGCTGGAGAAGGCAGAGAGGGAGTTGGAGAATTTTGTGCTTTGCTTTGTTAACCCTTGTATTTCTGACCCCTTGTTTGGTGATCTTTTCCCACCAATGTAATATGTTTGAATCAATGTACTCCTTTAATCATTGGTGGTTTGCATGCTTTCTGTTGAATTTTCATGCTTGTCAGATAGTCGTACGTGTGTCTTGCTTGCGTAAATGAGCCGTCTATTTTTCTTTAATTACGAGCACCATCGTTACGTTGCATGCACATCAGTGCCTCAGGCAACATTTCCTTTTAAACATTCGTACAGTTGCAAATGCGTGCCTGATAGGATACAGATCAGAAACTTGCCACGTTATCTCTCGCATCTGGTGGTTTGTGCTGGCTTTAGATCGAGTATTGTTGTCGAAGGGATGTTTATAAATGAAGACATATTCTTCCCTTCAATGGTGTGTCCCCTTTCTATTGAATGCGTTCTGCGGACAATTTATCTTGATCTCTTTGCAGGACAGCAATGGCTCAGGACTCAGGGTTAAGATCTGCTTCCTAAGGCTTTTGCATCTTATGAGCCACGAGGGTCTCATAAAGAGTTTTTCTCCCTACAGGTCGAGAGGATCCCATAGGTGTGAGTTCTTCTTAAAGATCGTGAGGATCCTTAAGCGGGTCTTCCCTTGAGAGTCGTAAAGATCTCGCAAGAGTGTTTTTTCTTCCGTACAGGTCGTGAGGGCCTGCAAGTGTTGGATGCGGTCATCCTTGTCCGTGTTTTACGGAGTCGGGAGTTTCTCAAGGTATCGTAGTTTAAAGACGTCACGGTCAAGGTTAAGGACCTCATAGTCCGTGGATTTACGGACTCCACAGTCCGCTGTTAGTTTTAAGACATCGCGGTCAAGGTTAAGGACCTCATAGTCCGTGGATTTAAGGACCCCACAGTCCGCTGTTAGTTTTAAGACATCACGGTCAAGGTTAAGGACCTCATAGTCCGTGGATTTAGGGACTCCACAGTCCGGCGTTTGGTTGCAGGGACCCGTCACCTCTTTGAAGACGTTGAGGAATTACAACGCCGGGCATCAAAGGAGTGAAGAGATGTACCCTTAAACCAAGGCAAAATTCGTAGGGAGTCGGGGTGGTTGCTTATTAGTTTTAAGACATCACGGTCAAGGTTAAGGACATCGTAGTCCGTGGATTTTAAGGACTCCACAGTCCGGTATTTGCTCTGGATGCTTCACACGGGTTCACTGCCGCGCTTGGCGAGGACCAGGCTCCGCTCTGGACGTTTCCCACGGGGTCAAAGGGTGACATTATCCGCGTTCCACGTAACCAGGAATTTTGCACTAGATGCTCCACACGGGTTCACTGCCGTGCCCGGCGAGGACTAGGCTCCGCTCTGGATGCTTCGCACGGGTTCACTGCCATGCTCTGCGAGGACCAGGATCCGGTCTGGACGTTTTCCACGGGGTCAAAAAGTGACATTATCCGCGTTCCACGTAACCAGGAATTTTGCACTAGATGCTTCACACGGGTTCACTGCCGCGTTAGGCGAGGACTAGGCTCCGCTCTGGATGCTTCGCACGGGTTCACTGCCATGCTCTGCGAGGACCAGGATCCGCTCTGGACGTTTTCCACGGGGTCAAAGAGTGACATTATCCGCGTTCCACGTAACCAGGAATTTTGCACTAGATGCTTCACACGGGTTCACTGCCGCGTTAGGCGAGGACTAGGCTCCGCTCTGGATGCTTCTCACGGGTTCACTGCCATGCTCTGCGAGGACCAGGATCCGCTCCGGACGTTTTCCACGGGGTCAAAAAGTGACATTATCCGCGTTCCACGTAACCAGGAATTTTGCACTAGATGCTTCACACGGGTTCACTGCCGCGTTAGGCGAGGACTAGGCTCCGCTCTGGATGCTTCGCACGGGTTCACTGCCATGCTCTGCGAGGACCAGGATCCGCTCTGGATGTTTTCCACGGGGTCAAAGAGTGACATTATCCGCGTTCCACGTAACCAGGAATTTTTCACTAGATGCTTCACACGGGTTCACTGCCGCGTTAGGCGAGGACTAGGCTCCGCTCTGGATGCTTCGCACGGGTTCACTGCCATGCTCTGCGAGGACCACGATCCGCTCTGGACGTTTTCCACGGGGTCAAAAAGTGACATTATCCGCGTTCCACGTAACCAGGAATTTTGCACTAGATGCTTCACACGGGTTCACTACCGCGTTAGGCGAAGACTAGGCTCCACTCTGGATGCTTCGCACGGGTTCACTGCCATGCTCTGCGAGGACCAGGATCCGTTCTGGACATTTTCCACGGGGTCAAAGAGTGACATTATCCGCGTTCCACGTAACCAGGAATTTTGCACTAGATGCTTCACACGGGTTCACTGCCGCGTTAGGCGAGGACTAGGCTCCACTCTGGATGCTTCGCACGGGTTCACTGCCATGCTCTGCTAGGACCAGGATCCGCTCTGGACGTTTTCCATGGGGTCAAAGAGTGACATTATCCGCGTTCTACGTAACCAGGAATTTTGCACCATATATCCGCATTTCACGGGGTGAAGGTTCGACTGTTGGCGAGATGTACCCCACCGAGCCATGGAACTGGGAGTTGCCACTGTTCCGCTTAGCTTGAAGTTGTGTCCGTTGTTACGAGACGAGTATTGGGATGATCTTTAGGTCGCTTGTGGCCCGTCGAGACCTGGCTTCTTTTTCTGATGAAACCTGGGGGAGAAGTATGATCCCCTTTTTGTTTACGCCCTTGGATTGTGTACAGGGTGTGATGGAATATCACCTGTAGGGCATAAATTTTATTTTTATTTTATTTCTTTTTCCGCGATGCTCTATCATTTCAGCTTTTATATCGCGAAAATCGCGATTGCCCAATCATTTCGGCTATTTTTCGCGGTGCCCAATCATTTCGGCTATTTATTTATTTTCTGCTCGCTGCTTTTTATTGCGAGTTGCCCCATCATTTCGGCTATTTTTCATGCCTTCATTTTTACTTGCTGCTTTTTATTGCAAGTTGCCCCATCATTTCGGCTATTTTGTAGGCATGTGTGGCTTGCTAGCTTTTCGTTACAAGCCTGGGTTTTAGGCACCGATTTTGGCATCAGCACCGCTACAACTGGAACGTTGCCAGGAGCGAATCATCATTTGCTTTTGTCGATGACGAACAAAGGTGGCTCAGCAAACAGGGTTAAGGGTCCTGTCGACCAAGGCTTTTGACTTCATGAGCCGTAAGGGTCTCACAAAGGTATTTCTCCCCGCGAGTCGTGAGGATCTCGTAGGTGTGTTTTCTCCTTAGGGATCGTGAGGATTCCTAAGTGTGTGCTCCTCTGTAAGTCGTAAGGATCCTACAAGAGGACTTTCTCATTATGGGTCGAGAGGACCTATAAGGGTTGGACTTTGTTGGGGAAATGTTTATTCGCGCCCGTGGATTGTATACAAGGGTCAGGATGGAGCCGCTTGTAGGGCAGTATTGGAGGTTGTGGAGGATTTTGCTTAAGAACAGGTTCAGGTTTCTGTAATTTAAGACTTTCAAATCTTATGAGCCGGGAGGGTCCCATAAGAGAATTCTCCTTACGAGTCGTGAGGATCTCGTAAGTGTATTTTCTCCTTAGGAATCGTGAGGATCCCTAAGTGCGCTGCTCCTTTGTGAGTCGTAAGGATCTCACGCAGGTGGTTTCTCCTTACAAGGTCGAGAGGACTCTGTAAGTGTCCCTTAACGAGGTTGCGCCCTTCCGGGTTTTCACAAACACTCGCCGGTAGTCCTGCTGTTTTTACTTACGGAGCCCTTTCGGGTTTTCATCCGTGCCCATTTTGCTTATGGACATACCGTTTTTTTTTTATTCTTTTTCATATTTTTTTTTTTGTCAGCCTAAAGATGCTGCGGTAGTAGTTTTAGGGACGTTTCGGTCCGTCGTTAGTTTAAGGACGTTTCGGTCCGCCGTTAGTTTAAGGACGTTTCGGTCCGTTGTTAGTTTAAGGACGTTTCGGTCCGGCATTAGTTTAAGGACGTTTCGGTCCGTAGATAGTTTAAGGACGTTTCGGTCCGTCGTTAGTTTAAGGACGTTTCGGTCCGTCGTTATAGGAAGGCCGGCTGCTGCTTGTAAAGTCTGAGCCTGGGAAGATAGCGAGCGGACACAGTCGTCGTCATCTATCATTGACCTAGGCTGCAGCTTATTAAGCATGGTATTTCTTCAAGAAGCGGCCGTTTACTGGCCTGAAAGGCCTTTCACCGTGCATGTCCATGAGTAGATAGGCCCCACCCTGGTAGACCTTGTCTATGATGTACGGGCCTTCATAGTTTGGCTCAAATTTTCCTCGCTTGGCGCGATTCTGGATCATAGGTCTTTTGACCACTAGTACGAGTTCGCCTTGGCGGAATGTCCTCGGCCTGGTCAATCTTTCGTACGAGCGCGTCATCTTTGCTTTGTAGGCCTCTAGATGTTGTTGCGCTATGAGCCGGGTTTCGTCGAGGGCATTAAGCTCCTCAAGCCGAAGGTGAGCATTTTCTTCGTTCGTCAGCTCGTGGTGGACTGCTACTCGTAGAGAGGGTAACTCTATCTCGAGGGGGAGAACTGCTTCCGTCCCAAATACCAACGCGTACGGCGTTGTGTTCGTGGCCGTCTTGAATGTAGTTCGATAAGCCCAAAGGGCTTCTTGCAGCCTTTCGTGCCAGTCCCTCTTATTCCTGGAGACGGTCTTTTTTATGATCTTCGTCAAGGTCTTATTGAAAGCCTCGGCTAGACCGTTAGCTCGTGGGTTGTAAACTGAAGAATATCTCCAGTCTATATTGTGCTGCTGTGCGAAGCGGCTAATCTTATGGCTTCGGTAGGCCGGCCCATTATCGGAGATAATCCGTCGTGGAGTTCCGAACCGATAGATGTCGTGCGTCTTGAAGAAATGGAGGATATTCTCCGTCTTCACTTCCTTCAGTGGTACTGCTTCTGCCCATTTGGAGAAGTAATCAGTTGTCGCCAGGATAAAACGGTGTCCCCGGGATGATGCTGGCTCAATGGGGCCGACTATGTCAGTCCCCCACATTTCGAATGGCCAACTAGCCAGCGTCGGGTGCAGTGGATTCGGATGTTGGTGGATGAAGTCTCCATGGATCTGGCATGAGTGGCATTGCTTCGCATACTCGAGGCAGTCCTGGATCATCGTGGGCCAGTAGTAACCCATCCGTTTAATTTTTAACTTCATCTTTGGGCCTGCTTGGTGAGAACCGCAAAGTCCGTCATGAACTTCCCGAATGACTCTTTCTGCTTCGTCAGGTCCCAAGCATCTCAGCCATAGAGAATCAAATGATCTCTTGTATATAATGTCGTTGACAAAAGCGAAAGATAAAGCTCGTTTCATGAGCTGATGCCTTGAGGACGCTTCTTCGGGCATTCGGCGGGACTTAAAGTAGTCTATGAAGACTTCCCTCCAGTCTTCGGCCTTCTCACGGTCTTTTATTTGTAGGGTCGTCTGCTCAGTCGTTCCCTTTTCTTTATATAATTCCGGAGGTATTTCTGCCGGGGCGAGCACTCGACGGCTTTGTACTACGATTCTGACGTCATCGAGGTTCTCGTCGGCCAGTTCTTTAGCGAGTTTGGCCAACACGTCTGCTTTGCTGTTTTCTGCGCGCGGTATGTTCTCCAAAGTATAGGAGGGAATTTGGGTCAATAGTCGTTGCACCCTTTCGCCGTACTTCACCAATTCCGGCTTGCACGTCTGGTAGTCACCGTTTACTTGACTGACGACCAGCTGAGAATCCCCGTATATGAGGAGGTCCTCAATCCCCAAGTCGATGGCGATCTCGAGGCCTGCTATCAGGGCTTCGTATTCGGCTTCATTGTTTGTCCTCGGCTCTGTTAAGGAGAAGGCGAAGCGCATTATCCCTCCTTGTGGAGTTGCAAAGATGAGGCCTATCCCTGATTTGATCATTGGGATACCTTGTTTCTGTTTCTTTATGGATGACGCTCCATCGAAATAGAGTTCCCATCGGGTGCTTCCGCCGCTAATCGCATCAAATGCATGTTCGTCCGGCAAATCGCAATTTAGAGGAGAATTGGCCGGTATCGGGTGCTCGGCGAGGAAGTCGGCAATGGCTTGGCCTTTCACTGCCTTGAGAGGTTGATACGTTATCGAGAACTCCATCAAGAGCAGGGCCCATTTAGCGAGTCGTCCCGTCAATATAGCCTTTGACATCAGGTATTTAAGGGGGTCCACCTTCGAAATGAGACGGACTTCATGCGCGAACGCATAGTGCCTGAGCTTCGTTATTGCAAAGATTAATGCCAAGCAATGTTTTTCGATGGGCGAGTAATTGCTTTCTGCACCCAGCAGAACTCGACTTAAGTAGTAGAGTGCTCTCTCTTTCCCCTGATCGTTCTCTTGTGCCCATAATGCGCCCAAGGAACCTTCGAGGGCGGTCGTATAAAGAATGAGGGGTTTTCCCTTGACCGGCGCGGCCAACACCGGAGGGCTCTGCAGGTACTGTTTGATCTCGTCTAGTGCACCTTGACATTTGTGATCCCAAACGAATGGAGTTCCCTTCTTCATCAGGTGGCTGTAAGGACGGCATTTGCCTGAAAGATTGGCGATAAACCGCCGGATGTATGCGAGCTTCCCTTGGAGAGACCGCAGCTGCTTGAGCGTTCTTGGCGGAGGCTTTTCCATAATCGCTTTAATCTTTGACGGATCTATTTCAATACCTCGGTGTCGAACGATGAATCCCAGGAATTTACCCGAGGAGACTCCAAACGCGCACTTGAGGGGATTCATTTTCAAATTGTATTGCCGAAGGCGTTGAAATACGGTTTCGAGATGCTTTAAATGCTCTTCGTATGACATGCTCTTCACTACGAGGTCATCGATATAGCATTCGACGATGTCGTGTATGAGATCGTCAAAGATTTTTGTCATGGCCCTTTGATAGGTGGCGCCAGCGTTCTTTAGGCCAAAGGGCATAACCCTGTAGCAGAATATGCCCAGAGGAGTCCGGAAAGCGGTGTGCTTCTGGTCTTCGGGATGCATCTTTATCTGATTGTATCCTGATGAACCATCCATAAAGGAGAAGACCTCGTGAGTGGATGTGTTATCTATCATTAGCTCGGTTACCGGCACCGGGAAATCGTCCTTTGGGCATGCTTTATTGAGATCCCTGAAATCCACGCATATGCGCACCGTTCCATTCTTCTTCATTACCGGGACGATGTTGGCAATCCAGTCGGGATATTGGACTTCCTGGATAAATCCGGATTCGATAAACTTCTTGACTTCGGCGTTGATGCTCATCTCCAGCTCAAGTCGCATCCTCCTTGGCGCCTGCTTGACTGGCTTGATATCTGGGGATATTGCTAATCTATGCACCGCAATCTCCGGATCCAATCCTGGCATCTCGGAGTAGTTCCACGCGAAGCAGTCTCTATGCCGTAGGAGCACGTTCTTTAACGCGGCCACCTTTTCCTCGGATAACAGCTCGCTGACAAATGTCGGTCGCGGGTCGTCTGCCGATCCCAGCTCGATCTTCTCGAGGTTATCTGCGGTAGTATGTATACCGTCTTCCAGTTCTTTCGGAGCGGGCGGAAATTCCGAGCTCAACTCATCATCGCTGTTCTCGAAGCACCGGGGAAGGTCATCTTCGTTCTCGAGTTCTTCTTTTAATATCGTAATCATATAACAGGTGCGAACCCGCTCCCAAGACTGAGGTGGATCCGGTTCTGCTCTTGTGGCTTTGGGCTCGTGTTTTTGCGGCGGCGTTACTTTCCAACCGTCGGATAAAGCGAATCTACCCCGTCGGTACTGGTCTTCGACCCAGTTCTTGAAGGTGAAGCAGTCTTCGGTAGGATGTCCTATGGCTCGGTGATAAGAGCAATAACTCGGATGAGAGACCTTGCTAGCTTGCTCAGGATGCCTAGAATCTGGAAGCGTGATCATCTGATGTTTTAGGGCGAGCTTGAGCAACCGTTCCGTCTTGTCTCGGGGGAAGGAGTATGCTCGACTCATCTTTTCCACGAGGGACGAATCCGAGCCGCGCAGTACCCGTAACCCTCTAATCCTGCGTCGTTGTTGTCGGCTTCTTTTCCCGTTTCTTAATTTATTTCCGTCCCCGCATCGGGCCTTTCGTATGACGGGTTGACAATGGTGAACATCTTTATCTTTTGCAGCCTGTGCAGTCTGTTGGAATAGACGTTGCGTCCTGGCCTTCTCATAGATGGCCACTTCGTGGTTGTGGTCTTCCCGAATTTTCTGATCCGCTTTCGTGGTAGGCTTGCCCATTCGTCCTTTAAACAACGGGTTTGGCGCTTCGATCGCGGGGTTTAGTTTTGATGAGGGATTGGCCTCTCCTGACAGGGCGCCTTCTTCTTCATCAGAGGTATATATGGCGTAGCTGCCGTGGGCTCGCTCCCGTTTTCCGGTTCTCGCGTACCCAAGCCCAAGTGTTTCCATTTTCCTATTGGGCAATTTGCGCTGAGTCCCGGGGACATCCCAAATCCTGTTGTAGAACCGAGCCTGCCGCACCGTCTGTCTTAAGGGTACTCCTTGGCGCTTCAATAACTTCTTCAATCCATTTGTATAGTATCTAGGCAGACGGATGGGTTGGAGCCTGTCAAGTGTAACATCCGCGCCGTGCCAGATCTCTTTCTCCACCTTCGACTCTGAGGATTGGTAGAATAGAATCACCTTCTCACCCCTTCGCCTGGGAGGGACGTAAAATGTTTGCAGGTCCTGCACGCTGTGAGCTTGAAGCGCGTCGAGATCCTTATAGTGTTCTTGCGGTACCATGATGATTTGCAGACTATGGTCCTCACAAAGGGGTACCTGTATTGACAGCCGACTGGAGAATACGGCGTTAACCTCGTCCTCCGAATCACTCCCGAAGACCGGTATGGGGGTGGGCGCCCCCAGGTTGTTGCGTTGGGATGGCCCTGTATACACTATTTCCTCCTCCTCTTCGGTATCGCTCCCAAAAACGGGAATGGTGGCGGCGGCTTTGTCCTCTGGGTCGCGACACCTTTCTGTATCTTCGAAATCTGGCAAAAAGTATTTCGCGTCTTCGTATTTGCGAACTTCGTTTACAGAAAACGGGTTCAACTCGCCTGTTACGGTGTACTCGAAACCATCCTTGAAGTACTTCATACACTGATGTTGCGTAGAAGGGATGATGTTGTACTCGTGTAGCCAAGGACGACCGAGCAAGGCGTTGTAGCAGGTCTTGGCGTCAATGACATGGAATTTGATGTCTGTGACGAGAAGTCCGAAGCGTAACGTCAGTATTACAGATCCGAGAGTCCGTGACGATTGAGAGTCGAAACCGGAGATAGTAATTTTGTCACGAGCGAGGTGTTGCACACTCATGCAGATTTCCTTCAACACCCGAACATTAAGGAGGTTGACGGAGGATCCATTATCCACCAGGATCTTGCCTATCTTGATGTCATGGCAGTATCCAGAGACATATAGGGGGCGGTTGTGGTCGCACGTCCCGAGAAGGAGGTCTTCATCACCGAAAGTGACATCGGCCGTGTGCACTTCCTCCAGTTCATCCTTCATCCTTTCAGTGGCGAGAAGGGCTTGGAATTGTTCAGGCTCTTGCAACGCCTTAACTAGTGAGTCTCGTGCCTCCTTTGATAATAGAAGGGCATCAAGAATGCTAAGCTGAGAGGGTAGCTTCCTTAAGTGCGTGAGGATGTTATAGTCTACCTTACCCTTTTTGGGAGGGTCTTTGGTAGTTAGCTCTTTTGTGACCTGGTCATCTAAAGTGATATCTTCAATGACCTTTTCCTTTCCCTTATCTTTTCGGCCGACGGGCCCGAGATTCTTTTCTGGGAGTGTGTGATTGCGCAGCTGAATGTTCTCGCAGATCTCCGATTCCTCCTATTTCCCCGAGAAAGATTCTTTGAAGAGAGGGCCCAGAGCCATTTCTTCATCAGAGTCGCTCCCAAAGGTGAGAACTTGTGACTCCCTGGCATTAACCATGCAACAGTTGCCAGTCGTTATGTTGTGCCCATCGACAGTGCTTCTTCGCTCCCGACGGATCTTGCGTTTCATGCGCTTAAAATGTTGCCGATGAGCAACATATCCTTACCACCATATCTTAAAGGCGTCGCACTCCTCCGTGGGATGTGAGATTTTCCGATGATATGTGCAATAGTCAGGGTGCGTCTCTACCCCATCGTGTGTGTTTCCTTTCGAGGGTGGTAGCTTCATCCCCATTGACATGGCTTTGGCAAACCTTTTTCTCGTCTTGAATATCTTCTTGTCTGCTTCGGATGCCTTATGCTCTGTCAGGGGTAGTTCAACTCTTTCGTTCAGTTGCCCGCATTTGGCTCCTTCCGACGTGGTCATCTCACGCTCCTGGTCCGCTTTACATTTTAGACGAATCTCGTCTAGAAAAGCGTCGATTATTTCATCTGTTGGCCATGCGCGTTCTGGTACAGGCTCTGCCTCCAGTTTCCTAATGCCAGGAGTTTTCCCATCATCGGCAAACGAGTGGGAGATTACATTACAACTCGCCACATATCCTTCGGATTCATCCGACGAGCTTTCTCCATCATCTTCCTCTTGAAAGATGTGGTTGAGGAACTCTTGCAGTGTGATAGGAGTCCGCGCCTTCTGATTGTACTCTTCCAACGCGTCGATTTGCTTTTGCAAGTTCGTGTGCTCTTTTCCAGGCTTCACGGACTTCTTGGATTTCTTCTTCTTTTTCTTCGAAGATTTTGACGATTGGGCGTGAGTATTTGGGCCATTATCGCGAGTCTTCGTAGTTGGGCGGGGCTTCAACATTCCTTTGATAATTTGAGGTTCAAGAGGGTCCTTCCATTCGATCGCAGGGCACGCATGAAGGTCTCTCAGCATTCTTTTGGTTTTAGTTGATAGCACGACCTCCCATGGAGCTTCTTCAATAAAAGAACATGTTGCCCCCGGTGCATCCGCTTTCCTCGGAGCATGCGGCTGTGGTGGGTTCACTTTCCACTTTTCGGACAGTACAAACTTCCCCTGGAGGTATTGGTCTTCAATCCATCCTTTGAAGACGAAGCAATCTTCAATCGGATGGCCTACCGTTTGATGGTAAGGGCAGTAGTTGGAGTCATTCACCTCGGTGGTTTGCGGCGGTCGCCTTGGATTTGGTAGGTTTATAAGCCTGTTGCGTATCGCCAGCTCGAATAACCGCTTCGTCTTGTCTCGTGGGAACAAGTAGGGACGCTTCATCTTCTCATTATAATACCGACGTCTTTCCTCCAGTTGATCTGTCGGTTTCGGGGCGTTAGGTTGCTGTTGGGCATTCGCTACAAAGGTTGCCCTCCCTTTACCCTTGTCGTTCCGAGGTTCCGACTTCGGTGTAGGTGGTCTATGACCCATCTGGTCCATCTGAGACAACTTGTCGATCAAAGCCTGGAATGTGGTTGGCTTAAAGAACATCATAAACTGGGAGATATTTGCGTGGGGGTCTAGGGTTCCCACGAACATGCCCACCGCAGGTGCTTCCTCGATGCGTTGCTCACATCTCGACCACAAGTTCCGCCAGCGTATAGCGTACTGGACCCAGGTTTCGCCCGGTTTTACCCTGGCGTTAATAAGTGCGGTTATTGGTGTGCGTTCGCTGGCACTTGCAAATCGCTGAGTGAACAACAACTCCATTTCAGCGAACGTTTTGATGGAATCGTTCGGGAGTTCTGAATACCATTCGAACGCTGTTTCTGATAAGCTGCCCACGAACTGGCGAAGCAACAATTTATCGTCACCGCCGGTGTTACCGCAGAGGGCCCGGAACTGGGCAACATGTTGATGGGGATTGCCGGTCCCCTTATACACATGGAATTTCGGTATCGTATAGCCTTGCGGGTATTTGATTTGATCGTACCAGCTCGGATACGGCCGCCCCGTTTTCACGACTTGACCAGCTGCCTCAGTCGCATGATGAACTCGGATTTGCTGGGCTATGTAGTCAGCTAAGTCAGCCTTAGAGATTGCCTCCTCCTTGGCCGTTGAAAGGGCTGGTGGTGGATTTGACGTTTCTCCTCGGTCGTCTTCAAGAACGATCGGGGGATCCTCGGCGGGTGAGTCCTGCTGGATCATCATTCCTATCACGTCTTGAAAGAGAAGGCCCATCCGTTGTATGTTGGATGCTTGTTCAGCAGCCTCTTTGTCCCTTCTCTCCAGTGTTCGGCGAAGGAATTCAGCGTCTGTTTCTTCCTCCCGGCGTGCGTCGGAGGACGTTTCTGGGTTTTCTTTTGGTCCGGTGAGCACGGCCATAGCATTCATCATTTCTTGAAGCTTTTGTTGCTGCTCCTGGGCTTTCGTCACGGATCGGGTTAGGGGTCGGTGGCCCGTGGAAGTGCGGCTTTCCTCTTTCCCAAAAGCCATGTAAACAGTGTGCACCACCATGCCCCCAGACTCAGGGCGCCTGGGTTTAGTGCTTTCAGTCGTCGCTGCATGCTGTGAGGTCCTCTCTGGCCTCCTCCTTTTATGAGTCTGTTGATCACCAGCTTTTTGGGGTTTAGCCTGGTGACCGGCTTCAGGTTGGATTTTCAGCTTCTTGTGCTGGCGGGAGAAGTTTGGATCGATGATCGAGTCTCGGGCCTGCCGCCAAGCCTTATAGATTTTGGAAGACAGCCGTTGAGGAGATCGGGGCTGTTCGGGTTTTGTTTCCACAACCTTTTTCAATAAGGGAGGAGACCTCTTCAGTACTGCCGTGGGGGAATTCCTTCGCACCTTATTTAGCATTTCAAAGCTGTTCCCAGTTGGAACAGCAGCATTGACCTCTGCCACCGGGGCCGCTGGAGTCAACCCGGAGGGAGAGTTGCCTCCAGCCTTCCTTACTCGGCGCCAATGGCGACGTCGAGCGCGTCGAGCGGGCGGCGTTGGGTCAGCAGTAAGAATGGTTCCTTCTTGCCCCCTGTATGGATGAGGGGTTGTTGTTGGCGTTAGCCTATCGAAGACCGATGTTCTCTGGGAAGCGGGAGCAAAGGCCGGAGCCGTCAATCTTGTAAAGACTGACTTTTTGGCTGGAGAGGTCACCTTGGCGATTTCGGGAACGGGAACGGCCACTTTCTTAAAAGCAGCCTTCTTTGAGATTGTAGGCCCCGTGATGAGCTCGCAGGATTCCTGGCCCAATCTAGAGAAGACCGAGGCATCGACGTTGGGCGACTCGTTGAGAGGAGCCGCGGCAGGGGTAAGACGATCAAAGACCGACTTCCCGAGAGTTTTCTTCGTCAGCACTGGAGTGGTAAGTTTGTCGACGGGATCATAGTCCCAAAGAACAATCCTGTGGTGGCGCGAGTGACCTGTTCCACTGGCATTGTGAATAGCGAAGCAGCTTGGGGTCCATAGGCTATACCTCCTGGCGAGGCAGAGCGTCGGCTGCAATTGCCGTCTGAGCAGTTGGAGGATTTCTCAGGGGTGGAAGCCATCGATCCTTTGCTTTCTGCAATAAGCGAGATGCCAATTCTCAGTACCTTGAAACCCGAGGGCAACTATTAGCGAACCGTGATTGGTTCGCGAATCACGACACACGAAGTGTGGAGTGGAAAGATGGAAAAGGTCCCACCGGGCGTGCCAAAATCTGTTCCCCTCCGAACGGCGGCCGGGACGTTGGGACGTCTGAGGCGTTAGGTTCGGGGCAGATGCTAATTGGTGCTATCCGTCCACCTCTCCGAAGATGCCAAGTTGATTTATGGCACCATATATCGAAGGTTTAAACGGATGCGACCGATGAGCAGACTTCGTCAGATTCCCCCTCGTTTGAGGGGTTTTTGATTGTGGGGACGCTCTTCCCTGCAGGCGTAAGCCCCTGCAGTTAATTACACTACCGCATTGCGGTAACAACTTTCTCCTACTCCAGATGGTCACTTCGTGTCGTGGGTGTTTGTTTTCTTGCACGTGGATTGTTTACGGAGACTGAGTTATGTCGTCGCCCGTAGGGCGTGGACTAGCCCAAATCCGCATTATCTTAAATTTGGGTTTGGGGGGGGGTTTTGGTTTGAGGATACGTCAGCCCTACTCGAGGCTAAGATCAACTCAAACGTTTGTTAAGGATATGTTAGTCTAACTTTGTGACTAAGATCAACTTAACGGGATCGTTTAGATCCGACAAAAGAGTGTTTGGACTCTAATGTTCCAGTTTAGGGACATAGTGGTCCATCGTCTGTATGGCTGTCGGGACCCATCACCTCTCTGACGACGTTGAAGGATTACAACGACAGATGTCAGAGGAGTTCAGAGATGTACCCTTGAGCCGGAGTTAATTTGGGGGATTCGTAGTCCAGTATGTTTGAGGGTTTAAGGACGCGTTAGCCATCTTCGAGGCTAAGATCAACTTAAACGGGACCGTTTAGGTCCAACAAAAGAGCATATGAAAGGGCTCTATTGTTCTAGTTTAGGGACGTTGCGGTCCATGGGTAGTTTAAGGACATTGCGGTCCGTGGGTAGTTTAAGGACATTGCGGTCCGTTGTTAGTTTTAAGACATCTCGGTCAAGGTTAAGGACGTCGTAGTCCATGGGTTTAAGGACCCCACAGTCCGGTATGTGCTCTGGATGCTTCACACGGGTTCACTGCCGTGCTTAGCGAGGACCAGGCTCCGCTATGGACGTTTTCCGTGGGGTCAAAGAGTGACGTTATCCACGTTCCGCGTGACCAGGAATTTGTATGAGTTTAAGGACCCCACAATCCATATCATGGGTGGTCGTCGGGACCCGTCACCTCTTTGAAGACATTGAGGGATTACAATGCCAAGTATCAAAGGAGTGAAGAGATGTACCCTAGAACCGGAGTGGCTTGAGCAGTCCGTGGCCCAATTTGAGGTCAGGACTGATTAATTATGTTATGAGCCCATTGGCCCAATTAGTCACGAATTGAGGACTTATGGCCAGCTTGGGCTAAGTCCCATCATGTCTGGAATATTGATTCCTTGTGAGTCCATCGAGGGAGAAGCTTTGCCTCTATCCCTTTAGCCAATTGGGCTATAGACTAGTGTTAAAAACTTCAAAGCAATCAGTGTTGAACACTGGGAATGAGTTTGACAAGTTAGTGTTTAACACTAGAAGAATAATTGGTGTTAAACACCAGCAACAAGGCCTTGAAATGATCATAAGCACTAAAACAGCTCAGTGTTGAACACTGGCAATGGGGATCTCAAATTAGTGCCGAATATTAAAACAATTAATATTGAACACTACGAACAAAATTCTTTAATTAGTGTTGAACACTAAGGCCCGATAGCATTTCAATACTGGATTCGAGGGTTTTAACTTAGTGTCAAACACTACAGCAAGAACGGTCACGTGGCCCCACGTGAGAGTGCCTTCCCTTCAATGATTCTGTCGAAATTGCTGTGTCTTTGATAGCGTCACGTGTCAGCACGTGACAGGCATTCAAATGCCTATGTGTTAAGGCTTCTGCTGAAAGTCACGTGGGTCACGTGGGGTGCTGCCTCAAAGGGGCTTTTTGTAGGGCTTTTGGGGGGGTCACGTGGTGACACGTGACCCTGCCTCAATGTTGTTTTTTGGAGGATCTGTTGCTCCTCTTTCAGGAATTAAATTCCTCGAACTTTTAATTTCAGAGGAATTAAATTCCTATTTCCTTTTGAAGGCTTATATTCTGGAATAGAGTTTAAATCTGAGTTTTCTGTGGGAATTAAATTCCTTGTTTATGCGAAGAACCGAATAGGGTTAAACCCTAACAAAAGCTTTTAAGGAATTAAACTCCCCTTTTCTGAGGATTATGATTAAAGGAATTAAATTCCCACTGTTTCGACAGAACTTTGTTCTTAATTAGGGTTCAACCCTGTTTCTTTTTGTTTTGAAGGAATTAAATTCCCATGATACAGGGTCGAACCCTAACTTTATTTTGGAGGAATTAAATTCCTATAGTTCTATGAGAGTTAAATTCTCATGCTTGCATTCCTTCTCTATGTTTTGGATCTGCATGGCAGGATCTCGACCCATTGAGAATTAAATTCTCAACCTTAAGGGGAGATGTGCTTTTTGCAGGCCCTCTATCAAAGAGAGAAGAAATATGTTCTTCTGTTTTTATATTATCAGAGTTAAACTCTGTTGAGAATTAAATTCTCCTTCTTTCAAACGCCTTTCCCTTTCTTACCTAGGTTTTTTGCAGAAGATCTGAGTCTTTTTCAAAATATCAAAGCTCTTCTCCTTTCTCTTTTCTTCTCTGCGTATGTATATATTTCTCTGTGTCTCTTGGCTCCTATTTATAGGAGAAGCAGCCGAATCAATCAGTTTTTTGACGAATCTTCATTGAGATTTGATTTGCATTCATCATTCATTTTGGGCCGTTGGATTATTAGGTGAATTTTATTCACCATTGGATTTTAAATCCAGAGATTCTCCTTTGTTATTTTGGTTAGATTTAAAGGGGAAATCTTTCCAAACCCGAGATTTTCCCATAGATAGATGATATTTCATCACCTCTGAATCTTTAGTTTGATTGGTTCCAGATAGTTGCGTTCCTTTGGAAAGATTTGAATTTCTCTCAGAATTTAATTCTGTTGACAAAATGGGCTTTGAAAGCCGGTCACGTGTGACCACGTGACCCATGGTCACGTGTGAGCACGTGACCCCCTTTGGAATGAGCCTTTTCCTTTCTTTTGCGCTTTGTCTTCTGATTGCTGCTTAAACGTCACGTGCTACCACGTGACCCCTGGTCACGTGTGAGCACGTGACCCTTGTTTGAACTCTCTTTCTTCGGTTCTTTTGGAGTACGAGTCTGCTGCCTTGAACGTCACGTGCCAACACGTGACCCTGGTCACGTGGAGGCACTTGACCTCTTCTGAAACCTTTTCCTAGACTTGATCAGGGAACTTGTGTGCCTTTGACGCTTGCATTTAAATGTCACGTGTCGCCACGTGACCCTGGTCACGTGGGAACACGTGACTCTTTCTGAAGCCCATTTTCTTCAGCGTAGTCAAGAAACTGAACTTGACTTGATGATGTTTTTAGGTGTCACGTGCCAACACGTGACCGCTAGTCACGTGTAAGCACGTGACCCTCTTCTGAAGCTTTTCCCAGAAGCTTTCCTGATTTTAAATCAGGAAACACCTACAAACCCGACTACGGATCGTTTACTAGATATTTAGGCGAAACAAGCAAACTAGTTAACATTTTAACTAAGGGAACGGACATACAACCTTTGTAGATCCGGTCCACCACCTCCACGGCTCCGCAACGAAGTCCCCTCCGCTGTCCAAAATGAATCCAGAACTCAAGTATCGGCTTCGTCGAAGAAATGGAGGGGCTTGATCGTCGGTTCGATGCCGAAGATGATCTACGTCGAGGCATCGCTAGAACAAGCTCCAACTTCACCAAGTCGGAAAAACTTGTGAAGGAAACACCCTATACTACTTGGCAAGAGGTAGAGGATGAAGAAATAGGAAGTGGGTAAACTTTAGTTTTGGATTTCTCACTTGATTTCATGACTTGCCATTGAAGTAGCAAGCTTTCTTCAATGTTGAAGAAGATGAAGAAGAAGAAGAAGAAGATATGTTAACTTAATTAAAAATAGAAAAGATAATACAATACTTATCATATCTTTTACCATGGTTTAGTGTAGAGACTTAACTTAGGTTAGATGAGTGGTTAGGGTTAGGCATGAGACAAGAATGGTGACTAAGTCAATGCTTCATGAATCTTCAACTAAAAACAAAATTAGCCACCATTCATTTCTCATTTTCTTTTTCTTTTGAAATAAATAAAATAAAGAGATAAATGAATAAGATGAAACCCTAATCACTAACTAACCATGGTTTAGTACTTTACACAAAACCAAACAAGAATGTATCATCAAACATGATACAATCATGTGCACAAAGAAATATATCACATATACAACTTGCACAATTCAAGTGAGAAAATCATTTTAAAGTGAACCAATACTAGTTAATGCAAAGTAATATATCAAATATATAATTATACATTAAATCATTAAATCAACACTTGATTCAATGATCCGGTCATGTCGCATATAACCGGCCAGTATCCTATGTATCGGCTTATCGAATCAATCCTTGATTCGATAACTAGGATATATCGCATATAACCAATCGATACATAGATCGCAAGAATGGAATACGGTATCACATACACGCATTATTCTCGGTCCCGCACATATCTCATATGCGGTCCTATTTCGTTTCGCTTGAGCCAGGAAACCTCTGTGTAGGACTCTAAAGACTCGTCAATACGCCGGCAGCAGATGATGATCATATCAAACACCCACAAGCCGCAAGCGGTCTGCCAAACGTAACGGCCACCCAGGTATTGAGCGATCAGAAGATTGACGAGCAAGCCCGCTCACACTCCTGCGAATCCAACCAGTAACACTACCGTACGGTCCGGTCTGTTCGTCCGATATGTCGTATATCTCACCTAGGGGTGGTAAACGTCAGACCCCAATAGCTTGATAAGTCATGCCGACGTAGGGTCCATAACATTCGTGAAACTACTGATAACTCTTACCAGTATATCACTGCAACCCTGGCCAGGGATTTCCTGTTATGGCCAGTCGAGCATAGCACAACATCAACCCCCAATACCGGGAGAGACGAATCCCCTCCTATCGCTCATTGCCTCCATGTGAATCGGGACTGTACCCAAAAACCACCTGTTTGCACAACTCAGTAGAGCCGTGGCAGGGTGGAAATCAAAGCACAGTGGGAGACACACAAGACTCTATGACGATCTCGGGTCAACAGACTAAGCTGTACTAGTGTCACCAGAGAACTGCCATCTGACGTGAGGTATAATACCATCTGGGAGTTCTCGGCGAGTTCGTTCAGTGTACCCAGTCTCCACTGAGCACCCGCATACCATCTTCGATGTCAAACACCAATGGATATGGGATCATCCATCGCCCATCGCATGGGTCGAGAAGATATGCGCTAGTCTACTCTGGAATATCGATGCCCCGTCTCGATATTCCCTCGACTAGGAACATTTCAAGGATGTACTCATGGACTACCCAGGCCCCACTAGTATGATCTACATCATAGTCCTGGAAGTCGAGCCACATCCTATGGGCTTTATCAACATGTAATCAGAGAGACAGAAAGTATACATGTTAAGATAAAGAGCAACCAGATAGCGTACTATCATGTCGAGCAAGAAAGTCCTACCTATATATGTCCCAGCATCCACTACAATATACATCCAATGTACAGTAATGGCCTCTAGGGCATACATATAACTAACAATCTCCCACTTGCACTAGGGCCATCTGTAGCAGTGGTTGCAGTATCACATACTCAACCATCCCATAAAAGTCTCTCTTTGGGAAAAGGCCTTCGTGAGTGGATCCGCCGTGTTGTCCTCTAAGTCTACTCTCCTAACCTCGATCGACCTGGAGATCAACTATCTCCATGATCAGGTGATGCTTCCTCAGAATATGTCAGGGTCACTGATGGGACCAGGGTTCCAGGGCCGAAGCCACACTTCCATTGTCATACAATTGCAGGAACCTAGTTCATCTTATAAACCAATATACACCCAAACTTCCTCTTTGGTAGTATCTTCAATAGCGATGTTACCAGCCTTTATCGTCTAGTTTGCCACGGTATCTTGCTTAGAACTCTTCCAACATACCGTCCCTTTACTGAGGGTAAAGACAGTGCCTGTGACTGACATTCAGTCGTCTGTATCACCCTGGAACACTTCCAGTTATTCTCCCCAGGATCGATTGATACAATCTCACTATACCTAGTGAGAACCCTAATATCCCTTTAGATCTATCTCATAGGTCCAAATCTCAGGATTTAGGAGGTATCATCTTTATCCTATTTGGAGAATCCTAGTGATGATAGGAGATTGACCGATCGTAGTATAGGAAACTCTTTTCCTATCAAGAGTATATTGTCTACGTACAATACGAAGATCGTCACCATACTCCCTACTACCTTTTTATTTATACAAGGTTCATCTACCATTTTGATGATGTCAACATCTTTGACTAATCCATCAAAACAGATGTTCCAACTCCGCGATGCCTGCTTCATTATGTAAAGCAACTTGCGCACGTTTCCGCTGCTCCCACTGTTTACGAAGACCTCTGGCTGTGTTCTTATAGACGTTCTCTTCTAAATCAGTATTTAGAAAAGCAGTCATGGCACCCAACCGCCAGATATCGTAGTCATGGTAAGTAGGATCTGGACAGACTTAAGCATAGCTACTGGAAAAAGGTTTCATCATTATCCACGCCTGGTCGATGACGAAAACCTTTAACAAGTCTAGCTTTTAAAGTCTCAACTTTTCTATTTACACCAAGTAATCTTCTCAAGATATACTTGCTCCTGATGGGGATTTAACCCTTCAGATGTAGCAACCAAAGTCCATACTTTGCTGGTGTACATGGATTCCATCTCAGATCGCTAAGCATCCAGCCATTCTTACAGAGTCCCTACTCTCGATGGCCTGCTCGAAACTAGTTGGGTCATCATCTCATGATGCAATCCTTGCTCCCACTGTCATCGAGAAACCGAGGTATCTCTCAGGAGGATAAGGAACCCTACTAGATCGGCGGAGAGGCTGAGGTTCGTCGGGAACTATAGAATCTTATGGTTCTGTCAAGTCATCAACTGCAGTTTTGTATAGCTGGAACCTTTCCAGTTCTACAGAACTGATCCTGCCTCGATTTTGTCCGGATTTTGCTTTTGACATAGGCCGGACAACCTCAAATCTTAACTAACTTAAGATATGGGCTCTTCCCTTTCCATATCACATATGAAGTGGTAGGCAATGATTTGATTCGAACCCTATTCAATAGGTATGCAGCTTCTCAAGCGCATAATACCCAAAAGGAAACAGGTAACTCAGTAGTACTCATCATAGAGCACACCTTATCATATAGGGTATGATTGCCCCGCCCCGATATACCATCGTGCTATGGTGTATACGGAGGAGTAATGCTGAGAGAGAATCTCATTCTCCTTTAGAATAGTCCAGGAATTCTATGCACAATTATTCTCCTCCCTGATCTCATCATAGGACATAATACTTATACCCGTATTTCGGTTCTCTACTTCTAACTTATATTCTGTGAATACCTCAAAAGGTTCGGACTTATGTTTCAACAGGAACATATGACTGAATCTTGAGAGATTATCAGAGAATATAATGAAGTATAAAGAACCAGTCCTGGCATGTGTAGACAGGAGACCTTACATACATCATCATGTATCAGTCCCAAGAGTTTATCAACTCTTCCTCTGTTTCCAATAAACAGAGCTATGGTCATCTTATCTTTGTGACATGACTGGCAAGTTTCACAAGATGTAAATTCAAACTGATTTAAATATACATCTAAATGTAACTTCAGCCAGTCGGGTCGCATTGATATGACCTAGTCTACAATGCCTCAAGAAGAATCCGTTCATTTCTGAACTCTTCCTCTTGTGTGTGTTCTGTATACTAAGAACTGTAGTTTGATTTAGAACATCAACGCTTTTAGATAACGTGCCTGAACCGATCAACTTTTGATATAGGAAATGTTCAAAACATTATCCAACAATACAAAATTTTATCATTTCTTTACCAAAGAGATAGATATGATTTTGTATATCAGGTTCGGTATCTAATAACATTCGTTCAGAATCAATGTATTTGTAATACAGGGTGACAGTGACCAACAGACCTGGCTGCAACTCTTGCCCCGTTTTCTGCCTCATGAGACTTATCACCCGTTCTCAGTTTTTCTACTCTTTTGTAGCCCTATGTAACAACTTACATATCTGGGATCCTGATCCGGTATCATATACTTAGGATGCGGAGGATACTGAGAAACAGTTCTGTATAATGAACACACCCGAAGATGATGCATCGGCATGCACTCTCTTCGTTTGGGCGGCACGGGAAATCTGGTATTCCCTAATTTCCTGCTCTTTCTTATAACAATTATAAGTTGGAGCGGGACCAACGTTCCCCAGCTCAGTATAACAAGCGGGTTCGGTCAATAATCCGTTTTATTATCTTGATTAAGGCGTGATATGGTCGCTACCAGGAGAGAGAGAGAAGAAAACACTCTGCGTGTGCTCTTGCAAGATCAGATTGGTTATATATTTTATCTAATCAGGATGGCTCCCACTGTTTTTATCAAATCTTCCTTCAAACCTTAAAAGGAAAGATTAGCCGGGATTAATTACACTCTACAAGTTCGCCAATCTTTCAGCCAGGCCAGTGTCGGTACTTTGAGGGAGGTTCCCCGTGCTTTCGCACGGACCTAATTACTGTAAACCTCGTTTTCCCAGAGGCGTAACCCCGTTGACACCTTTCTAGACACCTACTTGATCGGCTAATTGTAAAGTGCAAAACTCTCCCAGGAGTAACAATTACTCGCAGTGGGTATCGGGATTCAACTATCACATAGAAGGTATGCAATCTCATTGCAAGTTTCAACACTTGAAACTCCCGATAAAGGTTTTTACCCCTAGCACCTATGACCTTAACTATGGTCAACAAATCATAAGTACTAGTCAAGTTCTACCCGTCATTTCGTGATTAATTAGAGCCACCCACATGACCCTTAACTAAGGTCAACAAAGTCACGCGACTGTCCTAACTAATCGCATCATATGCGGTGTAGGAAGACATCACTTAGCTACCGTACACTGTGCCTTGACTATGGTCAACAAACACAGCACGAATACTAAGTACTCTACTTCCTAAAATGACGGAGGGTTGCGGCTGGTTTTTGTGAAAACCTTTAACGCTTTGAACTTGATCTCGTTGTGGAATCAAATGGTTTTTAAATGGAATGTTTTCGAGGCTTTTCTAGTTTCGCTAAAGGGATCACTCCCGGTGAAGGGATCGTCGGCCCTTTCCTCGTCGAATGAGGTGCGGGATATATCATATATATCACTGTGCAAAGCGAAAACTATAGAAGCGATCAAAGACAAACCAAGGGTTGTAGCATCTGCCAGTTATTGCTAAAGGAGTCACTCCCGGTGAAGGGATCTCGGTCCTTTCCTCATCGAATAAGGTGCAGGATGTTCTATAATGAACACCGCGATGCAAAGCAAGAACTGTAGCTACCTGTTTTATTTTGAAATTCGATTCCACAACATCAATTAGGTTTATTTTCCTTTCATTAATCTCATTAATGAATATCCCATCATTTAATTCCACCTAAACATCACAGATAAATATAACGTACGCTTATGCCATCCGCATTCGCCTCGATGTCCCGTCTGCACCGTTAGGTTAGGTAACTAACACCAGAACGAGGCAGGGCTAGCGCGGGTGTAAAACATAAGCAACGTCTATATAATATATCATATATACTATATATAGTACCTGCCACAGAACATCACATGATCACAGATAAAACACAGCAGAAGAAACATATGAAATATTGGATATACTAGGACGTCCGTGTTTTCAATACGAGCCAGTATAAAACACGGATTCCACGGTCGTGATGAATAGCCAATCCCACACCCCAATACCCCCACGAGAGCGGCAAGCAACCCTACCAATTCTAGGGTTAGGAGACCCGGACTCGACTCCTCGAGTTGGTCTCCCACTGGACCCCAGAACCCGGTTACTTGTGCTCCCCTCCTTAGGTCTATCCTAGTGCAGAAAAGTAAATAATATACAAACGGTGACTACTTCCGCAACCTGGAAGTGCCCCAATAAAAGAATATTATATACAAGTTTTTTACATGAATGAAAATGAAAAACACTCATCTCACATAAAAACCCCCGGCTATTCAAACATGACGATCCAATATAACATATCCAGCAACACATAACAACACATGTCATCAACGTAAGTAAATATGTCCATCCCAATTGTCGTTGACATATAGCAACGAAACCAGCGATATCACATATTACACTTACGGTCACAGAAAAGAAAGTGTAAAACTACAACAGTTGGAATCCGCAACCATCTCAGACATCGCATGCCTGACCAAATGAATTCCTTAGACATCGCATGCCTAACGATTATAAACCCCGCATTTTAGTCTCATTATCGAAAACACTTTTCAATACTAAGTCGGGTAATTCAACAAGATTCCCGACATCCTGATCGAATGCTCGTCGCAAACTTCAGTAGGCGGCCGCACCCCCGATACCGTCGACGAAGTGCACCAAGGCAGAACACCGCTACCGCGAGCACCCTAATGGATGCTTTCGGCGACGGGGTTCTCCTACAGTCACTTGGTCGGGGCAATGGGGTGAGGCTGTCTATTAAGTTTACCCGGCAAGTATCCGCGTACGCTACGTGATTGCGACGGACTTTTGATCGCATCAAAATTCCGTGGCAACCGATCAAGTGAGACTAAAGTGCTATGTTTATAACATTCATTTAGTTATCACATAACTATTTGTGAATTCCAATTATTGTATCACATTCCAGATAAACAGAAAATGTTAAACATTTCGATCGAACAATCGAACACCCAAATTTTCCCGATACAGCTCAACACATGAAATAAATCTAACAGCATTCCGTTCGTACCTCAGTACCAACGGTCCAGCCGTAGAAGGGTCAAGCCAACGCCTCACATGTGGCACGCCGTACTGCCCCAAACCCGAAGGTTCAAAGGGCAGTTCAAGACGGTCACATAATCGAGTTAAGGTTTGTTGTCTTCTAGAGGGACCATCGCGTTACTTGCACTACTTAGAACGTCGTTAAACTGCGGAAAAATCCAATACTTGGAAATTTCCCGACAGGGGAAAAAGTGGGTATTTATATCCGGTCGAACTTTTTAACATATTCTAAAATTTATCCGGAAAGCCACACAGACAAAATTTGATACCCCGATCGAAACACCGAATCCCCAAAACAACTGCAGAAAATTCAACTCTTGAAAAATTATTAAAAATTCCCAGAAATATCAGCACTGGAAACTAAGAATTACTGTGCATAATAAAATAAATACAGGGGCCGTACGGCCGCGGATCCGCCGCATGAGCTTAGCTCATGCCGCGGAAGCGCGCTGGAAAAGTTGACTTGGGCCCACGAAATTTGCAGTAATTCTTATAAAACCCTGCTTGATTTTTTGGATATTTTTAATTTGGAAAAAGACCAGATTTTAAAAATTGGACAGAGAGCATGTTGGATTCGGGGTTTCGGGTTTGTTCGGACTTCAAATTCCGTCTAGACTTCGCCTAAGGCTCAAGCTAGGCTCTGATACCACTGTAGGGTTCCTAGGCACCCTAGTTAAGTCTTACAAGTGATCAAACATGCACAAATAAAATGTTACGGGTGCCTACAAACCCGACTACGGATCGTTTACTAGATATTTAGGCGAAACAAGCAAACTAGTTAACATTTTAACTAAGGGAACGGACATACAACCTTTGTAGATCCGGTCCACCACCTCCACGGCTCCGCAACGAAGTCCCCTCCGCTGTCCAAAATGAATCCGGAACTCAAGTATCGGCTTCGTCGAAGAAATGGGCGGGCTTGATCGTCGGTTCGATGCCGAAGATGATCTACGTCGAGGCATCGCTAGAACAAGCTCCAACTTCACCAAGTCGGAAAAACTTGTGAAGGAAACACCCTATACTACTTGGCAAGAGGTAGAGGATGAAGAAATAGGAAGTGGGTAAACTTTAGTTTTGGATTTCTCACTTGATTTCATGACTTGCCATTGAAGTAGCAAGCTTTCTTCAATGTTGAAGAAGATGATGAAGAAGAAGAAGATATGATAACTTAATTAAAAATAGAAAAGATAATACTATACTTATCATATCTTTTACCATGGTTTAGTGTAGAGACTTAACTTAGGTTAGATGAGTGGTTAGGGTTAGGCATGAGACAAGAATGGTGACTAAGTCAATGCTTCATGAATCTTCAACTAAAAACAAAATTAGCCACCATTCATTTCTCATTTTCTTTTTCTTTTGAAATAAATAAAATAAAAAGATAAATGAATAAGATGAAACCCTAATCACTAACTAACCATGGTTTAGTACTTTACACAAAACCAAACAAGAATGTATCATCAAACATGATACAATCATGTGCACAAAGAAATATATCACATATACAACTTGCACAATTCAAGTGAGAAAATCCTTTTAAAGTGAACCAATACTAGTTAATGCAAAGTAATATATCAAATATATAATTATACATTAAATCATTAAATCAACACTTGATTCAATGATCCGGTCATGTCGCATATAACCGGCCAGTATCCTATGTATCGGCTTATCGAATCAATCCTTGATTCGATAACTAGGATATATCGCATATAACCAATCGATACATAGATCGCAAGAATGGAATACGGTATCACATACACGCATTATTCTCGGTCCCGTACATATCTCATATGCGCTCCTATTTCATTTCGCTTGAGCCAGGAAACCTCTGTGTAGGACTCTAAAGACTCGTCAATACGCCGGCAGCAGATGATGATCATATCAAACACCCACAAGCCGCAAGCGGTCTGCCAAACGTAACGGCCACCCGGGTATTGAGCGATCAGAAGATCGACGAGCAAGCCCGCTCACACTCCTGCGAATCCAACCAGTAACACTACCGTACGGTCCGGTCTGTTCGTCCGATATGTCGCATATCTCACCTAGGGGTGGTAAACGTCAGACCCCAATAGCTCGATAAGTCATGCCGACGTAGGGTCCATAACATTCGTGAAACTACTGATAACTCTTACCAGTATATCACTGCAACCCTGGCCAAGGATTTCCTGTTATGGCCAGTCGAGCATAGCACAACATCAACCCCCATTACCGGGAGAGACGAATCCCCTCCTATCGCTCATTGCCTCCATGTGAATCGGGACTGTACCCAAAAACCACCTGTTTGCACAACTCAGTAGAGCCGTGGCAGGGTGGAAATCAAAGCACAGTGGGAGACACACAAGACTCTATGACGATCTCGGGTCAACAGACTAAGCTGTACCAGTGTCACCAGAGAACTACCATCTGACGTAAGGTATAATACCATCTGGGAGTTCTCGGCGAGTCCGTTCAGTGTACCCAGTCTCCACTGAGCACCCGCATACCATCTTCGATGTCAAACACCAATGGATATGGGATCATCCATCGCCCATCGCATGGGTCGAGAAGATATGCGCTAGTCTACTCTGGAATATCGATGCCCCGTCTCGATATTCCCTCGACTAGGAACATTTCAAGGATGTACTCATGGACTACCCAGGCCCCACTAGTATGATCTACATCATAGTCCTGGAAGTCGAGCACACATCCTATGGGCTTTATCAACATGTAATCAGAGAGATAGAAAGTATACATGTTAAGATAAAGAGCAACCAGAAAGCGTACTATCATGTCGAGCAAGAAAGTCCTACCTATATATGTCCCAGCATCCACTACAATATACATCCAATGTACAGTAATGGCCTCTAGGGCATACATATAACTCACAGACTGGACCAGCGCGGGTGCAAAACATATACAACATCTACTAGTATATATATATAAATATATATAGCAATCGTCCCAGGCATGATATAAAGCAACATCACAGAAGCAACATAGATTGGTGGATAATCTTGGAGCCCCGAGTTTCACTTGAGCCGCAAATGAGACCTGGCGTTCCCTGTCATGTGGATAGCCTGTGCAATGAAAACCTAGACTCCTACGAGCGCGGCAAGTTACCCGCCAAAACCAGAAGTGAGGCAACCCCCTTCAACAACGTGAATGGGCCACCCAGCACTTCACGGAATCCAGTAATTTGGGCACCCCTCCATGGGTCAACCTATACCCCCTACGAGTGCGGCGAATAGCCCGCCAATTCTAGAGTAAGGTCCCCCCGTCTCAATGCCATGAGATGCAGACCCGTTGCCCTCTAGAATCCGGCTATTCGTGCACTCCACCGCGGGGCAATCCTAGTACAGAAAAGAAAATAATATACAATGGTGACAACGACCTCAACCCGGTCGTGCCCCAAACAAATAATATACAAACGGGCAGTGACGGCAGTCTACATGTCGGACGCTCGCCCCACAATATCAAATATACAAATGAAACTAATCTTTACTAACATTACACCCAAGATATCTACCACGACGATCCAACTACAACACAAAACATCAACATGAATGTGACGTTCGCAAACCCGTCTAAAAGAACATATAGCAATTAGACGAGTTGTACTGCTCGAATGACATTCACGGTCACAGATAGTAATGCATGTACTGATAAACATTTAAACAGTGTTAAATTATCGACTTCGAAACACCCTGAATAGCCCCTGAACAAAAGATAACATATTATCCAAAATGGGCAAAACTAGCAATACCACTGAACCAATATTCCAGAGACCAGACCACACACAAAATACGAAGCCCAAATACCCTCCCCAGGCCGACTGGCTCGAAAAATTCCTCAATGTGCTCAGTCCAAAATGGGTGGAATGGGTTCGTATTTGGTGTGTGCTCTTGTGGTCACCATAGTAGTCTTCTGTAGTTGCTAAATTTTTTTTTAAGACTCTGAAAATTCGACAGAAACTGAAATCTGCAGGGTATCATTTCGGGGTTGTTTCGATTTCGATACTTTAATATTGTCTAAACAAGCTAGCTAAGGGTTTAAGGGTTGGCTCTGATACCATGTTGGGTTACGGCAGCGCACCGGCCATCAAACCATGGCCAAATGTGGAACAAAAATTACTAAACTAGTGCTACCATGACCAGATGCCCGGATCTACCCTAAACCGTATGTTAGCAAGCATATATCAAGAAGTTAGAATGGTTATACCGAGTTGATCCGTGTCCTTTGGTATTCAACCATCTTCCCAATCTCCTAGTGGTCGTCTGGATTGAGTTTGGTTGCCGGTCTTTCTCCATTTACGATGATCCACCTGAGGGAAATAACGCAAGCTTCAACTTCGCCAAACTAGGCAATCGACGCTCCAAGGTTGCTAGCAATGGAGAGTGGAGGTGTAGGAATGTGTCACTATAATTTTCCTCTCATCACAATGCTCAAAAGAGCAACTCAAGAAGATGAAGGAGGTGAGAAAACATGTGGCATGAGCAACTCAAGAAATGGCTAAGTGTTGAAGTGAGTAGTGAATGAGAGAGTGAGCAAGTGTGTAAAAATTGAAATGAGCAAGCCCGCACCAAAAACTAGTGGCTGCCCCCTTCTCTCTCTCTCATGCAATTTAAATATCTTTCCAATTTTCTAATAAACAAAGTCATGCACATACCTCTCTACATGCCTCAAGCCATGCTCATGCCAACTCACCCCTCCACCTCATTTCCACAAATGATTTTCTAAAAAGAAAATCAATAATGAGGTGGCCATCTTCTAGAAGCTATTCCGTATAAATACGGAATACTTCTCGGTATACGTATCGAAATACATATACGCGTATTCATACAAAAATGCGAATAGCCAAGAGAGAAAATGAATAGTGAACAATAATACTAGAATACATATATATATATATACATATATATAAATTATTAAATTAAAACCTGATTTAATAATTCGGCTTAATCCTAAGCCGCTAGTATTATCAACCGTCCGATTACAGCCTGTACACATACTTAATCGGACACCTGTATATACCAACATACGTCATCTACACCATATCGCCTGAACCGTGAAAACCCACTGTGTGGGACTCTAAAGACTCGTCAATACGCTGATAGTGGATTTAACCACATGCACGTCTGTGGCACTAGCTGTACGTAACGGCTACCCAGGTATTGAGTGAAAGGAAGGCCGACCAGCAAACTCAACCAAACCCTACTGAGCCTGACAGTGACAATATCCGTACAGTCAGGCCCGTTCGTCTAAGAGTATCGCATATCGAGTCTAAGGGGGTGGATAAAGTCAGACCCTTAATAACACGATAATTCATGTCCGTATGAAACCCATCAACACATGTGAAACTACCGATCGTAGATCAGTAATTCTCGACTACCTTGGGCAAGGATTTCTGGTGATGGCCACCCGTGCACTGCGCGACATCAACCCCTAATACTGGGAGAGACGAATCCCCGACAATCTGCTCACTGCCTCTATGTGGCTCGGGACTGTACCCAACTAAAACCTGTTTGCATGACTCTTTTTAGCCATGGTAGGGTAGTAATCAAAGCACAGTAGGAACTCACACGAGACAAATGACGATCTCAGGTCAACAGACTAACCTGTACATATGTCACATGGGAACTACTATCTGACAATAGGTATAATACCAACTAGCAGGTTCCCGGCGAGTCCGTCCAGTGTACTCATAACCAAATGAGCACCTGCATACTATCTTAGGTGAACAAGCTAACACCAATGGCTTGTGAGACCTAGCAACCGCCCCTCGTCGGGGTCTCGATCGGTATACACTAGTCTACACTGGTGTATTGATGCCCAGTCTCGATACTCCCACGACTAGGGATATTTAAGGATGTGCTTATAGACCCCCATCTCCCACGTATATGATCGCCATCATAATGCTGGTAATCAAGAAGAATCCTATGGGCTCTAACAACATGTAATAGTGATGATAAAGGCAAACCAGATAGCATACTATCATCTCGAGTAAGACTGTTCTACCGGTATAGGTCCTCCCTCAATCATCATAATAACCTACCTGCGACTATGATAATTGCCTTGAGGGCACTATAGCCAACACTAGCTTATCGTGAACTAGGTGAGCAGTGACTACAAGATATATAAGCCCGAGTTAGCTCGATACAGAAGCCAGGTGGTGGAACTCATGAAACAGTTTAGCCACATTGAACTAATGAGAGTTCCTAGGGTGTTGAACGGAAAAGCCGACGTACTCGCTCGCTTAGCCAAGGAACTAGTGTTGGAGATAGTGCCCTCAGAGTAAATTATTGGATCACAGGTACGTGATTGCAATGATTGAGGGAGGACCTATGCCGGTAGAACAGTCTTACTCAAGATGATAGTATGCTATCTGGTTTACCTTTATCATCGTGTACTATTTTAGGTGACCTTACAGGTCACTATTGCGCGTTGATAGAGCCCCTAGGATTCTTGCTTGACTGCCAGCAGTATGAGGGCGATCATATACGTGGGAGCTGGGGTCTATAAGCACATCCATAAAAGGTCCCTAGTCGAGGGAGTTTCGAGACAGGGCATCGATACTCCAGAGTAGACTAGTGTGTACAGTCGAGACCCCGACGAGGGGCGGTGGCCGGTCTCATAAGCTACTGGTGTCAGTTGGTTCACCTAAGATGTATATAGATGCTCATTGGGTTATGAGTACACCGGACAGGACTCGCCGGAAACATGCTAGTTGGTCTTATACCTGACGTCAGATACCAGTTCCCTGGTGACATGTGTACAGGTTAGTTCATCGACCTGAGATCGTCATTTGTCTCGTGTGAGTTCCCACTGTACTTTGATTACTACCCTACCACGCTCAAAGGAGTCGTGTAAACAGGTTTTAGTTGGGTACAGTCCCGAGCCACGTGGAGGCAGTGAGTGGATCTTCAAGGGTTCGTTGATTGATCTCAAAAACTATATATTACCGCAATCAAGAACGGCGTCGCATGTAGCTAGCCGGTGAGTACGGGTCGGTCCACAGGGATGTTGTGAATCTCCTGATCGCGCTTACGAGTTAATTCCGAAGGGTGTTCGGATTAATTATTAAATCTAAAAACCTAATTCTATCTATACTACGATTATCTAGATCTAAGTCTTGCTAGGGTTAGGTTTAGGGATGGTTTGGAAATGCAAGTAAATCTCAACGCTTTCTATACCCAAATGAAGATCTATAAGGAGTTATGGTAATTATCAATAAAGGGGATTAGATCCATTCGGGAAGATGTTCCTTCCTCTAGGTTCTTGTCCTTCCTTTAGAGATCCTTACCCTAACCTCCATGGAAAACGCGCGCAACCGGGCCTTTATACTACGGTGTCATCATTACCTCGAGGGGTAGGATGCCGTAGGGCACGGTGTGTGCGTGTATGCATGGAGTCCTATTGAAAATATATAACGGGTAAGAAAGGGATGAGAGATCTCATCTCTCAAAATTCTTCCCCAAAGCTAACTCTAAACAATTTCCTAGGGCAAGAAATTAAATCTACTTAGGGCAAAGAATTGAAATCTAAACTAGAGCAAGGAATTAAATCTACTTACAGATGCATCTCTCCAATCATCAACGCAGGTTTGTCATATCTGAATTCAAGAATTAAAAAGAAACACAGATGCTCCCCATAAAGAGATCTGAATTTATTATTTAAAAGGAGGCATAGAGAGGCATAAGAAATTACAATCTTTAGAGTTCTATTTATAGGAAATAGAAACCCTAGGTTACATTTTGATCCGCATGTCTACAATTAAAAATATAGCCCTAAGGTTGACTATTCAGCGCCGCCAAACATTTGGTAAAAATTATTTCCTCTGATCGCTCAAGACCGCCGCGGAACCACGGCACGAGGCCTGGTTTGGCCGCGGTGCCGTGGCCAAAAGATGGAATTGGGCTACGAATTTTCCTGGGCTGATTTCTGTCGGCTTGGGCTTCTTATTTCTATATATCTTTTCTCAATTTAGCTTCCGGTTCTCTTCCAGATTTCCAGTGAACATTGTAGTGGACTTCTACTCGTTCGCTTTGAGTCGATATCTTGAATCTTGCTTTGTGAATTGTTCCTTATGTAGGCTTGATCAAGATTCTCTGTTTGTCGGTCAAAGTCTCACTTTTACGTCGTCTTTTCATCGTTTTCACTGTTTCCTGTCCAAGAACCTGTAACCTGTAACATGTAGCAGACATGCGTCAAAAGCACCTGTTTATTTATAAAAAGAATAAGAATGGGGAATAAAATAATACAATATTATGGTGTGAACAAATACCCCCAAACTTATCATTTGCTCGTCCTCGAGCAAACTTATTTTTATTCACTAAAATCCTAACCGCACTTTTGCAGGGAAACGCGATTGCACTGAGCACGTGCAACAAGCCGTTAAACCTCTAGGTGTCCCTAGTAGGAGGAGTGTTGTCTCCTGAGGGTTTTCAGTGGATTACACCCACAAAATCCTATCAATTCGGCATTTCGACTTTTGTTCTCCAATTAGGTTTTCTAACAAGGAATTCTATTATTTTCGACTTGTAAATTATCCACCCATATTCTTCACACTCCTCATTATTTAACTTAAGATTATATATGTTCTGCAGACCTACTTAGCCTTCGGCATCTCTTAAGTTTTCGTTCTAGGGTTCCATCTCCACTTAGGAATTTCTATCAACCCTTAATAAAGATACAAGTTCTATTATTCACTCCTTTCTCTTATCTAAACTCCAATCATATACCCCTACATGTGTGTAATAATGACCCCTACACTTGGAAATTCAAATCAAGCAATCATACCCTTGTCCGTTGTCCAAAGTACTTATTAATTGGTGAATTTTAAATGAATTTTTGCTTACACATCCTTCATGCGACCGTTAATACTTCTTGAGGTACCAACGACCGATTACAAGATATGCTAGCACTTTTAAAGCGTAATTCCTAGTCTTGCAACACCCAAGGCTTTAGCAGTGACTCCCAAACCAGTTGGTCTAAGGCACTAGGTGATGAAGCACCCTCGCTATATATTTTTCTATTTTTGCAGCCTTAAGTAATCACAAAAACCAGTGTTCATTTTTTTTTCTTTATTCACTCTTTTTTTTCTTTTTTTTTCATTGTACCAAGGACTTTAGACAAGAGCATTTCAAGGTCTCATATACTATTCCAAGTTTCAAGGTGCGTGATTGTGCAAATTTTGTATGGTATACATTTTCAGAATCTAGACTTAAGCTAGGAACTATTTTTCAAACTTTTACTCTAATAAGAACATCAATACTTTTCCTTCGTTTCGGCTTAGCCCAAGAAGTGAACCCAAAATTTGCCTATTTCTAAATAAACTACAAAAACATATACTTTCTACCGCTAAACTTAAGGAAGGTTATTTGTAGGGTTTTTAATTTACTAAGTCTAAGATCTAGTTGTTCCTAACCAGTTGACCTATTTCTCAAACTCAAGTCAATTAGCCAAAATTGAATACAATAATTTTTATAATTTTTGAAATTTTCAATTTTTATAGATTTTCAAATAAGTATGCAAATGCAAAAATATGTACACATGAATGCGAAGGAAGAAGACGTACCGAGCATACCCCCAAACTTGAACTTGACAGTGTCCTCACTGTCATGCTAAACCAAGAGGGTCAAAAATGCCGGCACTCCCCTGTTTATTTATTTACAATTTTTTTTTATATATTTTTAATGTTTTGAAATTTTTTTTTAATTTTTATAGAAAAAGAAAATAAAAATATATATATACATATATACAAAAGGGTTCCCCCCAAACTTAAGCTTGGCCTAACACAAGCCAAATGTTAGCACCAACCATTCAAAAATCTTATCGTGGTACTGATCTAGTTGGTGAAAGAATGGGGTGGAAAGAAAAGAGATGAGAAACACACGAGACCATGTGGGAAGAAGAGAATATGGTCTCGGTGGGGGAGAAGAATGGCGGAAAGAAGAAAGAAGTGGAGTACGATCTTGAGGGTGTAAAGCGAGTGAATAAATTAGCGCAATTTGTGATGACCGATGTGTTAAAAGCGATTGCGCTAACCTATCAACCCGTCGAGAAATGGGGTCAAATCCCTCAAGATTCGCAAGAAGACATGGGTACGCCGAACTTGGTATAGGAGATGAAAGCGTAACGGTCACTTGTACGGTCGAAATGATAGGAATGATGACAGGGAGTGAAGTAGGGATAGTCTCATTCTCACCGTAATAAACTGTCTCGAACTAGAAAGATTCCAACAATGGTTCGAAATTACTGTAAGCGACCAAATCTGATGGTTCAACTAACTCATCTGAAAATGTAAATGACTCAAACTCAGGGGGGGAGACATCAACATCGTCCGAAAAAGTGCAACACTCATAAGTGTTATCATCTGTGAGAACAGTATCGGATTCAAAGGAAAAGTTTTCAAGCTCACAGTCTTCAAGCGTAGTCGGAACGATGGAAAGGAGGGAGGGTGATATAACAGTTAAAGGTTCAGGAGGATGAATTGGAAAATCAGACACATCAAATAAAAATGGTTCAACCTCAATATGGTCCTCAAAACTCTCCTCAATACTATCCTTATAATTCTCCTCAAAATTCAACTCATCCATGCCATTATCTTCGAAATTAAGACGCATATGAGATTCGGGAGAAACATTTAATAACTCGGGATGATGATTCGAACATAAAATTTCAATTAAATCGACAGGTTCATCATCCAAAATATTCCCGGCGTCTATATCCTTAATCAAGTGAAAATCAATATTTTCTGACACCTCCTCAAAAGCATGGATATCTATCGATTTAGGTTCTAGATGGGAGGTATAAAGATCGAAAGGATTAAGTGTGGTTTCACTTGAAAGGGGTTCTTCACAATTTGGCAAATCAAACACTACAAAGTCGCACAACTCATCATTTTAGACACATGTTTGAAAATTGGAGTTGTTGGATTCAATTGGGTATGGGTAGGTTTGATTTGCAAATCCTCTCTCATTCTCACTCTGTCCAACCGCCTCTTTATACATTGAAAAATTTTGAGCTAGCGGGAAACTAGCTACCGCTTCAGTAGGTTGCATAAGGCCGGCTAAGGACGCTTCCACATTCCTAGTCATTTTATTTGTTGCTGCAATGTACGCCTCCAACGACTCTTCCAAACTAGACTTAGGTGGTGAGGGGGTTTCGGTAAAAGATTCAAAATGGTGTGGATATACAAAACTCCCAACAGGCTGTGTAGAGACAGTGTCTAGTGAAGGTAGGAAGGTCGGGTAGGACTGGTAGGAAGTGGGTGATTGGACAGGGGTAGGGTCAACATATGGATAACAAGGTGAATAATCGTGTGGATCCCTAGAACTAGATGAGTGGAGAGGGGTGAAAGATCGGCTGCGAGATTGAGCAATATGCTCAGCAATGGACATCGGCTTAGGAGTGACAGAAGGACTTTAAAAAGTGGTATCAACATATGGAGGTGGTAAAGGTTGACTTGGTTGACACAAAGTGGGTTGAAAAGTCAAACTGTTTCTCCTAGATGTCTATATTTAATCTTTCAAAGATTTTTTAGGCAAGGAAGGATCGTCTTTAAATTGACCGAACAAATTGACGTACGACGCAAGATTAAGTTCGGGATACCAAATTCGGCTAATGATTTATTATGTGGGGTACCCATGTTGTAAGAAGAAAAGTGACAAGAAGGAAGGTTGGGTGGTGCAAGGATTTATTTGCGGCTAAAAAATGTTGCAAGTTTCTATAAAATTTTTGTCCTTTTTCTTTTTTACTTTATTTGGAAATTGTTGCGAAAAGATTTTGATAAAAGATATGCAACAGAAAAATATTACTTGCAATCTATCTCTAATTTCAACTAGGCGCAAAAATCCTGCACAAGATTGTTATATGGAAGGGAATATATTTTTAAAGCGCACGGAATCCTGCAGGAATATTTCAGAAAACGATATATCTAGATCTCTAGAGAAAGACCAGAGAAGCTTACAGAGGAATTTTCACCTGATGATGTCACCCGAGAGCAGCTGAACCGCGGCCAAAAGGGCTCTACCGCCGCGGTTCCACGGTGAAGAAGCGGGCACGGGTCCCCAGAATTTTTTCCGTGCGACGACTCGACAAGACGGCCGAGTTTCCGCGGCCTAAGGCAGGTTTTGGCCGCGGAAACGCGGCATGATGGGGGATTTAGATCTCCAGAAAAATTTCACTGTTCTGTTATTTAAAATCGCTTCTGTTCCGATATTTTATTTCCTGTTTTGCTTTCTGGAAATCTCCAGATCCGAATTTGTGTAGATCCTGCAAGATTCAAACAACCAAGTACCCTTTCCAAAAATAACAAATGAAATATTTTTTATAATTTTTTGTGATTTTTCAGATTTTTATGATTTTTTTATAAAAATTTTGATTAACCCGAAATTGCAAAAAGGAAATAACACGCCATCCCCGGCAACGGCGCTATTTGATTGATCTCAAAACCTATCTATTACCGCAATCAAGAACGACGTCGCATGTAGCTAGCCGGTGAGTACGGGTCGGTCCACAGGGATGTTGTGAATCTCCTGATCGCGCTTACGAGTTAATTCCGAAGGGTGTTCGGATTAATTATTAAATCTAAAAACCTAATTCTATCTATTCTACGATTATCTAGATCTAAGTCTTGCTAAGGTTAGGTTTAGGGATGGTTTGGAAATGCAAGTAAATATCAACGTTTTCTATACCCAAATGAAGATCTATAAGGAGTTATGGTAATTATCAATAAAGGAGATTAGATCCATTCGGAAAGGTGTTCCTTCCTCTAGGTTCTTGTCCTTCCTTTAGAGATCCTTACCCTAACCTCCATGGAAAACGCGCGCAACCGGGCCTTTATACTACGGTGTCATCGTTACCTCGAGGGGTAGGATGCCGTAGGGCGCGGTGTGTGCGTGTATGCAAGGAGTCCTATTGAAAATATATAACGGGTAAGAAAGGGACGAGAGATCTCATCTCTCAAAATCCTTCCCCAAAGCTAACTCTAAACAATTTCCTAGGACAAGAAATTAAATCTACCTAGGGCAAAGAATTGAAATATAAACTAGAGCAAGGAATTAAATCTACTTACAGATGCATCTCTCCAATCATCAACGCAGGTTTGTCAGATCTGAATTCATGAATTGAAAAGAAACACCGATGCTCTCCATAAAGAGATCTGAATTTATTATTTAAAAGGAGGCATAGGGAGGCATAAGAAATTACAATATTTAGAGTTCTATTTATAGGAAATAGAAACCCTAGGTTACATTTTGATCCGCATGTCTACAATTACAAATATAGCCCTAAGGTTGACTATTTAGCGCTGCCAAACATTTGGTAAAAATTATTTCCTCTGATCGCTCAAGACCGCCGCGGAACCGCGGCTCGAGGACTGGTTTGGCCGCGGTTCTGCGGCCAAAAGATAGAATCGGGCTACGAATTTTCCTGGGCTGATTTCTGTAAGTTTGGGCTTCTTATTTCTATATATCTTTTCTCAATTTAGCTTCTGGTTCTCTTCCAGATTTCCAGTGAACATTGTAGTGGATTTCTACCCGTTCGTTTTGAGTCGATGTCTTGAATCTTGCTTTGTGAATTGTTCCTTATGTAGGCTTGATCAGGATTCTCTGTTCACTTTTACATCGTCTTTTCATCGTTTTCACTGTTTCCTGTCCAAGAACCTGTAACCTGTAACATGTAGCAGACATGCGTCAAAAGCACCTATTTATTTATAAAAAGAATAAGAATGAGGAATATAACAATACAATATTATGGTGTGAACATTCGTCTCTCCCGGTATTAGGGGTGAGGTCGCACTGTGTCTAGGAGAGCCATTACACGAAGTCCTTGGCCAAGGCAGGAGATTTACTGGTAGGTATTCCAGTAGTATCTCAGGGTGTTCTGGGCTACACTCCGACACGACTTTTACCGCTTTTGGGGGTCTGACTTTTACCAACCCCCTAAGCCCACCATGAGATACTCATAGACTAACGGACCAGACTGTACGGATATTGTCACTGACAGGCTCAGTAGGGTGTCAGGATGAGTTCGCTCATCGACGTCCCTTTTGGTCAATACCTGGTAGCCCGTTACGTATGGTTAATACCTCTGACGTGTTAGTGGTTAAATCCATAGCCAAAATATTAACGAATCTTTAGAGTCCCCCACAGACAGTTTCTCAAGTTTCGGGCGAAACGCTGTAGAGGCCGTATGGAGATATAACAGGGTTCGATCACATACGTGCGGTATTGCACGGATCATGATCGGACGGATAATACTAGCGGGCTTTGGTTTAAGCCGGATCCTAGTATTGTGCAGTGTAGATTTTGTCTCATTGCATTTGTATTTGGTCGGAATACAAATGCGGGAATGTATATATAGTCACGGGGTTTTCCTGTAATTTATTATGGGATCAGTTTTCTGAAGTTGCCAGTTTGCATTCCGTTTCGGCCATTTTTCTTTGTTTCTTTCCTTGGATGAAAATTGGTGGAGGAGGGCTTATTTGCAAGTATGCAAATTAGTTGTATGGAGGGGGTTTATTTGTAAATGGAAAGATTATGATAGCATCTTTCCTTTTTCTTCATATGGTTAGCATTAAATGAGATAGGAAATGATTTGGCTTTGGTGTGACATTAATTCCTCATTATCATCAGTTTTTCCTTAGCCTCACCCTTGCCCTTTTCTTGTGCTCACCTCCCTTGTATATTTCCCTCTCTCACTTGGTCATGGCCGGCCACTTCTTAGTGGGGAGAGAGGTTCATTTTGTGAGTGGGAAATTTCTTCATCTCATATTTTTTTTCTTGCTACAAAATTCCCAAGTTCATTTAAAAGTTCATTCCACCTCCATCAAATGGCAACTTCAAACCCCAAGAGACAAAACATTCTACACTTATCCTACAGCATCTTTGGGTACGTCGGCTCGCCAACTTCGTGCCCGAGTTGCCTCGGTCCAGAGGTGGGAGCCCGTAAAAGAACCCGGCGATATGGTGCCCGTTCCGACGAGGAGATGAAGGCCGGAGATTCCGCGAGGAGATCGGGATGGTGGCCGAAGACTGAAGGATACGGATAGCTCGGTATAGCTTTCTATCCATTCTCTAGTTTGCTAGGAGTAGGTTAATGGACCGATCCGGGTTTTTAGTACGAGGTAGCGCCAGTTTTTAAAGTTAAAGAAAAGTTTCGTTTCCGCATTTTGGCCTCGGAATGACGGTCGGGACGCTGCCGTGTACTTATACTGGTATCAGAGCCACGCTATTAACCTAGTCTAGCTTGCTCTAACGTGTTTACAAGTTCGATCAAACGGATTTTCTAAAAACCGCGTTTTCAAGTCCAGTTTCTGTCGAATTTTTCCAGTGCTCTAAAAATTTTTTGGTATATTGGAAAAATACGTGCAGGGTTTTTTAAGTATTCTGTGAAATTTTTGTTCACTGATGTTCCTGTAGCACCGCGGAACCGCGGCCTTACCCCTGTTCCGGCCTCGGTTCCGCCGGAGTATTAAGGAAACAGTGCACCAAAATTTGCAGTTTTGTCTCTGTCTTGGAAATGGGGTTTTTGGAATATTCTGTTTGGGCCGATTTTCTTTGAGTGCTACAGTTGTGCTTGGGTCCACTTCGGAAAATTTAGTCGATCGAAAATTTTAAACATGTTAGTTCACAGTATTTACATTATATCTGCGACCGTGAATGTCACTTGATCGGTAAATCCTGTCTAACTACTATAGCCCTTTTAGACGGATTTGCGAACGTGACATTCACATTGATGTTCTGTGTTGTGCTGTGATATTCCGGATTGTCGTGGTGGATAGCCTGGATGCAATGGTAGTACAGTTTGGTTATTATGTACACTTGATATTGCGGGGCGAGCGTCCGACATGTGGACTGCCGTCACTGCCTGTTTGTATAATATTCTTTTGGGGCACGACCGGGCTGAGGTCGATGTACCCGTTGTATATATATTTTACTTTCTGTACTAGGATTACCCTGCGGAATGGTGCACGGGTAGCCGGGTTCTTGAGGGCAACGGGTCCGCATCTCATGGCGTTGAGACGGAGGGGCTTCACTCTAGAATTGAAGGGCTATTCGCCGCACTCGTAGGGGGTATAGGTTGACCCAAGGAGGGGTGCTCAAGTTACCGGATTCCGTGAAATGCTGGGTGGTCCATTCACGTTGTTGAAGGGGGCTGCCTCGCTTCAGGTTTTAGCGGGTAACTTGCCGCGCCCGTAGGGGTCTAGGATTTCATGGCACAGGCTATCCACACGACCAGGGGAACGTCGGGTTTCAGTAGAGGCTCTATGAAACCCGGGGATCCCAGATATCTGTATTGTTCTGTGATGTTGCATTTTATCACGCCGTGAGCGAATATTATATATTGATATATATACTAGTAGATGTTGTATATGTTTTGCATCCGCGCTAGTCCAGTCTCCGCTCTCTCGTTAGTTAAGTAACCTAACGGGTAATGACGGGACCCAGTGGCGAATGCGGATGGCATATATGTACATCATTATTTTCGTTCTTTATTGGTGTGATCAATTGATGGGACTGCGTTGATTCGGATCAATGCAAGCTAAACAAACCTATTCTGATGTTGTTGGAACAACTTTTCAAAAATCTGTTATTGCAAGGGCGTTCTCTTTTATTTTGCACAGTGGTATTCGGTTATGAATATCCAGCACCTCAGTAGACGAGGCAAGGGCCGAGATCCCTTCACCGGGAGTGACCCCTTGGACAGACGTTTGCGTCAGGGCAGTAACTTCACTATAGCTGATTGCCTTTTGCTTTGCATCGTGGTATTCAGTTGGAATATCCTGCACCTCATTCTACGAGGAAAGAGCCGAGATCCCTTCACCGGGAGTGACCTCTTTAGCAAAGGTTTTCGTCGCTATATTTTTGTAAAGCTATCCGGTTCCTTCAACGATATCAAGTTCATTACGTTAAAGGTTTTTCGCCAAAAACCATTCGCAGCCCTCCGTCATTCCATATGGATAGTCGATAGTATTCAAGCTGTGTTTGTTGGCCAAAGTCAAGGCACAATGATTGGTAGCTATTGGATATTCATATGCAACATAGATAGATGCGTTGGTTTGGGACAGTCGTACTGCCTTGTTGGCCAAAGTAAAGGGTAGGTACGGGTGGGTTCAAATTAACCTGGAGAATGACGAGTAGAACTTGACACGTGACTTATGATTTGTTGGCCAAAGTCAAGGTCATAAGAGCATTGGGTAAAAATCATATCGGGAGTTTCTAAAGAAACTGAAACTTGCCAGATATACGCATACCTTCTGAAGTGTGATAGCCTGAGTGGATTCCATTACGTTAGCATGCGATGATAGTTGGATCCCGATTCCCACTGATGAGTTGGTTTACTCCTCGGGTGATCCCGACTAATTCTTCTTTCAGGTTTGGAGGAGAATTTGACGGTACAGTGGGATGTTTCCTGATTAGATAAATTGATAACCATTATGATCTAGGTTAGAATGCACGCTGAGTATTTCTTTTCTCTCTCTCTTTGGCAGCGACCATGACCCGACCCTAGACTATGACTCAGTAATCAAGATTAACCGAACCTTCTTATAAGACTGGCTTTTGGATTGTCAGAGTTGCATACCTCATTGCCACTCCTACTTTTACCCTTTTCTCCAGAACACCCCGTATTACTACGAACGTCCAATTCCATTGGATAAAACCATCGTATGGTTATATACGAACTCGAAGGAATTTATTCGAGGATGGTTTCAGGTTCTGGAGAAAACGAATAGGACTATTCAGTTGTCTTTTCCTTTTACCTTCTCTCAGGTTGCGAGTGCTCCTCGGATTAGGGAACAATACATCTATTACGCAAATTGGATAGTCTTCTTCCAAACCATAGGCAGGTGCCGACCGGTAGGGAATGAAGAAAACCAATTAGCCTAACGATGGAGTACTTCATTACCACTCCCACTTCACCTTTGTATTTCTCCAGGACACACCGTATCACTACGAAGATCCACAGTTATTTGGATACTCCAGCGTATGGTTATATACGAACTCGAAAGGAACTTATTCCGGTTCGGGGATGGATTCTGGTTCAAGAGAAATAGGAATAAGGTTTTGATTAGTCCAAAAATTTGTAGTTTACCGTAATCAGAAACGGCGTCGCTTCGCAGCTAGCCGGTGAATACGGGTCGATCCGCAGGGATGGTTAATTTCTGATTTTGTGTTATAACGAGTTGATTCAAATCGTTGTTGGTTTTTTATCGATTGAGTTTAAGACGAATTTATGTGATGAGAAGGAACTCATTAGGGTTAGGTTGAAGGTAGGAGTGTTGAGATCAGTATGTTCACCTCTTTCAATGTCGTGATTTAAGCTTTTAGGAAAGTCACAACAATCAATAGGAAAAGGGATTAGGATGATCGGGAAGAAACAAAGTTTCTTCCTCTAGATCCTTGTCCGTCTTTTCTCATTCATTGATGTGAGCTTCATGGACATCATATAAGTCCGGCCTTTTATACTACGGAACACCGTTACCTTATAGGTATGGTGCCTTAGGGGGCGGATCGTATATGTGTGCATGAAGGTTTCGTTTAAAAATAAGTTGACATTGAAAGAGGTGAGAGACATCCGTCTCTCACTCACTCCCTCGTTCCTAACCCTAACGAGCGAGAATTTTTACTCGCACATTAGGGAATTATTGCAAAGAGACATTTTTATGTTTATGTTTTAAAGGTTAACTACTTGGTGCAATTAAGGAGGATTACACTAGAGCAAAAATTAAATAACTAAGGCAAGTAAAAGATTATGCTAAGGCAAGAATTAAATAAAACTAAAGACTTACAAGAAAAGATGATGCTCTGAAATCTTCAACAAATCTCACTTTTATTGATTATAAAGAGGCATACAATTTTTAAGATCTAGATTACAATTTATAAGTAACTAGTGAAGCTAGGGTTACAGACTTTCGTAGACATGATTTTACTGATTTAACCCCTGAAAATCCCAACAATGAAACGACACACCGACACAAGAAGTCGGTGCCAACACGGGCACCATATGGCCGCGGTTCCGCGGCAAATACATGCCTTTGGCCGCGGTTCCGCGGCCATTTAGTGGGATTGGCCCACCAGTTTTCTGTGGTTGACTGATCCTCTCTTGGGCTCTCTTCTTTTACTGCTCTTTTCTCTGTTGGGCTTTCTAGTATTCTCCAGGTTCTCAGTGAATCTTGTAAGGATCTTTTCGACCGTTTCTCTTGACGTTCGTCTTGGCTTGAGTAGGATCCGTGTGCTGTTTGGTCAAAAATCCATTTCCTGTATCATCTTTGTCTTTTCACTGTAATTGCTTCAAAAGTCTGTATCCTGTATCATGTAACAAACGATCGTCAAAAGCACCTGTTTACTTATAAATTGCACAAAAAATGGGGCGTATGAATTGCAATATTATGATGTGAACAAATACCCCCAAACTTACCTTTTGCTCGTCCTCGAGCAAATTTATTAGTTTATTCTAACCTAGCCACATTTTCGCAGGGAAACGCGATTGCACTGAGCACGTGCAACAAGCCGTTAAACCTCTAGGTGTCCCTAGTAGGAGGAGTGTTGTCTCCTGAGGGTTTTCAGCGGATTACACCCACAAAATCCTATCAACTTGGTTTTTCGACTTTTGTTCTCCATTTAGGTTTTCTAACAAGGAAATCTATTATCGTTGACCCGCAAATTATCCACCCATATTCTTCACGCTTCCTCATTATTTAACTTAAGATTACACAAATCCTGTAGAATTACTTAGCTTTCGGCATTTCTTAAATTTTCCTTCTAGAGTTCCATCTCCACTTAGGAATTTCTATCAACTCTATTAAAGATATAAGTTCTATTCTTCATTCCTTTCTCTTATCTAAACTCTAATCACATATCCCCACGTGTGTGTAAATATCACCCCTACACTTGGAAATTCAAATCAAGCAATCATACTCCAGCCCATTGTCCAAAGCACTTGTGAGACTTCGCTTTCACATCCTTCATGCGATTGCTAATACTTCTTGAGGTACCAACAACCGATTACCAGATGCGTTAGCACTTTAAGGCGTACTTCCTAGTTTTGCAACACCCAGGGCTTTTAGCAGTGGCTCCCAAACCAGTTGGTCTAAGGCACTAGGTGATGAAGCACCCTCGCTAAATATTTTTCTATTTTTTACAGCCTTAAGTAATCACAAAAACCAGTGTCCATTTTTTTCTTTATTCATTTTTTTTCTTTTTATTTTCATTGTGCTAAGGACTTTAGACAAGAGTATTTCAAGGTTTCTTCTACTAATCTAAGTTTCAAGGCGCGTGTTTGTGCATTTTGTAGGGTATATGTTTTCAGAATCTAGACTTAAGCTAGGAATTATTTTTCAAACTTATACTCTAATAAAAGTTTTAATACTTTTCCTTCGTTTCGACTTAGCCCAAGAACTGAACCCAAGATTTGCCTATTTCTAAATAGCCTACAAAGACATATGCTTTCCACAGTTAAACTTTAAGGAAGGTTATTTTTAGGGTTTTTAATTTGCTAAGTCTAAGATTTAGTTTTTCCTAGCCAGTTAACCTATTTATCAAACTCAAGTCAATTAACCGAAATTGAATACATCAATTTTTTTTACTTTTTGAAATTTTTCAATTTTTTTATGGGTTTTACTGTTTTCTAATTTTTTTTTTATTTTTAAAATTTGCAAAATTTTTTATGATTTCTTTTTATAAAAATGCAATGCAGAAATTAAATATGCAAAAGGAAAACAAAGATATATACAATATGCAATGCAAGGATAACTATATACATCACCTCTAATACCCCCAAACTTGAACCAAGCAGTGCCCTCACTGCCCGGCCCCACGTCGCGCTCGTGAGCGTGACCGTGATCTCTCCCCCCTAGCCAACAGTGTTTGTATCCCCCTCTCAATCTCCGTCAACCGACGGTCGTGTTCTCGTGCCGTTTCCCGAAACTCATCCCGCAAAGAATCTAATCTCCTCACTGTTCTTCTCATTAAACGCGCATGTTCTTGGGGAGTTAGTTCTTCCCCGCTCGAAGTTGAGCTCGAGCTGGGGGTGTGTGCAGGTATGTTTTCTCCCGGCTCAGTCCGTGTCCAAATATCCGTCAGTCTAGAGTAAGACGACGAGACACCCTCTAAAAGTGGTCGAACTGCGGTACCTTCTGTCAAATAAGAGTCAAATTCTTCGGCCGGGAGGAAATAACGGCAGAGTTGGGTCACAAGCATGGGACATGGATATACACTCCCTCGTTTACCCGAACCTATGGAGTGTAGCAAAACTGTGCACATGTCGAATCTAGGGTTTTTCGTCATTAAAGTATGAACGACATGTAAGGAAGGGGTGAAAAAGGTTGTGTTGTGAGAACTTCCAAAAATATTGTTTTGTGCCCACCGGCACACAGTTAAAACATTTGCGAAGAGGGTCCGTGCTTGGATCCCCTTGCGCGGTTCTCGCGCACAGTCATTACCCATTAAAGGAATATAGTCTTCAAAGCGAAGGGGTTGTTCGTGTGCCGGTACACGTGGTATTAGTGTCACCTCGTGTATCATCTCCTTATCAATGCGAATTTCATTATTTCCCCAAATCAGTTTAATATAACCTAAGTTGTCTAGGCTATTTTCTTCCATTGACTCATAAAATTGGGTAACTAAGCTAGGGACGGCAAATGCAGATCCATGGTTATAGAGGAGGAAATTCCATCCCCTTTGTGCAATTTCGTGTGGAAAGTATGATCCATAGATCTCGTGTGCAAACACCGGTGAAAAATCTCTCTCGTACTGCATTTTGTGGGCCATTTTAAATTTACAGAGAAAGTTCTATGAAGAAACAGAGAGAAAGGGTTTAGGTTTACCTCCCCTGAAAATTTCAGGGGGTGACGAGGCAGATCGGCGGCGGTTGCGCGGCGGGAGACGGCAGGCGCGGCGGTTCCGCGGTTGGAAGGTGGCGGCGCGTCTCGAGACTTCTGCAGAGGGAAGGGGCGGCGCCTAGGGTTTTTATGAGGGGAAAATGTTTTAGGGTAAACAGAGGAAAGGGCTCGGTTCCATTATATAGGGTTTAGAAAGGGTTATTTACACAAAACACCCTATAAGATGAGGGATTTATTTGTAAAAACAGCTTGTAATCTGCAAATTTGCAATTTGGTCCAAAAAATATTAAACCCCCCCCCCCCATTTTTTTATTTATTTATTTTTTTTTTTTATTTTTTTTTATTTTTTTATTTTTATTTTTATTTTTATGTTTATGGTATTTGGAAATATACATATAAATGATACACACACCCCCAAACTTATCTGACATAGTGTCACTGGAAAGCAAAGTTTGGGGGTGAAAACGGAGGAAAATCAATCGGTGTAAATCGGCTCCTGCAAAAACAAGAGCTCCTCCGAAGGATCCGCAGTGAAGAACGGTTTTAGTCGATGCCCATTTACCTTAAATAAGGTACCGTCTTCAGGGTTCTCAAGATCAACTGCACCGTGCGGATAAACGGTGCGGACCACAAAAGGTCCTCTCCATCTGGACCGGAGCTTACCAGGATGCAAGTGTAACCGAGTGTCATAGAGTAGAACCTGTTGACCAGGTTCAAAAGTTTTTCGTAAAAGGTGTTTATCGTGGAACACCTTAGCTCGGTTTTTAGCAGTTATGGCATTGTCATATGCCTCATCCCTTAGCTCCTCCAACTCATTCAGTTGCAGCTTTCTGTTGCTGCCCGCATCTCCTAAAGACAAATTTAGCTCTTTTATAGCCCAGAAAGCTTTGTGCTCGATCTCCACTGGGAGGTGGCAAGCCTTCCCGTACACAAGCCGGTAAGGAGACATACCCAGATCGGTTTTATATGCAGTACGGAAAGCCCATAGTGCATCTATCAGTTTTAGTGACCAATCCTTACGGTTTTTGGAAACCGTTTTCTCCAAAATTTGCTTTATCTGCCGATTTGAAACCTCGGCTTGCCCACATGTTTGGGGGTGATATGGCGTTGACAATTTGTGGGTGATAGAGTATTTACGCATTAAGGACTCGAAAGTCCTATTGCAGAAGTGAGAACCATTATCACTTATTATCGCTCGAGGGTGCCCGAATCGAGAAAATATGTGTTCTTTAAGGAATCGAACGACAACTTTATTATCGTTCGTTCGACTGGGCACAGCCTCGACCCACTTAGAAACGTAGTCAACCGCCAACAGGATATACACATTTCCAAAAGAGTTAGGAAATGGTCCCATAAAATCTATACCCCAAACATCAAAAATGTCCACTACCAAAATGGGTTGGAGTGGCATTTCGTTTCTCCGCGAAATCCGGCCCAAATGTTGGCACCGGGAGCAAGTTTTGCAGTATTCAAATGAATCCTTGAAGAGTCGTGGCCAATAGAAACCACACTGCAAAACTTTTTCGGCTGTCTTCTTTGGGCCAAAGTGCCCGCCACATGCTTGATCGTGGCAGAAAGACAGCACGCTCTTGACCTCACTCTCAGGCACACACCGACGAATGATTTGGTCGGAACAGTATTTGAAAAGATAGGGTTCATCCCAGTAAAAATGCTTTACTTGGGACAAAAATCGAAGCTTATCTTGTTTCGACCAATCATTAGGAATAAGGCCGGTGGCTAAATAATTTACAATATCGGCGAACCATGGTTCGCAAGAAACGGTCAAGAGCTGCTCGTCGGGAAAAACGTCAGAGATTGGAAGATCGAGCGTGGGCGAAGAAGGAAGTCGTGATAGGTGATCAGCTACTACGTTTTCACATCCCTTTTTGTCCTTAATGACAAGGTCAAATTCTTGCAATAAAAGGATCCAACGTATTAGCCTAGACTTAGCATCCTTCTTCGCAAAGAGGTGGCGAAGAGCCGAATGATCAGTATAAACAACGACTGGAGAGCCGATTAAATAAGGCCGAAATTTCTCGAGTGCAAACACAACAGCTAAAAATTCTTTCTCTGTTGTTGTGTAATTAAGTTGGGCCTCATTTAGTGTTCGGCTGGCATAATAAATCACGTGCGGCATCTTATTAATGTGCTGTCCAAGAACAGCTCCAATTGCAAAGTCTGATGCGTCGCACATGATTTCAAAAGGGTGCGTCCAGTCGGGAGATGAGAGGATGGGTGCAGTGATGAGTGAATGTTTTAAAGACTCAAATGCTTCAGTGCATGTGGAGTCAAAAGCGAAGGTTGTGTCCTTGGCCAGTAAAAGGGTCAAGGGTCTAGCAATCTTGCTAAAATCCTTGATAAACCGTCTGTAAAAACCGGCGTGGCCAAGGAAGGCTCTAATATCTTTGACGCATTTTGGGGGAGGTAGGTTAGAAATCACTTCGATTTTAGCCCTGTCTACCTCGATGCCGTTTTGAGAGATAACATGTCCTAAGACAATGCCCTCTCGTACCATGAAATGGCACTTTTCCCAATTTAATGTTAGGTTCTTATCCCTGCAGCGGGTAAGAACAGCGTCAAGATGGCGTAAACACTCGTCGAAGGAGTCGCCAAAGATGGAGAAATCGTCCATAAAAATCTCCAAGAACTTTTCGACCATGTCTGAAAAGATCCCCATCATACACCGCTGAAATGTAGCGGGCGCGTTGCATAACCCGAAGGGCATGCGACGATAAGCAAAGGTGCCAAAGGGACAAGTAAATGTTGTCTTGTCTTGGTCCTCTTTGGCGATGGGGACTTGATTGTAACCGGAATAGCCATCGAGAAAGCAATAGAATTCGTGCCCTGCCAATCGCTCGAGCATTTGGTCAATGAAAGGTAAAGGAAAGTGGTCTTTCCTTGTAGCGGCATTGAGTTTCCTATAGTCTATGCAGACTCGCCACCCAGTTTGGGTGCGAGTGGGAATCAACTCATTTGCCTCGTTTACAATGACCGTAATGCCCGATTTCTTGGGCACGACATGGATTGGGCTAACCCATTGGCTATCCGAGATAGGGTAAATGATACCGCTATCCAGACATTTGACAATTTCCTTCTTAACCGCCTCTTTCATGATGGGGTTGAGGCGCCTTTGTGGATCTCGTGCTGGCTTGGCATCATCCATTAAGTGTATATGATGTTCGACTATGAGGGGACTAATCCCCTTTATGTCCGCCATAGACCAGCCGAAAGCTTGCCGATTATTAAGTAAGACCGTCAAGAGAGCCTTCTCTTGCTCAAGAGCTAGAGAAGTTGATATAATGACAGGTAAGGTCTCATTATCACCTAGATATGCATATTTTAGGTGTGTCGGCAAAAGCTTTAATTCGAGTTTAGGAGGTGAAACAATAGATGGTAGCAAAGGGGTAGTTGTTTCAAACTCGAATGATTCCATCAAAGGTTCGTACCGAGTGTACGCAACAGTGTCGGATGGTTCTATTAACTCATCCGAAAAAGCAAAAGACTCCAAATCAGGTGATGAGTCTTCGAAGTCGTCGACGAACGTAAAACATTCAAAATCATTATCCGCCGCGAAAACTGAGTCGGATTCTAGGAGGAACGCACTAGTGGCGTTAACATTGCTGTGGTCGAATAAAAAATTCTCGAACTCACAGTCCTCCTCCGCGATCTCATTGATCGAACAAACGTCTAGTACGCTAGCATTGGGCTCAGCAGGCTGACTTCCTAACTTGAAAATATTGAGCTCAATTGTCATATTGCCGAAAGATAAGTTCATTGAACCGTTACGACAATTGATAACTGCGTTGGAAGTAGCCAAAAATGGTCGACCTAGTATAACCGGAATTTGGTTCCGGGGGTTCGCAACAGGTTGTGTATCCATCACTATAAAGTCTACGGGGAAAATGAAATCCCCTACTCTTATTAACACATCCTCGAGCTCTCCCCTAGGATGAGTGATCGACCGGTCGGCCATTTGGAGAGTACAGTGAGTGGGCTTAAGCTCTCCAACGCCCAATTGCTCGTACACAGAATAGGGTAGCAAATTGACGCTCGCGCCAAGATCTAAGAGTGCTCTATTGATATTCTTGTCCCCAATTGTTATCGAAATGGTGGGACACCCGGGGTCCTTTTGTTTTGGGGGAAGGGAATTTACAAGAGCATCGCTAATAGCACTAGCCACAAAAACTTTCTTTGGCACTTGCGACTTCCTCTTTTTGGTGCACAAGTCCTTTAAAATTTTGGCATATGAAGGAACTTGCTGAACTGCATCCAAAAGAGGGATGTTTATGCTAACCTGTTTAAACAGCTCGACAATCTTCTCCATTTGAGGAGTTGGTTTATTGGATCTCAACCTATTAGGAAAAGGAACATTTTGAAAAGTGGTTGAGTCCAACTTGTGTGGATCAGATTGTCGAGTTGGAACGGTACCTCGTGTAGATGTGTTCGTGTCGTGAGAATTAGGTCCGTTCAATCTAGAAGAGGTAGAGCCATGTGAAGGGTGGAGAATAGGCTCTACAGAAGAAGAAGATGGTGAAGAAGAAGAAGAAGAAGAAGTAGTAGTCCCACCGGCAGGGGTGTCATTGTTAATGCCCACACTGTTCCGCAACACTTTTCCCGATCTCAATGTGGTCACCGCATTCACATTATGATTTTGCTGATTTTGGGCAGCATGTGCGTGACCGGGGTTGGGCAACGGTTGAGACGGGAGTTTTCCTTTTTCGCGCTCGCTCAAAGCTGCATTAAGTTGTGCAATTTGTGCCTCAATAGATTTGATACTCTGATCGTGGGAGGCACTGTTTTGCACTAAAGATTGAATAGAAGTCTCAAGTCTTGCTGTAGACTGTGTAGATTGCTTAAGGAATGCATCTAGACTTCTCTCGAGCGAGCTAACCTTATCATTATTAGGTTGAACATAATTGTTTGGCTGGTAAGCATTGTTCGGCACAAAATTGTTCACCTGATTAGGGTAAGGTTGTTGTTGAAATTGTTGCGGTTGATATTGAGTTTGCGAGGGTGCTTGTTGTTGTTGTGGAGGAGGAGGTCTTTGAAAATTATTATTATTTCCTTGGAATTGTTGATTTTGGTTCCAAGCGAAATTTGGGTGACTCCTCCACCCCGAATTATACGTCGAAGAGTACGGATCGTTCCTTTGTCGTTGCTGAAATGCAGCATTGACTTGATCCTGTCCTTGAGTGGATGCATTATAAGGACACTCTTCAGTTAAATGCGATGGATCCGCACAACAAGCACAGACAGTTCGTGGGGGCATAGCAGGGGCAGGAGAAGACGACGAGATTTTGGTCTCGATCGCTTCTAGCTTTTTCGTAAGAGCGGCCATCTCGGCCTTCATAGCAATCGACATCTCTATTTGATGTATGCCCGCCCTAGATTGACCACTAGAAGTTGATGTGGTCTTGGTGCTCTCCCACTGTATTGTCTGCTCACTAAGATCCTCAAGAAACTGCCACGCCTCATCATTAGACTTAGAGAGAAAATGACCTTGACAGATGGTTTCTAGCAACTGCTTCGTTGCCGAGTTCAATCCCTCATATAATGTTTGGCAAAGTTGCCAACTTTCTATCCCATGGTGAGGGCATTGAACTAGTAGGTCCTTAAATCTCTCGAAGCACTTCCAGAATGGTTCGGAAGGAAGTTGTGAAAATTGAATTATTTCATTTCGAATTCTGGCAGTTTTATGGTGAGGATAGAACTTTTTCAGAAAAGCCTTCACAAACTCATCCCAATTTCTTATGGAATGTGACGCGGTGCTATATAGCCACTTCTCGGCTAGGTCACATAAGGTGAAAGGAATGACCCTTAGCCTTATAGCATCGTCACTTAATTGGGTTGTCTTCATCATGCTGCAAACGTTTTGGAATTTATTAATGAAAATATATGCATCTTCGGATTCCAAACCATGAAACTTAGGCAGCATATTGATGAAGTGTGGTTTTATCTCAAAATTATCCCCATTTGCCGGTGGGGGTGAAAGACAAGTGGGTAAAGAAGTGCGAACGGGGTAGAAGAGATCCTGGAGCGCAACTCGTGCGGGCGCTACAACAGGCGGTAGATTCGGGTTATTCGCACCTGGCGGAGGTGGAATCATTCCCGTCGGTAAGGTATCGTTGGGGTTGAATCCCGACATACCTTCGAATGAAGAAATTGAATGTGGAGGTAAGGAAGTGGACGGAAGATCGACGAAGGGTTCGTCGAAGGGTTCGTTGGTCGGTATCAACGAAACGCGGACTAATCGGGCGTTAGTATCCCTAGTCCAAAATGACATACACTAAAGGGTAGTGCAGTCAGAAAAAAAAAAGAGAAAAACAGAAGGTGGGGGTAAGATAACGTCAGTGAGAAGAAGTGGTGGAAGTGAGGTTTCAAGTTTCTTTAGCGGCAAGTTGCAAGTTTTTTTTTTTTAAAAGATTTTATTTATTTTTTTATTTGTGAATTTTTTGCAAGGAAGTTTTTTTTTTTTTGAAAACGGACTCGTGACACAAAAAGTATCAACCACACATGCACAATCAGGCCTAGATCTAGGGTCGCCTAGGTCTACTAGACAGCTCCTAACTAGGGCTAGAAATAGACCTCAAACCGCCTCTTCACGGACAAATACGGCCAGGTAAGTGGGAAGGAACCACCACTACAGTGGGCCTAATTAAAAACCACTAGCCTAGACACCGCAAAGTCGGTTAGGATAAACGGCCGATGCCTACCCTAGTCCTTTTCCTATTGAGCTCGCTGTCCTTAGGTCTGAGTCTAATCTTTTTTTAATTAAAGGTGGTCGATGCAAAATGCTTATGTGTTTTCTGGGGTCCTGGGAAGGGTGATGAAATCCCCACCCAATCTGAGTTTGGTCAAATAGCCCCTTAAGTCCGATTAAAATATGCAAAACAACAATTCACTTGCAATCAATTTTTTTTTTTTTTGTGCGGCGCAAAGAAACCTGCAGAAATCTGTTATTTAGAAGGGGGAGAAAGACTCTTTACGCAAAGAACCCTGCAGAAAATTTTTTAACAGTGGATATATGGAGGTTGCAGAGGGGAAGAAAAGAGAGCAAACCCTGTAAAAATTATGTGCTGACGTGTCAGTAGAAGCGCGGATCCGCGGTCTGGGGCCTCCTACTGCGGCGGAAACGCGGTTGAGTAGAGGGATCAGCCTCTGGAAAAATTTCTGGCGCTCTGTATTTTCAAGTCCTCTCTGTTTTTATGCCTCCTTTTCTGTTTTGACCTTCTGTAAAACTCCAGATCCAAAATTCCTTGTCGTTCCTGCAAGATTCAAACGGGAAACCCTTCAAACAGATAAAGATAATGAAAAGATTTTTTTTTTATATTTTGTATTTTCAGATTTTTATAATTTTAAAATTTTATATCAACCCGAAATCATACAAAAAGAGAAAATTACGCCATCCCCGGCAACGGCGCCATTTGATTAGTCCAAAAATTTGTAGTTTACCGTAATCAGAAACGGCGTCGCTTCGCAGCTAGCCGGTGAATACGGGTCGATCCGCAGGGATGGTTAATTTCTGATTTTGTGTTATAACGAGTTGATTCAAATCGTTGTTGGTTTTTTATCGATTGAGTTTAAGACGAATTTATGTGATGAGAAGGAACTCATTAGGGTTAGGTTGAAGGTAGGAGTGTTGAGATCAGTATGTTCACCTCTTTCAATGTCGTGATTTAAGCTTTTAGGAAAGTCACAACAATCAATAGGAAAAGGGATTAGGATGATCGGGAAGAAACAAAGTTTCTTCCTCTAGATCCTTGTCCGTCTTTTCTCATTCATTGATGTGAGCTTCATGGACATCATATAAGTCCGGCCTTTTATACTACGGAACACCGTTACCTTATAGGTATGGTGCCTTAGGGGGCGGATCGTATATGTGTGCATGAAGGTTTCGTTTAAAAATAAGTTGACATTGAAAGAGGTGAGAGACATCCGTCTCTCACTCACTCCCTCGTTCCTAACCCTAACGAGCGAGAATTTTTACTCGCACATTAGGGAATTATTGCAAAGAGACATTTTTATGTTTATGTTTTAAAGGTTAACTACTTGGTGCAATTAAGGAGGATTACACTAGAGCAAAAATTAAATAACTAAGGCAAGTAAAAGATTATGCTAAGGCAAGAATTAAATAAAACTAAAGACTTACAAGAAAAGATGATGCTCTGAAATCTTCAACAAATCTCACTTTTATTGATTATAAAGAGGCATACAATTTTTAAGATCTAGATTACAATTTATAAGTAACTAGTGAAGCTAGGGTTACAGACTTTCGTAGACATGATTTTACTGATTTAACCCCTGAAAATCCCAACAATGAAACGACACACCGACACAAGAAGTCGGTGCCAACACGGGCACCATATGGCCGCGGTTCCGCGGCAAATACATGCCTTTGGCCGCGGTTCCGCGGCCATTTAGTGGGATTGGCCCACCAGTTTTCTGTGGTTGACTGATCCTCTCTTGGGCTCTCTTCTTTTACTGCTCTTTTCTCTGTTGGGCTTTCTAGTATTCTCCAGGTTCTCAGTGAATCTTGTAAGGATCTTTTCGACCGTTTCTCTTGACGTTCGTCTTGGCTTGAGTAGGATCCGTGTGCTGTTTGGTCAAAAATCCATTTCCTGTATCATCTTTGTCTTTTCACTGTAATTGCTTCAAAAGTCTGTATCATGTATCATGTAACAAACGATCGTCAAAAGCACCTGTTTACTTATAAATTGCACAAAAAATGGGGCGTATGAATTGCAATATTATGATGTGAACAGGTTTATTCAGTTGTCTTTTATCTTCACCTTCTCTCGCATTGCGAGTGCTCCTAGGATTAGGACAGTACACCCATTATGCTTATTGGATAGTCTTCTTCCAAAGCATAGGCTGGTGCCGAAAGGTAGGGAAGGAAGAAAACTATTTAGCCTAAGAGGGTGTACAGAAGGTAATGACTAAAGACATATGAAGGGATTTGGAGAGATGGCAAAGAAACATATGGTTACAGTTGTGAATCTGGATAATGGAAGTGGCATTACTAGGAATACCAGTATATGCCTACGAAACATTTTAATGTTTCAGTTTTACTGTATACTGTTAAAAGAAAACTGATTTCCCAATTAGCCCTTGCTCTAGGGTATGTATTTACCAGGTATGATTCTCACATCAGTATGGTTTTACAGATGATGAGTGGGAGTAAGTTATTGGGAATTAGGTGATCATCCTCATTATATCGGAATTCGATGTAATTGGTGATATTTGAGGAAATCACCTGGGTTGTTTGCCGGACGGCAAATATTTGGTTCTGAATATCCGTTGTTATGCACCAATTTCAAATTGATATATCTGTACGTCTATTTTTATAGAGTGAGATATAACTCTTTTGAAATTATGTATATGACATTTACCTGTATCAGTTGATGGTTAGGTAAGGAGTATTAAACAGCGGTGTAATTTTTCTTAACCATAAGTACAGTTTTCAACCTACGACGCACAGGGTTTGAGTTATTAGACTCAGAGGACTTATACAGAGGATTGTATATTGTCCAGTGTTCATTAGAACAGAGGGGTTGGTCCTCGTACTATATTCGGTTTACTTATGACTTCTCTAGTTTTTAGACAAGTGTTTCGTAGAAATGCAAAGTCCGAATTTTGAGAAGTTATAGGTATAAGAATAAAGTAGAGAACCAGGTGTTGCAAGTATCAGGATTCTTCAAGGTGATTGAAGATGTAGATACTTGTGTTTGGTATTCAGTTGATAGTAATGATTAAGAGAACTTGCTTCTCTTTCAGGTTACTCATAATTGGAAGCACTCCTAAGTTGAGTAACGCTGATCGGCCTCCTTCCATTTAGTTGACATACACTGGAGACAGCTGCATGATTTGAATCAGGTTCCAATTAAATCAGTGCCTCTGCTTCTATATTAGATATAGAACAGTTCATATCTTAACGATGTTAAGGTACGGGGAGTTGTCCGGCTTATGCTTAAAACCAGACTCTGGATAACTCAATGCACGTTTCTGTAATGTCTGTTTGTGGGTTGACCCAGGCTATGACGAGGGTTGATTTTCTACCATCTGGAAGATCAATAGTGATATTTTTCTAGACTCGCCACAGTTTTAAAATAAATGGAATATTTTCAAAAAACAGTAGTGGGAGTATGTTAGAAATGGAAGTGATTTCAGAACCGCAAACGATTACTAAAAATTTGATAAGAACCTAAAGATTCAATCTGGTTTGATATTCCATTGGCCACTCCGAAGATAAGGTGGGTAACCTCAGGCACCCGAGAGGTACTCCGGTAGCCCCAAGGACGGTGGCAGGGAGGTTCTTGTTTATCCAGATTTGCCATTGCTGTTGTTCCAGACTGTGAGACCCGGCAGGAGGATGAGTATAGCGTCGTTCTGAACTGGCTTTAAAAGCGTACGAGTATATGACTCTGCCAGAGGGTTGTCGTAGTCAGTTGGAGCAGTGGAAGCATAGTGGACAAGTAGCTTTTATCTATGGACTAAAGCAGATATAGCGGAGATAGATCATCTATTTCTGATGTGACAGTCACAGGTTTGACTTCATCAGAATAAGGGATGGATCTGTTGAAAAGGGTGTGATGTCCTAGTATTTGGATGACATACACAGAGTAGGAAGTGAAGTTCCTATACTACGATCGGTTATACTTTGGTTATCACACAGTAGTTTCTCCACATAGGACTTGGATATTATATCAAGACATTCTGGTTACTGGATCTATAGTTTTAGATCTAGATTTGGGTAGTTTCCCAATCTGGGTATTTAGATAGAATTCTAAAGGTGTTTTAGAATGGACGACTCCTGACACGGTAGTATACCTGCAGGTGATGGAGTCACCCTCTCTAAAGGTGTTTAACAGACTAAAGGGGAGAGGGATGTGCATGATTGACATATCACTTGCTTAGGCAATTGAGTCGATCATGAGATGTCAAGTACCACACCAGATGTTTTTTTTGCAGTAGATGCAATAAATTGATATTGATCCAATCCTGGAGAAACATTCAAAAGCAGTTTTAGAACATAAGTGGATGCTCTAGGGATATGAAAACGACAGCCTCATTCGGGAGACAGTTATCATTCCAGGCTTCCAAGGTGACCCGGATGACAGGGCGACTGTCAGAGTTATAGTTTTTCCCTCCGACGAGGGGCGGTATTTTAGACAAGTGGTCCAAGCGGATACTGAGGGAGGCATGGCGCAGGATACTGATTAAGTTCAGTTGACGATACAGTCTAAGAAGTTTGGATTTGGAGTTCATTTATGAGCTAAGTCCCATCAGATATCCAGACATATTCTAAGACAGGTATTGCTCATTTCGGGAGATGGCTTTCTCCACGAGCTTGAGATAAAGAGAGACATAGAAAGAAACATCTGAGCTGATCCACTCACTGAGGCTATTCCTCGAACGCAATAGTTTCGCAAACGGGTTTTGTGAGACTGATTAGTAGAGGAGTTGGGTGTTCGGTGTCACACAGGCTGTGAGTATGCGACATCGCAATAATTAGCCTTGAGTGCAAGTGGGAGATTGTTGGAGATAGTGCCTTTAGAGTCAATTATTGGATCACAGGTACGTGATTTCAATGATTGAGGGAGGACCTATGCTGGTAGAACAGTCTTACTCAAGATGATAGTATGCTATCTGGTTTACCTTTATCATCGTGTACTGTTTTAGGTGACCTTACAGGTCACTATTGCGCATTGATTGAGCCCCTAGGATTCTTGCTTGACTGCCAGCAGTATGAGGGCGATCATATACGTGGGAGCTGGGGTGTATAAGCACATCCTTAAAAGGTCCCTAGTCGAGGGAGTTTCGAGACAGGGCATCGATAGTCTAGAGTAGACTAGTGTATACAGTTTAGACCCCGACGAGGGGCGGTGGCCGGTCTCACAAGCCACTGGTGTCAGTTGGTTCACCTAAGATGTATACAGGTGCTCATTGGGTTATGAGTACACCGGACAGGACTCGCCGGGAACATGCTAGTTGGTCTTATACCTGACGTCAGATAGCAGTTCCCTGGTGACATGTGTACAGGTTAGTTCATCGACCTGAGATCGTCATTTGTCTCGTGTGAGTTCCCACTGTACTTTGATTACTACCCTACCATGCTCAAAGGAGTCGTGCCAACAGGTTATAGTTGGGTACAGTCCCGAGCCACATGGAAGCAGTGAGCGGATCTTCAGGGGTTCGTCCCTCTCGGTATTGGGGGTGAGGTCGCGCTGTGTCTAGGAGAGCCATTACACGAAGTTCTTGGCCAAGGCAGGAGATTTACTGGTAGGTATTCTAGTAGTATCTCAGGGTGTTCTGGGCTACACTCCGACACGACTTGTACCGCTTTTGGGGGTCTGACTTTTACCAACCCCTTAGGCCCGCCATGCGATGCTCATAGATGAACGGACCGGACAGTACGGATATTGTCACTGACAGGCTCAGTAGGGTGTCAGCATGAGTTCGCTCATCGACGTCCTTTTTGGTCAATACCTGGTAGCCCGTTACGTATGGCTAATACCTCTGACGTGCTAGTGGTTAAATCCATAGCCAAAGTATTGACGAGTCTTTAGAGGCCCCCACAGATAGTTTCTCAAGTTTCGGGCGAAACGCTGTAGAGGCCGTATGAAGATATGGCAGGGTTCGATCACATACGTGCGGTATTGCACGGATCATGATCGGACGGATAATACTAGCCGGCTTTGGTTTAAGCCGGATCCTAGTATTGTACAGTGTAGATTTTGCCTCATTGCATTTGTATTCGGTTGGAATACAAATACGGGTATGTATATATAGTCACGGGGTTTTCCTGTAATTTATTACGGGATCAGCTTTTTGAAGTTGCCAGTTTGCATTCCGTTTCGGCCATTTTCCTTTGTTTCTTTTCTTGGCTGAAAATTGGTGGAGGAGAGCTTATTTGCAAGTATGCAAATTAGTTGTGTGGAGGGGGTTTATTTGTAAATGGAAAGATTATGATAGCATCTTTCCTTTTTCTTCACATGGTTAGCATTAAATGAGATAGGAAATGATTTGGCTTTGGTGTGACATTAATTCCCCATTATCATCACTTTTTCCTTAGCCTCACCCTTGCCCTTTTCTTGTGCTCACCTCCCTTGTATATTTCCCTCTCTCACTTGGTCATGGCCGGCCACTTCTTAGTGGGGAGAGAGGTTCATTTTGTGAGTAGGAAATTTCTTCATCTCATATTTTTTTTCTTCCTACAAAATTCCCAAGTTCCTTTAAAAGTTCATTCCACCTCTATCAAATGGAATCTTCAAACCCCAAGAGACAAAATATTCTACACTTATCCTACAGCATCCTTGGGCACGTCGGCTCGCCAACTTTATGCCCGAGTTGCCTCGGTCCAGAGGTGGGAGCCCGTAAAAGAACCCAGTGATGTGGTGCCCGTTCCGACGAGGAGATGAAGACCGGAGATTCCGCGAGGAGATCGGGATGGAAGCCGAAGACCGAAGGATACGGATCGCTCGGTATAGCTTTCTACCCATTCTCTAGTTTGCTAGGAGTAGGTTAATGTCCTGATCCGTGTTTTTAGTACGCGGTAGCGCCAGTTTTTAAAGTTAAAGAAAAGTTTCGTTTCCGCATTTTGGCCTCGGAATGACGGCCGGGGCGCTGCCGTGCACTTACAACTAGCTGATCCCGATATGGATGAAATTCTGATAATAGTCAGAAACCGGCAAATTCTGCCTCCAGTCTCTTTACGAGAAGAGGAAAGCACAGAAAAAGAGCAATCCTGCCGAAGAAGCTCTGATCATTCAAGACGAGCCTGATTGGTGAGAACCCTTCATAGAGTACCTCCGATATAATAAGCCGCCCGAAGAAAAATCTACGAAGGTTCAGTTGAAGAAAAGAGCCCTCCGATATGTGTTTATAAATAATACACTTTACCGCAGATCATATGACCAACTCTGGCTCAGGTATCTGTCATCGGCTGAAACCCAAAAAGTCATGAAAAAGGTTCACTCGGGCGTCTGCGGAGCTCACCAATCTGGCCCCAAGATGCGGCTTCAAATTAAACGGCTTGGGTATTACTGGCCTACCATGATAAGGGATTGTGAAGGGCATGCGAAGAGGTGTCATCTTTGACAAATTCACGGTGACTTCATTCATAAGCATCCCAATCCGCTGCATCCTACGGTGGCGTCATGACCTTTCGAAGTTTGGGGCACCGATATAGTTGGCCCAATTGATCCTCCGTCATCCAAAGGCCACCGGTTCATATTGGCCACAACTGACTACTTCTCTAGATGGGATGAAGTTTTCCCGGTAAAAGAAGTCAAGACGGAAGATATTCTAACATTCTTCCGGCATAATATTCTATACCGCTTCGGTACACCAAGAAGAATCATATCTGACAACGGGCCTTCTTTCAAGAGCTTCAAAGTCTCGGGGTTCGATACTCAACACAAGATAGACTGGAGATATTCTTCCATTTATAATCTAAGAGCGAATAGGTTAGCTGAAACCTTTAACAAAACCCCGTGCAAGCTCCTGAGGAAAAATGCCTCAGCTAATAAACGAGACTGGGATATGAAGCTCCACGAGGTATTGTGGGCATATCGTACCATGCACCGCACTCCAACTCAGTCCATTCCATACTCATTACTCTTCAGAGTGGAAGCGATCCTCCCCCTCGAAGTAGAAGTTCCAAGCCTCGGGATGGCCGTCCAGCACAATTTGATGGAGGAGGAAAACGTTCTCCATCGACTCGAAGAGCTTGACGCCTTCAAGGAAAAGAGGCTCGCAGTACAGCAAAATCTGGAGCTATACCGAGCCCAAATGTCACGGGCCTATGACAAGATGACCTGTCTCCGTGCTTTCAAGAAAGGCAAATTGGTGTTGGTCCTCAAAAGGCCGATCATCCCCAATCAGCATGCCAAGGAAAAATTCGAGCCAAATTGGGAAGGACCATATGTCATCAAGAAAGTGTTTGACGGAGGATCCTACCAACTAATAAGTGCCGAGGGAGAATGGCCCATGCCACCCATCAATGGCCGATATCTTAAGAAATACTACGCGTGAATACTCCAAGTCATCGAAGAATTGAGCACTCCGGCCCTACGGTCTGGATCATACATCTTGTAAAACCGTATACAATCTACGGGCGTAAACGACCCCTATCTCTCCCAAGCCCTACCGTCAAGACTACATTTAAAGTTCCACCGGTGATGAAGCAAAAAAACGGTATGTCCACAAGAGAAATGGGCACGAATGAAAACCTGAAAGGGCTCCATGAGTAAAAACAGCAGGACCGCCGGCGAGTTCGTGAAAACCCGAAAAGGCGCAAACTCATGAAAAAGAGATTAAATACACTCGCAAAGTCCTTTCAACTTTGTAAGGAGAAAATCCCCGCGTGATATCCTTACGACTCACAAAAGAGCAACACACTTAGGAATCCCCACGATTCCTAGGGAGAAAATACACATGCGAGATCCTTTCGACTCGCAGGGAGAAGATGCTTTTATGAGACCCTCACGGCTCATAAAATTGTAAATCCTTAGGTGATAGGGATCTAAAACTGTCTCCTAAGCCATCGCTCCCCAACGAGCAATGACAAATGATGAGTCGCTCTTGGCATTACGCTTCAGTGTTCGCTGTGTTGATGCCGACCCAAAACCCAAACCCCAAGATTTCCTAAAGGCAAATGATGAGTCGCTCCTGGCATTGCTTCAGTGTTAACAGCGCTGATACCGACCAAAAAACCAAATCCCAAGTCCTCCCGGGGCAAATGATTAGTTGTTCTTGGCATTATTACAGTGCAGCAATACTGATGCTAAACAAAATCCAATGTCCAAATTCTTCTCAAATTCAAAATTCTCGCCAAACAAGGCAGAAATCAAACAGATCAAATCGATGTCCCGCCCAGCATCACTTCTAAGCTCGAAAGTCCCGGTGGACGGGTAGGGAACTCCCAAAATAAATCAAATCCCGACACCGCAGAAAGCGGAGCAAGTCAAATCAAATCCCGACACCGCAAGAACCGGACTAAGTCAACATCAACCACTACACCGCAACAAGCAGAGCAAGTCATCGACCGTTCAAGTCGCAAAAATGGCAGTACCGACCGTCCAAGTCGCAAAAAGGGCAGCGCCGACCTTCCAAGTCTCAAAAAGGGCAGTGTTGACCATCCAAGTCGCAAAAATGGCAACACCGACCGTCCACGTCGCTAAAATGGCAGCACCGACCATCCAAGTCGCAAAAAGGGCAGCGCCGACTGTCCACGTCGCTAAAATAGAAGCACCGACCATCCACGTCACAAAAATGGAAGCACCAACTGTCCATGTCGCTAAAATGGAAGCATACTCTCCACGTCGTCAAAAGAGAACCCAACCAAATCAAGCTCCATATAGAACAAGATCCATCAATTTCATGCACACAACCCATACACGTGGTGTACATTTATTGATGTGGGGCACATTTTGGGGTCAAAAATTATACCCCGGTTGACCAAGTCAAAATCAAAGTCAACCCCAAACCATGTGGGCCCAAGCTCAGGTCAAGACCGAGTATGGAAGGGACCGGTCCATGACAAAAAGAATGAAGCCAAAAATTAGTTTAATGTAATTCTTTTTTTTTAAAATAAATGTTTGTAAAATGGGCAAAAAGCCAAAATTTTGTAAACCTCATGGCTTATGTGAAAAAATAAATAAGCACATAAGGTATGGGGAGACACAAGTGCCATATGGAAAATTCCAAGGGGCTATGTATAATGTGTGTAGCCTATAATGGCAAACATGATGAAAAACTCAAGGACAACTTTTTCATTCTCTCAAAAAATTCGGGTTCTGTTCCTCTTTCTCCTTCCTCAAGGTTCTAAACTTTCTTCTCTTTTCTGAATTAAATCAAAAGTTTAAGTCTTCCTTTCCAAAAAAGAAATAGTTTTTCACCGTGAAACCCACGAAGGGGAGCTCAGATCTCCCATCAAATCTTTAAAAGGGGTGATTTTTAAGTCTCACCCCCTTTTCTCCATGATTCAGTCAACAGAAAGGAGGAAGAAGGAAACCCATCTCCCAAAATCCCACATTGGGGAAGATCTGAGGCTTAGGAGAGGATCCAGGGCTCAAGGAAGAAGAAAAGGGTCTCCTTTGATCATCCCCGAAGATTTTTGGGAGTTCAATTTAATTTTTCAAAAATCTTTTGGAGTTTAACTCCATAAATAAAACCCTTTTAGGAGTTTAACTCCATTCAAAACCCTTTTGGGAGTTTAACTTCATAAATAAAATCCTTTTAGGAGTTTAACTCTATTTAAAATCATTTGGAGTTTAACTCTATAATAAATATTCTTTCGGAGTTGAACTCAATAATTAAAATCCTTTTGGTAGTTTAACTCCAGATCCCAAGACTAAGCCCCCTTTTTCTGCAAGCGCCCAGCACCCACGTGTTGAGCGCGTGAGGCGTTGGCGCCCAGCGCCCACCCGCCTTGCACGTGGCCTACGGGCGCGGGGCGCGGGGCGCCCGGCGCCGACATGCCGGGCGCGTGTGGCGCCGGTGCGCAGCACCCATGTTCCAGGCATGTGAGGCGCCGGTGCCCAGCGTCCACGCGCCTTGCACGTGTCCTGCGGGTGCCCACTGTTAGTGTATATGCCATGGGGGCCATTATTTTATCATACTAGCTTGTATATTACTTAATGGAAGTTTGGGATATTCACAGTTATATTAACAGTCTTGCTAAACATGGTAGTATGCTACTTGGTTTATTTCTATCTTAATATCTGTATAAGTTAGTATATCGAGAATACATATTGATAGAGCCCTTAGGATCTTGCTTAACTACCAGCGTTGTGATGTCAGTCACACTAGTGGGGGTTGGGTAGTCTACAAGCACATCCTTTTTCAGGTCCCTAGTCGTAGGATTATCGAGACAGGGCATCGATACTCCAGAGTAGACAAGTGTGTACGCTTCTCATCCCAGTTGGGGAGATGGTCTGTCCCATAGCCATCAGTAGGTTGTACTAGAGATAGTATACAGGTGCTCGTTGGGTTATGGGTACACCGGATAGGACTCGCAGGGAACTGTTGGTTGGTATTATTCCCGTCGTCAGTTAACAGTTCCCAGATGACATGAGTAAAGCATAGTCTGCAGACTTGACACTGCTGCTTCGTCTCGAGTGTGTTCCCACTGTTCTTAGATTGCTACCCTACCACGGCTCAAAGGATTCGTGCAAACAGGTAGCAGTTGGGTGCAGTCCCGAAGCACTTGGAGGCAGTGGCGGTTAGATAGGATTCGTCTCTCCCAGTATTGGGAGTTGATATCGCGCTGTGTTTAGAGAGTCATTACGCAAAGTCCCTGGCCAGGGTAAACGAAATTTACTAGTAGGATTTCCAGTAGCTTCTCAAGGTGTAATGGGCTTCACTCCGACATGACTTTTACCGCTTATAGGGGATTGAAGCTTGCCGCCCCCTAGGCCTGATATGCGATAGTCTTAGACGAACAGAACTGACTGTACGGAGATTGTCACATCAGGCTCAGTAGGAGTTCGGATGGGTTTTCTCATCGGCCTTCTTATCGACATCTACCTGGGGACCGTTACGTATAGCTAGTGCTGCTTGCGGTCTGTGGTTAAACCCACTGCCAGCATAGTGTCGAGTCTTTAGAGTCCCACACAGAGAGTTTCCCTGCTTCGGGCGAAACGATATAGAGGTCGTATGGTTTTACGACAGGGTTCGGACACTTACATATTTTTACGCACGTACGATATTCGGACAGTTTATACTAGTAGGCTTTGGTTTAAGCCAGATTCTAGTATTGGATTATTGGATTTATACAGTCTCAGTATTTCCGTGTTTTCACGGATGGGAGGGGCATTCTCGTAATTAGTCGAGAAGCTTCTAGAAGATTGATGAGTTGGAGGGTTAGGTGGATTTTGCATTAAATGGATTAGTGACTCATGGTGTGATTCATCAAATGAGTTAATGAAGCATTTATTGCTTAATGACTCATGAGATGATTCACCCAAAGAGAGTTAATGAAGCATGGTTGATATTATTATTATGTTATTCATTTTAATAGTTATCATGCTTCACATATATTCTAAAATGAGTTATAATTCATTATCATTCTCAATCTCACCTTCTTTCTCCTCAAGCTCTCTCTCTCTTCAAGAACTAACCCTAACTTCTCATGTGTTGAGATCCAAGAGTTAGCAAGACTAATAGATCCCTAATTCTATTCTATATCCTCTAGGTTACTTTGATTAGCACTCATAGCAACCTAGTTATCTCAAGTGAGAGGTTAAACTTGGAGAAGTAGCTCTCGGGTGGATCTTCTATCACAACGAGGAGGCCGATGAGGAGGTGGTCTACGAGAACAAGAAGGAATTGATTCATTAGGTATAATCATCTTTCATAGTAGCTAATCACTTCTATGTTGTTGTTAGTTAGGGTTTAGAAAAGATCCGTATAGTTAGTCGATGTTAGTTTAAACAAAATGATTGTTTTACCTATTCCGCCTCCCCGCATCTTGTGCGGTGTCTAACGTCGACTTACAGTGGTATCAGAGCCTCGCTAAACCATAACTAACTTGTTAGCAAAGTCGTTAGAAATTCGATCGCAAAACGAACCCGAAAAAACATCATTTTCACCATGTTTCTGCCGTTTTTAAAACGGGGTCTAAAAATTTTTCAGGGACCCTTAAAAATACAAGCAGGGAATTATAAGATTACTGGAGAAATTTAGGATCCTAACTCAGCCAAACCGCCGCGGAACCGCGGCCGATCCAAAGTGATCCGCTGCGGATCCGCGGCCGAGTTGAAGCCGAGTCAACGCAAATTTGCCCAGTAACTCTTCTGTATTGATTTTGTATTTTCTGGGATGTTTTGTTTTTGCTCAGGTTTCAGGTGCACAGAGAATTATTTGGAGTAGAATCATTTGTGTTTGCTTGATCGAAATTCTACGATGTTTGGCTAACTTGATTATATCTGTGATGTGTTTAATGTGTTCGTAAACCTCCCCTAACTGCTAGTATGTCTGTTAGCAAGGGGTTGCACATTTCTGTAATAGTTTTTACTGGTATGTGTTTGTGGACTTGTTGGATTGTCGTGAATGGATAGCAGGGGATGTGAGATGAGTATTTATTTCATTCAAATGTAATTTGTAAATTGTTGTAATATTCTTTTGCGGGGCACATCCGGGTTGAGGTTGTAACCACCGTTGTATTATTTCATTTACTGTTTTCTGCTCCTAGGATAGACCCAAGATGGGGTGCACAAACTACCGGGTACTTTGAAGTGTTTAGTGGCCTACTTACGTTGTTGAGGGAGACCGCTTTACTTCGGGTACTTGGCGGGTAGTTTGCCGTACCCGTAGGGGTCTAGGGTTGGGTTTTGGCTATTCATCGCGACTGTGTAATCCGTCTTTCTTTGCAGGCTCAAAAGGAATGCGGATTCGTAGAAAATCCAATATATTCATCTGTGATCTGGAATGCCTATTATTGTGTCTGACGAATGTACAATATCTATATATGATATCTATTAGGCGTCACTTATGTTTTACACCCGCGCTAGCCCAGCCCCCGCTCTGCCGTTAGTTAAGTAACATAACGGGTGAATGACGGGACCCAGTGACGAATGCAGATGGCTTAAGAGGACATTGTATTTTCATTGTTTTCTCTAATGATAGGTTAATTGATAGGACGCATTATATTAATGCAAAGAAAATAAACCAAAGTTGAATCGTTGGAACAGTTTAAAATAAACCACTCGATTATTTTAAAACAGAAGATATTTTTTAAATTGCGGAGCTTTAACCACTCCTTTTAAAAGCTATCAGGTTTCTTCGATCATATCAAGTTCACTACGTTCACGGTTTCGCCAAAACCATTCGTAGCCCTCCGTCATTTCATTTGGGTATTCAGTAGTATTCAAGCTATGTATTTTGACCAACACCAAAGCATAGTGTTTGGTAGCTGCTGGGTATTCATTTGTTGCACAGATAGATGAGTTAGTTTGGGACAGTCGTATTATCTTTTGGCCAACGTCAGGGGTATGTACGGATGGGTTCAAATTAACAAGATAATGATGGGTGGAACTTGACATGTGACTTATGACATTTTGACCAACGCCAAGGTCATAAGAGCATGGGACAAAAATCCATATCGGGAATTTCTAAAGAAACTGAAATTTGCAAAGAGATGCATACCATTTGGAGTGTGATAATTTTGGTAGGATTCCTTCAGCTTTATCACACGATGATATTTGGATCCCGATCCTACTATGAGTATCCGCTACTCATCAGGAGATTCGTCACTTAACGATCAATGCTATAAACCAAGTAGGTGTCGAGAAAGGTGTCAGCGGGGCTACGCCCCTAGAGAAAAGAGGTTATTTAATCAAGGAACTTCGTGAAAGCGTCGTAAAACCTCCCTCGAAGTACCGACACCGGCGTGGCTGAACGGTTAAGCAAGTATTGTACGGTGAGAATAGTCCTGACTAGTTCTTCCTTTTTGGTTTGAGGAGGGATTCGAGAAACAGTGGGAGCCATCCAGTTTAGGTAAACTAAAAACCACTATAAACTTGCAAGAGCATCATGCTAAAGTGTTCCCACTCTCTCTCATTGCAGCGATCCGGAACATGACAGGCCTTAAGTTACTATTAGAAAAATATATATTGACAGGGCCAAACTATAAAGATTAGTTCCAGAATGTTAAGATGGCTTTGACTTATAACAAATTGGGGTATGTCCTTACTGCTAAGGTACCTGCAGTCCCTAGTTCAGAATCCAGTATTGCGGATAAGGAAATCCACAAGACCTGGGAGTTAGATTGCGCGAAGGCCAAATGCATCGTGCTTGCCTCTATGAATAATGAACATCAGAAGAGGCACGAGGATATGGATCTTGAATCCATATTTCTCTACATAAAAGATCTGTATGGAGAGCAATCTCGTATAGCTATATACGAGACCTCGAAGAACTTGTTTCAGTCGAGGCTGGCCGTCGAATCAGCTGTAGGAGAACATGTCCTAATGATGATTGGCTATATAGAAGAGCTCGTGGATCTCGGGACGACTTTAGAGAACGAGCTCTATACAAACTTGGTTCTTCAGTCCCTTCCTTCCACCTACGCCCAGTTTATTCTGAATTTCAACATTCAAGGAAAAGAAGTTGAACTTCCAAAACTCCTTAACATGTTGAGGAGTGCAGAGGGCACCTTGCAGAAAGCAAGGGAAACACGCACTATGTTTGTTCGCAGTGCTTCCTCTTCCAGGTCTAAGGCAAGGGCCAAAGGAAGGAAGATGAAGGCTGCTACCAAACCAAAAGGTGGTGTTGGTAAGGTGGGAATTAAGGGAAAGGAAAAGGTTGCGGTACCAGCAGTGGCAAAGGACTAGTGCTTCCACTATCGTAGGAAAGGCCATTGGAAGAAAAATTGCAAAGCTTGGATTGCCAAGAACCAGGACCCGAAGCAAACTGTGGTTTCGACTTCAGGTGTGTTTGTAATTGAAAATTTTTTGTCAATCAACCTTACTTCCTGGGTATTGGATACCGGATCAGGATCTCATATATGCAATTCATTGCAGGCACTGAGAAACCGTAGAGTGCTGAAGGTTGGTGATATGACCCTCCAGGTTGCTAACGGAGCTAGCGTGGGTGCTGTGTCCATAGGGGATTATCACCTAGGATTGACCAGTGGACATATTTTGGTTTTGCGCGACTGTTTTTGTGTACCTAGTTTAATGTGTAATATCATATCAGTATCGTTGTTATCAAAAGAAGGTTATGATTTCACGTTTGTAACCGATGTTGTTAACATCCACCTTAATCATGGTTTGATTGGGTCCGGTAAACTAGATAATGGTATATACGTGCTAAACCAATTACAGATTTTCAATGTCCAGAACACACTAAAAAGAAAGTCTCCAGATATAAATCAGGCTTTCTTATGGCATTGTAGATTGGGTCACATCAATGAGACAAGGTTAACTAAGTTACATAGAGAAGGATATTTGGATCCGTTTGAATATCAATTTTATGCAACTTGTCAATCATGTCTCAAAGGAAAGATGACAAAGACTCCATTCACTGGATATGGAGTGAGAGCGAGCGAGCTCCTAGGACTCATACACAGCGATCTATGTGGTCCAATGTCTACACATGCAAGAGGTGGTTTTTCATATTTCATTACTTTTACGGACGATTACTCTAGGTATGGATTCATTTTCTTAATGAAACATAAATCCGAGACCTTTGAGAAATTCCAAGAATATAAGAATGAAGTAGAAAACCAAACCGGCAAAAGTATCAAGACACTGAGATCCGATCGAGGTGGTGAATACTTAAGTGCCGAGTTCCTAGGTTACCTAAAAGAGAATGGAATTATCTCTCAGCTTACTCCTCCATACACTCCACAGCATAACGGTGTATCGGAGAGACGGAACCGAACCCTATTGGATATGGTACGTTCCCTGATGAGTAATGCTGAGTTACCGCGATCTTTCTGTGGTTATGCGCTAGAATCAGCAGCATATCTTTTGAACAGGGCTCCTACCAAGACTGTGCCTACCACGCCATATCAGATGTGGAGTGGGAAGAAACCCTATCTTCAGTATCTGAAGATATGGGGATGTCCAGCATTTGTTAAAAAGCAGCATGCGGACAAACTCGAGGCAAGATCAGTACAGTGTAAGTTTGTGGGATATCCAAAGAACTCCAAGGAGTATTTCTTCTATTACGCAGAGGAACAAAAGGTTTTTTTTTCTCGTAATGCCCATTTTCTAGAATAACAGTTTTTAGAAAAGGAAACAAGTGGGAGCGCAATAGAACTAGAAGAAATTCCAGAACCACAAACTACTACTGAAAGTTTGGTAGAACCAGTAGTTTAAGAAGAACGGGTCATTCCTGCACCCCTCCGCAGGAGTAGTAGGCCGTCTCATCTACCTAAGAGATACTACGGTTTTCTCATAGATGGGGATAGAGAGGATTGCGTCATTGATAATGATGAACCTACTAGCTTCCAGCAGGCCATCCAGAGCGGTGACTCGGTAAGATGGCTGGATGCAATGCGGACCGAGATGGAGTCCATGTACACCAACAAAGTATGGACTTTGGACTTTGCTCCAGATGGGGTAAAACCCATAGAATGCAAATGGATCTTCAAGAAAAAGATTGGTGTAGATGGACAGGTGGAAACCTATAAAGCTAGACTTGTTGCAAAGGGTTTTCGTCAAAGACCTGGTTTGGACTATGACGAAACTTTTTCTCCAGTGGCTATGCTCAAATCCATTCGGATCCTTCTTGCCATTGCCGCCTTCCATGATTATGAGATCTGGCAGATGGACATAAAGATGGCTTTTCTAAATGGTAATTTAGAAGAGTGCGTCTATATGGATCAGCCAGAAAGTTTCAATCAAAGTGGGAGCAGCGGGAAAGTGTGCAAGTTGCTTAAGTCCATTTATGGACTAAAGCAGGCATCGCGGAGTTGGAACATCTGTTTTGATGAAACGGTCAAAGAATATGACTTTATAAAAAATCCAGATGAACCATGTATATATAGTAAAATTGTAGCACGAACTGTCGTATTCCTCATCTTGTACGTGGATGACATTCTATTGATAGGAAATGCCATTCCTATGCTACAATCTGTCAAAGGATTCTTGTCACACAGGTTCTCCATGAAAGACCTGGGTGATTCCTCTTACATTCTGGGGATCCAGATCTATCGTGATAGATCTAAGAGGATGTTGGGACTTTCACAGTCCAGGTATATCAACACTATACTGAAAAGATTCAGTATGGAAGATTCTAAGCGCGGTAATTTACCGGCTTATCAAGGAATCACCCGATCCAAAGAGATATCTCCCAAGACTGATTTGGAAAGGGATCGTATGTCAGTTATACCCTACGCTTCTGCGGTAGGCTCTATAATTTATACGATGTTGTGCACCAGACCAGATGTAGCTTACGCACTGAGCGTGGTAAGTAGGTATCAGTCAGACCCAGGGGAGAAGCACTGGATAGCAGTAAAGAACATTTTCAAGTAGCTGAGAAGTACTAAGGATAGGTTCTTGGTTTACGGCGGAAAAGACCTCCAGATCGAGGCTTTTGCCGACTCCAGCTTCCAGAGTGACAAGGATGACTCCAAGTCCATGTCAGGTTATGTCTTTACCCTCAATGGAGGGGCGGTGTGCTGGAAGAGTTCCAAGCAGGACACCTTTGCTGACTCGATGATGGAAGTGGTGTATATCGCTGCTTGCGATGCCGCAAAAGAAGCAGTCTGGATGAAGAAATTCCTAACAGAACTTCAGGTGGTTCCTACCATTGTTGATCTAATACCGCTGTATTGCGACAACAACGGAGCTATAGCTTTAGCGAAGGAACCCAGGTCCCATCAGAAGTCCAGACACATCTTGAGGCGGTATCACCTGATCAGGGAGATCATAGATTGACAGGAGATCATGGTCTGGAGAGTTCCTACAGAGGAGAACACTGCAAATCCATTCACTAAGGCCTTACCTCAGATTCAGTTCGAGAGGCTACTCGAGATGATAAGTCTTCGATATGCCAGTACACGGCCCTAGTGCAAGTTGGAGATTGTTAGTGTGTATGCCCTATGGACCATTATTGTATCATACTAGCTTGTATATTACTTAATGGAAGCTTGGGATATTCACAGTTATATTAACAGTCTTGTTAAACATGGTAGTATGCTACTTGGTTTATTTCTATCTTAATATGTGTATATGTTACCATATCGAGAATACATATTGATAGAGCCCTTAGGATCTTACTTGACTACCAGCGTTGTGATGGCAGTCACACTAGTGAGGACTGGGTAGTCTACAAGCACATCCTTTTTCAGGTCCCTAGTCGTAGGATTATCAAGACAGGGCATCGATACTCCGGAGTGGACTAGTGTGTACGCTTCTCATCCCAGTTGGGGAGATGGTCTGTCCTACAGCCATCAGTACATTGTACTAGAGATAGTATACAGGTGCTCATTGGGTTACGGGTACACCGGATAGGACTCGCAGAGAACTTTTGGTTGGTATTATACCCGTCGTCAGTTAACAGTTCCCAGGTGACATGAATACAGCATAGTCCGCAGACTTGACACTGTTGCTTCGTCTGGAGTGTGTTCCCACTGTTCTTAGATTGCTACCCTACCACGGCTCAAAGGAGTCGTGCAAACAGGTAGCAGTTGGGTGCAGTCCCGAAGCACTTGGAGACAGTGGCGGTTAGATAAGATTCGTCTCTCCCGGTATTGGGAGTTGATATCGCGTTGTGTTTGGAGAGCCATTACGCAAAGTCCCTGGCCAGGGCAAGCGAGATTTACTGGTAGGATTTCCAATAACTTCTCAATGTGTAATGGCCTTCACTCCGACACGACTTATACCGCTTATAGGGGACTAACGCTTGCCATCGATAGGCCCGATATGCAATAGTCTTAGACGAACAGACCGGACTATACGGAGATTGTCACATCCGGCTCAGTAGGAGTTCCGATGGGTTTCCTCATCGGCCTTCTTATCAACATCTACCTGGGGACCGTTACGTACAGCTAGTGACGCTTGCGGTCTATGGTTAAACCCACTGCCAGCGTAGTATCGAGTCTTTAGAGTCCTACACAGAGAGTTTCCCTGCACTGGGCGAAAGGTGTAGAGGCCGTATGGTTTTACGGCAAGGCTACAATCACTTACGTGCACTTGTGCGCGTATGTTGTTCGGGCAGACCTGGTAAGAAAGTAGTAGGGAGTGATGTCCTGGTATTTGGATGATGTACTCCTTATAAAAAGTGATATTCCTATACTACGATCGGTTATACTGTAATTGTTATAAGGTGTTTTTCCACACAGGATCTAGATAAAATATCAAGGATTCCGGTGACTAGATCTATGGTTTTAGATCTAGATTTGGGAAGTGTCCCAATTCAGGTATTTTGACACTATTCTAAAGTGTTTTAGAATGGACGGCTCACGGCATGGTGGTGTACCCACAGATGATGGAGTCACCTTCTCTAAAGAGATATCTTCTATACTGATGAGGAGAGAGATTTGTATGAATTACATATCACTTGCTTAGGCATTTGAGTCAATCATGCTTTGTAAAGTACAACACCAGATATTGTTTTGCACTAGCTACAATAAGCATATATTAATCCAATCCTGGAGAAACATTGGGAAGTAGTTATGAACATAAGAGGATATTCTTGGTATATGGTAATAGCGGCCTCCTTCAGGAGGCCGTTATCATTTCAGACTTCCAAGGTGACCTGCATGACCGAGTGACTGTCAAAGTTAAAGTTTATCCTCTTCTGAGGGGCAGTATGTTAGACAGGGAGTCCAAGCGGATATTAAGAAAGGAATGGCGCAGAATACTGAATAAATTCAGTGCAAGATACAGTCTAAGAAGTTTTATTGGATTTGGAGTTCATTTATGAACTTGGTCCCATCAGATATCCAGACAAATTGTAAGACAGGTATCACTCATTTCGGGAGATTGTCTTTCTCCACGAAGTTGAGATATAGAGATATAAAGATAGAAACATTAGAGAGGATCCATATACTGAGGCTATTTCTCGAACGCGATTGTCTCGCAAACATGATTTGTGAAATTGATTTGTAAAGAAGTTGGGTGATCGATAGCACACGGGCTGTGAGTATGTGACACCGTAATAATTAGCCTTAAATGCAAGTGGGAGATTGTTGGATATAGTGCACTCAAATCAATTATTGTAATCCCAGGTAGGCGATTATGATGATTGAGGGAGGACCTATACGGGTAGAACAGTCTTACTCGAGATGATAGTATGCTATCTGGTTTGATTTTATCATCATGTATATACATTATATGGTATTACAGATCACTTTTACATGTTGATAGAGCCCATAGCATTCATGCTTGACTACCAGCTATACGATCATGATCATATATGTGGGAGCTGGGTGGTCTATAAGCATATCCTAAAATGTCCCTAGTCGAGGGAATATCAAGAATGGGCATCGATACACCGGAGTAGACTAGTGTATAATTTTCGAGACCCCGACAATGGGCGGTGGCCGGTCTCACAAGCCATTGGTGTCAGTTGGTCACCTAAGATAGTATACAATTACTCACTGGAGGTGAGTACACTGGACGGACTTGCCGGAAATATACTAGATGGTATTATACATATTTTCAGATAGCAGTTCAGTAACATTTCAAAAAATATAAAACATTATTTTTGGGAATTTATATAATTAAATAATAATTATTACGAATATTTTAATGGGTGGAGATTAGTTTTAAAGTATATGGTATAATTAAATACTGATAATTAGGAAATATTTGGAAATTTATATCAATTATTGATTTTAAAAGAATTTATGAAAAAATTGGGAATTTTACAACTTAGTATACGATTAATCATGTATGGATTATTAGTAAACTCGATTAGTGTTTACTAATTTTCCATTAAGTTTGATATGTGCATGACATGCAACAAATCATGTTGCAAATACTTGTTACTTTTTTTAAGCACGACTTCAAGTTTTCATTTGTACATGGCTACATATTGGTTTTTACAAATGTGTTATAAAAATAAAAGAAAAGGATAAAGATAAAGAAAACAAAAAGAAAACAAAAGAAAATATTAAAGAAATGGGTATGGGCAAGAGAGAGAAGAGAGAGAGAGAGAGAGAGAGAGAGAGAGAGAGGTGAGGGGTCATTTTACCATTGCTCCCATTTGTTTTCCCTCCATTTTCTTCATCATTCTCACCTCCTCCTCTCTCATGGCTGCCCCCTTCTCTCCACCTCCTCCACCTCCTCACAACACCACCAAAACCACCTTAAAATACTTATTTCCTTTCATTAAATTTGTGCACAAGCTCACTACAAGTATGGGGAACCAAGAAAGTTTGGATTTTGAGCACTTGGGGAAACTCAAGAAAATTCTTGAGTTGCCAAATGAGGTATTTTCTTCACCATTAGTGTAGTAATCAAGTTCCTTTAGCATCTAAGTTAGTTTAGAATTGGTTAATTAAGGTTTAGTGATGTATGAAAATTCCTAGATCATGTTTGGGGATCCTTGAGATGTGATGGTGTAATTGAGGTATATTAGTGACTACAAACCACCTTTGGTGTTGAAAATTTTCCCAAACCAGAGACTTAAACCCGAGACTTGAACTTAGAAACCCCGATATCGGATTTTGTTGACTTTGGTGATGTGTTTTGGAGATCTGCTATAACTCGGGGACCTTAAAATTTATTTAGCGATTACAGTGAGGCAAGCAGGCACTTAAGAAGCTAACCCTGAGACCCGAGACCCCAAGTCTACTTTTTGGCCACAGATTTAACCACATAAGCCGAATTTGCGGCCTGGCTCAGTTGGGTCGGTCCCAGGTTTGGTCCATGCCTCCATTTTCAGTAAACTAGACCCTCCACATATGCAAAATCGGCTAATTTCACCTGAAACAAAATCTGGAAGTGTTTTATTATGTTGCTACTTTGGTTTTGCGACTATTTATGACTTGGATTTTAGTATTTGAGTTTTGACTCGGTGGTGTGACGTTTGCACGTCAATCTCGAGGGTTATTTGGTTATTCTTGCATGCGTAGACCATAGGTTTTATCCTATGTGCGATTCGTATGCCGTTTTAGTTTTCGTGTATGATTCTGTTTACGATACCGTGTGTTTATATATGTATGCACCCTCATGTGGACATCGGACGACGAGGAAGAGATGAGCGACATCGACTTCGGTAAGCAAGGATCAAGGTGAGTAGATATATATCTATGGGGGAAGTCGGGCGGATGGCGTATAGCACCCTCGCAGTTCGTAGTGTAGCATATGATATGTTATATATTTATTTGTGTTTTTATGAAATGTGGGTGATTATCAAGATAGGCTTTAGGTCTTCACGGGTTAGTTTTAGTGTAATTTGGAATAGCGCTTATTGTATAGTTTCTTAGTCGTGAACCCTAGAGTATAGGTGTACACACACATGCACAAACAGGATATGTTTGGGTGCATATGTTCATATGTATATATATGTGTGTGTGGTTTGCGTTGGTATGTATATATATATATATATATATATATATATACATATACGTATACACAGATGATGAGGATAGTATATGATACCCGGAGAAGAGTCGATATGATCGGGCATGATGCCGTGAGATCGGATATATGACTTGGGTCGTATTATGAGATACGACATAATATTATAGTGGATCGTTAGACGATGTGTTTTCATACACACTCGAATATATATATGTTTGATGGTATCGGAATGTATGAGACTTTATATCAGTATCCCTAGTTTATGATATTATGATAATGATACCAGATGAATAATGAGGTATATGTGATTTTGACCCGTACCCCGATTTTGGGATGCCATACGATGGATTTTACCGTATGAGGTATAAATATGATGATTGATCCGCACTCGGGACTCGAGGATGTCGCATTTATATATTTTATCGTACGTGACGCTATTGAGGCGGGATCACCGACTAGTAGATATATCGACTTGGACTTAGGTGGATTTCCTTACCCTTTCGTTTAGTCTCTTAGCTTCGTACTGTAGTTACTTGGTAGATGTTAGATTAGGCTCGAGTCATACCTATTTTCAAAATTAACGAATCGTGAGTATTTTAAAGACAGGCCTAGGGATATTACGGATTTTCAAAGGATGTATCTTTTCTCAAAGACCCTGTAGCCCTATTTTTACTAAAACCACGATTCGTGCGATTTCAGACATCAAAAACGGTATGACTCGTATATAGGAATGTATATTCTTTATTATGCATGTACTATTCATTTTCTGTATATTCTTGTTGTTCGCATCGCATTGCATGTTTAAATGTGTTTTCGTTAGTTATTATGAAACCCTGCTGTCAGGACACCAGCATCATTACCAATGATGCGTATGCTCCACGTACACTTACTTACCGGCTCACACACATTATCATCGGTAATTTTCATGTCATGTACGTATTAGAAAACACTACTTCATTGGTATAAATTGCTAGTTGGTAGTTTCTACATAGTACTAGTACACTTGCTTTTATATGCTAGTTTAGATATTGCATTTATTACTGAGATGCTTCATGCATGTATATGTATTCATTTTCATGCAATATTATGGGGCTTTATGCCGGTAATTTATTGTTTATTGACTCTCGATATTGAGGATTCGGATTTTCCATGCAATTTCTGGATTTGGAGAAGCCGCAAGAATTTTATAAACTCATTTTCATTTCAAACATAGAAATTTGCGGTTTTCTTGTGATATGATATTGTGATGTCTACCATGAGTTTTCTCGGCTCTCGAGTTGTATCATACACCCGATTCAAGGTAGGGGAGGGACCGTCTGTGGGTGAATGGTGGACCCGGTGCGGTATCCCGGGGCAAGAAGATCGTATAGAAAGGCGTTTGAGCCCGGCAGGGAAGCACTACCGACCGGTGATTGTATGGAAACTCGACGGATATTCGGAGGATACTTTTCGGAGTTATGAGAGAGAGAGATATGGGCCGATCTTGATCATGCGGAGCCCGAGATAGTGAGATTTGATGACATGGGCCAGTCCGGATTGCTGGAGCCCGAGATTTGAGATATTGGGGTATATGTTTTGTATCGATACTTGACATAGATTCTATGTGATTTCATTGATGATACATTGGGTTTTATACAGAAATCTCCCTGTGATATGAAAAAAGTTTTCTTATTCAGTTGCATTCTGTTTTCATGCATTCATACATCATATATGTATTATGTTGCTAACAGAGGCACTGACACGAGCACTTGATATTACACCTCTTTTAGATGTTTACCCTGGCCATTAGCAGATGTTTTTAGGTTATATATTATATGGATATTATTGTATGACCTAGGATAGAGTCATACATGCGATTTCTGCTCTGTGATATTTTCTACTCACGAGTTAGCAACTCACCCCCGTTATGCCACAGTTCTTGCAGGTTTTGCCGTACAGGTTTCCTTGGCGGCATTACTGGCACACTACTTCTTTCCGGGTGATTGCTTTGGTAGGTGGGTTCACTTGCATTTTGACCACCGCAGTACTTTTATTTATTCAGTTGTATCTAGAAAACTCCATCAACCAGACTTGTATATTGATAGATTTAGAGGACAATTTGATTATTCTTTCGACCTTAGAGTCGCGCGCTTGTATTATTATGATTCTTTCTCTGGTTTTCATGAGACTATTGGTTTTATTCTGAGTTTTTATCCTTGCCCTTCGGCGTTGTATATTATATTGCTCGCGTGGTTGTGTCCGCCATTTGGCAAAAAGCTAGCTCCCGCTTGGGGAAGCCTTTATGCATTATTCATATATATTCCTGTTTGTACCCGTTTGGGGCTAGTATTTACAAAGGAGATTCTGCCGAAAATTTCGGGAAAATATGATGTTGCTTTTAAAGGTTTAATGCCATTTATTTTATTTAAACCACTTGCTTTAAACAAGTTTTCCTTCGCTTCTTATTTAAAATGGTTTAGATTTCTGGGCTTTTGGCTTACTTGAATTAGGTGGGGTCCTACAGGCTTCATATGATTCAAATGCCAGTCACGTGCTATTTCGGGTCGCGATAAAGTTGGTATCAGAGTGCTAGATTTAACTTTGGTTCGAGTCTATGTTTGACTATGCTTAGTCTAGGGCGTATATTTATATATTCAGAACTTAGGCTTGACCTTACGGAACTTAGGCTTGGTCGAGGGGGTATTAGACCCGAACTTTCGTCGCGTAGGTTGACCTTGGTTGATGGAGTAGGTGACTTAAGTAGAGTGACGTACCTTGTGTATGTTCCGCGGCATACTTACGATACGCTACTCCGCTTAAGAAGCCTTAGGATGTACATTTCCTTGCACCGTATTATATTCATTCCTATGATCTATCCTCATCGATATCGGTTTGTGGTTTTTGTTACCACGATTGCACGGGCAGAGGGAGCTACGGCTAGAGTTGCGGTCAGCATGAGCTCGTTTTAGACGAGGACTGACCAGTGCGTAATTCCGGTGACACACAATTGCATAGATGTGTCATTTTATTGTGTTTTTTGCGATATGAGTGTTTTGATATGTCGTTTTACTATGTTTTCTCATGGGCGTGAGCGCTTTATATCTACACCAGATGATCGGGCTACCGATAGAGGCCAGCCAGAATGTGATGACCGTCAATTCACCGTTGTTCTTGATGATTGAGGCATTGTTTAACGTTCGGACGAATGAGCTAGATGTTGCTGCGACTGACAAGATATTACCCCAGAGGTTTGAAGCTATTGCGCACGAGTTGTTCTAAGAGATATGATAGAAGATCGCTAGTCACCCACGGATGAATGACTAGGATATGTGGTTCGTTTGCTTACCTCGATGCGAGGTCATCAGATTGATTTATGTCAGGAACCCATTTTTCTAAGTTTAAGGTATTCGGAAAAACATGCAAGTAATTCTGTGGACCCTCTAGATGAATGAAACCCTAACTCAAAATAATGACCATGGAACCGCTTTTGAACCTTAGGGTTTGTTGCAGTTCAGCGGTGCCATTAGTGAGGCTTAGGTTTGCCCTTCTACGGCTGGTCCATAGGTACTGTGGCATGTACTGGATATTATTAAACTGTATTCAAGTGTTGAGCTCTTGTGGAATTACGAGACTTTGATGAATCGATCGAGATGTTCGACGTCGTCTGGATATCATGTGATGGGATACAATACATGGACCCAGGATCGGTCGTATTATGCATACCTAGTAGGTCAGAGTTCGGCATCGTCGACGAGACATGGTACAAGTGACCATGATATTTGGCCAGAGATCTTTAGAGGATGTGCCAGAGCGGGACTGTTTCCGTCATCATTTCCATATTGGGCCGTTGAGCTGAGAAACTATGTAACTAGTAATTCGCAGTGAGAGACGGGAGCCTAAAGGGCACCAGGCGCCAGACCATGAGAAGGAGGTAAGTAGATATCTTGCTCTGCTAGCTTTGGATGCACGGGCACCTTCTCCACTTGAAGGAGGGACATATTGACGACAGTATTTACGATTTATAATTTGATGATTCGAATATCACATATCCGTCATTTTGGATTTCGGTATTTTGGGCGATGTATTTGCATGATTGAGTTTTCGTGCACCACAGTTGCACTCGATTTCGATTTGATGTCGTTTGAGATGTTTGATTTTGATTTCATGCCTACAGTATGTAGGTGATTTGACTTGTGCCTTCGGTGTATTTTCATGCACTTTTAGTACCTTGATTTCGATTCTGTGCACGCTGATGCACGTGGTTGTAAGATTATATACCACGGTATACCTGATTTGGATTGATATATGTTGTATACCGTCGATTTCGATTGTGATTCTCGATATTTGTTTTCATGTACCTTGTGCACTTGATTTGGATTCTTGCGCATTCTTGGCGCACTTGATGCGATCTTGGTGCATACCAGATGCACTAAATCGGGATTCTTCGTTCATATTAGATACACCCGATGTGGTTGTCAGGCACACTAGTTGCCCTTGACCAGTGTTTTCGTGCACACCCGTTGCACTTAGTTTTGGGTTTTGTGCACATGTATGGCACATTCAGTGATTTCGCTTTCTGTGTGCACCAGACGCACATGGCATTCTTATACACATTTTGGGATTGATTTCTTTTGGAGCAGTATGTTTTATGATATTTACTATTTGGTATAGTGGCTGAGCAGGACTAGTCCGAGGACAGTTGTAACATTTCAGAAAAATAAAATATTATTTTTGGGAATTTATATAATTAAATAATAAATATTATGAATATTTTAAGGATAAGGTATAATTAAATACCGATAATTTGGGAAATACTGGAAAATCTCATTTGAGTATTGATTTTGAAAGGATATTATATGATTAGGCAAATTATAATTTTTTATAATTAATTATATACAAGTTTATTTCTAAACTTGATTAGTGTTCACTAATAACATATTGAATGTGTTTTGTGCATGTGACATGCACCATATCATGTTTGCTAGCATTTGTTACATTCATTTTACCATGTCTTTCTTTTTATTTGTAGCATGGTTTTGTTTTTTGAAAATGAGAGGAAAAGGAAGAGAAGAGAAAAGAAAATAAAAAGAAATAGAATAAACAAAAGGGTATGGGTATGAGAGAGAAGAGAGAGAGGTGAGGGGTCATTTGACTTGTCTCCCATTCGTTTCCCTCCATTATTTTCTTCATCATTCCCTCCTCATCTCCAAGGCTGCCCTCCATCTTCCACCTCCTCTACCTCCTCACTTCACCATCAAAAACACACCAAAACACCTTAACCTCTTCATTAAAAGTGTGCACATGCTCACAACAAGCACTTTGGACCAAGAATGCTTGGATTTTGGAAACTTGGGGCAACTCAAGAAAATTTTTTAGTTGCCAATTGAGGTAATTCCCTAACCATTAGTGTAGTAATCCACTTCCTTTAGCATATATACATGTTTAGAAGTGTTTAAGTGTAGATTAGTGAACTCGGAAAATTCCAAGTTGAGGTTAGGATTTGATTTGAATTCAAAGGTGCAATTGAGATGTAATTAGTGACTACAACCCCTGTAGTGATTGTTTGCTGGACAAAAACAGAGAATTAAGCCCCAAGACATGAACTTAGAAACCTCGATATCGTATTTTGTAGACTTTGGTGATCGTATTTTGACATCTGCTATGACCCGGGGCACCTGAAAATTTTATAGCGATCACAGTGCGTCATGCAGGCAACCTAGAAGCTAACCTAGAGACCCGAGCCCCTACCCCTTCCAGTTGGCCGCAGATTTAATCATTCTGGCCGCAAATTGCGGCCAGAGTGGGGATGTTTGCGTTCGTGTTTGTTACAGGGCTTTATCTTCAGTAAATTAGACCCTCCACATATGCAAAATTAGCTAATTTCACCTAGGGTAAAATATGGAGCCTGTTTTCTGAGATTCTATTTTGGTTTCGTGCTTGTTTATAACCTGAACTTTGTATTTGTGTTTTATCTCGGACGATTCACGTTTATACGTCGATCGTCGAGAGTTGTTTGGTTATTCGTGCATGCATAGATCATAGGTTTTAACTTATGTGTGATATGCGTGCCGATTTGGTTTTCGTATGCGATTTCGGTTTATGATACTATGTGTAATATGTAGGTACCCTCACGTAGACTTCGGACGATGAAGAAGAGGATGGCGACATCGACTTCGGCAAGCAAAGATCAAAGTGAGTAGATATATATCTACGAGGGAAGTCTAGTAGATGGCGTACAGCACCCCCGCAGTTCGTAGTGTAGCATATTATATTTTATATTTATATATGAATTTGTGTTATGTGAAACATGGTTAGATAGCAAATAAGATTCTAGGAGATCATGGGTTAAATTTTAGTGTAATTGGATGATAATGTCGTTAGCTAGTTTTAATTGCGAAACCTTAGAATAAGTTACACGCGCGCACACACACATACGCATACATTTTACTTACTTGTGCTTATATGGGGATATATATATATTCATACATGTATGTGAGTATGTATATATATATATATATATATATATATATATATGTATACATATACATGGATGATGAGGATAATATATGATACTTGGAGATGAGTCGATGTGATTGGGCATGATGCCAAGAGATCGGTGATGCGACTTGGTTCGTGTTATGAGATACGACATGATATTTTAACGGGCCTATTGGCGATGTGTTTTCATACACACGCATATATATGTGTGTGTGTGTGTGTGTGTGTGTGTGTGTGTGTGTCTGTATGTTGATGGTATCAGAATGTACTAGACTTTAGATCAGTACCCCTAATTCAGGATATGATGATAAGGATACTAGATGAATAATATGATAAATGTGATATTCGACCCGTACCCAGATTTGGGATGCCATACGATGGATTTACCGTACGAGATATAATTATGAAGGTTGATCCACACTCTTGACTCGAGGATGTCATATTATATATATTGTATCGTATGTGATGCTATTGAGGCGGGATCACCGACTACTAGATATATATATCGACTCAGACATAGGTGGTTTTCCTTACCCTTTCGATTAGTCTGTTAGTTTAGTCCTGTAGTTTACTTATTAGATGTTAGATTGGGCTCGAGTCATACTTATTTCCAAAACTAACGAATCGTGAGTATTTTAAAGACAGGCCAAGGGATACTATGGATATTTCAAAGGTCATACATTTTCTTAAAAACACCGTAGCCCCTATTTTCTAAACACCACGATTCGTGCTATTTCAAATTCCAAAACTGTATGACTCATATATAAAATGTATATTCTTATATGTCGCGTTATTATTCATATTCCGCATATTCTTGCTGTTCACATCGCATTGCTTGCTTATTTGTGTTTTCATTAGTTATTATAAAATCATGCTGTCGGGACACCAGCACCATTACCGATGATGTGTATGCTCCACGCACACTTGTTTGCCGGCTCACACACATCATCATCGGTAATTGCTATGTCACGTACACTTTAGAGAATATTATTTCATTGACATAGCTTGTTAGCTGATAGTCCCAATATGTTATTTCTTTCATATGCTAGTTTAATTATTGCATTCCTTGCTTGATATCCGATGCATTCATTTATTTATTTTCATGCAATATTATAGAACTTTATGCTGGTATTTCATTGTTTATTTACCCTCGAGATTTGGATTTCGGATTTCCATGAGATTTCTGGATTTGGAGAAACCGCAAAAATTTTATAAACTTATTATCATTTTAAAGATAGAAAATTGCGGTTTTATCATGATATGATTTGAGAGGAGTCCACCATGAGTTTTCTCGTCTCTTGAGCGATATCATACACCCGATTCAAGGAGGACGAAGAACCGTCTGTGAGTGCATGGTGGACCCGGTGCGGTACCCCGGGGCAAGATGGTCGCAGATGATGGCATTAAGCCTGGCAGGGGATCACTACCGACAAGTGATTTTATTGTGAGTCGACGGATATCTTGAGGATACCGATCGGAGTATGGGCCAGTCCGAATAACCGGAGCCCTAGATATTGAGCTTTGAGGATACAGGCCAGTCCGGATTGCCGGAGCCTGAGATATTGAGATATTTGTTTTGTGTCGATACTTGACACTGATTCTATGTTGATTTCATTGATGATACCTAGATTTATATATACAGAAATCTCACTATATAAAGAAAACAGTTTTCTCATTCATGATGTATTCTGTTTTCATTTAATGCATTCATACCTTATATTTGTGATATGTTGCTACCTGAGGCACTAACACGAGCACTTGATATTACACTTATGTATAGATGTTTACCCATGCCATTATTAGATGCTTCAGGCTTTATCATTTTGAGGATATATATACTATTGTATGACCTAGGATTGAGTCATACATACGATTTCTGCTCGGTGATGTTTTCTACTCACGAGTTGGCAACTCACCCCCGTTGTGCCACAGTTTCTTGCAGGTTTTGACGTACAGGTTTCCTTGGCAGCTTTGCTGGCACATTGCTTATTTCCAAGTGATTGCTTTGGTAGGTGGGTTCACTCACATCGTGACCACCCTTATATTTTATTTACATTGTTGTATCTAGTAAACTCCATCAACCAGACTTGTATATTTTTTAGACTTATAAGACCAGTGTATATTATTTCGACCTTAGAGTCGCGCTTGTATTATTATGGTTTCTTATGGTTATTGGTTTTCTTCTGAGTTTTGATCCTCGCCCTTCGGCGTTGTATATTATATTGCTTGCGTGGTTGTGACCGCCAATTGGCGAAGAGGTAGCTCCCGCTTGGGGATGCCTTTTTATTACGCATGTTGTACCATTTTAGGGCCAGTATTTACAAAGGAAAGTCTGCTGAAATTTTCAGAAAAGACTTGAGATTTTAAAAATGAATACTTCGGCTTATGTTATTAAAACCACTTGTTTTAAAACTAGTTTTCTTCACTTCTTCCTTAAAATGGTTTAGATTTCTGGGATTTTTGGCTTACTTGAATTAGATGGGGTCCTATAGACTTCATATGATTCAAGTGCCTATCACGTGACAAAGTTGGTAACAGAGCGCTAGGTTAACCTTGGTTCGAGTCTATATTTAACTATGCGGAGTCTAGGGCGTTTATATATATTCGGAACCTAGGCTTGACCTTACAGAACTTAGATTTGGTCGAGGGGGTATTAGACTCGAACTTTCGTCGCGTAGGTTGACCTTGGTTGATGGAGTAAGTGACTTAAGGAGAGTGACGTACCGTGTGTATGTTCCGCGGCATACTTACGACACGCTACTCCGCTTAAGAAGTCTTAGGATGTACATTTTCCTTGCATAGTATTATATTCATTCCTGTAATCTATCCTCATCGATATCGGTTTATGGTTTTGCTGCCACGATTACACAGGCAGAGAGAGAGAGAGCTGTGGCTAGAGTTGCGGTCAACATGAGCTCGTCACGGACTTGGACTGACCAGGGCGTGATTCCAGGGACACACGATTGCATAAATGTATCGTCCTATTGCGTTTTCGTGCCATGAGCGTTTGATGGATTGCTTTTACAAAATTTCTCGAACGTGCAGATCAACACCAGAGGATTAGGCCACTGCTAGAGGCCAGCCAGAATGTGATGACCGTCAATGCACCGATTATTCTTAATGCTTGAGGCACTGTTCGGCGTGCGGACGAATGATTCTGTTGTTTCTACGACTGAAGAGATATCGCCCCAGTTGTTTGAAGCTAAGGCCGCACGAGTTGTACTTAAAGATATGATAGAAGATCACTAGTCACCCAAGGAGGAATGACTAAGACATGTGATTCGTTGCCTAGCCCGATGCGAGGTCATCAGATTGATTGATTCTAGCTAGAGGAGATTTCACGCAGGTACGTTAGGAGTCGAAGGAAAACGATCGAATGTCAGTAACTCATTTTTCCAAGTTTAAAGTATTCGGAAAAATATGCAAGTAATTCCGTGGACCCTCTAGAAGAATGAAACCCTAACTCGATATAATGACCATAGGAACGCTTTTGAACCTTAAGGTTTGCAGTAGTTCCACGGTGCCATTAATGAGGGTTGGGTTTGCCCTTCTACGGCTGGTCCATAGGTATTGTGGCATGTACTGGAATACTATTAAAGTGTACTCAAGATGTTGAGCTCTTGGGGGATTATGGAACTTTGATTAATCGATCGAAAAGTTCGACGTCGTTCGGATATCTTGTGATGGGATACATTGCTTGGGAGACTCCATATATGAGTACAGTCGTTGGAGCGCAATCCATGCAGCCATGAAGAGACGAGTCCGAATCAGTCGACATTAGAGAAAAGTGGAATAAGAGGTTCGTACGAGACCTTGATGAGATGACATTCCACTCCGCTGACATAAAAGATGTGATACGCATGCAGAGGCGTTGTATATAGATATATCTTCCAGAAGGAGTCGTGACGAGTATGCAGCCGTTCTGGAATAAGAAATAGATTTAGTAAAGGAAGATGACTTCCGGGCAGTTCAGCAAAAACGAGATTTGAGAGAGATCTCGACAGAACCTTTCTGGAACACTATACGAGAAGACTTCGACCCAGGATCGGTCATATTACGCACACCCAGCAGGCCAGAGTTCGGTATTGTCGACGAGACATGTTATGAGTGACCATGACAGTTGGCCAGAGATCTTTAGAGGATGTGCTAGAGCGGACTGTTTCCGTCATTTTGAATTTCGGTATTTGGGCGATTTATTTGTATGATTGAGATTTTGTGTACCATAGTTGCCCTTGACTTCGATTTGATGTCATTCGAGATATTGATTTTGATTTTGTGTCTATGGTAAGCATGTGATTTGACTTATGATTTCGGCATAGTTTTCATGCACTTTTAGTATTTTGATTCGATTTTGTGTGCGCTAATACATATGGTTGTGAGATTATATACCACGGTATACCTGATTTGGATTGAGATGTGTTGTATACCGTCGATTTCGATTGTGATACTCGATATTTGGTTTTGTGCACCTTGTGCACTTGAGTTGGATTTTGCGCAGACTTGACGCGCTTGATGCGATTTTGGTGCACACAAGATGCACTAAATCGAGATTCTTCGTGCATATCAGATGCACCTGATATTGCTGTTAGGCACACCCGTAGCCTTTGACAGGTGTTTCGTGTACACCCGTTGCACTTAAATTTTGTTTCTGTGCACATGTATGGCATATTCATGGATTTCGTTTTCCGTGCGCACCAGACGCATGGGGCATTCTTGTACGCATTTTGGGATTGGTTTCTTTTGGAGCAGTATGTTTTATGATATTTACTATTTGGTATAGTAGCTGAGCAGGACTAGTCAGAGGACAGTACCTGAATATATTTTGCATGCATTAATAGTTATCGAAGAGATTTCCAAAAAGGAGCTATAATCTCAGTACTTACTTACGTGTCCGAGATGATACGAGACATTTAACAAACGAAACCCTTCTAAATTATTTTTCAAAACGGCAGGACGTATGTTGAACAAAAGACATATATATGTATATAGAATTATTTTCTTACAATAAACGACCGCCACTGTGCCGTGATACGTGCATTGCACAGCGACTTGAAAAGGTTTGGCATGCATTTCTTTCAGATTTTTTGACGAATTTACAACGAAGTTTACATGTATAGTTCGATTTGTATCATGTTGGTCTTTGTAATGGGCTTTGAAATTGGGGTCTTCACCATAACTCCGATGATTGCGGGATGCTTGACGGAGTTTTGATTTTGGTTTATACACTCGTTTTTCATGTGCTTGCATTGTACTATGATGTGTTTTATGTATTTATGATTTCGGAGCCCCGATGACTTTATCATTTTACTGAAATGTTTTAGTATTTGAGGGGTTTAAATTTAAATTTGGGGACCGAATTTATTTAAGGGGGGAAGATTGTAACATTTCAGAAAAATAAAATATTATTTTGGGAATTTATATAATTAAATAATAAATATTATGAATATTTTAAGGATACGGTATAATTAAATACCGATAATTTAGGAAATACTGGAAAATCTCATTTGAATATTGATTTTGAAAGGATATTATATGATTAGGCAAATTATAAATTTTTATAATTAATTATATACAAGTTCATTTCTAAACTTGATTAGTATTCACTAATCACATATTGATTGTGTCTTGTGCATGTGACATGCACTATATCATGTTTGCTAGCATTTGTTACATTAATTTTACCATGTCTTTCTTTATATTTGTAGCATGGTTTTGTTTTTTAAAACTGAGAGGAAAAGGAAGAGAAAAGAAAAGAAAAGAAAAGAAATAGAAATAGAATAAACAAAAGGGTATGGGCATGAGAGAGAAGAGAGAGAGGTGAGGGGTCATTTGACTTGTCAACCATTTGTTTCCCTCCATTATTTTCTTCATCATTCCCTCCTCATCTCCATGGCTGCCCTCCATCTTCCACCTCCTCTACCTCCTCACTTCACCATCAAAAACACACCAAAACACCTTAACCTCTTCATTAAAAATGTGCATATGCTCACTATAAGCACTCTGGACCAAAAAAGCTTGGATTTTGGAGACTTGGGGCAACTCAAGAAAATTCTTGAGTTGCCAAATGAGGTAATTTCCTAACCATTAGTGTAGTAATCCACTTCCTTTAGCATATATACATGTTTAGAAGTGTTTAAGTATAGATTAGTGGACTTGTAAAATTCCAAGTTGAGGTTAAAGTTTGATTTGAATCCAAAGGTGCAATTGAGCTGTAATTATTGACTACAACCCCTGTAGTGATTGTTTGCTGGACAAAACCAGATAATTAAGCCCTAAGACATGAACTTAGAAACCCCGATATCGTATTTTGTAGACTTTGGTGATGGTATTTTGACATCTGCTATGACCAGGGGAACCTAAATATTTCATAGCGATCGCATTGAGTCATGCAGGCAACCTAGAAGCTAACCTAGAGACCCGAGCCCCAACCCCTTCCACATGGCCGAAGATTTAATCATTCTGGCCGCAAATTTATGGCCAGAGTGGGGATGTTTGGGTTCGTGTTTGTTCCAGGGCTTTATCTTCAGTAAATTAGACCCTCACATATGCAAAATTGGCTAATTTCACCTAGGGTAAAATCTGGAGCCCGTTTTCTGAGGTTCTGTTTTGGTTTCGTGCTTGTTTATAACCTGAACTTTGTATTTGTGTTTTATCTCGGTCGATTCACGTTTATACGTCAAACGTCGAGAGTTGTTTAGTTATTCGTGCATGCATAGATCTTAGGTTTTAACCTATGTGTGATACGCGTGCTGATTTAGTTTTCATGTGCGATTTCGGTTTACGATACTATGTGTGATATGTAGGTACCCTCATATGGACTTCGGATGATGAAGAAAAGGATGGCGACATCGACTTCGGCAAGCAAGGATCAAAGTGAGTAGATATATATCTACGGGGGAAGTCTGGTGGATGGCGTATAGCACCCCAGCAGTTCGTAGTGTAGCCTATGATATTTTATATTTATATATGAATTTGTGTTATGTGAAACATGGTTAAATAGCAAATAAGATTCTAGGAGATCATGGGTTAAATTTTAGTGTAATTGGATGATAGTGTTGTTAGCTAGTTTTAGTTGCGAAACCCTAGAATAAGTTATACGCATGCGCACACACACACACACACATTTTACTTACTTGTGCATATATGGGGATATATATATATATATATATATATATATATATATATATACATACGTGCATTTAATTATGTATGTATATATATATATATATATCTATGCGTGTATGTGTGTGTGTGTGTATACATATACATGGATGATGAGGATAGTATATGATACTTGGAGACGAGTCAATGTAATTGGGCTTGATACCACGAGATCGGTGATGAGACTTGGACGTATTAAGAGATATGACATGATATTTTAGCGGGTCTATTGGCGATGTGTTTTCATACACACGCATATATATATGTATGTATGTATGTATGTATGTTGATGGTATCAGAATGTACTAGATTTTAGATCAATACCCTTAATTCAGGATATGATGATAAGGATACCAGACGTATAATAAGATAAATATGATATTCGACCCGTACCCAGATTTAGGATGCCGTACGGTGGATTTACCGTACAAGATATAATTATGATGATTGATCTGCACTCTTGACTTTTGAATGTCATATTATATATATTGTATAATATGTGATACTATTGAGGCGGGATCACCGACTACTAGATATATATATCGACTCAGATTTAGGTGGTTTTCCTTACCCTTTCGATTAGTCTATTCGTTTAGTCTTGTAGTTTACTTAGTAGATGTTAGATTGGGCTCGAGTCATACTTATTTCCAAAACTAACGAATTGTGAGTATTTTAAAGACAGGTCAAGGGATGCTACAGATATTTCAAAGGACGTACCTTTTCTTAGAAACACTGTAGCCCCTATTTTCTAAACGCCACGATTCGTGCTATTTCAAATGCCAAAACTGTATGACTCATATATAAAATGTATATTCTTATATGTCGCGTTATTATTCATATTCCACATAGTCTTGCTGTTCACATCGCATTGCTTGCTTATTTGTGTTTTCATTAGTTATTATAAAATCATGCTGTCAGGACACCAGCATCATTACCGATGATGCGTATGCTCCACGTACACTTGCTTTCCAGCTCACACACATCATCATCGGTAATTGCTATGTCACGTACACTTTAAAGGATATTATTTCATTGACATAGCTTGTTAGCTGATTGTCCCAATATGTTATTGCTTTCATATGCTAGTTTAATTATTGCATTCCTTGCTTGATATCCAATGCGTTCATTTATTTATTGTCATTCAATATTATAGAACTTTATGCTGGTATTTCATTGTTTATTTACCCTTGAGATTTGGATTTTGGATTTCCATGAGATTTCTGGATTTGGAGAAACCGCAAAGATTTTATAAACTTATTATCATTTTAAAGATAGAAAATTGCGGTTTTCTCATGATATAATTTGGGAGAAGTCCACCATGAGTTTTCTCAGCTCTTTAGCGATACCATACACCCGATTTGAGGAGGAGGAGGAACCGTCTGTTGGTGCATGGTGGACCCGGTGTGGTACCCCGGGGCAAGATGGTCGCAGATGATAGCGTTGAGCCTGGCAGGGGATCACTACCGACCGGTGATTTTATTGTGACTCGACGGATCCGGATACTGATCGGAGTATGGGCCAGTCTAGATAGCCGGAGCCCTAGATATTGAGATTTAAGGATACATACCAGTCCGGATTGCCGGAGCCTGAGATATTGAGATATTGGGATATATATTTTGTGTCGATGCTTGACACTAATTCTATGCTGATTTCATTGATGAAACCTAGATTTATATATACAGAAATCTCACTATATAAAGAAAACATTTTTCTCATTCATGATGTATTATATTTTGATTTAATGCATTCATACCTCATATTTGTGATATGTTGGTACCTGAGGCACTGACACGAGCACTTGGTATTACACTTATGTATAGATGTTTACCAATGTCATTATTAGATGCTTCAGGCTTTATCATTTTGAGGATATATACTATCGTATGACCTAGGATTGAGTCATAGATACGATTTCTGCTTGGTGATGTTTTCTATTCACGAGTTGGCAACTCACTCCCGTTGTGCCACAGTTTCTTACAGCTTTTTCCATACAGGTTTCCTTGGCGGCTTTGCTAGCACATTGCTTATTTCCGGATGATTGTTTTGGTAGGTGGGTTCACTCGCATCGTGACCACCCTTGTCTTTTATTTACATTATTGTATCTAGTAAATTCCATCAACCAGATTTGTATATTTTATAGACTTAGAAGACCAGTGTATATTATTTCGACCTTAGAGTCGCGCTTGTATTATTTTGGTTTCTGGTGGTTATTGGTTTTCTTCTGAGTTTTGATCATCGCCCTTCGGCGTTGTATATTATAATGCTTGCATGGTTGTGACCGCCAATTGGCGAAGAGCTATCTCCCGCTTGGGGATACCTTTTTATTATGCATGTTGTACCCTTTTAGGGCTAGTATTTACAAAGGAAACTCTTCCGAAATTTTCAGAAAAGACTTGAGATTTTAAAAATGCATACTTCGGCTTATGTTATTAAAACCACTTGTTTTAAAACTAGTTTTCTTCACTTCTTCTTTAAAATGGTTTAGATTTCTGGGATTTTTATCTTACTTGAATTAGATGGGGTCCTATAGACTTCATATGATTCAAGTGCCTGTCACGTACCATTTCGGGTCGTGAAAATAGTATCTAGATATATATTTTTGCATGCATCGATAGTTACCGAAGGGATTTCCGAAAAGGAGCTATAGCCTCAGTATTTTCCTGTGTGTCCGAGGTGACACGAACATTTTATAAAGGAAACCCTTCTAAAATTATTTTCAAAAAACGGCAGGACGTGTATGTTGAACAAAGTGTGTGTGTGTATATATATATATATACATATACATATATATACAGTTATTTTCTTACAATGAGCGTCCGCTACTTGTGCCGTGATACGCGCATCTCACAGCGATTTGAAAAAGGTTTGGCATGCATTTCTTTCAGATGTTTTGACGAGTTTACAATGATACGTACTATGTACATGTTATAGTTTTGGTATATATCGTGTTGGTTTTCATTTTGGACTTTCACTTTGGTGTCTTCACCTTTACTCCGATTATTGCGGGATGCTTGATGGAGTTTTGATTTCTGAGTTATATACTCGTTTTTCATGCGCATGCATTGCGCTACGATATGTTTTATGTATGTATGATTTCGGAGCCCCGACGACTTGATTATTTTACTGAAATGTTTTAGTATTTGAGGGTTTTAAATTTAAATTCGGGATCGAATTTATTTAAGGGGGGAAGACTGTAACATTTCAGAAAAATAAAATATTATTTTTAGGAATTTAGATAATTAAATAATAATTGTTACGAATATTTTAATGGGTGGAGATTAGTTTTAAAGGATATGGTATAATTAAATATCGATAATTGGGAAATATTTGGACATTTATATCAATTATTGATTTTAAAAGAATTTATGAAAAAATTGGGAATTTTATAACTTAGTATACGATTAATCGTGTATGGATTATTACTAAACCCGATTAGTGTTTACTAATTTTCCATTAAGTTTGATATGTGCATGGCATGCAACAAATCATGTTGCAAATACTTGTTACTTTTTTTAAGCATGACTTCAAGTTTTAATTTGTGCATGGCTACATATTGGTTTTTACAAATGTGTTATAAAAATAAAAGAAAAGGATAAAGATAAAGAAAACAAAAAGAAAAGAAAAGAAAATATTAAAGAAATGGATATGGGCAAGAGAGAGAGGAGAGAGAGAGAGGTGAGGGGTCATTTTACCATTACTCCCATTTGTTTTCCCTCCATTTTCTTCATTATTCTCACATCCTCCTCTCTCATGGATGCCCCCTTCTCTCCACCTAGTCCACCTCCTCACAACACCACCAAAATCACCTCAAAACACCTATTTCCCTTCATTAAAATTGTGCACAAGCTCACTACAAATATGGGGAACCAAGAAAGTTTGGATTTTGAGCACTTAGGGCAACTCAAGAAAATTCTTGAGTTGCCAAATGAGGTATTTTCTTCACCATTAGGGTAGTAATCAAGTTTCTTTAGCATCTAAGTTAGTTTAGAATTGGTTAATTAAGGTTTAGTGATGTATGAAAATTCCTAGATCAAGTTTAGGGATCCTTGAGTTGTGATGGTGTAATTGAGGTGTATTAGTGACTACAAACCCCCTTTGGTGTTGAAAATTTGCCCAAACCAGAGACTTAACCCGAGACTTTAACTTAGAAACCCTGATATCAGATTTTGTTGACTTTGGCGATGTGTTTTGGAGATCTGCTATAACCCGGGGACCTTAAAAATTATTTAGCGATTACAGTGAGGCAAGTAAGCACTTAGGAAGCTAACCCTAAGACCCGAGACCCGAGACCCCAAGTCTACTTTTTGGCCACAGATTTAACCACATAAGCCATAATTTGCGGCCTGGCTTAGTTGGGTGGGCCCCAGGTTTGGTCCATGAATCCATTTTCAGTAAACTAGACCCTCCACATATGCAAAATTGGCTAATTTCACCTGAAACAAAATCTAAAGTGTGCTCTTATGTTGCTGCTTTGGTTTTGTTACTATTTATGACTTGGATTTTAGTATTTGGGTTTTGAATCGGTGGTGTGACATTTGCACGTCAATCTCGAGGGTTGTTTGGTTATTCTTGCATGCGTAGACCATAGGTTTTAACCTATGTGCGATTCGTATGCCGTTTTAGTTTTCATGCACGATTCTGTTTACGATGCCGTGTGTTTATATATGTAGGCACCCTCATGTGGACATAGGACGACGAGGAAGAGAAGAGCGACATCGACTTCGGTAAGTAAGGATTAAGGTGGGTAGATATATATCTACGGGGAAGTCGAGTGGATGGCGTATAGCACCCCCGCAGTTCGTAGCGTAGCATACGATATGTTATATATTTATATGTATTTTTGTGAAATGTGCGTGATTATCAAGATAGGGTTTAGGTGTTCATGGGTTAGTTTTAGCATAATTTGGAATAACGCTTATTGTATAGTTTCTTAGTCGCTATCCCTAAAGAGTATAGGTGTACACACACACATGCACACACGGGATATGTTTGGGTGTATATGTTTATATGTATGTATATATGTGTGTGTGTGTGTGTGTGTGTGTGGTTTGCGTTGGGGGGTGTGTGTGTGTGTGTGTATACATACATACATACATATACATATACACGGATTATGAGGATAGTATATGATACTCGGAGGAGAGTCGATATGATTGGGCATGATGCCGCGAGATCGGATATGTGACTTGGGTCGTATTATGAGATACGACATGATATTATAGCGGATCGTTAAGCGATGTGTTTTCATACACACGCGAATATATATATATATATATATATATATATGTTTGATGGTATCGGAATGTATGAGACATTAGATTAGTATCCCTAATTTATGATATTATGATAATGATACCAGATGAATAATGAGGTATATGTGATTTTGACCCGTACCCCGATTTTGGGATGCCGTACGATGGATTTTACCGTACGAGGTATAAATATGATGATTGATCCGCACTCGGGACTCGAGGATGTCGCATTTATATATTTTATCGTACGTGACGCTATTGAGGCAGGATCACCGACTACTAGATATATCGACTCGGACTTAGGTGGATTTCCTTACCCTTTCGTTTGGTCTCTTAGCTTCGTACTGTAGTTACTTGGTAGATATTAGATTGGGCTCGAGTCATACCTATTTTCAAAATTAACGAATCGTGAGCATTTTAATGACAGGCCTAAGGATACTACGGATTTTCAAAGGATGTATCTTTTCTCAAAGACCCCGTAGCCCTATTTTTACTAAAACCACGATTCGTGCGATTTCAGAAACCAAAAACGGTATGAATCGTATATAGGAATGTATATTATTTATTATGCGTGTACTATTCATTTTCTGTATATTCTTGCTGTTCGCGTCGCATTGCATGTTTAAATGTGCTTTCGTTAGTTATTATGAAATCCTGTTGTCAGGACACCGACACCATTACCGATGATGTGTATGCTCTACGTACACTTACTTGCCGGCTCACACACATCATCATCGGTAATTTTTATGTCACGTACACATTAGGAAACACTACTTCATTGGTATAAATTGCTAGTTGGTAGTTTCTACATAATACTAGTACACTTGCTTTTATATGCTAGTTTAGATATTGCATTTATTACTGAGATGCTTCTTGCATGTATATGTATTCATTGTCATACGATATTATGGGGCTTTATGCCAGTAATTTATTGTTTATTGACTCTCGATATTGATGATTCGGATTTTCCATGCGATTTCTGGATTTGGAGAAACCGCAAGAATTTTATAAACTCATTTTCATTTCAAAGATAGAAATTTGCGGTTTTCTCGTGATATGATAGTATGATGTCCACCATGAGTTTTCTCGGTTCTCGAGTGGTATCATACCCGATTCGAGGTTGGGGGAGGGACTGTCTGCGGTGCATGGTAGACCCGGTGCGGTACCCTAGGGCAAGAAGATCGTATAAAAAGGCGTTTGTGCACGACAGGGGAGCACTATCGACCAGTGATTGTATGGAAACTCGATGGATATCTGGAGGATGCCGTTCAGAGTTATGAGAGAGATAGATATGGGCCGATCCTGATCATGCGGAGCCCGAGATAGTGAGATTTGATGACATGGGCCAGTCCGGATTGCCGGAGCCCGAGATTTGAGATATTGGGGTATATGTTTTGTGTCCATACTTTACACGGATTCTATGTGATTTCATTGATGATACATTGGGTTTTATACAGAAATCTCACTGTGATATGAAAACAGTTTTCTTATTCAGTTGCATTCTATTTTCATGCATTCATACATCATATATGTATTATGTTGCTATCTGAGGCACTGACATGAGCACTTGGTGTTATACTTCTGTTAGATATTTACCCTGGCCATTAGCAGATGTTTCAGGTTATATATTATAAGGATATTATTGTATGACCTAGAATAGAGTCATACATGCGATTTCTGCTCTGTGATATTTTCTACTCACGAGTTGGCAACTCACCCCCGTTGTGCCACAGTTCTTGCAGGTTTTGTCGTACAGGTTTCCTTGGCGGCTTTACTGGCACACTGCTTCTTTCCGGGTGATTGCATTGGTAGGCGGGTTCATTTGCATCGTGACCACCACAGTACTTTTATTTATTCAGTTGTATCTAGAAAACTCCATCAACCAGACTTGTATATTGATAGATTTAGAGGACCATTTGATTATTCTTTCAACCTTAGAGTCGCGCGCTTGTATTATTATGATTCTTTCTCTGGTTTTCGTGAGAGTATTGATTTTATTCTGAGTTTTTATCCTCGCCCTTCGGCGTTGTATATTATATTGCTTTCGTGGCTGTATCCGCCATTTGGCAAAGAGCTAGCTCCCGCTTGGGGATGACTTCATGCATTATTCATATATATTCCTGTTTGTACCCGTTTGGGGCCAGTATTTACAAAGGAAACTTCGTCGAAATTTTCGGGAAAATATGATGTTGTTTTTAAAGGTTTAATGCCATTTATTTTATTTAAACCACTTGCTTTAAACAAGTTTTCCTTCACTTCTTATTTAAAATAGTTTAGATTTCTGGACTTTTGGCTTACTTGAATTAGGTGGGGTCCTATAGGCTTCACATGATTCAAGTGTCAGTCACGTCATATTTCGGGTCGTGACAAGTTCTCAGGTGATATGAGTACAGATTAGTCTGTCGACCTAAGATCGTTATTTGTCTCGTGTGAGTTCACATTATGCTTTGATTACTACTCTACCACGGCTCAAAGGAGTCGTGCAAACAGGTGTTGGTTGGGTACAATACCGAGCCACATGGAGGCAGTGAACAGATCGTTGGGGATTCGTCTCTCACGCTATGGGGGTAGATGTCGCGCTGTGCACGGGTGGCCATCATCAGAAATTCTTGACCAAGGTGGACGAGAATTACTTATTTGGATCAGTAGTTTCTCAGTGGGTGATGGTCTTCACACCAACAAGAAATATAGTGTTATTAGGGGTCTGACTTTATCTACCCCCTAGACCCGATATGCTATACACTTAGACGAACAGACCGGACTGTATGGAAATTGTCACAGACAAGCTCAGTAGGGGTACGGATGAGTTTTCTTATCGGCCTTCCTTTCGCTCAATACCTGGGTAACCGTTACTTACAGCTAATGCCGCTAACATGCTTGTGGTTAAACCCACTGCCAGCGTATTGACGAGTCTTTAGAGTCCCGCACAGAGGGTTTTCCCGGTTCAGGTGATTTGATGTAGATGACGTATGTTGGTATATACAGATGTCTGATTAAATATGTGTATATGCTGCACGGACTTTAATCAGACAGTTGATAATACTAGCGGTTTAAGATTAAGCTGGATTATTAAATCAAGTTTTGATTTAATAATTTATATATTTATTTTGATATATGTATTCTAGTAATATTGTTCACTATTCATTTTCTCTCTTGGCTATTCGTTTTTTTATACGGATACACGTATATGTATTTTGATACGTATATCGGGTTATATTTCGTATTTATACGGAATTTGTTCTCGAAGATGAACACCTCATTTGTGAATATTCATGAAATGAGGTAGAGGGTGAGGTGGCATTGAGCATGATTGAAGACATGTATAGAGAAATGGGCTTCATTATTATATTACAAATTGTTATGAGATTTTATTTGTATGGTTGTAGAAATTGTGAAGCCATTCTACATTCTATTCTTCTACATTCATTCTCTCATGCCTTCAAGAGTTGCTCAAGGTTATTTTTCCTTACCTCCTCCTACTTCTTCTACTGTTACTCTCTTGAGCTTAGATTTGAGAGAAAAAGATGGTGGAAAATTCCCACATCCCCACTCTTCATTCATAGCTTGTTTGGAGCGTCGGTTGCTTCACTAGGTAAAGCCGGAGCTTGGATATGTTCCTTCGGGCAGATCATCTTCGGCGAAGGAGGACCGGCTTGCAAACATGACCTGGAGCTCTTGAAAGCATGAAAGAATCCAACCCAATTGGAGCAAATGAAGACGCTACAAAAGTTGTGATTTCTATTTTGTTATGGTTCTAGTTTAGGTGTTTTGTTCGATTCTTGGTTTAGGGTTTCTAATGCCATAAAATTTTTGTTTTTGGGTTCCACATTGGCCGCGGGTTAGCGGAGAGGGCACTAGGAACCAACAGAAGGTTCCCAACAATTAGAGCGGGTGTCTTCCTAGATTTCTTCAGGGCACCCTCTGCAGTCCTCAACATGTTGAGGAGTTCTGGAAGTATAACTTCCGCTCGTTGCATACTGAAATTCAATATGAACTGGGCATAGGTGGAAGGTAGGGACTTTAGAATCAAGTCGGTATATAACTCGTTCTCCAACGTGGTCCCAAGGTCTACGAGCTCCTTAATGAGACTGATCATCTTCAGGACATGGTCCCCGACAGTTGAACCGATAGCCAACCTCGCTTGAAATAGTTTTTGTTCGGATAAAAAATTACACCCCGGTTGACCAAGTCAAAATCAAAGTCAACCCAAGCCAAGTGGCCCAAGCCCAGATCAAGACCGAGTATGGAAGGGACCGGCTCAATGACAAAAAGAATGAAGCCATAAATTAGTTTAATATAATTCCCTTTTTAGAAATAAATGTATGTAAAATGGGCAAAAAACCAAAATTTTATAAAGCCCATGGCTTATATGCAAAAAGAAATAAGTACATAAGGTATGAGGTGGCACAAGTGCCATATGGAAAAGCCCAAGGGGCTATGTGTAAAGTGTGTAGCCTATAAAGGCAAACATGATGAAATAATCAAGGACAACTTTTTCATTCTCTTAAAAAATTAGGGTTCTGTGCCTCTTACTCCTTCCTCATGGTTCTAAACCTTCTTCTCTTTCCTGAATTAAATTAAGAGTTTAACTCTTCCTTTCCCAATAAGAAATAGTTTGTCAAAAATCTTTTTGGAAGTTCAACTCCATTTGCCAAAAATCTTTTAGAGTTTAACTCCATAAATAAAATCCATTTGGGAGTTTAACTCCACTCAAAACCCTTTTGGGAGTTTAACTTCATAAATAAAATCTTTTAGGAGTTTAACTCCATTTAAAATCTTTTGGAGTTTAACTCCATTATAAAAATTCTTTTGGAGTTGAACTCCATAATAAAAAATCCTTTTAGGCGTTTAACTCCAGATCCCGGGGCTAAGCCCTTTTTTCTGCAGGCACCCAGTGCCTACATGCCTGACGCGTGAGGCGCTGGCGCCCAGCACCCATGCGCCTTGCACATGGCCCATGGGTGTGTAGTGCCGACGTTCCGGGCGCATATCCATGCGCCTTGCATGTGGCCTACAGGAACCCAGCGCCCACGGGCCGGGCGCATGAGACGCTGGTTCCCAGCGTCCACGCGTCCTTAGGACGCTACTCACATTTTTTTCTTTTCCATACACTTCCAACTAAAATTACCTCCCTCGCTACCCTAGGCGCGGGACCCCCGTAAACTCTGCGAGGCCCCCGATATATCCAAAACCCTTCAAAACAGAACACACGCGCACGCCACATTGAGTTCGCATAACCATTTTGACCCGTCAATCGGAGGATCCCTCACTCCAAAAGCGAGGGGTAATTAACGACAGCTTAGTCCGCGGCTGCCGGAGATTCGGATCCCCACAATCAATAAACCCCGGCCTATCTTAGGCAGAGGGAATCTGTATACGCCTGACAAGCGCACACATTCCCATCTCAATGGGGTGATGAAAAAAAACCTACACTTTTTTCAAGGTCTTTTATCTTGCGATATGAAATTGCTCTCCATATAAGTTCTTGGTATGGAGAAAGATGGAAACTAGATCCATCTTCTCGTGTTGCCTCTGATGTTTATTATCCATTGAGGCCAGCATGAGGCACTTGGCTTTTGCGCAATCTAGATCTCAAGTCTTACGGACCTCAATGTCCGCGACTGTGGAATCAAGACATGGGACAGCAGGGGCTTTAGCTGTGAGGACATATGCTACATTGTCATAAGTAAGGACCATTTGGACATTCCTTAGGCAATTTTTATAATTCGGCCCCGTAAATGTGTTTTTATCTAGTAGCAACTTAAGTTAAGTCATGATGGTCGCTGCAATTAGGAGAAAGAGAAAAAACACTCAGTATATACTCTTGCAACTTTAGATTGGTTATTAGTTTATCTAAACAGGATGGCTCCCACTGTTTCTTCAAATTCTCCTTGAAACCTTAAAGGAAGAATTAGTCGGGATTAATCACACCTTACAAGTTCGCTTATCTTTCAGCCAGGCCAGTGTTGGTACTTCGGAAGGAGGTTTCCCATGCTTTCACATGGAACCATTTAAATAACCCCGTTTTCTTAGAGGCATAACCGCGTTAACAACTTTCTAGACACCTACTTGATTAGCTAATTGTAAAGTGAATTTTTTTCTCGAAGAGTAGTTGATACTCACTGTAAGATTATGACCCTACCATCATCGTGTGATAATTTTGAAGGAAGCCAACCAAAACTACCACACTCCAGAAGTTATGCAACACTAGCAGGTTTCCCGTATGTTTGAAACTCCCGATGTGGTTTTCGCTCTAAGAGCTTATGACCTTGACGAAAGACAAAATATCATAAGTCGCAAGTCAAGTTCAACCCGTCATTGTCTTGGTTAACCTAGACCTATTCGTACAAACTCTTGACGAAGGCCAAAATAATTGTATGCATATCCTAGATTAACACATCTATCTATGCTATAGATAAATATCCACTAGCTACCAAATACTTTGCCTTGGCAAATATCAAAATACACAGCTTGAATACTAGTGGATACCTATCTGAAATGACGGAGGGCTACAACTTGGTTTTTGACGAAAACCGTGAATGTAATGAACTTGATATCGTCGAAAGACCGAATAGCATTTAAAAGGAGTGGTTTAGGCTCTGTGTTTAAAATTTGTTTTTGAAGAAAACCGAGTGGTTTTATAATTGTTCCAATGACGTCAAAAGTTAGGTTTGTTTCTTTGCATTAATTAGGATTAATGCGGTCCCATCAATTAACCTTATCATTGCAGAAGAAATGAAAATAGAACGTACGCTTATGCCATCCGCACTCGCTACAGGGTCCCGGGTCATTACCGTAAGGTTACTTAACTTACGGTAGAGCGGGGACATGACTAGCGCAGATGCAAAACAGAAGCAACATTTATTTATATATATAGTATATATCACATTCATCTAACGCAATAATATCCAATCACAGAATAGCAAAAGCTACACAAATGAAACAGAGGATATACTAGGAATTCCGTATTTTCGTTTAAGCCACTTACGAAAATGCAAATTTCACGATCGTGATGAATAGCTAAGAACCCATACCCGTAGACCCCTATGAGCGCGGCAAGCAATCCTACCAATTCTAGAATTAGGTGACCCAGTCTTAGCTCCCCGAGATGGCTACCCGTTGGATTCTAGAACTCGGCTACTTAAGCACTCCATCTTGGGTCTATCCTATGTATTTGTAATGAAAAATAATAAAACAACGGTATCTACAAGCTCAACCCAGAAGTACCCCATAAAAGAATAATATTACATCACAAAGATAATTACATGAATGGAAAAAGAAAACACTCCTCAAATATAAAAACCCCATCTATTCAATCACGACGATCATATCTATTGCAAGACCACAATATAAACAAGATATATGCAATCCCTTATAATCGATTTATAACAATTAGATGACGTTTACAAACACATATACAAATGAAAAGATAATCAACGATGCTATAATTTCGATATAGAAACATTCTGTGTTTCCCATAAACGAAAATAACATTAAATGAAATCTGGGCAAAAAAGAAGTATACCAAAAACCCTAAATCCAAGTAACCAAGCCACTGTACAAAGCACGAGACCAAAACTTATAGTCTAGCTACAAATTGCGGTTTAAAATAATATTTTGCGGCCATGATAAAGAATTATGGTCTTGTTCTTCTACAGTGACAATCTAAAACCAAGTAGTGCTCTTTGCAATACTCTAAAAAAATTTTAGAGACCAAAAAAATTTTTTTGGCAGAAACTTGGATCTAAAGTTTTAAAATACGGAACTATTTCGGTTTCGAAATACAAACATCGTCTAGAATTAGTTTAAGTATTTGGGTAGCTCTGATACCATTGTAACTTGCCAGTGCTCGTGCCGCAACAATTACAGCCTTTGCGTAATCGAAAAACTTTAATTTTAAGTGAGCACTAGAAACAAAAATCCTAGAAATCGAATCCAAACACTAAGCTAAAAAAACCTAGAGAGTTAAACTACTAAGTAAAGGACTACAACCTTTGAAGTCGTGTACTTCGGTTCTTGTATGGTCCACTTCTTGAGTTCCTAAGATTCCTTAATCAAGCTTGCGTTGAAGTCTTCCCACGCCAAAGATGATCCACCCGAGGATGCCGGTTAAAGCTCTAGATTCTAGTAGTGAACTAAGAAGTAACTAAAGATCAAGACTTACTAAGAATTGATGCTTAGAGATGTAGTATTTAAGTCAAGATGCTCTCTTTCTTTTTCCTTTAAACTCAAGAGAAAAAGTGGATGAAAATGAAGAACAAGAGAATGGCTAACATAATAATATCAATCTCTTTTCTTTTCTCTTCATATATATTTTTAAATAATACTAAGCGAGTGGGTTTGTGACTCACTAGTGTGAGTCACAACCCCACACACATCTTTTAAAAACAAGAAGAGAGGAGAAGAAAAGAGAAGCCACCTCACCATGTACACACACACAAGCATAATACGTGTATTTATAATAAATACGCATACCCGTATTTCTACTAAAATACGAATACCGTACTTGTATCGAAAATATAAAATACGCGTATTCATATTAAGATAGAAATAAATGTATTTATATCAAGACACAAATACCCATATTCATACGAATACACATATTCGTATAAATATCGTATTCTTATTAAATACAAATACCTAAAAGAGAGCAATATAATACTAGATCACAAATCCGGCTATCTTTCAATATGCTAGTATTACCAAAATGTTTGATCAAAGCACGTATATAAAATACACGTGTTTAATCGAATACCCAAGCGTATCAAAATACACATACTACATCATTTCGCCTGAACCAGGAAAACCCTCTATATGGGACTCTAAGGACTCGACAATACGCTGGCAACGGGTTTAACCACAAGCACGTCGGTGACACTAGCTGTACGTAACTACTACCAGGTATCTATCGAAAGGAAGGCCGATAAGCAAACTCGTCTGTACCCTTACTGAGCCTATCCATGACAATCTCCATACAGTTCGGTATGTTCGTCTGAGAGTATCGCATATCAAGTCCAGGGGGTGGAAAACGTCAGATCCCTAATAACCTGATAAGTCGTGTCGATGTGGCTCAAGACAATCCGAAAAACTACTGATCTAACTATTAATATATCTTAACTGCCCTGGCTAGGGTCTTATAGTTTTGGCCAACCGTACACATCGTGACATCAACTCCCTATACCGGGAGAGACGAATCCCTTATAATCGCTCACTGCTTCTATGTGGCTTTGGATTGTACCTAACTAAAACCTATTTGTATAACTCAGTAGAGCAGTGATAGGTGTTCACACCAGAATATTGCATTTAATGCCGCTCATTTTTATGCTCGTTTGTTTATAGGTAGGTGCTTTTAATCCGTGTTTCCTACATATTTATAGGCTACAGGTTCCTAGTCCAAAATAAGGCTAATGATACAAAATCTCCACAGTTATGCCAAAATTCAGAACATCTGTTGCCAACAGATAAAAGCCGGGTTCCGGTCATCCGTATCCGTCCAATGCCGCGTACCAGTTCCAGAGACAAGGCAAATGACAGTGGTCATTCGTCTTTCGGACAAGCACAGAGCACGAGAGGGGCAGCACAAGAATCAGTGGGTGCTCGTAGCACGAAGGAGATAAGGTCAAAAGGATTATTTTTGAAGCCATTTTGGACTGCTGCAGATCTGAAGAAATTATGGAAGAAATTTGCAATTTGGAGCATGTAGAACAACGGAAGAGAGCAACACAAGAAAACCCAGAAAAAACGACAACCCAAATCCCTCAAATAAGCGCGGATCCGCGGCCAAAATGGCCGATTCACGGCGGATCCGCGGCTGAGTTGACTCAGTGTCAACTCGGATTTTGGGGGTAGTTTAGACATTTCATTTGGGCTCAGAATCTTGCCCTAGGGTTTCAGCACGCAGCCTATAAATAGCCCAGTTTTGTGCCAAACCAATGGTCTTCATTTTATGCTTCTTTTTGTTAGGATTTAGTTTAGTTCTAGTTAGCTTCTTCTTCTTCTTCTTCATATCTTCCTCCATTAAAATGTAGTGAGAGTATTGAGTGGATGATGAAATGAAGATGAGGGTTTTTGTTATTTAACTTGTATCTTTAAATTCTTGCATTGTTATTTTAATTCTAGTGTAATTTTATTTCTTGTTGTTAAATTGTTGTTGTTATTTCTTGCTCTTTTCTTTTCTTATTTCCCGTATTATTTTCAAGCGATGATATTTCGACGGAGTTCCTTAGTTAGGTGAGGACCCAAGAGTTAGCTTGTAAAACCGTATTTTTTCCTTTTCCTTCTTTTCTTCCTTCTTGTTTTGTTTTATTTTCTTTTATAATGTGTGAATAATTCCGCACTTGTTAAGGCTAAGAAAGGTGGTATGAGGGATGGAAAAATCCCTTGTGCTTCTCTTCGCCAAACATCTTGAAATGAACCCCGACCTAACAAACACAACCCCCTCACTTAGGCACGCTATACGTGACATGTTGCCGCTACCTAAGCCGAGAAGTCCTTTAAGCGCACTACAACGTGACATGTAGTTGTGACTTAATTGGATACATTGTTGCGGATGTTTGGCCGAGGGTTGGGTTAAGCGTATTTAGCGGACGGACAAGCGGTACTTGGAATGGATTTAGCGTTGGAAAGCTCGCTTAAACTCGCAAATCCCATTCCTATTTCCTCCTAATCCCTGCTACTTTAGATTAGCCCAACATCATTTGAAGAATGACAAAGGACAAGCACAAGACTAATCCTAACTCTACTAACCGACCTCAACCTTAATAAGTTTATTTGAACATAAAATACAAACACTTAGGATAGAATTGAACATACACATATACAATTCATCATTGACTCGTTTAAGACTCGAATGGATATACAACCATCTCCTTGTGGATTGACCCGTGCTCAACCGGCTAGCTGCTAAGCGACACCGTTTGATCGCGGTTATAACTTTAGAACTTTGAACTCCGACACGCCAAAAGCGTGCGATCAAATGGCGTCGTTGCCGGGGAGACGGTAACGTATATTCTTTCTTGTTATTCAGGTTAATATTCTTTTTGTGTATATATAAAATTATAAATATAATAAATAAATAAATAATATTTTTTTATCTTTAATATTTTTGTGCAAGTGTGCAGGCGATCTGGAGCAATTACAGCAAGTGAATCAATAAATAGAGGTTTTTATTAGGGTGTACAGAGAAAGGCAGGTGCATTGACCAAAGTTTCAGGTGGCAACTCAGCAATTTGACCGCAGGACCGTGGTCAAAGAGGGAGTTTAGCGGCGGTTCCGCGGTCCTATTATAGGTTTTTGACCCCAATTTTTTTCACCCCTTCACTTTCTTCTAATCTCCTCTGTAAACTCCACTTAACTGTATTTCATGCTGGTTTCTTTGCACAGAATTGTGCCGCCGCTAAAATAATTTTTTTGTTGTTTTAGATTTTTGTTTGTTTACACGCTTTACATATACTAATACGGACATTAAGGGGTTATAACATCAATTCAGATTGGGTGGGGATTTCATCACCCTTCCTAAGACCCCACAAATCACTAATTGCATATGCATCACGTTGAGTTAATAAAAAATATCTAGACCAAACCTATAATGACTTGTCACGCTCATTTAGGACAAGTGAAGGTTACAGGGAATCGGTCGTTTATCTAAACTTGACTTTGTGGTGCCTAGGCTACACAAGTGAGGAGGTAATTTTAAAAGGCACATCTCACGGTGATTCGTGAGCGGAACCCTCCTTCCCTCACTTGTACTTACCTGGCCACAATTAGCAGCGAAGAGGCGATTCGAGGGTTATCCTGCAACTTATCGCTTGGCAGTCTAGGAGCGGTCTAGTTGGAATTTAAAGACCCTAGCTCTAGGTGATTGTTTGTGCATTTTGTGATTATGATTGTGCTTATGTAAAGTTTAGTCCCATAATTCCGTATTCTTTCAAACAAACAATTTTTTTAAACTCCAAAAACAAACATTTTTTTAAGAAAAATAAAAAATATATATACCACTTCTCTCCCTTCCTACCATTTCACTTTTCCAACATGGATACCCCACCTCACAAAACTCTTGCCGAACTTTGGTACCCACAACCAGACATAACTTCCTACGGTTCTTGCTTTAGCCGAACGTCAAACGATCCATCCATGCCAAAAATTTCTTTGAAAGATCGGATAGATGCGTCTAGGACAACCAATTGGACTCCGCAATCCACCTTGTATCAACCATTTCAACTTTCACCACTTTCTTACGTTGATACCCTTTTTGAGAGTCCAGTTGTAACCCCAAGACCTTTGTCTCTTGCTGAACATATTGAACAATCCCGTAGCCGATCTTTCACTCCTTTCACCACTTCCAATTCTTTAGATCAACAATTCTATTCACATTCTTATCCAAATGTTGATCCTACTCCTGTCCAACCAGTCAATTCCTATCAATCCTACCCGACGTTTGCACATTCCCTAGACATTGCTTCTCCACAGCCTTTTGGGAGTTTCCAGTATCCAAACGAGTTTGAATCTTTTACTGAAACCCCTTCACAACCCATGTCTAGTCTGGAACAGTCATTGGAAGACTTTTGGGTAGCGTCGTACCAACAGATGATGGATTTGAATGCGTCCATGGCCGCCCTCATATAACCTACTGACCCGGTAGCTAGTTTCCAACTAGCTCCACATTTTCCAATGTATGATACGGCGGTAGGACAGGCTAGGAATTTGAGTGGTGAGAGTGAGCTGTACACCCTTCCAAATCAAACGTACCCATCCCCAATTAAATTCCATAACTCCGGTTTTGAAAGTCTATCCGGTGTCCCACATGAATAAAAAATTGAAAATAAAACGATTATTGAGTTGTGCGAATTTGTAGTGTTTGATTCACCCGATTGTGAAGGGATCCTGTCGAGTGAAACCACACCAAATCCTTTTGACCTCTACACCTCCATCTTAGAACCTGAATTGATTAATATCCATTCTTTTGATGAGCTGTCTGAGAAAATTGATTTTCACTTAATTGAGGATATTGACACTGGGAATATTTTGGATGATGAACCCATAGATTTGGCTGAGTTTCTCTCTCCAATTCATCATCCCGGGCCATTAAATGTTTTTCCCGAACTTCATATGCGTCTTGATTTTGATGAGAATTGCATGGATGAGCTGTGTTTTGAGGAGAATATTGAGGATAGTTTTGAGGATGAACCAGTTTTACTGGATGAGCCGGATTTTGCAATTCATCATGTCCCTTCCACTGACTGTGTACACCCTCCTGAACCTTTAACTGTTACCCTTCCTCAAACACTTCCCTCCATTCTTTCCATTGTTCTGACCTTGCAAAAAACCGTATCACCTTCATTTCATATTTCTTGTTTACCAAGTTTGGCTTACCCATTGTTTCTTACGAATCTTGAGGGATTTGACTTCATTTCTCGACGGGTTGATAGATTAGTACAATCGCTTTTACACATCGGTCATTACAAATTGTGCTAATTTATTCACTCCATTTTCACCCTCAAGTTCGTATTCCACTTCTTTCTCCCTTCTGCCATTCTTCTCCTCCACCGAGACCGGACACTGCTTCTATCCACACGCGGTCTCGCATGTTTTTCATTTCTTTTCTCTACCCTCCATTCTTTCACCAACCGCCCCTTTATAACGATAAATTTTTTGAATGGTTGGTGCTAACTTTTGGCTTGTGTAAGGCCTTGTATAGCTTGATACTGTTCTCTTCCCCCCTAACTCTAAACTTCAACGCTTAACAGTGGAAAAACTGTTTCACTTAAGTTTTGCGGGGACCTTTTTTGTATATATATTTTTTTGGATTGCTTTTTGTTTTGTATAAAATTTTCTTTTACGGCGCGCCGACAATTTTGACCCTCTTGGTATAGCCTGACAGTGAGGGCACTGTCAAGTTTAAGTTTGGGGGTGTACTCGGTAAGCTTTCTTCCTTCGCATTCATATGTATATTTTGCATTTGCATACTTATATAAAAACCCATAAAAATCGAAAAAATTTCCAAAATATAAAAACTTTGTCGTCAAGTTAGCTAATAGGGTAATTTAGATTATTTATTCCGAAAGTTTAGTTGATATGTTAGGAATAACTAAATCCTAGGCTTAGAAATTGAAAACCCTAAAAATAACCCTCATTCTGTTTAATCTTAGTGATTATACGTCCTTACAGTTTTTTTTTATAGAATTAGGTAATCTTGAGTTCAGTTCTTGAGTTAAGTCGAGATGAAGGGAAAGTATTGAAGCTTTACTGAAGGATAAGTCTGAAAAATAGTTTCTATTGTTTAGTCCAAATTTAGAAAGTATATACCCTACAAAATGCACATACTCCTTCAAAGAAGCGCGGATAGACTTTGAAAACCCAGAAAAAACGACAACCCAACTCCCTCAAAGAAGCGCGGATCCGCGGCCAAAATGGCCGATTCGCGGCGGATCCGCGACCGATTTGACTCGGTGTCAACTCGGATTTTGGGGGTAGTTTGGACATTTCATTTGGGCTCAGAATCTTATCATAGGGTTTCAGCACGCAGCCTATAAATAGCCCAGTTTTGTGCCAAGCCAAGGGTCTTCTTTTTATGCTTCTTTTTGATAGGATTTAGTTTAGTTCTAGTTAGCTTCTTCTTCTTCATGCCTTCCTCCATTAAAATGTAGTGAGAGTATTGAGTAGATGATGAAATGAAGATGAGGTTTTTTTTTATTTAAGTTGTATCTTTAAATTCTTGCATTATTATTTTAATTCTAGTGTAATTTTATTTCTTGTTGTTAAATAGTTGTTGTTATTTCTTGCTCTTTTCTTTTCTTCTTTTCTGTATTATTTTCAAGCGATGATATTTCGACAGAGTTCCTTGCTTAGGTTAGGACCCAAGAGTTGGCTTGTTAAACCGTGTTTTTTCCTTTTCCTTATTTTCTTCCTTCTTATTTTGTTTTATTTTCTTTTATAATGTGTGAATAATTCCGCACTTGTTAAGGCTAAGGAAGGTGGTATGAGAGACGGAAAAATCTCTTGTGCTTCTCTTCGCCAAACATCTTGAAATGAACCCCGACGAAACAAACGCAACCCCCTCACTTAGGCGCGCTATATGTGACATGTAGCCGCGACCTAAGCCGAGAAGTCCTTTAAGCGCACTCAACGTGACATGTAGTTGTGACTTAATTGGATAGATGGTTGCGGATGTTTGGCCGAGGGTTGGGATAAGCGTATTTAGCGGACAGACAAGGAGCACTAGGAATGGATTTAGCGTTGGAAAGATCGCTTAAACTCCCAAATCTCATTCCTATGTCCTCCTAATCCTTGCTACTTTCGATTAGCCCAACATCGTTTTAAAAATGGCAAAGGACAAGCACAAGACTAATCCTAACTCTACTAACCGACCTCAACCTTAACAAGTTTATTTAAACATAAAATACAAACACTTAGGATAGAATTGAACATACACATATACAATTCTTCATTGACTCGTCTAAGACTCGAACGGACATACAACCATCTCCCTGTGGATCCACCCGTGCTCAACCGGCTAGCTGCAAAGTGACACCGTCTTGATCGCGGTTATGACTTTAGAACTTTGAAATCTGACACGCCAAAAGCATGCGATCAATAGGGTAGTAATCAAAGTACAGTTGGAACTCACACTAGACAAATAACGATCTCAGGTCGACAGACTATCCTGTACTTATGTCATCTAAGAGCTGCTATCTGACGTTAGGTATAGTACCATCCAGCAACTCTCGAAGAGTCTATCCATTATAACTCATAACCTAATGAACACCTATATACTATCTTTGGTGTCGTACACCAATGGCTGTGGGACCGGCCATCTCCCCTGACGGAAATAAGAAACGTATACACTAGTCTACTCTGGAGTATTGATGCCCAGTCTCGATAATCCTACGACTAGAGACAATTTAAGTATGTGCTTATAGACTACCCAGCCCCCACAAGTATGACTGCCATCATAACACTTGTAGTCAAGTAAGAATCCTACGAACTTTATCAACATGTATTAGTGATATGAAATAACAAGTAGAACATATACACTTGTTAAGATAAACACTAACCAAATAACATACTATTATATCGAGCAAGACTATCCTATACATATATATCACCGGCATCCTGTATAATAAAGGCCTCTAGGGCATATATATCCTAACAACCACGACAAGAGTCGTCCATTGTAAACCACTTTTAGAATGGTGTCTAGGTACCTGGATTGGGAAACTTTCTAAATCTAGATCTATCGACATAGATCTATTCACTAGAATTCCTGTGTCTTATCCAAATCCAATATGGAGAAAACCTGGTGACAACCAATGTTTGACCGATTGTAATATAAGAATATCACTTTCTATCAAGAGTATGTCATCCAAATCCCAGAACATAACTCTCTACATCTTTCTTACTAAGTTCATTAGTTATTTTGATGAAGTCAATCATCTTGACTGTCACATTAAAACAGATGATCCATCTCCGCCATGCTTGCTTCATTCTATAAATAGACATAAGCAATTTGCACACCTTCCACTGCTTCCACTGACTCTGGCAGAGTCATATACACGTGCCCTTCTAAATTCTCATTTAGAAAGATATTATAGTCATCCTCTTACCAGATCTCATAATCATGAATAGCAGCAGTGGCAAGTTATATCTGTATGGACTTCAGTATAGACACTGAAGTAAAGGTTTCAATACAATCCACACCGAGTATTTGTTGAAAAACTCTTTACTTCAGGTCTAGCCTTATTAGGTTACTAAATTTTCTTCTGCACTGATCTCGAAAGATCTATTTGCTCCTAATGGATTTTACCCCTTCAGGAGCACCCAGCAAATTCCATAATTTGCTAAGTACGTGGAGTCCAACTTAGATATAATGCATCCGGTCATCTGGAAGTTACTACTTTCTATAACTTGCTGATTACTAGTAGAGCGATCATAACCATGATGCTGACCTCCCTGTCCCCGTCTACGAGAAAACCAAAGCATCTCTCAGATGGCTAAGATTACCTACTAAAATTTGTGGAGTGGCTAAAGTTTGCCAGTTCCAACCGAATCTCCAGGCTCTACTAAATATTCAGTAATCATTTCTGCTTCTGGGATCACTTCCAGTTCTACCATACTCCCACTACATTTTTTCCAAAAAGATTCAGTTATAAAAAGGTGGAAAGTCAAGAACAAACTAATTATTGATCTTGAAAATGGTAGAAGCAAAACCCTAGTAAATACTTGGGATAAACCACAAGCAGCCATTACCAAAGCGTGCTTTCAGTTTGTCCGGATTCTGCTTTTAAACAGAAACCGGATAACTCCATATCTTAACAACCTCAAGATATGCAACTATTCTTTTTCTATATAGAATCAAAAGCACTAATTTAGATGGAATCATAATCAATTGGTTTGCGGCTGTTTCCAGTGCATATCACCTAAGTGGAAAAATGACATACAACATTACTTACTAAGGAGCGCACCTACGGATGAGTAACCTATGAGAGAGTCAAGTTCTCAATATTACTACAACGGAATACCTAGCATAAGTATGTACATCTTCGATCATTTCATAGAATCCTAATACTTCCAACATATGGTTCTTTACTTTATTCTTATACCTATAAACTTCTCTAAATTTTTGGACCTTGCATTTCAACGAATACGTGTCTAAAACCAGAGAACTCATAAGTAAACTGAATGAAATAAGATTACCAACTCCTTTTCCCAAAGGACACCGGACAACATACATTACTATGTATAAATCCCAAGAGTATACTAACTCAAATTTCGTGTGTTGTAACTTGAAAACTGTATTTTCGTTAAGAATATCTATACCATTATTCAATACACCTTATTTTATCCTCAATTGATAAAGGTAAATGTTTGGAACACAATTTTCAAAATTTATATCTCACTTTATAAAATAAAGTTATAGATATTCAACTTTAAAAATTGGTGCATAACAATGGTTATTCGAAACCAAATATTTTTCGTTTGGATAAACCAGGCGATTTAATCCAATATCCCCAATTGCCATGAATTCCGATATTAAGAATCAAATTTCCAATTTTCCAATATTCTACTCCTACTAAGCATCTGTAACGTCATACAGATGTGAGATTCTAATATGGTGTATACATACCCTGGAGTCGGAATCAATTGGGAAAACAATTTTCAATTATAACGTCATAGAAATTATGAAACATAAATGTTTCAAGGCGGTGGCCGGGTATTCCTAGTAATGCCTCTTCCACTGTCTAGATTTACGACAGTAATCGCAATTTCCTTTGCCCTCACTTCAACCCTTTATATGTCTCTATATCTTACCTTCTGTACACTAACTTTGGCTCGATGGTTTTCTTCTTTCCCCACCTTTCGGCACCAGTGTAAGGTTTGGAAGAAGACTATTCAACAAGCATAATTGGCGTACTCTCCTAATATAAGGATCTCTCCAACTTGAGAGAAGGTGATGAAGAGAAGACAACATGGATCATCGTAATGATACGGAGTGTTCTAGAGAAGGCAAAGGTAAAGTAGGAGTAGCAGGGAAATATGTGACTTTATCATGAACCGTGACATTCCAAAGACAAAGTCTGTAAAAAGATTCGGTTAACTTGGTTTACGAGTTTTAGTTTAAGGTAAGTCATGGTCGCAAACCAGAGAGAGAAACACTCAGCATGCACTCTATTAAGATTAGATTAGTTTATCACTATATCTAATCAGGATGACTCCCACCGTTTCCTCGAATTCTCCTTCAAATCCTAAAAGAAGAACTAGTCGGGATCATATACAACTTACAAGTTCGCTAACTGTTTAGCCAGGTCGATGTTGGTACTCCGAGGGAGGTCCCCCGTGCTTTCGCACGGACCCAATTTAATAACTCCATTTCCGCAAAGGTATAACCTCGTTAACACTTTTTAAACACCTGATAGGTTAGCTAATTGTGAAGTGAAAATCTCCCGAAGACTAATACCTATTCATCAGTGGAAATCGGGACCCAACTATCATTGTGTGATAATTTTGACGAAAGCCGACCAAAATTACCACAGTCCAAAAGTTATGTGCAAACTTGGCAAGTTTCCTTTATATTTGAAACTCCCGATATGGTTTTTACTCCAAGCGTCTTCTGACCTTGACAAAGGCCAAAACATCCTAAGTCGCAAGTCAAGTTCAACCCGTCATTGTCCAGATTAATCTAGACCCACCCGTACTAACTCTTGACGAAGGCCAAAATAGCTGTACGTCTGTCTTAAATTAATGCATCTCTCTATACTAGAGACAAGCATCACCTAGCTACCATATAATATGCCTTGACGAAGGCTAAAATACATAGCATGAATACTATGTGCTACACATCTGAAATGACGGAGGGCTACGGCTGGTGTTTGGCGAAAAACCTTTAACATAATGAACTTGATATCGTTGAAAGAACTCAAGTGGCTTTGAAAAAGAGTGGTTTAGGCTCCGCTTTTTTAAAATGAGTGGTTTTGAAGAAAAACGAGTGTCAGGTTAACATAAATTTTTGCTTAAGAGCAAACTCCCTATGAAGGGATCAAGGTTCTTTTCTCATCGAATGGTGTGCAGGATATCCTTAATCGAATACCTCTATGAAAACTAAAAGAGTAAGATGGCAATTTTAAAATTTGGTTCTAACAACATCATTTAGGTTTGTTTTCCTTGCATTAAACATATAACGCAAACCCATCATTTAAAGTTTCGAAGTTACACCAGAAACAAACAAAATAGCATGCTTTATATTCCATTCGCATTCGCCACGGGGTCTCGAGCCTTCACCGTAAGGTTACTTATCTTATGGCAAGGCGAGGACAGAGCTAGCGCGGATGCAAAACATATAGAGGTATCTAATATATATATATATCATCGCAGGCAAGTAATAGTCATCACAGGCATGCGAACAACAATATGGAATAGCGGATAAACTAGAAGCCTCGCGTTTCATCTGAGCCGCAAATGAAACGCGACGTTCCTTGGTCGTGTGGATAGCCCGTACAATATCGATCCTAGAACACTACGAGTGTAGCAAGCCACCTGCCAATTCTAGAAACTAGGTAACCCGCCCTCAACACCATGAGTCGGTGGTCCGTCGCATTCTAGAATCCGGTAACTTGGACACTCCTCCGCGGGTTGATCCTATAACCCCTACAAGTGCGACGAGCAACCCACCAATTCTACAGCGAGGCAGTTCGGTCTCAAACACCATGAGACGGCCATTTACAACACTCTAGAACCCGGCTACTCGAGCACTTCTCCTGGGTTAATCATAGTACAGAAATGAAATATATATACAGTGGTGATATTGACTGTATCTTGGTCGAGCCCTGATAAAAGAATACACATAATACGGAAACGGTGGCCACAAGTTGGAGCTCGTCCTGAACAAATGAATACAACATTATAAATAAAAACTATAAAATAAAATCACACGAGGGGCTATCCGTTATAACAATCCATCTAAACCATAACAAGATATATATATATATATATATATATATATATATATATATATATATCATAGAACTAGCAACAACACAATATGTTCAACCCCGTCTAATCGAACATAAAGCAATTAGACGGCGTTTAACAACACATATACATAGATAAGAAAACTATGACCATAGACGGCGTTCATCACCCGTGAAGCTCACACTCGAAATTTGATACGACGAAAATTGAGTGTACTTCGCCATCCAAAAACTCAAAAATTTTGCCACTTTTCGAATTTTGAAGAACCCGAAACTTGCCTGAGGGCCTGATAGGGCGCTCGAACGCAGCCCAGAGATCCAGGGGGTCTACGGGGTACCCACTATCCCTATCGCGGACTCTCGGTTCAAACCAAGAGTCCCCGGGTATCGGAACCAAGCAAAAATTTCAGATTTAGGACAACAACTACAAGCAGTTTTGAGCCTTTGAAAAACAACGACTAAACACTAAATAGTTTTGAAAATTTGGCTTCCCGAGAGTCTACAGGTCATCCTTGATCCTTGATGGAGTTCCCGTTCTAAAATGAGAGCTCTGGAGATCAAGCACATGCAAGAAAACCTAAGTTTTGTGGTTGTTTTTCGCAGGATAGTAACTACGCTTTCCCAGAAAAAGTTTGCATTGAATTCTTCGGTCATGAAAGCTAGTTTATGGTGTTTAGAAGGCTCTGATACCACTGTAGGGTTCCCTAGAACTCGGGGACACAAAGGAGTCTAGATGCAATCAAAAAAATCAAGCGAACTCGAGGGAACCACAACCATAGAATCATCCAAATACTTAAAACTAGCAAACTAAACTTGTAAGGTTGAGAACATACAACCTTTGATGTTCCTTCATATGCTCCAATGGTGAACTTAGACTCCTCGTCGGCTCTTTAAGATATAGGAATGAACTTGTTGAATACCTCCCATGCCGAAGATGATCCACCCGAGGGAAATCGATCCAAACTCCAAGCTCCAAGCTCGTTAGGAATGGAGTGAGGATAATGTAGAGATTCTCCACTAATCTTTTTCTCTCATTTCAAAGTTCAAGAGAGCAATGAAGAAGATGGAGGTGGAAGGAGATGAGATCTCTACTCATGAAAATGGCTAAGTGTTCCAAGAGAGTAAAATGAGGGAATGGCTTCATATTTTTATTTTCAACCATCGAAGATAATGTGACATAACATTTTTTGCATAAACAATGGAAGCCCATCCCTCTCTACATGCTCTCAATCATACCCAAAGCCACCTCATTTTCTTGAATATTCATAATGAATATTCACAAATGTGGTGTCCTCCTTCTGGAAGGTATTTTATATAAATACGGAATACATCCCCCGGTATACGTATCACTACATATACGCGTATCCGTATAAAAATACAAATAGCCAAAAGAGAGAAAATGAATAGTGAACAATAATACTAGAATATATATATATATATATATATAATTATTAAATCAAAGCTTGATAATCCTGCTAGTATTATCAATCATCCAATTAAAGTCTGTGTAGCCTATACACATATTTAATCGGACACCTGCACGTGCCAACGTAAGGCCGTTACTCCTATCTCCTGAACCAGGAAAACCCTCTGTGTGGGACTCTAAATACTCGAAAATACACTTGTAGTGCTTACTGGATATATCCATAACCACAAGTACGTCAGCGGCACTAGCTGTACGTAACGGCTAACCAAGTATATACCGAATGGGAGGTCGACAATCAAGTCCGTCCGTACCTTACTGAGCCTGAATGTAACAATCTATATACAGTCCGGTCTTCTTCTAAGAGTATCGCATACCGGGTTTAGGGGGTGGATAACATCAGACCCCTAATAACCCGATAAGTCATGCCGGGGTCAAGCTCATCACCAACCGAGAAACTACTGAACTCTTATCGGTAAATCTCATTCACCGTAGCCATGAATTTATGGTGATGGCCAACCGAACATAGCACGACATCAACTCAAAATACCAGGAGTGACGAATCCCTGAAAATCGCTCACTGCCTCCATGTGGCTCAATACCATACTCAACTAAAATATGTTTGCACGGCTCCTTTGAGCCATGGTAGGGTAGTAATTTAAGTACAGTAGGAACTCACAAGAGAAAAGTGATGATCTTAGGTCAAAGGACTAACATGTACTCAGGCCACTAGAGAAATGCTATTTGACGATAGATATAATACCATCTACAAGTTCTCGGTGAGTCCATCTGGTGTACTCACCTCCAGTGAGCACCTGTATACTATCTTAAGTGACAACACCAATGGCTTGTGAGACCGGTCACTGTCTCTCGTCGGGGTCTAGATTCTTATACACTAGTCTACTCCGGAATATCGATGTCCAGTCTCGATACTCTCTCGACTAGGGACATTTAAGGATGTGCTTATAGACTACCCAGCTCTCACGTATATGATCGTCATCATAATGCAAACAGTCAAGCAAGAATCCTCTGGGTTTTATCATTATATATTATTGACACGTAATAACAAGTACAATATATACACATAATGATAAAGAAAAACCCGATAGTATACTACCATCTCGAGTAAGACTGTTCTATCTGTATAGGTCTTCCTTCAATTATCATAATCGCCTACCTGCAATATAATAATTGCCTTGAGGGTACTATATCCAACATCAACATCGGCCAACATCGGTTATATAAAACAGATAATATCAACAAAAATATCATTTGTATCATAACAGCCAATATCGGCTATATAAAACAGATAACATCAAAAAAAATATCATTTGTATCACTATATCGGCCAACATCGACGATATTAAAGTAAATACGTCAATAATTTTTCACATTCGTTAGATAAACCTTTGTAAAATCGGTGAACGTCAACTAAATACAAATAGATGAATACATGTACGAATAACAAAGAGTTCAAATTTTGATCAAACAAAAATTGAAAAAATATCATGCCATTTTTTTCTCATTCGCCAATAGAATTTGTGCCGTAGGTATCGACCGCCACTACATCGACCTTTTTCCATCCAGGACATCCGGAATCTGCCGACTCTCGATCAATACCTTCATGAATAAATAGATGAACACGCCGTAATCAGAACTGTTAACTAACTTAACAAAATCATATTGTTATAACCCTTAACAATCGGAAATGTTTAATAAAACTTGTAAAGGAAATACAGCTTACAAATTCTTTTGTATCGGGCAAGGAACGCTAGTAAAGTGAAATGCATTGAAACCCTCATGCTTAGTTGTCTGTAACTTGTAAGCAGTTTTCTGCAACTTCTAATCAGTTTTCTGTAACTTCTAAGCATATTCCTATAACTTGTAAGCAGTTCTTGTAATTTCTAAGCAGTTGCATGTAACTTCTTCTCTCTTCATTCTTCATTTCTTTTTCTTAGTGTATGTATGACTGATACAAAAAAAGATGCAATTTTTTCTCCCATAATTAATGATGTATGTCTCTTCATCTTCTATTTACTAAAAAAAGATACTAATTTCTTCATTCGAGATAAAACTTTAACAAATAAAAATCAATTCTTCAAAATTGCAAGCTCAATCATACACTAAACCTCAAAGATCACCTGAATTTTCATCACATACTTATTCTGAAACTTCTCCACCTCCCCATGATGCTAATCCCCAGACAGAAACTTTCAAATCCTATACTTATACAAATTCCTCGAGATGCAAACCAGTGACACTACACCCAGTGACGCCTTCGAGACCATCACGCAGAGCTCGAACCGATCAATCCAATTCTCCGAGCAGCTCATGCTTCGAAAGAGACAGATAGCAGCGACCGGCGCTGCGATCCCCCATAGAACGAAAGCGGAGTAGGACACTGCGAGGCGGAGCGCAGACACGGAGGTGGCGGTGTTGAATCCGAGCAACGAGATGAACAATTCGAGGCGGTGAAGATTGAGATCGAGCTAGAGAATGGAGAAGACGATGGCAAAGGTGTTGACGGCTATGGCGAAGCCGGCGACGACGACGACGAAGGCGAATTGGGTTCTCTAAGATCGAGCGAGAGATACTTGGGCACATGGGTCTCTAAGGGTATTTTTATGATATACTAAAATACCCACTGCTGTGGGTATGTGATGGAAAAAGTGATGGGCCTAAGGTTTTTTAACATGTTCAAAAAGCCCAGGGATTTTTTGACAGATTTTTCTTGGACCGGGGGCTTTTCAACAATTTACCCTAATAACTATCCATGTTCTTCTCCATAAATATCTACCTATAAATAATAAGGGCAAATTACAATGAATACCCTCAATTATTATAATTTTTCATTAAAATAACTTAAAGTTTATTTATTTAGGTTAAATATCTTAAACTTTTGTTCTTAATGGATTTTTTTCCCACAACAATACCTACAAAAGTAGCAATTAAGGTATTTTATTGCAACAAAAAACTTAAGGTATCTTAATGAAAATCATGATTAATTCAGGGTATTTTATTGTAATTTACCCTAAATAATAACCATCCAATATTTCTCAAGTGAATCACATCAAGGATGTAAAATGGATCGGATAAAGATCGGATATATGTGTTACCATATCTATATGCAGTAGCTAGCAATAACCAGATTTGAATACGGATGCAAATAGTTATTGGAAAAGAAAAATACTATCCGTATTTGATAACAGTTAGATATTGATGCCGATATGAAATGAAAATCGGAAAAATATATACCTAATATAGTCAAAAAAATTACTATTTTTGTTATCAGATACAAATATGGAATGGATATAGATGTTACCATATCTATATTCATTTGTTATTGGCTAATGCGGAGACAGATACAGATAGTCATCGGAAATGAAAATTATTATCCGTATTTGATAAAATTCAGATACAGATTTTGGGTTGGCTCGGATTATCCATATCTAATTACATCCCTATCCCAATCGCACATGCAAATACTAGAATACTAATATACAAGAATATGCACACCATTTTCCTAATAAATTATTTGAATAAAAGCTGGCAGAAAAATGTTTTTTTATATAACATACATGCTTGTCTGCATGTCCCTTGCTACTTTGAAATAGTTGACAATGTTGATACTCATAAGTGGGAACTCCCCATATCATGATACGTGGTAGATGACGTGTCCTAGGGCTCACAAAAAGAGGGTAAGCACCATACATTGGAGGCATCCTTCGGGCTATTGTCCCGAGGCATAACCCGACCTTCTATGGATCCCTGAACACTCCTATGCCCACCTTACAAAGAACCATCGGCTCACCTCTGAGCCCTCCTACACGCTGAGCTTCCTCATCCCTCCATGCTCGCCTCCGAGCTATCACAGAACCGAGCTTCCTCGGCCTCCCACTCGCCTCCTAGCCTCCCGCCGAGCTAAGCCTCCTCGGTTCTACCAAGCAACCAAGAACGCAGAGCCCAAGAGCCTCCGCCACGGCTCCACGTATCTCGCCAGAAGTGAGATATCCGCCCCAACATCCCGCGTTCCACACCATCTTATCCACCATTAAAGAGCATATCTCATCATTAATCTGGGGATCCCATCATTCATGCAGGCGTAACATCAGGGACGTAATTGACGGCGAAGATCTCGCTCCAGCTCGCTCCATGCGACCATTATAAAAATCCCTCTACTAGACAACTCAGGTAACGCAATTTTATTCCAGTAAGCTGCTACTCTGCCCAAATTCCTCGGCTAAATTGATCGTCGGAGGGTCCACGGTGGTACAACCACCCCGAGACTTCTTTCGCAGATAGCTCGGCTTCGCCTCAAAACAAGCCTACTGAGATCCATGCGCTCAAGGAGGCAACCCTCAACACCAATCTCAGCCGTTCACCAACACTCGCTACAGATCGAGAGAGGACAACATCTAAAGGAGATCAAAATCTCTATTAGTTGGCGCCGTCTGTGGAAAAGTAGAAATTTTTCCACCCATCAAAAGTTGATCTTCCGCCCTCGACTATATGGCGATCCTAGCATAAACCGTCGCCTTTCCCACAACGAAGGTGTGGACGGATCTACTCCCCCACCGAATGCCATACACGCCCTCTCGGAAAGAATCAATAGGCTCACGTCCGTAGTGGATGCCCCTGTCCGCGTCCAAACGGCCGGCCTATCCCCCCAGGTCGCTGTTCCCCCGCCCGGGGATCACGACCTCCGCAGAGGGGGGATGACGCCACCCATGCTGGCACCACTGAACAACATCTTGCTCACTCTGGCGACCACAGATCCCCCACGGCGACCGATTCTATGACCTGCTGGGCGCCACATAATCCCACATCGCGGTCTCGCGAAAGAGCCCATCGCCCTGAGGCTCATCGCATTCCCGTCCCTCCCGAGGAGGTGTCGATCAGCTCGCCTGCACCCAGGAATGAACGAAACCCCCTCCCTCAACTAGATCGCACAAACAACACTCGCCATGAGGACTCAAGAAGGACCTTGTCGGAGGACCTGAGGAATTTTATAGAATGGAACCGGAGTCGCAGCCGGGAACAAGCTACAAGAGAGAATGGCCACTACTCTGACCACGCCGAATCCTCACGGTACCAAAATTATCTCGACGCCCTCGAAAAGAAAATCGAAAGTATACATCGGGAGGGTCACCCGTCAAGGGAGGGGGCCAGGTATGCCGCCAACTTGCTTACAAAGCCATTCACCGAAGAGTTGCTCACCGTACACGTCTCGTCCAGAAACAAACATCCGAAGGTGGCCCTCTTCGACGGGAAGTCCGACCCGAAGGACCATCTAGGCGCATTTACGGCGGGCATGAGCTTCCAGGATAACTCCGACGCTGTCCAATGCCGTGCATTTCCCGCCATTCTCATCTGGGCTGGACAAGACCTGTTCTGAGGACTCATGCCACGCTCCATCTTTACCTTTGATGAGCTGGCCGCCCATTTCCTCGGACATTTCGTCGGGAACAGACGACAGAAGCGGACTATCGATTACCTCTTCACTATAAAGAGCGGGGACAAGGAATACTTTAAAAGATACGTCACTCGCTTCTACAATGCTCTTCTTGAGGTTCCCGAGCACTCGGATAAAACTTTCATCACCGCTCTGAGGTCGGGTCTTAGGCACAAAGAGGGGCTCCGCTCCTTTGCATTAGCATAACCTAAGACCATGGCCGAGGTAAAAGCTTGGACTGAGTGAAAAATCCAACTCGAGTCTGAGGTAAACGCAAACCTACCCCGGAGCGACCAGGCCGACCAAAAGAAGAGGGGAAGAGAAGAGAAGAAAAATGTCGACCGGCTAAAGCCATACTCCCCAAAGTTCCAAGAGTATACTCCACTCAACATCTCTCAGACCGAGCTGTTAGAGAAAGCGAAGAGCGAGCGATTCTTCAAGCTCCCTCCGATCACCAATAGAGCAGCTAAACGGACCCGGGGCCCGTACAGCACCTTCCATAGGTCGCAGGGACACCCGACCAAGAACTGCAAACAACTCCGTGACTATATCAAGGAGTTGATCTGCTCAGGCCACCTGGCGAAGTAACTGCGGGAAAAACGACAAGCAGACAGGGAGCACGACAACCATCCCCGTCCCGGAGAATTAACGATCGGCCAGATCATGGTCATTTCTTCGGGGTGTGCACATGAGGCTGGCGAGATTCGTCGCCTCCTACCCGTCGAAAGAACAAGTGACCAGCCCCGAAAGAAATGCAAGTCCGCCGAGCCCATCATCTTCACTGATGAAGACCTCTACGGTATATCCTTGCCTCACAACGACCCCCTCATAAAACGACACGGGTCCACCGCTACGAGGTTCAAAGGATATTGGTTGACTTAGGAAGCTCGGCAGATATCCTTTTCTATGACTGCTTCTAGCTATGGGGCTCAGCCCACCAGACCTACGGCCAACCGCCCACCAGACCTATGGCCAACCGCCCACATCCTATCAGGATTTACCAACCACTCCATCCCGGCCGAGGGAGTGGTTACCTTCCTCTTTAACATTAGGGAAGCGGGCCATACGAAGACAGTACTAGTGGAATTCATCGTCGCTAGGATCCTCTCGTCCTACAACATACTCCTGGGACGCTCGACGCTTAACTCTCTTCGGGCTAAAATCTTGACCTACCACGTCGTGATCAAGTTTCTGTTAGATCAAGGTGGGATAGGCCGGGCCAATGGGAACCAGCAAATCGCTAAGATTTGCTTCACGGAGACATCCACCACTGAAGAGCAAAGCGACGACCTCAAAAGCGCAAATGATTTCCATGGGTCCTTGGATACTCATGATGAACAGAAGGAAATCTGAGGGGCCCTGGTGGAGGCGCTAATAGAGGTCCCCCTCGTCGAGGGGAACAAGGAACGAACTGTCCAGATCGGATCCCTTTTAACGGGAGCCCGGCGCGAAGACTTGATCCACTTTCTCCGAGGAAACTCGGACGTGTTCGCCTGGGTGCCTGCTGACATGCCCAGGATCGACCCCAAGGTAATCTCACACAAGCTCGGGGTCGACCCGACGGCCCGACTCGTTAGACAAAAGAAGCGAAGTTTCGCTCCGATCAAACAAAAGGCGATCGAGGAAGAGGTCGATAGGTTGCTGGAAGCCAACTTCATTCGAAACGTAGCCTACTCGGAATGGCTAGCGAATATGGTCATGGTTAAATAAGTGAGTGGGAAGTGGCGTATGTGCGTCGACTTCACAGATTTGAACAAGGCCTGCCCGAAAGACAACTATCCCCTCCCTCGGATAGACCAGCTTATGGACAGCTCAGCAGGCCACGAATTGCTCAGTTTTATGGACGCTTTCTCCGGCTACAACCAGATCCGTATGAACCCGGTAGATGAAGAACTAACCGTGTTCACCACGGACGAGGGGTATATTACTACAAGGTGATGCCTTTCGGCCTCAAAAATGCCGGGGCTACATACCAGCGCCTGGTTAACAAAATGTTCAAACCCCGGATCAGGAGGAACATGGAGGTTTACGTCGATGACATGCTCGTGAAATCAACCTCGTCGGATGAGTACGCCAAGGATCTTGGAGAGACATTCGACATCCTCTGCAAGTACAAAATGAAGCTGAATCCAGCCAAGTGCGCGTTCGGAGTCACCAGCGGGAAATTCCTCATGTTCATGGTCACCCACCGAGGAATCGAAGCTAACCCGTAGAAGATCAGCACCATTCTCAACATGGCCACGCCAAAGAGCTGTTGGATATAGTTGTTAGTTATATGTATGCCCTAGAGGCCATTACTGTACATACGATGTATATTGTAGTGGATGCTTGGACATATATAGGGAGGACTTTCTTGCTCGGCATGATAGTACGCTATCTGGTTACTCTTTATCTTAACATGTACTCTGATTGTTTCTATGTTACTTTTTGATAAAGCCCTTAGGATGAGTACTTGACTACCAGGACTATGATGCGGATCATACTAGTGAGGACAGAGTAGTCGCCAAGTACATCCTTCAAATGTTCCTAGTCGTGGGAGTACCGAGACAGGGCATCGATACTCCAGAGTAGACTAGCGTATGCGCATCTTGACCCATATGATAGGCGATGGATGATCCCATATCCATTGGTGTTTGACATCAGAGAAGGTATATGGGTGCTCAGTGGAGACTGGGTACACTGGACGGACTCGCTGAGAACTCCCAGATGGTATTATAACTCACGTCAGATGGCAGTTCTCTGGTGACACTGGTACAGAGTAGTCTGTAGACCCGAGATCGTCATAGAGTCTTGTGTGATTCCCACTGTGCTTTGATTTCCATCATACCACGTCCAAGAGGGCGTGCAAAAAGGTGGCTTTTGGGTACAGTCCCGAATCACATGGAGGCAATGAGCGATAGGAGGGGATTCGTTTCTCCCGGTATAGGGAGTTGATGTTGCGCTGTGTTCGATTGGCTATAACTGGAAATCCCTGGCCAGGGTTGCTGAGATTTACTGGTAAGTGTTATCAGTACTTTCTCGAACTGTTATAGACCTCATATCGACACGACTTATCAAGCTACTGGGGTCTGACTTTACCACCCCTAGGCGAGATATGCGACATATCAGACGAAGAGACCGGACTGTACGGGAGTGTTACTGACTGGATTCACAGGAGAATGTACAGGCTTGCTTGTTGATCTTCTGAGCACTCAATACCTGGGTGGCTGTTACGTTTAGCTGACTGCTTGCAGCTTGTGGGTGTTTGATATGATCATCACCTACTGCCGGCGTATTTACGATTCTTCAGAGTCCTACACAGAGGTTTCTTGGCTCAGGCAAAACGGAGTAGGAGCAAATATATGATATGTGCGGGACCGAGAACAATACGTGTATGTGATACCGTATTAGATTCTCGCGATATGAGATATCGGCCGGGTATATGTGATATAGCCGGGTCATCGGATCAAGTGTTGATTCGATAAACTGATACAGATCGTATTGGTCGGTTATTTATGAAATAGACGGATTATCGGATCAACTGTTGATTCGATAATTTAATGTATAATTATATATTTGATATATTAAATTACATTAACTGATGTAAGCTCACTAAAAGATTCTTTTTCTCACTCGGGTAATACATTGATATATATGCGATATATGTTAATTGTATTATTTTATTTTGTTACAATAAACATTATATATATGATATATAATATTGTAACATGTTAGGGTTATTAATGCAACATGTTTTGTGGAGATTAAACATGGTTAGGGTTTGATTTGGGTTAATCTTTTCTAGAACCTTCTAGAAGGTTTTGTTTTGTTTTGTGGAAAGATATTTGTTTTGATATTTTGCAAGATATTTATTTAACCCAACCCAACCCTTTAACCTTAGTTAAATCTCTAAAAAGCTTATATGAACCATGGTTGCATTTCTAACCTCACTTGATTCATTATTCATCACAAAAAAACTTCTTCTTCTTCTTCTTCTTATTCTTCTTCTTCCTTGATGCAAAAGCTTTCTAGCTTTTTGCTTAGTGATGAAAATGAGTGAGATTAAGAAAACAAATGAGAGCTAAAATCCTACTTCATCATCCTAATCTATCCTAGCCATTTAGGTTAGGGTGTTCACTTCATTTAGTGAGTGAGAGCATGTGTTAATGAAACTTCAAGGTAGATCATCTTTGTTATCGAAGATCGGAAGCAAGCTTGCATCTTTCTCTTCGTGGAGCCTCTCGAGAGTCCGGAACTTGATGATCACAGCGAATGTACCACAACACGGAGCTTATGCCGTGAAGGACCGGACTACAAAGGTTGTAATCCCAAACTCTTAGATGTTAAAGTGTTTAACATGCTTTGTTTCGCCTAATCTCTAGTCTAAGATCTTGGTTTAGGGTTGTTCGGCACGGCTAAAATTTAAATTGGGTATGGTTGATGCCTTATAGACCCTTGTGAGAGTGCCTAGTAACCCTATAGTGGTATCAGAGCAAAGCTAGAGTTTTAGGCGAAGTCTAGACGAAGTTTAAAGTCCGATCGAACCCGGAAACCCCGATTTATACCCTTCTCTGGAAATTTTGTAAAAATGTGATTTTTTCTGCATTAAAAATACTCAAAAAAATCGGCAGGAAATTCTAAGGATTACTCTAAAATACGACACCTTAACTCCCTGAAGTCGCCGCGGAACCGCGGCGGGAGCATGCTTCCTGCGGCGGTTCCGCGGCCGTACTTGGGAGTTAAGGGCTCGTACTGGCAGGGTTGATCCGTAGTTATTTGTCCATATTTCTTGGTATTTTTAATTATACTCAAGTGTTGAGTTTTCTGGGATGTACTGGGGACTCATTGATTCGATCGGATAATTTAACTTCGTTTAATTCTTTTCTGAGTAATTTTAGAAACTGTTAAAAATTTCGAACGGATATCAATAACTCACTTTTTCCCCTGTCGGAAATTTTTTCAAAAGTTGGATTTTTTCTCGAGTTTGAAACTTCCGGAAAATCATACAAGTAACGCAGTGGACCCTCTAGAAGAACACAAACCTTAACTCGATTATGTGACCGTCTAAACCGCCTCTGAACCTTAGGGTTTGGGGCGGTACAGCGTTGCCACATGTGAGATGTTGGCTTGACCCTTCTACGGCTGGACCATTGGTACTGTGGCATGTAATGGATATTTTTTTGAACTCCGCTCAAGTGTTGAGCTATTTGGGAAATCTTGGGTGTTTGATTATTCGATCGGAAATTTTAACACTGTCTTTTTATCTGAAATGTGATACAATATTTGGAATCCACAAGTAGTTATGAGATAACTAATTTGAATGTTTTAAATCTAGCAGTTCAGTCTCAGATTATCGGTTGCCACGGAATTTTGATGTGATCAAAAGTCCGTCGCAATCACGTAGCGTACGCGGATACTCGCCGGGTAAACTTAATAGACAGCCACGCCCCATTGCCCTGACCAAGTGACTGTAGGAGAACCCTGTCGCCAAAAGCATCCGTTCGGGTGCTCGTGGCAGCGGTGTTCCGCTTTAGTGCACTTCGTCGACGGCATCCGGGGGTGTGGCCGTCTACTAAAGTTTGCGATGAGCATTCGATCAGGGTGTTGGGAATCTTGTTGAATTGCTCGACTTGATATTGAAAAGAGTTTTCGATAAAGAGACTAAAATGCGGGGTTTATAATTGTTAGGCATGCGATGTCTAAGGAATTCATTTGGTTAGGTATGCGATGGCTAAGGAGGTTGTGGATTCCAACTGTTATAGTTTTACACTTTATTTTCTGTGACCGTAAGCGTAGTATGTGGGGTATCGCCAGTTTCGTTGCTATACATCAACGACAATCGGGATACGCATATTTTCTTGCGTTGATGATATGAGATATTATGTGTTACTGTGATATGTTGTATTGGATCGTCGCGTTTTGAATAGCCGGGGTTTTTTTATTTGAGATGAGAGCTTTTTTTATTTTCATTCATGTAAAATTCATTTGTATGTAATATTCTTTTATTGGGGGACTTCCGGGCTAAGGATGATGTCACCATTGTATATTATTTACTTTTCCGCATTAGGTAGACCCAAGGCGGGGAGCACAAGTAACCGGGTTCTAGGGTCCAGTGGGAGACCATCTCGAGGAGTCGAGACCGGGTCTCCTAACCTTAGAATTAGCAGTGTTGCTTGCCGCTCTCGTAGGGGTCTAGGAATGTGGGTTTGGCTATTCATCGCGACCGTGGAATCCATGTTTTATTCAGGATCGTATTAAAACACGGACGACCTAGTATATCCAATATTTCATATATGTTCTTCTGCTGCAATGTTCTGTGATGAGATCATATTACTGCCTAAGACGAATGTTTATATTATATATATGAGATATATGTTATATTGCAGATTTCGTTTCAAATGTGATGCTTGTGAAGCATAATAAAATGGGACTTCATTAATGAGATTAATGAAACTAAAAGAAACCTAAAGATGTTATAGAAACTTGTTTAAAAACTGGTAGCTCTAGTTCTTGCTTTGCATAGCAGTATTCCTTGTAGAACATCTAACACCTTATTCGATAAGGAAAGAGCCGAGATCCCTCACCGGGAGTGATCTCTTTAGCGAAACTAGCAGATACTACAAACTTAGTTTGTCTTTTGATTGTTTTTATAGTTTTTGCTTTGCATAGTGATATTTGTGATATATCCTGCACCTTATTCGATGAGGAAAGAGCCGACGATCCCTTCACCGGGAGTGGCCTCTTTAGCAAAACTAGAAAAGGCCTAAAAAACATTCCATTCAAAATCACTAAATTCTACAACGATATCAAGTTCATTACGCAAAGGGTTTTCTTAAAAACCTGTCGTAACCCTCCGTCATTTCAGATAAGTTCTACTTAGTATTCGTACTACGTTTGTTGACCTCCGTCAAGGCGTAGTGTGCGGTAGCTAACTAGTATTTATCTGTTTATGCATATGATGCAGATTATTTTAGGGTAGTCGTGCGGCCTTGTTGACCTCCGTCAAGGGTCGTGCAGGTGGGTTTAATTCAATCAGGAAATGACGGGTAGAACTTGACTAGCAGCCTATGGTTTGTTGACCTCCGTCAAGGTCATAGGACGGTAGGGGTAAAATATTATTGGGAATTTCAAGTATTGAAATTTGCAATGAGATTGCATACCTTCTATAAGATAGTTGGATCCCGATACCCGCTGCGAGTAAGAGTTACTCCTGGGAGAGTTTTACACATTACAATTAGCCGATCAAGTAAGTGTCTAGAAAGGTGTCAACGGGGTTACGCCCCTTGGAAAACGAGGTTTACTTTAATTAGGTCCGTGCGAAAGCACGGGGAACCTCCGTCAAAGTACCGGCACTGGCCTGGCTGAATGATTGGCGAACTTGTAGAGTGTAATTAATCCCGGCTAGTCTTTTCTTTTAGGGTTTGAAGGAAGATTTTACTAAAACAGTGGGAGACATCCTGATTAGATAAATTGATAACCAATCTAATCTTGTAAAAGCGCACGCTGAGTGTTTTCTTCTCTCTCTCCTGGTTACGACTATGTCATGCCTTAATCCAGATAATAATACGGATGTATTGACCGAACCCGCTTGTTATACTGCGCTAAGGAACGTTGGTCCCGCTCCAACTTATAATTGTTATAAGACAGAGCAGGAAATTAGGGATTACCAGAATTCCCGTGCCGCCCAAACGAATAAAGTACATGTTGATGCATCTTCTTCGGGTGTGTTCATTACACAGAACTATTTCTCAATATCCTTTACGTCCTGGGTATTTGATACCGGATCAGGATCCCACATATGTAATTTGTTACATGGGCTACAGATAGGTAGAGAACTGAGAACGGGTCATAAATTTCATGAGATAGAAAAGATGCAAGTGTTGCAGCCAAGTCTGTTGGCAGTTATCACCCTATATTACCAGAATACATTGATTATGAATGAATGTTATTAGATACCGAACCTGATATACAACATCATATCAGTCTCTTTATTAGAAAAGAAGGATATAATTTTGTATTGTTGGATAATGTTTTGGACATTTCCTATATCAAGAGTTGATCGGTTCAGGCACGTTATCTAAAAGCATAGACGTTCTAAATCAAACAACAGTTCTTAATGTACAGAACACACACAAGAGGAAGAGTTCAGAAATGAACAAATCCTTCTTAAGGTATTGTAGACTAGGTCATATCAGTACGACCCGACTAGCTGAAGTTACATTTAGATGCATATTTAAATTAGTTTGAATTTACATTTTGTAAAACTTGCCGGTCATGTCACAAAGATAAGATGACCACAGCTCCGTTTATTGGAAACAGAGAAAGAGTTAGTGAACTCTTGGGATTGATACATGCTGATGTATGAAAGTCCCCTATCTACACATGCCAAGACCGGTTCTTTGTACTTCATTACATTCACTGATTATCCCTCAAGATCCAGACATATGTTCCTGTTGAAACACAAGTCTGGAGCTTTTGAGAAATTCAATGAATATAAGTTAGAAATAGAGAACCAAAAACGGGTATAAGTATTATGTTCTTTGATGAGATCAAGGAGGAGAATACTTGAGCACGGGAATCCTGGACTATTCTAAAGGAGAATGAGATTTTCTCTCGGCATTACTCCTCCGAATACACCACAGCACATCGGTGTATCGGGGTGGAGCAATTACACCCTATGTGATATAGTGTGCTCTATGATGAGTACTACTGAGTAGCCTATTTCCTTTTGGGCGTTATGCACTTGAGAAGCTGCATACCTATTGAATAGGGTTTCAATCAAATCAGTTGCCTACCACTTCATATGTGATATGGAATGGAAAAAGCCCATATCATAAGTAAGTTAAGATTTGGGGTTGTCCAGCCTATGTCTAAAAGCATAATCCGGACAAGCTCGAGGCAAAGTCAGTTCTGTAGAAGTTTGTTGGATATCCCAAGAATCAGCAAGGGAATATCTTCTACCTAACCGAGGAACAAAAGATGTTTTGTTTCTCAACATGCCACCTTTGTGAAAAGGAATTTCTTGTGAAGAAATTAGTGGTCATGAGATAGAACTGGAAGGTGTTCCAGCTATACAAACTGCAGCTGATCATTTGGTAAACCCGGAGGATTCAATAGTTTCTAACAAATCTCAGCCTCTCCGCCGATCTAGTAGGGTTCCTCACCCACCTGAAAGATACTTCGGTTTCTCTATGACAGTGAGAGCGAGGATTGCATCATCAGATGATGACCCAACTAGTTTCGAGCAGGCCATCAGGAGTGGGACTCTGTAAGAATGGCTGGATGCTTAGCGATCTGAGATGGAATCCTTATAGACCAACAAAGTATGGACTTTGGTTGCTTTATCTGAAGAGTTAAATCCCCATCAGGAGCAAGTATATCTTGAGAAGTTTACTTGGTGTACATGGAAAAGTTGAGACTTTCAAAGCTACGCTTAAAGTCCATCCAGATCCTAGTTGCCACGGCTACATACCATGACTACGATATCTGGCGGTTGGGTGTCATGACAGCTTTTCTAAATGATGATTTGGAAGAGAGCGTCTATAAGTACACAGCCAGAGGGCTTCGTAAACAGTGGGAGCAGCGGAAACGTGTGCAAGATGTTTTATGTAATAAATCAGGCATCGTGGAGTTGGAATGTCTGTTTTGATGTGGTAGTCAAAGAGTTTGACTTTATCAAAATGGTAGATGAACCTTGAATATACAAAAAGGTAGTAGGGAGTATGGTGGTGATCCTTGTAGAGTACGTGGATGACATACTCTTGACAGGGAAGGAGTTTCCTATGCTACGCTTGGTCAATCTCCACTTATCACAAGGATTCTCCGTATAGGATCAAAATGATACCTCCTAAATCCTGGGTTTTGGATCTATGAGATAGATCTAATTGGATATTAGGATTCTCACTAGTTATAGTGAGATGGTATCAATCGATTCTGGGGAGAATCACTGGAAAAGTTCCACGGTGATAAGGATGACTGAATATTAGTCGCAGGCATTGTCTTTACCCTCAGTGGAGGGACGGTATGGTTGAAGAGTTCCAAGCTAGATACCGTGACTTACTAGACGATTAAAGGCAAGATACATCGTTACCAAAGATGCTACCAAAGAGGCTGTCTGGATATATATTAGTTCATGAGATGAACTTCGTTCCAACCATTGTGTGACAATGGAGTTGTGGCTTTTTCCATGGAACCCCTGTCCCATCAGAAATCCAGATATAATTCTTAGACAGTATCACCTGATCATGGAGATGGTTGATCTCCAGGGAGATCGAGGTTAGGAGAGTAGACACAGAGGACAACAGGCGGATCCACTCACAGAGGCCTTTTCCCAGTAGAGACTTTTTATGAGATGGTTGAGTATGAGATACTTCAACCACAGCTAATTGTTGGGTATGTGATACCACAACAGATGGCCCTAGTGCAAGTGGGAGATTGTTAGTTATATGTATGCCCTAGAGGCCATTACTGTACATACGATGTATATTGTAGTGGATGCTTGGACATATATAGGGAGGACTTTCTTGCTCGACATGATAGTACGCTATCTGGTTACTCTTTATCTTAACATGTACTCTGATTGTCTCTATGTTACATGTTGATAAAGCCCTTAGGATGAGTACTTGACTACGAAGACTATGATGCGGATCATACTAGTGAGGACAGAGTAGTCGCCAAGTACATCCTTCAAATGTTCTTAGTCGTGGGAGTACCGAGACAGGGCATCGATACTCCAGAGTAGACTAACGTATGCGCTTCTTGACCCATATGATGGGCGATGGATGATCTCATATCCATTGATATTTGACATCAGAGAAGGTATACGGGTGCTCAGTGGAGACTGGGTACACTGGATGGACTTGCCGAGAACTCGCAGATGGTATTATACCTCACGTCAGATGGCAGTTCTCTGGTGAAACTGGTACAGAGTAGTCTGTAGACCCGAGATCGTCATAGAGTCTTGTGTGACTCCCACTGTGCTTTGATTTCCATCATACCACGTCCAAGAGGGCGTGCAAAAAGGTGGATTTTGGGTACAGTCCCGAATCACATGGAGGTAATGAGCGATAGGAGGGGATTCGTCTCTCCCGGTATAGGGAGTTAATGTTGCGCTGTGTTCGATTGGCTATAACTGGAAATCCCTGGCCAGGGTTATTGAGATTTACTGGTAAGTGTTATCAGTAGTTTCTCGAACTGTTAGAGACCTCATATCGACAAGACTTATCAAGCTACTGGGGTCTGACGTTTACCACCCCTAGGCGAGATATGCGACATATCAGACAAAGAGATCGGACTGTACGGGAGTGTTACTGACTAGATTCACAGGAGAATGTACAGGCTTGCTTGTTGATCTTCTGAGCGCTCAATACCTGGGTGGCTGTTATGTTTAGCTGACCGCTTGCAGCTTGTGGGTGTTTGATATGATCATCACCTACTGCCGGCGTATTGACGATTCTTTAGAGTTCTACACAGAGCTTTCTTGGCTCAGGCAAAACGGAGTAGGAGCACATATATGATATGTGCGCGACCGAGAACAATACGTGTATGTGATACCGTATTAGATTCTCGCGATATGAAATATCGGCCGGGTATATGTGATATAGCCGGGTCATCGGATCAAGTGTTGATTTGATGAACTGATACAGATTATATTAGTCTGTTATTTGTGAAATAGCCAGATTATCGGATCAAGTATTGATGCGATAATTTAATGTATAATTATATATTTGATATATTAAATTACATTAACTGATATAAGCTCACTAAAAGATTCTTTTTCTCACTCAGGTAATACATTGATATATATGCGATATATGTTAATTGTATTATTTTATTTTGTTACAATAAATATTGTATATGTGATATATAATATTGTAACATGTTAGGGTTATTAATGCAACATGTTTTGTGAAGATTAAACATGGTTAGGATTTGATTTGGGTTAATCTTTTCTAGAACCTTCTAGAAGGTTTTGTTTTGTTTTGTGCAAAGATATTTGTTTTGATATTTTGCAAAATATTTGTTTAAACCAACCCAACCCTTTAACCTTAGTTAAATCTCTACAAAGGTTATATGAACCATGGTTGCATTTCTAACCTCACTTGATTCATTATTCATCACGAAAAAACTTCTTCTTCTTCTTCTTCTTCTTCTTCTTCCTTGATGCAAAAGCTTTCTAGTTTTTTGCTTAGTGATGAAAATGAGTGAGATTAAGAAAACAAATGAGAGCTAAAATGCTACTTCATCATCCTAATCTATCTTAGCCATTTAGATTAGGGTGTTCACTTCATTTAGTGAGTGAGAGCTTGTGTTAATGAAACTTCAAGGTAGATCATTTTTGTTATCGAAGATCGGAAGCAAACTTTCATCTTTCTCTTCGTGGAGCCTCTCGAGAGTCCGGAACATGATGATCGCAGCGAAGGGACCACAACACGGAGCTTATAAAGTGAAGGACCGGACTGCAAAGGTTGTAATCCCAAACTCTTAGATTTTAAAGTGTTTAACATGCTTTGTTTCGCCTAATCTTTAGTCTAAGATCTTGGTTTAGGGTTGCTCGGCACGGCTTAAATTTAAATCGTGCATGGTTGATGCCTTATAGACCCTTATGAGAGTGCCTAGTAACCCGACAATAGTTCCCTCAAAGTCAATTATTGGATCGCAGGTACGTGATTACAATGATTGAGGGAGGACCTATACAAGTAGGACAGTCTTACTCGAGATGATAGTATGCTATCTGGTTTGCCTTTATCATCGTGTACAGCTTTAGGTGACTATTCACTATTACACGTTGATAGAGCCCTTAGGATCCTGCTCGACTCCCAACAGTATGATGGCGATCATATACGTGAGAGTTGGGTAGTCTATAAGCACATCCTTAAAAGTGTTCTCTAGTCGTAGGAGTTTCGAGATAGGGCATCGATACTTCGGAGTAAACTAGTGTATACAGTCGAGACCCCGATGAGGGGCGGTGGCCGGTCTCACAAGCCACTGGTGTCAGTTGGATCACCTAAGATGTATACAGGTGCTCAACGGGTTATGAGTACACCGGACAGGACTCGCCGGGAACCTGCTAGTTGGTATTATACCTAGCGTCAGATAGCAGTTCCCTGGTGACATGTGTACAGCTTAGTTCATCGACCTGAGGTCCTCATTTGTCTCGTGTAAGTTTCCACTGTGGTTTGATTTCTACCCTACCATGGCTCAAAGGAGTCGTGCAAACAGGTTTTTTTTGGGTACAGTCCCGAGCCACATGGAGGCAAGTGAGCGGATCGACAGGGGATTCGTCTCTCTCGGTATTGGGGGTAAGATCGTGATGTTTCTTGGAGAGCCATCATACCAAGTCCTTAGCCAAGGCAGATGAGAATTACTAGTAAGTATTCCAGTAGTTTCTCAGGGTGTTCAGGGCTACTCTCCTACACGACTTATACCGCTATTGGGGGTCTGACGTTACCAACCCCCTAGGCCCGATATGCGATACTCATAGACGAACGGATCGGACTGTATGTATATTGTCACTGATAGGCTCAGTAGGGTTCCAGGATGAGTTCGCTCATCGGCTTCCCTTGAGGTCAGTACATGGGCAGCCGTTATACACAGCTAGTGCCACTGACGTGCTTGTGGTTAAACCCACTGCCAGGGTACTGATGAGTCATTAGAGTCCCCCACAGATAGTTTCGTGAGTTCGGGCGAAACGTTGTAGAGGCCGTATGGTTTTATGGCAGGGTTCGAAAAATGCACGTGCATTTGTGCACGTGTTATATTTTGGACAGATAATACTGGTGGGCTTTGGTTTAAGCCGGATCCATGTATTATATTGAGTCGGAATATTTTTGTATCTCGTATTCGTATTCGGTCGGAATACGGATACAGGTATGTATATACAAGTGAGGGGTATTTTCGTAATCCGTTACGAGAATATTTTAGAAGATGCATTTCTTTTGGTTAATCATTTTGGTTTAAATGGTTAATAGGATTTTGGAAAGGGTGACTCATTCTTAGTGACTCATTACTTCTAGAATGATCACTAATAACTCATGTAATGAGTCATCTAGTGAGTCATTAAGTATTAATGAGTTTTGTTTTGTGAAGAGATATTTTGATTAGATATTTCTCTTTGGTTTTTGATAAAAGAGGAGAACCTCATTCATCTATTCACATAAGAAGAAAAAGAGAGAAGTTTATATGCTTGGTTTTCTTTTGCTCTCTTGATTTTCTTGAGTTCACCATTTCCAATCCTTAGCATCTTCTTCAACCTCCACTTTAACCATCTCATGTGATGAGAACCCTAGGGTGTTTGAGACAAAGTATTCTACTCATTCTCTACTTCATCTTGGACATCTCTTTTAGTACACTTGATGTCCGAGTTGCCTCGGTATAGAGGCGGGAGCCCATTTAATCATCCGTTGACGTGGTGCCACCTCGATGAGGAGACGAGAGATCGGAGTTGCCGTGAGGAGCGTGGGATGATGGCTAAAGACCTAAGGACTCGGATCGATCGGTATAGCCTTTCTACCTCTTTACAGTTTGTTAGTTTAGCGTTAATGGCAAGATCCGGGTTATAGTATGCGATAGCGCCAGTTATAAAAGTTTTTGTTCCGCGTTTGGCGTCAAAATGACGGCCGGGGCGCTACCGTAGACTAACATGGTATCAGAGCCACGCCATTAACCTTTACTAACTTGTTCTAACGCGTTTAAAATATCGATCGAACGAAATTTCCGAAACCGCGATTTTCAGGCTAAAGTTTCTGTCGAAGTTTTTAAACAGGTGTAAAAATCATTTTGAGCATCTCAGAAAATCGAGCAGGCGTTTTTAAGAATTCTGATGAAATTTGGTCGACTGACACCACTGTACTGCCGCGGAACCGCCGCACAAACCATGGTTTGGCCGCGGTTCCGCCGCCAGTTTATGGATACAGTGCTCCATATTTCTTCAGAGTGTTCTGCATAGGGAATTGTGGTTTCTGGAAAATTTTGTTTGGGCCCAGATTTTGTTAGTGTACTGCAGTTGTACGTGGGGCCCAATTCGGGAAGTTTTGTCGATCGGAATTTTAAACTTGTTAGTTTACAGTACTTACATTATATCTCCGACCGTGAATGTCATTCGAGCGGTAAATTGCGTCTAATTGCTATAGTCCTTTTAGATGGATTTGCGAACGTGACATTCGCGTTGATGTTCTGTGTTGTGCTGTGATATTGCGGATTTGTCGTGGTGGATAGTTGTATGCAATGATAGTGCAGTTTGGATTTATGTGTATATTTGATATTGCGGGGCGAGTGTCCAGCATGTGGACTGCCGTCACTGCCTGTTTGTATAATATTGTTTTGGGGCACGACCGGGCTGAGGTCGATGTACCCGTTGTACATATTTTTCATTTCTGTACTAGGTTTACCCCGCGACGAAGTGAACAGATAGACGGGTTCTGGAAGGCAACGGGTCCGTATCTCATGGCTTTGAGAGGCAAAGGGGCCTCACTCTAGAATTGGAAGACTATTCGCCGCACTCGTAGGGGGTACAGGTTGACCCAAGATGGAGTGCCCAAGTTACCGGATTCTGTGAAGTGCTGAATGGTCCATTCACTTTGCTGTAGGGGGCTGCCTCGCTTCAGGTTTTGGCGGGTAACTTGCCGCACTCGTAGGGGTCTAGGTTTTTATTGCACAGGCTATCTACACGACCAGGGGAACGTCGGGTTTCAGCAGCGGCTCTGTGAAACCCGGGAATCCCAGATTATCTGTATTGTTCTGTGATACTTATTACTTTTCTGTAATGTTGCATATTATCACGCCTGGAGCGATTATTGTATATTGGTATATATACTAGTAGATGTTATATATGTTTTGCACCCGCGCTAGTCCAGTCCCCGCTCTGTCGTTAGTTAAGTAACCTAACGGGTAATGACGGGACCCAGTGACGAATGCGGATGGCATATATGTACATTTTATTTTCGTTCTTTTCTGGTGTGATTAATTGATGGGACTGCATTGATTCTGATCAATGCAAAAGAAAACAAACCTGTTTGGACGTTGTTGGAACAGTTTTAAAAAGTGTTATTACAAAGACGTTTTCTTTTGTTTTGCACAGTGGTATTCAGTTGGAATATCCTGCACCTCATTCGACGAGGCAAGGGCCGAGATCCCTTCACCGGGAGTGACCCCTTGGGCAGAAGTTTGCATCAGGGTAATAACTTCACTATAGTCGATTACATGTTGCTTTGATTCGCGGTATTCAGTTGGAATATCCTGCACCTCATTCCACGAGGAAAGAGCCGAGATCCCTTCACCGGGAGTGACCTCTTTAGCAAAGGTTTTCGCCACTATATTTTCTAAAAAGCTATCAAGTTCCTTCTGTAAGTCCATGCTACCTCTCCCGGTACTTTCGGGAATGCGGAATTTGGTAAAAAACGATTTTTACGGAGGTGGTAACATGGACCTAATACCCGGATCTTGGTTAAACTTCCATCTAACATCCTAACTAAGAGTTTCTAGCTACTCGGTTAGGGGGTTATACCTAGCTTGTCTTGAACTCCTTCGTCTTCAAGCTCCGGTGGTGGTCCGATGGCTCCTTCTCGTCGTCTCCGTACGCCGAAGATAGATCCACTTGAAAGCTCCAACCTTTAGCTCCTTCTTCGTTCTTTGAAGAAACTAGTTCACTTGGTTTGCTAAACCTAGTGAACTAGAATGAGTAGAGAAGAAATAGAATGGGATTTTATCTATGGTTCTTGATTCTCAACTCATGAGACAAGAGAACCATAGATCAAGAGAGGGAGGAAGAGGTTGAGGGTGAGAGCAAGAACAAGAGAGCTCAAGAACAAGAGAGAGAATGAGCAAGAAAGAATGAGGCTCTCTTTTTCCTTTCACCCTCTCATAATCCAAAGTGATCATAACTCATCATATCAAAAAAGTCTTATGTGATGGTTTGAAGCAACCACAACACCATCATTTCATGCACTCATTTTACACAAATGAGCAAGTAAACAAAAGTCTTTGCCATGAAATGATGGCTTTGGTTATCATGATGGTCAACTAGTCAAGCCTAGTTAACCGGTCAACAAGTCAACAAAAGTCAACAAGTCAACAACCATATCACCATAATACTTAATTAATATAATAGTTAATCACATATCATATTCTCATTAGGGTTGAGCATAAAGTCAAATAGTCAACGGTCAACTGTCAACAACCCTAATGAGAATCCGCTGCCTCTGCCTCCCTGTCAACTGTGCATACACACCCGCATCCGCGTTCCGAGGAACACGAATGCAAACTGGATAAATCCAATCCCATAAGGTACACTAGGATCTGGCTTAAACCAAAGCCCGCTAGTGTAAACTGTCCGGACACTGTACGTGCACAAGTGCACGGATGTGACCGAACCCTGTCGCAAAACCATGCGACCTGTCGCAATACCATGCGACCTCTACTCTTTTGCCTAAAGGCGAAAAGCTTTCTGTGTGGGACTCTAAAGACTCGACACTACGCTGGCAGTGGGTTTAACCACAGACCGCAAGCGGCACTAGCTGTGCGTAACGGTCCCCAGGTAATGCCGACAAGAAGACCGACGAGGCGAAACCCATCTGAACTCCTACTGAGCCTGAGTGTGACATTCTCCGTACAGTCCGGTCTGTTCGTCTGATACATCGCATGGCGGGCCTAGGGGGTGGTAAACGTCAGTCCCCCAATAGCGGTACAAGTCGTGCCGGAGCGAAGCCCAAAACACCCTGAGATAACACTGGAAACCTACCAGTATATCTCGTTTGCCCTGGCCAGGGACTACTCGTGTAATGGCTCTCCTAGACACAGCGCGATGTCAACCCCCAATAACGGGAGAGACGAATCCTGTCTAACCGTCACTGCCTCCAAGTGCTTCGGGACTGCACCCAACCACTACCTGTTTGCACGACTCCTTTGAGCCGTGGTAGGGTAGTGATCAAAGTGCAGTGGGAACACACTTGAGGCGAAGTGACAGTGTCAAGTCAGCGGACTAAGCTGAACTCATGTCACCTGGGAACTGATAACTGACGATAGGTATAATACCAACTAATCAGTTCCCGACGAGTCCTGTCCAGTGTACCCGTAACCTAACGAGCACCCGCATACTATCTCAAGTACGACGTACTGACGGCTGTGGGACAGACCGTCTCCCACACTGGGATGAGAAGCGCATGCGCTGGTCTACTCCGGAGTATCGATGCCCTGTCTCGATAGTCCTGCGACCAGGGACCTGCATAAGGATGTGCTTATAGATTACCCAGCCCCACTAGTGTGACGGCCATCACATCGCTGGTAATCAAGCAAAGATCCTAAGGGCTCTACTAATGTGTATAGGCGATATACAAAAATAAACACATGTACACATTGAAGTAGAAACAAACCAAGTAGCATACTACTATTTTGAGCAAGATTGTATATACAAGGTGAATATCCCAAGCATCCATTAAGTAATATACAAACTAGTATGATACAGTAATGGCCTCTAGGGCATATACACTAACAATCTCCCACTTGCACTAAGGCCATGTACTGGCGTATCGAAGACCTATCATCTCGATCAGCCGCTCGAACTGAGTCTGGGGCAGGGCCTTGGTGAATGGATCTGCAGTGTTATCTTCTGAAGCGACTCTCCGAACCTCGATCTCCTGGCGATCTACGATCTCCCTGATCAGGTGATACCGCCTTAAGATGTGCCTGGATTTCTGATGGGACCTTGGTTCCTTCGCTAAAGCTATAGCCCCGTTGTTGTCGCAATACAGAGGTGTTGGATCAACAATGGACGGAACCACCTGAAGTTCTTTCAAGAACTTCCTCATCCAGACAGCTTCTTTTGCCCCATCAGATGCAGCGATGTATTCCGCTTCCATCGTCGAGTCTGCAACGGTTTCTTGTTTGGAACTCTTCCAACACACCGCCCCTCCATTGAGGGTAAAGACAAAACCCGACATGGACTTGGAATCATCCTTGTCACTCTGGAAGCTGGAGTCAGCAAAGGCCTCGATCTGGAGGTCTTTTCCGCCATACACCAAGAACATCTCCTTAGTCCTTCTTAGGTACTTGAGAATGTTCTTTACCGCTATCCAGTGTTTCTCCCCAGGGTTTGACTGATACCGGCTTACCACACTCAGTGCATAAGCTACATCCGGTCTGGTACACAACATCGCATACATTACAGAGCCTACAGCAGAAGCGTAGGGTATAATAGACATGCGATCCCTCTCCAAATCAGTCTTGGGAGACATCTCTTTAGAGAGGGTGATCCCGTGACAAGCCGGTAAGTTACCGTGCTTGGAATCTTCCATACTGAATCTCTTTAGTATGGTGTCGATGTACCTGGACTGTGAAAGTCCTAATATCCTCTTGGATCTGTCACGGTAGATCCGGATACCCAGAATGTACGAGGCATCACCCAGGTCTTTCATGGAGAACCTGTGTGACAAGAACCCTTTGACAGATTGTAGCATAGGAATGTCATTTCCTATTAAGAGAATGTCATCTACGTATAAAACGAGGAATACTACAGTTCTCGCTACAAATCTACTATAGATGCATGGTTCATCTGGATTTTTGATAAAGCCAAATTCTTTGACCGTCTCATCAAAGCAGATGTTCCAACTCCGCGATGCCTGCTTTAGTCCATAGATGGACTTAAGCAACTTGCACACCTTTCCGCTGCTCCCACTCTGAATGAAACCCTCTGGTTGGTCCATATAGACACACTCCTCTAAATTTCCATTTAGAAAAGCTGTCTTTACGTCCATTTGCCAGATCTCATAATCGTGGAAGGCAGCAATGGCAAGAAGGATCCGAATGGATTTCAGCATGGCTACTGGAGAAAAGGTTTCGTCATAGTCCAAGCCAGGTCTTTGACGAAAACCCTTTGCTACCAGCCTAGCTTTATAGGTCTCAACCTGTCCATCTACACCAATCTTCCTTTTGAAGATCCACTTGCATCCTACGGGTTTTACCCCGTCTGGAGCAATGTCCAACGTCCATACCTTGTTGGTGTACATGGACTCCATTTCGGTCCGCATTGCATCCAGCCATTTCACTGAGTCAACGCTCTGAACGGCCTGCTGGAAGCTAGTAGGCTCATCATAATCTATGATGCAATCCTCTCTATCCCCGTCTATGAGAAAACCGTAGTATCTCTCGGGCGGATGAGACTGCCTACTACTCCTGCGGAGCGGCGTAGGAATGTCCTGTTCTTCCGAACCCTCTGGTTCCACTAAACTTTCAGTAACAGTCTGTGGCTCTGGAACTTCTTCCAGTTCTACTGTGCTCCCACTTATCTGGGTTTCCAAAAACTCAGTTTCCAAGAAGTAGGCATGACGAGAAACAAGAACTTTTTGTTCCTCTTCACAGTAGAAGAAATATCCTTTGGAGTTCTTCGGATACCCCACAAACTTGCACTGTACCGAGCGTGCCTCGAGCTTGTCCGCATGCTGCTTTTTGACAAAAGCTGGACATCCCCATGTCTTAATATGCTTAAGATAGGGTCTCTTCCCACACCACATCTCATATGGTGTAGTAGGCACGGTCTTAGTAGGAACTCGGTTCAAAAGGTATGCGGCTGATTCTAGCGCATACCCCCAGAATGATCGCGGCAACTCAGCGTTACTCATCATGGACCGCACCATATCCAATAGGGTGCGGTTCCGTCTCTCCGATACACCGTTATGTTGCGGGGTGTATGGAGGAGTAAGCTGAGAGAGAATTCCGTTCTCTTTTAAATAGTCCAGGAACTCGGCACTTAAGTATTCTCCACCTCGATCCGATCTTAGAATCTTAATACTTTTGCCGGTCTGTTTCTCTACTTCATTCTTATACTCCTGGAATTTTCCAAAGGCCTCGGACTTATGTTTCATCAAGAAGACATAACCGTACCTTGAGAAGTCATCCGTAAAAGTAATGAAGTAAGAATGTCCGCTTCGGGCATGTGTAGACATTGGACCGCACACGTCACTGTGTACGAGTCCCAAGAGCTCGCTCGCTCTTACTCCTTGTCCAGTAAACGGAGTCTTTGTCATCTTTCCTTTGAGACAAGATTGACAAGTGGCATACGATTGATATTCGAACGCATTCAAATATCCTTCTGTATGTAACTTAGTCAACCTTCTCTCATTGATGTGACCCAATCTACAATGCCATAAGAAAGTCCGATTCATTTCCGGAGACTTTCTTTTGTGTGTATTCTGGACGTTGAAAATCTGTGGTTGGTTTAACACGTATATACCATTACTCAATGTACCTGACCCAATCAAAACTTGATTAAGGTGAATGTTTACAACATTACTTACAAATGCAAATTCATAACCTTCTTTAGAAACTAAAGATACAGAAATGATATTACAAGTTGCGTTGGGTACAAAAAAGCAATTACGCAGAACCAAAACATGTCCATCTGACATTCCCAGGTGATAGTCCCCCACGGCTTTAGCATCCATGCTAGCTCCGTTCGCAACTTTGAGGGTCATGTCACCTGCCTTCAAAACCCTACGGTTTCTCAACGCCTGCAAAGAATTACAGATATGAGATCCTGATCCGGTATCCAATACCCAGGAAGTAGAGTTTATTGAAAGACAGTTTTCAATAACATACACACCTGAAGCTGAAGCTGCAACCTGCTTCAATTCCTGTGTTCTGGCCTTCCAGGCCCTGCAATCATTCTTCCAGTGTCCTTTCTTATGACAATAGAAGCATTCTTCCTTATCCACAAGCTTCCCCGCTATCTTTGTTGCTTTACCTTTTCCCTTCGTATCCACTTTACTAACACCGCCCCTTGGTTTGGCGGGGGCCTTCTTCTTCTTTCCCTTGGCTTTCGCCTTGGACCTAGAAGAAGATGATCCTCCTACAAACAAAGTGGATGTTTCCCTACCTTTCTGTAGGGTGCCCTCTGCGCTCCTCAGCATGTTGAGGAGCTCTGAAAGTTCAACCTCTTTTTCTTGTAAGTTGAAGTTCAGTATAAACTGGGCGTAAGTGGAAGGAAGGGACTGGAGAACTATATCCGTATATAGCTCACTCTCCAATGTGATCCCTAGGTCAGCGAGCTCCTCAATGTAGCCGATCATCTTTAGCACGTGCTCGGCTACTGATGATCCGACGGCCATTCTTGTCGAAAATAACTTCTTCGACGCTTCGTATCTTGCGATACGTGATTGCTCTCCATACAGTTCTTTTGTATGAAGCAATATGGACTCCATGTCCATATTCTCATGCCTCCTCTGATGTTCATTGTCCATCGAGGCAAGCAGGAGGCATTTGGCCTTCGCGCTATCAATCTCCTAAGTCTTACGGATTTCCTTATCTGCGACGCTGGAAGTTGGACCAGGGACAGGGGGAGCTTTGGTGGTAAGAAGATACCCCAGCTTGTCGTAAGTGATTGCTATCTTGACATTCCTGAGCCAATCTTTGTAGTTTGGCCCTGTCAGTTTGTTTTTATCTAGGAGTAACTTAAGTCCAGTCATGTCGATTTGGTCGCTGTAATTAGGAGAGAGAAGAAGAAACACTCAGCATGATGCTCTTGCAAGTTTAGAGTGGTTTTTAGTTTGTCTAAACAGGATGGCTCCCACTGTTTCTCGAATCCCTCCTCAAATCATAAAGGAAGAATTAGCCGGGATCAATCCCACCGCACAATACTTGCTTAACCGTTCAGCCAGGCCGGTGTCGGTACTTCGAGGGAGGTTTTCCAACGCTTTCGCGAAGTTCCTTAATTAAAGAACCTCTTTTTCCTTGGGGCGTAGCCCCGCTAACACCTTTCTAGGCACCTACTAGGTTTATAGCATTGATCGATTAGTGAGAAATTTCCCGAGGAGTAGCATATACTCACAGTAGGATCGGGATCCAAATATCATTGCGTGACGAAACTGAAGGAATCCTACCAGTATCATCACACTCCAAATGATATGCAAATCTAGCAAGTTTCAGTACTTATGAAACTCCCGATGTGGATTTTTGCCCCATGCTCTTATGACCTTGACTTTGGCCAACAAATCATAAGTCACATGTCAAGTTCTGCCCGTCGTTCTCCAGGTTAATTTGAATCCACCCGCACCTACCCTTGACTTTGGCCAACAAGGCAGTACGACTGTTCCAAACCAACGCATCTATCTATGCTACACATGAATACCCAATAGCTACCAATCACTGTGCCTTGACTTTGGCCAACAAACACAGCTTGAATACTATTGACTATTCATGTGAAACGACGGAGGGCTACGGATGGTTTTGGCAAAACCGTGACCGTAGTGAACTTGATTTGGTCGATGGAACGAGATAGCTTTTAAAAGGAGTGGCTCAAGCTCCGCATTTAAAAGTTGTTTTTGAAAAGAAACGAGTGGTTTTTCGAAAGTGTTCCAACGACTTTAACTTGGTTTATTATCTTGCATTAGTTCTTTTAATGCGTGATATTCTTGCATTAGTTCTTTTAATGCGTCCCATCATTTAATCCTACCATTGCAGAAAACAACCAAAATATGACGTACGCTTATGCCATTCGCATTCGCCACTGGGCCCCGTCATTACCCGTTAGGTTACTTAACTAACGACAGAGCGGGGGCTGGGCTAGCGCGTCTGTAAAACATAAGCAACGCCTAAATAATATCATATATAGATATACTGCAATGATAAACATTTCAGATCACAGATAAATACATTGGATATACTAGGAATCTGTAATTTGTACGAGCCTGTAACAAAAACAGATTACACGGTCGCGGTGAATAGCCAATACCCCACCCAAGACCCCTACGGGTGCGGCAAACTACCCGCAAGTACCCGAAGCATAGCAACCTCCCTCATCTCCATGAGTAGGCCACTCGACACTTCGGCATACCAGGTAGTTTGTGCACCCCTCCATGGGTCTATCCTAAGAGCAAAAACAGTAAAAAGAAATTATACAATGACGGCTACAACCCCGACCCGGTTGTGCGGCCATACAAATAATTATTACATCAATTTACAAATTTACATGAATTGCAAGAAAAGAAAACTCTCGTCTCACAACCCCCGGCTATTCACCCGCGACAATCCAACATATTTATATACACATTCCAGCACATTACAGATCACAGATTTGTATAACCCCCACTAATCGACATATAGCGATTAGTAGACGTTCAATACAAATATCACATTACAGAAAACCCGTTAGCTCAAGTCTTTTAGAAGTTCGATCAAAAATACGGATTTTCGGGACCCCAAAATAAAATTTTCGTTCTGGAAAATCTGGGTTGAAAATATATATGCTAAAAATCCCAAAATACCCCCAACAGTAAACTGCAAGAAATAGAACCATTGACCGAGTCAAAACCGCCGCGTTTCCGCGGCGGGAGCGTGCTCCCGCCGCGGAAGCGCGGCTCTTTGATCGAGTCAGGGGCCAAAAATTTTGCAGTTTGTTTAAAAAAGCCTGAGTCGATTTTTAGTGTGTTTCAAAAAAGTTTTCCAGCACTTTTGAAATCGACAGAAAGTTTAAAATTCCGGGGTTCGTTTCGGGACTTTTTCGTTGATCGATCTTCTAGTTACTTGCTAACATGTTAGATAGAGTTTAACTAGGCTCTGATACCACTGTAAGTCCATGCTACCTCTCCCGGTACTTTCGGAAATGCGGAATTTGGTAAAAAACGATTTTTACGGAGGTGGTAACATGGACCTAATACCCGAATCTTGGTTAAACTTCCATCTAACATCCTAACTAAGAGTTTCTAGCTACTCGGTTAGGGGGTTATACCTAGCTTGTCTTGAACTCCTTCGTCTTCAAGCTCCGGTGGTGGTCCGATGGCTCCTTCTCGTCGTCTCCGTACGCCGAAGATAGATCCACTTGAAAGCTCCAACCTTTAGCTCCTTCTTCGTTCTTTGAAGAAACTAGTTCACTTGGTTTGCTAAACCTAGTGAACTAGAATGAGTAGAGAAGAAATAGAATGGGATTTTATCTATGGTTCTTGATTCTCAACTCATGAGACAAGAGAACCATAGATCAAGAGAGGGAGGAAGAGGTTGAGGGTGAGAGCAAGAACAAGAGAGCTCAAGAACAAGAGAGAGAATGAGCAAGAAAGAATGAGGCTCTCTTTTTCCTTTCACCCTCTCATAATCCAAAGTGATCATAACTCATCATATCAAAAAAGTCTTATGTGATGGTTTGAAGCAACCACAACACCATCATTTCATGCACTCATTTTACACAAATGAGCAAGTAAACAAAAGTCTTTGCCATGAAATGATGGCTATGGTTATCATGATGGTCAACTAGTCAAGCCTAGTCAACCGGTCAACAAGTCAACAAAAGTCAACAAGTCAACAAAGTCAACAAGTCAACAAAAGTCAACAAGTCAACAACCATATCACCATAATACTTAATTAATATAATAGTTAATCACATATCATATTCTCATTAGGGTTGAGCATAAAGTCAAATAGTCAACGGTCAACTGTCAACAACCCTAATGAGAATCCGCTGCCTCTGCCTCCCTGTCAACTGTGCATACACACCCGCATCCGCGTTCCGAGGAACACGAATGCAAACTGGATAAATCCAATCCCATAAGGTACACTAGGATCTGGCTTAAACCAAAGCCCGCTAGTGTAAACTGTCCGGACACTGTACGTGCACAAGTGCACGAATGTGACCGAACCCTGTCGCAAAACCATGCGACCTGTCGCAATACCATGCGACCTCTACTCTTTTGCCTAAAGGCGAAAAGCTTTCTGTGTGGGACTCTAAAGACTCGACACTACGCTGGCAGTGGGTTTAACCACAGACCGCAAGCGGCACTAGCTGTGCGTAACGGTCCTCAGGTAATGCCGAAAAGAAGACCGACGAGGCGAAACCCATCTGAACTCCTACTGAGCCTGAGTGTGACATTCTCCGTACAGTCCGGTCTGTTCGTCTGATACATCGTATGGCGGGCCTAGGGGGTGGTAAACGTCAGTCCCCCAATAGCGGTACAAGTCGTGCCGGAGCGAAGCCCAAAACACCCTGAGATAACACTGGAAACCTACCAGTATATCTCGTTTGCCCTGGCCAGGGACTACTCGTGTAATGGCTCTCCTAGACACAGCGCGATGTCAACCCCCAATACCGGGAGAGACGAATCCTGTCTAACCGTCACTGCCTCCAAGTGCTTCGGGACTGCACCCAACCACTACCTGTTTGCACGACTCTTTTGAGCCGTGGTAGGGTAGTGATCAAAGTGCAGTGGGAACACACTTGAGGCGAAGTGACAGTGTCAAGTCAGCGGACTAAGCTGTACTCATGTCACCTGGGAACTGATAACTGACGATAGGTATAATACCAACTAATCAGTTCCCGACGAGTCCTGTCCAGTGTACCCGTAACCTAACGAGCACCCGCATACTATCTCAAGTACGACGTACTGACGGCTGTGGGACAGACCGTCTCCCATACTGGGATGAGAAGCGCATGCGCTGGTCTACTCCGGAGTATCGATGCCCTGTCTCGATAGTCCTGCGACCAGGGACCTGCATAAGGATGTGCTTATAGATTACCCAGCCCCACTAGTGTGACGGCCATCACATCGCTGGTAATCAAGCAAAGATCCTAAGGGCTCTACTAATGTGTATAGGCGATATACAAAAATAAACACATGTACACATTGAAGTAGAAACAAACCAAGTAGCATACTACTATTTTGAGCAAGATTGTATATACAAGGTGAATATCCCAAGCATCCATTAGTAATATACAAACTAGTATGATACAGTAATGGCCTCTAGGGCATATACACTAACACCTTCAGCGATATCAAGTTCGTTACGTTAAAGGTTTTTCGCCAAAAACCAGCCGTAGCCCTCCGTCATTTCAGTTGGGTATTCAGTAGTATTCAACCTATGTATTTTGACCAACGCCAAGGCATAGTGTTTGGTAGCTGCTGGGTATTCTTCTGTTGCATAGATAGATGAGTTGGTTTGGGGCAGTCGTTCTGCTATTTGGCCAACGTCAGGGGCATGTGCGGATGGTTCAAATTGACAAGATAATGATGGGTAGAACTTGGCATGTGACTTATGGCATTTTGGCCAACGTCAAGATCATAAGAGCATGGGGCAAAAATCATATCGGGAGTTTCTAAAGAAACTGAAACTGGCCAAGTATGCGCATACCTTCTGGAGTGTGATAACGTGAGTGGATTCCTTCACGTTATCATGCGATGATAGTTGGATCCCGATTCCTACTGATGAGTTGGTTTACTCTTCGAGTGATTCCGATTGATTCTTCTTTCAGGTTTGGAGGAGAATTTGACACTACAGTGGGAGGTTTCCTGATTAGATAAAGTGATAACCATTCTGATCTAGGTTACAGTGCACGCAGAGTGTTTCTTTCTCTCTCTCTTTTGTTGCGACCATTGACCGACCCTAGACTATGACTCAGTGACCAAGTTGACCAAACCTTCTTGAAATACTGGCTTTTAGATTGTCTGAGTTGCATAAATCATTGCCTCTCCTTCTTTTACCCTTTGCATTTCTCAGAACACCTCGTATCACTACGAACATCCACTTCCATTGGATAGATCCATCGTATGGTTATATACGAACTCGAAGGGACTTGTTCGAGGATGGATCAAGGTTCAGGAGAAATTGAATTGGTTTATTCAGTTGTCTTTTATCACCACCTTCTCTCAGGTTGCGAGGGCTCCTTGGTTTAGAAGAGTACACCTATTACGCTTATTGGATAGTCTTCTTCCAAACCATAGGCAGGTGCCGAAAGGCAGGGAATGAAGAAAACCAATTAGCCTAAGTAGGGTGTACATAAGGTAATAAGTAAAGACAAAATAAAGGGATTAGAAAGAGGGCAAAGTAAATTGCGACTGCTATCATTCACGACCAAACCGCGTACTTCATCGCCACTCTTACTTCACCTTTGCTTTTTTCCCCAGTTCGGGAGAAATAGAATAAGGTATTATTCAGTTGGCTTTTATTATCCCCTTCTCTCAGGTTACGAGTACTCCTAGGATTAGGAGAGTACACCTATTATGCTTACTGGATAGTCTTCTTCCAAACCAGAGGCTGGTGCCGAACGGTAGGGAAGGAAGAAAACCATTTAGCCTAATGATGGTGTACAGAAGGTAACGACTAAAGACAAATAAAGGGATTTGGAGAGATGGCAAATAAATATACGGTTATAGTCATGAATTGGATTATGGAAGAGGCATTACTAGGAATACCAGGATACCCCTACAAAACATATTCATTTTTTAGTTTCACTGTGCGTTGTTAAAGGAAAACTGATTTCCCGATTAGATACTTACTCCAGGGTATGTATTTACCAGGTATGATTCTCACATCTGTATGGTTTTACAGATGATGAGTGGGAGTAAGTTATTGGGAAATAGGTGATCATTCTCATTATATCGGAATTCGTTGTAATTGGTGATATTTGAGGAAATCGCCTCGGTTTTTGCCGGACGGCAAGTATTTGGTTTTGAGTATCCGTTATTGTGCACCAATTTCAAACTGATATATTTGTACATTTATTTTTATAAAGTGAGATATAACTTTTTGAAATTATGTCCGTGACATTTACCTATATCAGTTGACGATTGGGTAAGGAGCATTGAACAGCGGAGTAGTTCTTAACCATAAGTACAGTTTTCAACCTACGAGGCACAAGTTTTGAGTTATTCAACTCAGCGGACTTATACAAAGTATTGTATGTTGTCCAGTGTCCATTAGGACAAAGGGTTGGTCCTCGTACTATATTCTGCATACTTGTGACTTCTCTAGTTTTTAGACATGTGTTTCGTAGAAATACAATGTCTAATTTTTGAGAAGTTGTGGGTATAGGAATAAAGTAGAGAACCAGGTATCGCAAGTATCGGGATTCTTCAAAGAGATCGAAGATGTAGATACTTGTGATTTGTATTCAGTTGATAGTGATGGTTTTGAGAAACTTATTTCTCTTTCAGGTTACTCATAATTGGATATATTCCTAAGTTGAGTAATGCTGATTAGCCTCTCTCCATTAAGTTGATATGCACTAGAGACAGCCGCATGATTAGAATCTGGTTCCAATTAAATAAGTGCCAAAGTTTCTATATTGGATATAGAATGGTTCATATCTTAACGATGTTAAGGTATGGGGAGTTGTCCGGCTTATCATTAAAACCAGACTCGGGATAACTCAAGGCACGTTTCTGTAATGACAATTTATAGGTTGGCCCAGGCTATGACGAGGGTTAACTTTCTACCATCTGGAAGATCAATAGTGATATTGTTCTTGACTCGCCACAGTTTTAGTAAAATGGATTTTTCAGAAAACAGTAGTGGGAGTATGGTAGAACTGGAAGTGATTCCAGAACCGCAAACGATTACGGAAAGTTTAATAGGACCTATAGATTCAATCAGGTTTGACATTCCAATAGCCACTCCGCAGATATGGTGGGTAACCTCAGGCACCCGAGAGGTACTCCGGTAGGCTTAAAGACGGTGACAGGGAGGTTCTTGTTTACCCAGACTTGACACTACTATTGTTCCAGGCTATGAGACCCGGCAGGAGGTTAAGTATAGCGTCGTTCTAAACTAGCTTTAGAAATGCACGTATATATTATTCTGCCAGAGGGTTGTTGTGGTCAGTGGGAGCAGCGAAAGCATAGTGGGCAAGTAGCTTATGTCTATTTATAGACTTCAGCAGATATAGCGGAGATAGATCATCTATTTTTGATGTGACAGTCATGGGTTTGACTTCATCGGAATGGGGGATGGATCTGTTAAGAAGGTAGTAGGGTGTAATGTCCTAGTATTTGGATGACATACACAGAATAAGAAGTAAAATTCCTATACTACGATCGGTTATACTGTGGTTGTCACACAGTTGTTTCTCCACAAAGGATATGGATATAATATCAGACATTCTGGTTACTAGATCTATGGTTTTAGATCTAGAATTGGGTAGTTTCCCAATCTGGGTACTTTGACAGTATTATAAAAGTATTTGGAATAGATGACTCCTGGCATGGTGGTGTACCTGCAGGTGATGGAGTCTCCCTCTCTAAAGGTGTCTTACAGACTAAAGGGGAGAGGGATGTGCATGATTGGCATATCACTTGCTTAGGCAATTGAGTCAATTATGAGATGTCAAGTACCACACCAGATGTTGTTTTTTGCACTAGATGCAATAAGTTTATATTAATCCAATCCCGGAGAAACATTCGGAAGCAGTTTTAGAACATAAGTGGATGTTCTACGAATTTGATGACGGCAGCCTCCTTCGGGAGACGGTTATCATTCCAGGCTTTCAAAGGTGACATGGATGACAGAATGATTGTCAGAGTTATAGTTTTCCCTCTGATGAGGGCAGTATTATGGACAGGTGGTCCAAGAGAATACTGTGGGAGGTATGGTGCAGGATACTGATTAGGTTCAGCTGTCAATACAGTCTAAGAAGTTTGGATTTGGAGTTCATTTATGAATTAGGGTCCATCAGATATCCAGACATATTCTAAGACAGGTATTACTCAATTCGGGAGATGTCTTTCTTCGCGAACTTCAGATTAAGAGAGACATAGAAAGATACATCAGGGCGGATCCCCTCGCTGAGGCTATTTCTCGAACACAAGAGTTTTACAAACGAGCTTTGTGAAACTGTTTAGTAGAGGAGTTGGGTGTTCGGTATCACACGGGCTGTGAGTATGCGACATCGCAATAATTAGCCTTAAGTGCAAGTGGGAGATTGTTGTATATAGTGCCCTCAAAGTCAATTATTGGATCGCAGATACGTGATTTCAATGATTGAGGGAGGACCTATACGGGTAGGACGGTCTTACTCGAGATGATAGTATGCTATCTGGTTTGCCTTTATCATCGTGTATAGGTTTAGATGACTGTTCACTATTACACGTTGATAGAGCCCTTAGGATCCTGCTTGACTCCCAAAAGTATAATGGCGATCTTATACGTGAGAGTTGGGTAGTCTATAAGCACATCCTTAAAAGTGGTCCCTAGTCGTAGGAGTTTCGAGACAGGGCATCGATACTCCGGAGTAGACTAGTCTATACAGTCGAGACCCCGGCGAGGGGCGGTGGCCGGTCTCACAAGCCACTGGTGTCAGTTGGATCACATAAGATGTATACAGGTGTTCATTGGGTTATGAGTACACCGGACAGGACTCATCGGGAACCTGCTAGTTGGTATTATACCTTGCATCAGATAGCAGTTCCCTGGTTACATGTGAACAGGTTAGTTCATCGACCTGAGGTCGTCCGTGTGAGTTCCCACTGTGCTTTGATTTCTACCCTTCCATGGCTCAAAGCAGTAGTGCAAACAGGTTTTATTTGGGTACAGTCCTGAGCCACATGGAGGCAAATAAGCGGATCGGCAGGGGATTCGTCTCTCCCGGTATTGGGGGTGAGATCGTGCTGTGTCTAGGAGAGCCATTACACCAAGTCCTTAGCCAAGGCAGGTGAGAATTACTGGTAAGTATTCCAGTAGTTTCTCAGGGTGTTCAGGGCTACTCTCCGACACGACTTATACCGTTATTAGGGGTCTGACGTTACCAGCCCCTAGGCCCGATATGCGATACTCATAGACGAACGGACCGGACTGTATGTATATTGTCACAGATAGGCTTAGTAGGGTTCCAGGATGAGTTCGCTCATCGGCTTCCCTTGAGGTCGGTACATGGGCAGCCGTTACGCACAGCTAGTGCCACCGACGTGCTTGTGGTTAAACCCACTGCCAGGGTACTGATGAGTCATTAGAGTCCCCCACAGATAGTTTACCAAGTTCGGGCGAAACGTTGTAGAGGCCGTATGGTTTTATGGCAGGGTTCGAAAAATGCACGTGCATTTGTGCACGTGTCATATTTCGGACAGATAATACTGGTGGGATTTGGTTTAAGCCGAATCTATGTATTATATTGAGTCGGAATATTTTAGTCTCTCGTATTCGTATTCGGTCGGAATACGAATACAGGTATGTATATACAGGTGATGGGTATTTTCGTAATCCGTTACGAGAATATTTTAGAAGATGCATTTCTTTTGGTTAATCATTTTGGTATAAATCGTTAATAGGATTTTGGAAAGGGTGACTCATTCTTAGTGACTCATTACTTCTAGAATGATCACTAATGACTCATGTAATGAGTCATCTAGTGAGTCATTAAGTATTAATGAGTTTTGTTTTGTGAAGAAATATTTGAGGAGATATTTTGATTAGTTATTTCTCTTTGGTTTTTGATAAAAGAGGAGAACCTCATTCATCTATTCACATAAGAAGAAAAAGAGAGAAGTTTATATGCTTGGTTTTCTTTTGCTCTCTTGATTTTCTTGAGTTCACCATTTCCAATCCTTAGCATCTTCTTCAACCTCTACCCTAACCCTCTCATGTGATGAGAATCCTATGGTGTTTGAGACAAAGTATTCTACTCATTCTCTACTTCATCTTGGACATCTCTTTTAGCAGACTTTATATCCGAGTTGCCTCGGTATAGAGGCGGGAGCCCATTTAAAGATCCATTGACGTGGTGCCACCTCGATGAGGAGACGAGAGATCGGAGTTGCCGCGAGGTGGGTGGGATGATGGCTAAAGACCGAAGGACTCGAATCGATCGGTATAGCCTTTCTACCTCTTTACAGTTTGTTAGTTTAGCGTTAATGGCAAGATTCGGGTTATAGTATGCGATAGCGCCAGTTATAAAAGTTTTTGTTCTGCGTTTGGCGTCAGAATGACGGCCAGGGCGCTACCGTAGACTAACAAGAGCAACGTGGAGATCATGCGACTCACGAGGAGAGTGGCCGCTCATAGTCGCTTCATGTCGAGATCCGGAGAAAAGTGTCTCCCATTCTTCAAAGCCCTGAGAAAGATCCCAAGGTTCGGATGATTGGAAGAGTGTCAAAACGCTTTCGAGCAACTCAAAGTACACCTGGAAACTTCCCCACTTCTCACCCGGCCAATCGAAGGAGACGATCTATTACTGTACATGCGGTATCTGATCATGCTGCTGGCTCGGTGCTCGTCCGAGAATTCGAAGCAGTACAGAAGCCGGTCTACTACGTGAGCCATGTCTTTAATGACGCGGAAACTAGATACCCGGCCATCGAAAAGATAATCTTGGCGCTTATCGTTGCCTCAAGGAAGCTACGACACTACTTCCAGGTGCACACCATCTTCATCCTCATCGAGCAGCCCATAGTGGCTATTCTCTCCTCCCCCGAGTTATCTGGTCTTCTGGAGAAATGGATGTGGGAGTTATCCCAATTCGACATCAAATACCATCCCAGGCAAGCCATCAAAGCGCAAGTCCCGGCAGACTCTATTTTCAAGTGTACTATCCCCAACAAGGAAGTAACATCGGCACCCGTCCCGACCCTCGATCGAGGAAGTGCCCGACTCCGTCCCCGATTGGGTCCTCTACGTCGATGGATCCTCTACCGAGGAGGGAAGCGGTGCCGGCCTTATCATTCGAGGCCTGAACGAGACAGAAATAGAGTACTCTTTGATGCTCAGGTTTAGAGTGTCAAACAACGCCGCGGAATACGAGGCCTTACTTACTGGGTTGTGAATCGCTTCTGGAGTGGGGCTGAAGACGATCCGAGCTCGCAACAACTCTTCCCTAGTCGTCGGCCAAGTGACCGGGTGCTTCAAGGCTCGAGAGCCTCTCATAGTGAATTACTTAGCCGAGGTAAAGAGACTACGAAAAAGTTTCGACAAAGTTCAGGTGGAGCAGATTCCTCGGCACCTGAACGCCCAGGCCGACGCCCTGAGCAAGCTAGCCTCTTCCTATACGGCCAACAATAAGAGGAATATCCTCTTCGACGTTTTGCCGCGGCCCAGCGTGGAAGACAGAGAGGTGACGCTTCAAGTATACACTACTCAGGAAGAATGCCGGGACTGGAGGAAGCCCCTCATAGAGTTCCTGAAGGAGGGTACACTTCCAGAGGACCGAGAGGAAGACCGTCGCCTTCGAGCTAAAGCCCTCCATTTCGTTAGGAGCAATGGAAACCTTTACAAAAATTCATATACACAACCTCTGCTCTGGTACATCGACCCCCACGAAGCCGACTACGTCCTGCGTGAGATACACGAAGGGGTCGGTGGAGCGCATCAAGGGGCCCGTACCTTTGTACAAAAGATGCTGCTCTAAGGGTATTATTGGCCGACGATTCACCAAGATGCTCAAAAACTCGTCGGAAGATGCAAAAGCTGTCAACTCCATGGCAGCATACCCCGTCTTCTGGCTACCGAGCTAACGGCCCTCACCTCCTCCTAGCCGTTGCCCAGTTGGGTAAGGACATGGTGGGAAAACTCCCTATAGGTATGGGCGGAGACAAATAAATCCTCGTCGCGGTAGACTATTTCACGAAGTGGATTGAGGCCGTCCCCATCAGAAAACCGGACACCACCACGACCATCAAATTCCTGCAGAACAACATAATCTCCCGATTCGGGATCCCGAGGTGCATCGTTACCGACCACGAGACGAATTTCGAAAACGACAAAGTCAAAGGGTTCTGCAGCGAATACCACATACTAATGAAGTTTGCCACGGTCGTGCATCCTCAATGCAACGGGCAGGCCGAGGTTGCAAACCAAGACGTCATCCGAGGTCTTCGACCTCGTTTAGAAGGAAAGCGAGGCAGCTGGGTCGAAGAACTACCACAGGTGTTATGGGCCTTACACACATCGAAGAAGATGCCCACGGGAGAGACCCCCTTCAGCCTCTGCTACGGTACCGAGGCAATGGTCCCAGCAGAGATCAGACTGCCCAGTTACAGAGTCGAACACTTCGATGACGAAGCAAACATCTCGACGTTCCGGACTAATTTGGATGTCTTTCTAGAGGAGCGGGACCGGGCACTGATCAAAGCCTCCGCTTATCAACAACAAACTGCTCGCTACTACAACGCCCGAGTTACGCATCGCGCCTTCAAGACAGGAGATTTGGTCATAAGGCGAAACGAATTCGCAGATCAGGGATGACTGCACAAGTTCTCCTCGAAGTGGGACGGCCCTTTCCTCGTCTCCGAAGTATTGCCCGGTGGAGCCTACCGCTTATAAGACGGAGGGGGACGAAAGTTTCTTCGGCCCTACAACGTTGAAAAACTCAAACTATACAAATGAATGTATTTTCTTCTTTTCGAAGCAATGTAGTTTTTATTAAGTCTCCCAAATTATAAAAGACTTCTTCCATAAATTTTGTTCTCTTTCACGGTTCCGAGATCCCTAAATTCATTTCTGAGAGAAAATGCAAAATGCTAAGGGATAAGAGAAGACAAAACACATCAGAAAAGAAGAATGTTATTCATTAAGAGGTATTATGGGCTCCTCATCCTTATACAAAAAAATTAAAATTACAAAACAGAGGGGGTAGGGGTCGAGAAAGCACTGCTGATGGTACTCTGCCAGCGGAGCCCTAGCCTCTTCAGCCCACTCCCTCTGATGTTGCCCACTGACCAGAGATGCCACGGAAGAACCAGAGCTCCAGCCGGTCGGGCAAGAGTCCGCGATCTTCCTTTTTTGGAAACACTCCAAAAGATGGCCGTCGATCGATTGTGTGTGTTCTTCGAGATGAGGCCTCAGACGTAGAGCGTATGCAGCTTATCAAGCGCCTCGTCCTGCAGCTGCGGAGACAAGGCGTTGAACAAACCCGAGGACATCCTCCAAATTGCGTACATGAGCAAATGGAGGAAAGGTGACCGCCGAGAAAGTTGGTGGCCGAAGTGGTCCTCTATGCGTTCGACCATCATTTGGTACTTCTCCTCCGTGCACTCCTGATCATAGAGGTACGCGTCGTCACAGGAGAAGATCTTTTCGATGGAGTAGATGAGCCCGGCCATTTTCAGAAATGCAACGATGAAAGAAACCGACATTCCTTCACTATTTATAGGCCCCAAGAGAATCCCTAAAGGACGAAGTTTTCACGCGCAACAACGCAAATCACAGGATATTTACACACTTCCAAATACGGAGCTACTGTGTGGTGGCCATGCCGTCCCTCACGGGCCCCTAAGCCGTCAATAGGAGTTGTAACGACGCGCACTACGGAGCGACGCTCCTCGCCTTTGCTCTTCTGCCATGTGTTGTCCGCGACAGTCTCTCTTCTAAGGTTTACAAGTCAAGGGAGACTGACCGACGCCCCACGAGGCCACCGAGCAGCTTCCCTGCTCGGTCCATCCTTAGTGGGCACATCCCGCCCACCAACACTAAGGACCGAAGCTCTCATCATGAGGCCACCGAGAAGCTTTCCTGCTCAGCCAATCCTTATCGGGCACATCCTGCCCACCTACGCTAAAGATCGAAGCCCTCCTCACGAGGCCACCGAGCAGCTTACTTCCTCGGTCAATCCTTAGCGGGCATGTCCTGCCCACCTACGCTAAGGATCGAAGCCCTCCTCATGAGGCCACCGTACAGCTTCCCTGCTCGGTCAATCTTTAGCGGGCACATCGTGCCCACCTACGCTAAGGATCGAAGCCCTCCTCACGAGGCCACCGAACAACTTCCCTGCTCGGTCAATCCCTAGAGGGCACATCCTGCCCACCTACACTAAGGATCGAAGCCCTCCTCACGAGACCACCGAGAAGCTTCCCCGCTCAGTCAATCCTTAGCGGGCACATTATGCCCACTTACGCTAAGGATCGAAGCCCTCCTCATGAGGCCACCGAACTGCTTCCCTGCTCAGTCAATCCTTAGCGAGCACATCCTGCCCACCTACGCTAAGGATCGAAGCCCTCCTCACAAAGCCACTGAGCAGCTTCCCTGCTCGATCAATCCTTAGCGGGCACATTGTTCCCACCTACGCTAAGGATCGAAGCCCTCCTCACAAGGCCACGGAGCAGCTTCCCTGCTCGAGCAATCCTTAGCAGGCACATCATGCCCACCTACGCTACGGATTGAAGCCCTCCTCACGAGGCCACCGAGCAACTTCCCTGCTCAGTCAATCCTTAGCGGGCACATCCTGCCCACCTACGCTAAGGATCAAAGCCCTCCTCACGAGGCTACCGAGCAGCTTCCCGTCTCGGTTAATCCTTAGCGAGCACATCCTGCCCACCTACGCTAAGGATCCAAGCCCTCCTCACGAGGCCACCGAGCAGCTTCCCGGCTCGATCAATCCTTAGCGGGCACGTCCTGCCCACCTACGCTAAGGACCGAAGCCCTCCTCAAGGGGAAACAGCGCAAATCCCTACTCAGCTAACCTCCGAGTGGTGAATTCTTACCACCCCAAGACGGAGGTCTGGGAACCACGTAAAGGGAAAACCCGCCGACGCCGACCAACTCTAACTTGGTTGTTGTTCTCCTTACGCTAAGAACCGACTCTAAGGAATGGGTCGCAGTCCTTCCTACTCGGAGGAGTCTCCCGATGTATCCTAAGTGAACGATCGTCACTTCGACTTCAGGGGCAGGAGGACACCGGCCTTCCTGTACTTGACAACTAATTGTCTTACACTAAAAGCCCGGTCATTGACCTACGACCTAACATTTGCATCGAGGAAGAGACCGACAAACTCAAGTATTCACACAAGAAAAACATTGCCACACGGAGGAAGATAAACTCAGTTTTATATATGTTCTAAAAAGCCTTTACATGTTCGGGTCTCTTCGACCTTAAAAAAATTGCCTGGGGGCTTACAAAATTTTTCGTAGCTAAAAGAAAGAAAAAGAGGAGCTCAGGCAGCAGGCTCTGTCGAGACCTTGCTTTGTTCGAAGCTGCCCTCATGGGACGGGGTTTCTGCTTCAGTAGTCACCCGGCCTCCGGTGCCAGCCGCCTGCGGCATTTCCACCGAGAGAGGGACCCGAGCACGGTGCTCACCGTAGGCAAACTCCAGCATCAACTCCTTGACGGCATCAAGGGCCGCATGCTAAAAGATAGCGGAGGTTTCACCGAGGTTGGTGTAGAATTGGTCTGACGCCTTGTACGCGTCCACCGACTTGCGGGCCCGAAGCTCGGCGATATTCACCGCCTCAAGCGCAGCCTCGGTCTCCCTCTTGCTGGCGTCCCTCGCCTTCTTCATCAAGGCGTGGTGCTTACCCAGCTCTTCCAACTAGCCCTCCATAGCTCGGTAGGACTCGCCCATGAGCTGGTAGGACTTTTGGCTCTTGGAGAGCATGAGTTCCCCGGTGGCCAACTGCGTCTCAAGGGCAGCCGTCTTCTCCTTCTCCTGCATCAAATGAAGGCGCAAATCCTCCGCCTCCGAAGGCGATTCCCCCACTTTCCACATGGCCGGGCGAATCTCCTCGGCTTCCATGTTGACGATGAGGGTGCAGTGTTGGAGGACCTAAGAAAAGCGACAGATGGATTTAGAGGTGTTCGGGCTAAGAAAGGGCAATTAAGACAACAATTAAACATACCGACCTAAATAGCCTCCTGAGCGATGGCGGCCACTTGGGCCTCCTCTGATGTTCATTATTCATAGAGGCAAGCATGATGCATTTGGCCTTTGCGCAATCTAACTCCCAGGTCCTGTGGATTTCCTTATCCGCAATACTGGATTCTGGACTAGGAACTGCAGGTGCCTTAGCAGTAAGGACATACCCTAATTTGTCATAAGTCAAAGCCATCTTAACATTCCGGAATCAATCTTTATAGTTTGGCCCTGTCAAAATATTTTTATCTAATAGTAACTTAAGTCCTGTCATGTTCTGGGTCGCTGCAATAAGAGAGAGAGGGAACACTTTAGCATAATACTCTTACAAATTTAGAGTGGTTTTAGTTTATCTAAACTGGATAGCTCCCACTGTTTTTCGAATCCCTCCTCCAACCAAAAAGAAAGAACTAGTCAGGACTATTCTCACCGTACAATTCTTGCTTAACCGTACAGCCAGGCCGGTGTCGGTATTTCGAGGGAGGTTTTACGACGCTTTCGCGAAGTTCCTTAATTAAATAACCTCTTTTCTCTGGGGGCGTAGCCCCGCTGACACCTTTCTCGACACCTACTTGGTTTATAGCATTGATCGTTAAGTGACGAATCTCCTGATGAGTAGCAGATACTCACAGTAGGATCGGGATCCAAATATCTTCGTGTGATAAAGCTGAAGGAATCCTACCAGAATTATCACACTCCAAATGGTATGCAACTCTTAGCAAATTTCAGTTTCTTTAGAAATTCCCGATATAAATTTCTATCCCATGCTCTTATGACCTTGGTGTTGGTCAAAATGTCATAAGTCACATGTCAAGTTCTACCCATCATTATCTTGTTAATTTGAACCCATCCGTACATACCCCTGACGTTGGCCAAATGATAATACGACTGTCCCAAACTAACTCATCTATCTATGCAACAAATGAATACCGAGCAGCTACCAAACACTATGCCTTGGCGTTGGTCAAAATACATAGCTTGAATACTACTGAATACCCAAATGAAATAACGGAGGGCTACGAATGGTTTTGGCGAAACCGTGAACGTAGTGAACTTGATATGATCGAAGGAACCTGATAGCTTTTAAAAGGAGTGGTTAAAGCTCCGCAATTAAAAAATATCTTCTGTTTTAAAAATAACCGAGTGGTTTCTTTTAAACTGTTCCAACGATTCAACTTTGGTTTATTTTCTTTGCATTAATATAATGCATCCCATCAATTAACCTATCATTACAGAAAAAAATGAAAATACAACGTCCTCTTATGCCATCAGCATTCGCCACTGGGTCCCGTCATTCACCCGTTAGGTTACTTAACTAACGACAGAGCGGGGGCTGGGCTAGCGCGGGTGCAAAACATAAGCGACGCCTAATAGATATCATATATAGATATTGTACATTCGTCAGACGCAATAATAAGCATTCCAGATCACAGATGAACATATTGGATTTTCTACGAATCCGCATTCCTTTTGAGCCTGCAAAGAAAGACGGATTACACAGTCGCGATGAATAGCCAAAACTCCACCCTAGACCCCTACGGGTACGGCAAACTACCCGCCAAGTACCCGAAGTGAAGCGGTCTCCCTCAACAACGTGAGTAGGCCACTAAACACTTCAAAGTACCCGGTAGTTTTTGCAGCCCATCTTGGGTCTATCCTAGGAGCAGAAAACAGTAAATGAAATAATACAACGTTGGCTACAACCTCAACCCGGATGTGCACCGCAAAAGAATATTACAACAATTTACAAATTACATTTGAATGAAAGAAACACTCGTCTCACATCCCCGGCTATCCATTCATGACAATCCAACAAGTCCATAAACACAAACCAGTAAAAACCATTACAAAAATGTGCAACCCCTGCTAACCGACATACTAGTAGTTAGGGGAGGTTTACGAACACATTAAACACATCACAGATATAATCAAGTTAGCCAAACATCTTAGAATTTCGATCAAGCAAACACAAATGATTCTACTCCAAATAATTCTCTGTGCACCTGAAACCTGAGCAGAAACAAAACATCCCAGAAAATACAAAATCAACACAGAAGAGTTACTGGGCAAATTTGGGCTGACTCGGCTTCAACTCGGCCGCAGATCCGCGGCGGATCGCTTGGATCGGCCGCGGTTCCGCGGCGGTTTGGCCGAGTTACGATCCCAAAATTTCTCTAGTAATCTTATAATTCCCTGCTTGTATTTTTTAGGGTCCCTGAAAAATTTTTAGACCCCATTTTAAAATCGGCAGAAACATGGTGAAAATGATGTTTTTTCAGGTTCGTTTTGCGATCGAATTTCTAACGACTTTGCTAACAAATTAGTTATGGTTTAGCGAGGCTCTGATACCACTGTATGTCGACGTTAGACACCCCACAAGATACGGGGAGGCGGAATAGGTAAAACAATCATTTTATTTAAACTAACATCGACTAACTTTACGGATCTTTGCTAAACCCTAACTAACAACAACATAGAAGTGATTAGCTACTATGAAAGATGATTATACCTAATGAATCAAGTCCTTCTTGTTCTCGTAGACCACCTCCTCGTCGGCCTCCTCGTTGTGATAGAAGATCCACCCGAGAGCTACTTCTCCAAGCTAAACCTCTCACTTGAGATAACTAGGTTGCTATGAGTACTAATCAAAGTAACCTAGAGGATATAGAATATAATTAGAGATCTATTAGTCTTGCTAACCCTTGGATCTCAACACATGAAAGGTTAGGGTTAGTTCTTTGAAGCGAGAGAGAGCTTGAGGAGAGAGAAGGTGAGAGTGAGAATGATAATGAATTATAACTCATTTTAGAATATATATGAAGCATGATAATTATTAAAATGAATAACATAATAATAATATCAACCATGCTTCATTAACTCTCTTTGGGCGAATCATTTCATGAGTCATTAAGCAACAAATGCTTCATTAACTCATTTGATGAGTCACACCATGAGTCACTAATCCATTTAATACAAATTCCACCTAAGCCTCCAACTCATCAATCTTCTTGAAGCTTCTCGACTAATTACGAGAATGCCCCTCCCAACCGTGAAAACACGGAAATACTGAGACTGTATAAATCCAATAATCCAATACTAGAATCTGGCTTAAACCAAAGCCTGCTACTATAAACTGTCCGAACATCGTACGTGCGTAAAAACACGTAAGTGTCCGAACACTGTCGTAAAACCATACGACCTCTATATCGTTTCGCCCGAAGCAGGGAAACTCTCTGTGTGGGACTCTAAAGACTCGACACTATGCTGGCAGTGGGTTTAACCACAGACCGCAAGCGGCACTAGCTGTACGTAACGGTCCCCAGGTAGATGTCGATAAGAAGGCCGATGAGGAAACCCATCCGAACTCCTACTGAGCCTGATGTGACAATCTCCGTACAATTCGGTCTGTTCGTCTAGGACTATCGCATATCGGGCCTAGGGGGCTTCAAGCGTCAGTCCTTTAAAAGCGGTATAAGTCGTGTCGGAGTGAAGCCCATTACACCTTGAGAAGCTACTGGAAATTCTACCAGTAAATCTTGCTTGCCCTGGCCAGGGACTTTGCGTAATGGCTCTCCAAATACAGCGCGATATCAACTCCCAATACCGGGAGAGACGAATCCTATCTAACCACTACTGCCTCCAAGTGATTCGGGACTGAACCCAACTGCTACCTGTTTGCACGACTCCTTTGAGCCGTGGTAGTGTAGCAATCTAAGAACAGTGGGAACACACTCGAGACGAAGCAGCAGTGTCAAGTCTATGGACTATGCTGTACTCATGTCACCTGGGAACTGTTAACTGACGACAGGTATAATACCAACCAACATTTCCCTGCGAGTCCTATCCGGTGTACCCGTAACCTAACGAGCACCTATATACTATCTCCAGTACAACGTACTGATAGCTGTGGGACAGACCATCTCCCCAACTGGGATGAGAAGCGTACACACTGTTCCCCTAATCAGAGCAAGGCTCTTCTTGAATTTTGAAAATTCAAATTTTGAAGCAACGCTTCAGTTCCCATGCGCTGCGCGCAACGCGCCACGTGTCAGAAGTTGACACGACAGCACAACACCCAAGGCAGTACGTCCAATCAGAGCAAGGCTCTTTAAAAAACATAAGCAACGTTCAACTGTGCAAGCGCACGGCTGCGCGACATGTGTCTGCGTAGTTGCGCATGCACAACTGCGCAAGCGCACGGCTGCGCGACACGTGTTTGCGCAGCTGCGCAAGCGCTGTTGCGCAAGTGCCTTACTGCGCGACACGTATCACACGCTGGTGAGTTGCGCAACAACAGATTGAAGATTTAAGGATATTTTTCTGTTCTTGTTTAAACAAGAAGATTTCTTCTGTAAAACAGGGGCCTTTGGATCAAAGATCCAACGGTGGGGAAAATTCCCCAAATCACTCAGAAAAGATCTTTTTAACAAATTTAACTGATTTTTGAGCACTATAAAAAGGACCCCAGACCCCATTTCAAAGGGGGAGACAATTGGATTAAAAAAAGAAGAAGAAGAGAACTTCTTGAGAACACAGAGAAGAAGGTAAAAACCTTTGAAATAAGAGAAAATTCTCTTAGGAATAGATCATTGATTTAAAGGAAAAAATCAGTGATCTTCAATAAATAAATAAATAAATAAAAATAATAAAAAAAATAGTGCCTTGCACTTGCTAGAGAACCTCTGGTTCTCTGAGATAGAAAGAAAGAAAAGATTTTTCTTCTTCTCTTTGATCTAAATTTAGATCAAGAAATTTAAAAGTGCTCTGCACTCCTTCCCTTGAATCTAAAAGATTCTTGGTGCTTTGCACAAATGCAATGCATTACTTGAAGGGCCAGGCCCAAATCAAAAAGGCCTAGCAGGCCAAAATAAATTGCAAAGCAACAAAAGGGCTGAGCCCAAACAAAATTGATGCTCTGCATCATTCATAAAGAACAGCTCAAAACAAATTGATGCCCTGCATCTTTTCTGGGCAAAGCCCAAATAAAAATAAAAGGAAATGCAAAAGCAATGTTGGACATTTTTTTACTGGACTTAGCCCAATCGTGGCCATAAGTCCTTAAATTAAATTGGCTAAGCAAAATGGCTCTCCTAAATCAATCTACATCCGGTTCGAGGGTACATCTCCGAACTCCTTTGACATCCATCGTTGTAATTCCTCAACGACGTCAAAGAGGTGACGGGTCCCAATGGCCACACACCCAATAACGGACCGAAACGTCCCTAAACTAATATCGGACCGAAACGTCCCTAAACTAATATTGGACCACCACGTCCCTAAACTGGAATACGGACCACCACGTCCCTAAACTGGCACAATAGGGCCCAAATGCTCTTTTGTCGGACCTAAACGGTCCCGTTAAGTTGACCTTAGTCCCAAAATGGACTAACGTATCCTTAACAAACGTTTGAGTCGATCTTAGCCTCAAAAATGGCTAACGTATCCTCCAAACAGACTTTAGTCCCAAATTGGACTACGCATGTCCCTAAATTGGAACAATAGAGCCTCCAAATGCTCTTTTGCCGGATCTAAACGGTCCTGTTTAAGTTGATCTTAGCCCCAAACATGGCTAACGTATCCTTAAACATTCAAATGAAATATAAAACACTAAATCAACTTCGGTTCGAAGGTACATCTCCGAACTCCTCTGACACCTGTCGTTGTAATCCTTCAACGACGTTAGAGAGGTAACGAGTCCCGATGGCCATATATTAAATGAATCACGTTTAAGTTGATCTTAGCCTCAACGAGGCTAATGCATCCTTAAACTAAAATATCAAACCCAAATCTAAGTAAATACGGATTTGGACTAATCCACGTCCTACGGGCGACGGCATTACTCAGTCTCCGTATACAATCCACGGGCAACCACAAACAAAACAAACACACACGACACGAAGTGAAATTCTGGAGAAGGAGAAAGTTGTTACCGCGATGCGGTAGCGTAATTAACTGCAGGGGCTTGCGCCTGCAGGGAAGAGCGTCCCCACAATCAAAAACCCCTCAAGCGAGGGGGAATCTGACGAAGTCTGCTACATCGGCCGCATCCGTCTAAACCTCCGATACATGGTGCCATAAATCAACTTGGCATCTTCGGAGAGGTGGACGGATAAAACCAAATAGCATCTGCCCCGAATCTCAGCGTCAGGCCATCGCGGTCCTGTGCGCCGCCTTTCGGAGGGGAACAGATTCTGGCACGCCCGGTGGGACCTCTTCCTCTTTCCACTCCACACTTCGTGTGTCGTGTTCGCGAACAAATCGCGGTTTGCTGTGATTGCCCGTGGATTCAAGGTACTAAGATTTGGTGTCTTTCTCCATGCAGAAAACAGAAGGTCGATGGCTTCGAACTGCACCGCCTGCAGCTGCAACTCTCGCTCCGTCATTGCTGGAGGAGTGACTTATGGGCCCCAAGCGGCCTCCCTTTTCAAGATGCCGGTGGAGCAGGTGGCTCAAGCCACCACTGGACTATTTTTTGGGACCATGCTCCTACCAATGAGCTTCAACGCCCCAATGACATTGTAAGAAGCTCCAAAGAAGTCGGTCTTCGATCGACTTACCACTGCCGCGACCCCTCTCAACGGGTCATTCAACTCCACTGCTTCAGTTTTTAACGGACTAGGCCAGAGCTCTAACAGGCTCATGAAGAAGCCTGCCATACCAGAAGGCGTTATCCCGAAGCAGATAGCCATTCCAACTCCCATTCCTGGCAAAATCACCAAGGTTGCTTCCCATGTTCAGAAGTCTGCTTCTGACAAGTTGGCCGTCCCCGTTCAACGGACATCGATCTTTAAAAAGCTGGTACCAGTATATTCTGACCAACACAGGGGGCATGAGGAGATCACCCCTATAGTGGAAACAACTCCATCAGCACGACATGCCCGACGTCGCCACTGGCGTCGAGAAAGGAAGGCTGGGGGCAACTCCCCCTCTGGGATAACTCCATCGGCTCCGATGGTGAGGATCGATGCAGCTGTTCCAACCAAGAACAGCTTTGAACTGCTCAACAAGGTGCGCAGAAACTCTCCTACTGCGATGTTGAAACGAACTCCTTCACCTGTGGAGAATACTCCAGAGAAGAAGCTAGAGCAGCCCCCTCAACGGCTGTCCTCTAAAATTTACAAAGTCTGGCGACAGGTCCAAGAGTCGGTGATCGATCAAGACTGCCTCCGACGACAGAAAAAGATGAAGGTTCGGCAGGGGAAGGATTACTCTGTCAAACCACAAAAAGCAAAAGCTACTTGGGTGCCCACTACAACGGCTCCCTTAACTCCAATCACTCAAAAAAGGAGGCCACAAAAAGCCCCTGTGAACATGGCGAAGCATAAAAGCGCTGAACACAAACGCCCCAAATCTGGGGGCATGGTGGTGCACACTGTTTATATGGCTTCTGGAAAGGAGGAAAGCCGCACTTCTACGGGCCACCGACCGCTCACCCGATCCGTGACGAAAGCCCAGGAGCAACAACAAAAGCTTCAGGAAATAATGACTGCAATGGCTGCACTCACTGGGCCAAAAGAAAGCTTTGAACATCCTCGGATGAGCGTCAAGAACAAGAAACTGACGCTGAGTTTTTTCGCCGGATATTAGAAAAAAAGGATAAAGAGGCTGCGGAACAAGCAGCCAGCATAAGGAAAATGGCCCTCCTCCTCCAAGATATGGTAGGGATGATGTCACAGCCGGACCCTCCAGCTGAAGACCCTCCAATCATTGTTAAAGATGACGGAGGGGAGACATCTAATCCTCCGCCATCTATTTCAGCAGCCAAAGATGAAACCATTTCCAAGACTGCTCTAGACGATTATATAGCTCAGCAGATCCGGATTCATCAGGCGAATGAAGCGACTGGGCAAATTGTTAGAACTGGACGACCGTATCCGAGCTGGTATGACCAAATCAGTTACCCGCCGGGATATACGATCCCTAAATTCCACGTATATAAAGGGACGGGGAATCCGCATCAGCATGTCGCTCAATTCAGGGCCTTATGCGGCAATACTGGAGGCGATGACAAATTGTTGCTACGTCAATTCGTCGGCAGCTTAGCAGAAGCGGCCTTTGAATGGTATTCGGAGCTACCTAACGACTCTGTCAAAACATTTGCAGAGATGGAACTGCTGTTTACACAAAGATTCGCAAGTGCTAGTGAACGCACCCCGATTACAGCACTGATAAATGCCAGGATAAGGCCCGGCGAAACGTGGGTCCAATTCGCAACACGATGGCGGAACCTATGGTCGAAATGCGAACAACGCATAGAAGAGGCACCTGCGGTAGGCATGTTTGTGGGCACTCTCGATCCATAGGCGACCATCTCACAAATCATGATGTTCTTCAGGCCGACCACCTTCTAGGCCTTGATTGACAAATTAGCCTAAATGGACCAGATGGGCCATAGGCCTTCTTCTTCAAAGACAGAGCCTTGGAATGAAAAGGGCAAAGGGAAGGCAACCTTCGTTGCCAATACTCAACAACGGTCGAACAACTCAAAGCCGGTCGTTCGCCAAAACAACGTGCGTCCACGCCCATCCCTCGAAGAGAGGCTAGGACGTCCTTACTCGTTTCCGCAGAATAAAACGAGAAGACTGTTTGAGCTGGCAGTGCGCAACAGACTTATTAATCTGCCGAGTCCAAAGCGTCTGTCGCAGCCAGGCGATCTTAATAATCCCAATTATTGCCCTTACCACCAAACGGTAAGTCACCCAATTGAGGATTGTTTCGTCTTTAAGGGATGGATCGAGGATCAATACCTGCAAGGCAAGTTCACGCTGTCTGAAAGCTGGAAGGTAAACCCACCACAGCCGCACTCTCCAAAGAAGATGGACACGCCGGGGGCAGCTTGTTCTTTAGTCAAGGATGAAAACAATGGAGAAAACTCATCGGATGAATCCGAAGACTACGCAGCGACTTGTCATATGATTTCTCATTCACTGACGGATGATAAAGAGGCTCCTTGCGCTGAGAAACCAATGGTGAATCCTGAGCCGGAGATTCTACGGCCGTCAGACGAGTTGATCGATGTCTTCCTAAGTGAAATTCGTCTGAAAGCAAAAGCCAATCAAGAACGTGAAATGGCCATACTAGAAAGAACCAAGGTATTCCCGTCAAATCAAAAGCCATACACTGCGGGTAAAAACAAATTCAAGACGAGAAAACAGTTCGCCAAAGCTCTATCCGTAGGAATGAAGCTACCGCCCTTTGAAGAATATACTCTCTCTGAGGTAGAGATGCACCCTAACTTCTGTTTATATAATCAGAAGATCATACATCCTACCGAAGACTGCGAGTCCTTTAACTGTTGGTGGCAAGGGTATGTCGCTCAAAAGCAACACTTAGACAGGACAAAGTGTGGACATCGGAAAAGTGCGATATATGAGCGCAAAGGAGCCGCCGCAAACTGTCATATAGCCGACTTCAAGGGATCACAAATTATCACCTTTGGAAGCGACTCTGACGAAGAAGCTATCCCCAACTTTTCCCTCAGGGAATTTATTTCAAAAATAAAAGAATTGAGAAGCTGCGAGAACGTTCAGCCATGCAATCGCATGCTACTCGGAGAGAATCCCGGCCCTGCAAACAACGGAGCGAACAAAAAGGATAAAAGAAAAGGAAAAAAGGCCCTCGTCGCCAGCGCTCACCAACAATCAGGTGACCCTAGACCGGGTGCTTGCCAAAGCAACAAGCGGCAATCCCTCCAGGAAAAGTTGAAACGTCCTTACTCGTTTCCGCAAGATAAAACAAGGGGACTGTTCGAGATGGCAGTGTGCGACAGACTCATTAATCTGCCGGGTCCAAAACGTCCGTTGCGGCCAGGCGACGTTAATAATCCTAATTATTGCCCTTACCACCAAACAGTAGGTCACCTGATCGAGGAATGCTACGTCTTCAAAAACTGGGTTGAAGACCAATACCAATATGGCAAGTTTGCGCTGTCTGAGAACTGGAAGGTAAGTCCGCCACAACCGCACGCTCCGAAGAAGATGGATATGTTGGAGATAGTGCCCTCAGAGTCAATTATTGGATCACAGGCACGTGATTGCAATGATTGAGGGAGGACCTATCCCGGTAGGACAGTCTTACTCGAGATGATAGTATGCTATCTGGTTTATCTTTATCATCGTGTACTGTTTTAGGTGACCTGACATATCGCTATTACACGTTGATAGAGCCCCTAGGATTCTTGCTTGACTGCCGGCAGTATGATGGCAATCATATACGTGGGAGCTGGTAGTCTATAAGCACATCCTTAAAAGGTCCCTAGTCATGGGAGTTTCGAGACTGGGCATCGATACTCCATTAGTAGACTAGTGTATACAGTCGAGACCCCGACGAGGGGCGGTGGCCGGTCTCACAAGCCACTGGTGTAAGTTGGTTCACCTAAGATGTATACAGGTGCTCATTGGGTTATGAGTACACCGGACAGGACTCGCCGGGAACCTGCTAGTTGGTCTTATACCAGATGTCAGATAGCAGTTCCCTGGTGACATGTGTACAGGTTAGTTCATCGACCTGAGATCGTCATTTGTCTCGTGTGAGTTCCCACTGTGCTTTGATTACTACCCTACCACGGCTCAAAGGAGTCGTGCAAACAGGTTTTAGTTGGGTACAGTCCCGAGCCACATGGAGGCAGTGAGCGGATCTGCAGGGGTTCGTCTCTCCCGGTATTGGGGGTGAGGTCGCGCTGTGTCTAGGAGAGCCATTACACAAAGCCCTCGGCCGAGGCAGGAGATTTACTGGTAAGTATTCCAGTAGTATCTCAGGGTGTTCTGGGCTACACTCCGACACGACTTGTACCGCTTTTGGGGGTCTGACTTTTACCAACCCCCTAGGCCCGACATGCGATGCTCATAGACGAACGGACCGGACTGTACGGATATTGTCACTGACAGGCTCAGTAGGGTGTCAGGATGAGTTCGCTCATCGACGTCCCTTTTGGTCAATAGCTGGTGGCCCGTTACGTATTGGCTTATACCTCTGACGTGCTAGTGGTTAAATCCACAGCCATTGTATTGACGAGTCTTTAGAGTCCACCACACTTTCAGTAACTCAGCTTTCGGGCGAAACGCTGTAGAGGCCGTATGGAGATATGGCAGGGTCCGATCAGATACGTGCGGTATTGCACGGATCAGGATCGGACAGTTTTGTACTAGTGGCCGTATAGTTATATGGCAGGGTTTGATCTGATACGTGCGGTATTGCACGGATCAGGATCGAACGGATTTAACTAGCCGGCTTTGGCTTAAGCCGGTCCTAGTTTAGTACAGTGTAGATTTTGTCTCATTGCATTTGTATCCGGTCGGAATACAGATGCGGGTGTGTATGCACAGTGTCGGGGTTTTTCCTGTAATTTATTACGGGACCAGTTTTCTGGAGTTGCCATTTTGCATTCCGTTCCGGCCGGTTTTCCTTTGTTCTTTCCCGGCCGGACTTTTCCGATGGAGGGGGTTATTTGCAAGTTTGCAAATAACACTTTGTGGAGGTTTTATTTGCATAATGATTTATTATGATATCTTTCATCCATGCTTGCTTTTATGATGATTAGAAAGGGTATGGGTTGTTTTTAATTGAAGCATGGTGTATGTTTGTTTGTGGTCACCTCTTGATTGATCCTACCATCACCTCCCTTCTTGCATAAATTCCATTCCCTCCGCCATTCCAAATGAGAAATGGCCGGCCACATTATTGGTGAGGAGAGGAAGAAAAAAATGAGAGTGATTCATTTTGTATATATCATTCTTCATCTCATTCCATTGCAAGAAAATTGAAAGCACCAATTTTCTATATACCATTCCTCCATCTATGGCAACCAACCCCAAAGTGAGACATACACTCTACACCACTTCCTACAGCAAATCTTGAGCATGTCGAGTTGCCGGCTTCATGCTCGAGTTGCCTCGGTATTGAGGCGGGAGCCCGTAAAAGACGAAGGCGATGTGGTGCCCTTTCCGGCGAGGAGGCGACGATGTGGAGCCAAGACTTTCCGCGGGAGATCGGGATGATGAAGAGAAGACCGGAGGACTCGGATCACTCGGTATACTTCTCACCCTATCTCTTGACTGCTAGCATTAGGTTAATGGTAAACGATCCGGGTATATTGTCCGCGGTAGCGCCAGTTCAAAAGATAAGAAAATTTTGATTCCGCATTTTGGCCTCGGATAGACGGCCGGGGCGCTGCCGTGGCGCAACATGGTATCAGAGCCACGCCATTAACCTTACCTAGCTTGTTCTAATGTGTTTTGCTTATCCGATCGACCGAAATTCCAAAAACCGTATTTTTCCTTCACATCAGTTTCTGTTGAAATTTTTTGAAGTCTAAAAATTTTTCAGGTGGTCTCAGAAAGATGTGCATGGAGTTCTAAGACATCTGGGAAAATACGAGACAGTGACCCCTTACCTCGAGCGCGGAAGCGCGGCAATACCCCCCTTTCTGCCGCGCTTCCGCCGCAATATAGTTTGGTCATTGCTTTGTTTTTTCTCAGTGGGCTTCTGGGCTTATATTAGGGGTTTTGGAATATTAAAATTGGGCCCAGGTTTTCTGTGAGTGCTACAGTTTTGATTGGGGGCCCACTTGTTAATTTTTTGGTCAATCGGAAAATTTTAAACACATTATTTCACAGTATTTACATTATATCTGCGACCGTGAATATCACTTGATCGGTAAATCCGGTCTAACTGCTATAGCCCGGTTAGACGGATTTGCGAACGTGATTTTCACATTGATGTTCTATGTTTATGCTGTGATGTTGCGGATCGGTCGTGGGGGATAGCCTGGATGCAATGCTAGTACAGTGCTGTTGTATTATGTACATTTGATATTGCGGGGCGAGCGTCCGACATGTGGACTGCCGTCACTGCCTGTTTGTATTATTCTTTTGGGGCACGACCTGGTTGCGGTCGATGTACCCGGTGTATGTATATTTTACTTTCTGTACTAGGGTTGCCCCGCGGTGGGGTGCACGGATAGCCGGGTTCTGGAGGGCAACGGGCCCGCATCTCAGGGCATTGAGATGAAGGGGGCTTCAGTCCAGGATTGGCGGGCTATTCGCCGCACTCGTAGGGGGTACAGGTTGACCCAGGAGGGGTGCCCAAGTTACCGGATTCCGTGAAGTGCTGGGTGGTCCATTCACGGTACTGAAGGGGGCTGCCTCGCTTCAGGTTTTGGCGGGTGACTTGCCGTGCCCGTAGGGGTCTAGGATTTTCATTGCACAGGCTATCCACACGACCAGGGGAACGTCGGGTTTCAGCAGCGGCTCTGTGAAACCCGGGGCTTCCAGATATCTGTATTGTTGTGTGATGCTGTACATTTCTGTGATGTTGCATTCTTTTCACGCCTTGAGCGAAATACTATATATTGGTATATATATTAGTAGATGTTGTATATGTTTTACATCCGCGCTAGTCCAGTCCCCGCTCTGCCGTTAGTTAGCTAACCTAACGGGTGATGACGGGACCCAGTGGCGAATGCGGATGGCATATACGTACATCAGTATATTTTCGTTCTTTGTGGTGTGATCAATTGATGGGACTGCGTTGATTCGGATCAATGCAAGATAAACAAACCTATTCTGATGTTGTTGGAACACTTTTCAATAAAAGCTGTTATTGCAAGGACGTTCACTTTTGTTTTGCATCGTGGTATTCATTTGGAATATCCTGCTCCTCAGTCGACGAGGCAAGGGCCGAGATCCCTTCACCGGGAGTGACCCCTTGGACAGAAGTTTGCGTCAGGGCATTAACTTCACTATAGCCGATTACTTTTGCTTTGCATCGTGGTATTCAGTTGGAATATCCTGCACCTCATTCTACGGGGAAGGAGCCGAGATCCCTTCACCGGGAGTGACCTCTTTAGTAAAGGTTTTCGTCACTATATTTTATAAAAAGTTATGCAGTTCCTTCAACGATATCAAGTTCATTACGTTAAAGGTTTTTCGCCAAAAACCAGTCGTAGCCCTCCGTCATTTCAGATTAGTATTACTTAGTATTCGTGCTGCGTATGTCGTGCTCAGCCGAGGCGTAGTGTTCAGTAGCTATGTAGTGTTTTTCTGTTGCATGGATATGTGATTGATTAGGACAGTCGTACGGTCATTTTGGCTCAGTCAAGGACTCGTGCGGGTGGGTCTAATGCAATCAAGATAATGACGGGTTGAACTTGACTAGGATCCTTTGATATGTTGGCTCAGTCAAGGTCACTTGGGTCCTAGGGGTAAAAATCACATCGGGAGTTTCAAAAGAACTGAAACTTGCCAGGCATGCGCATACCTTCTGGAGTGTGGTGACTTGAGTGGATTCCGTCAAGTTATCATGCGATGATAGTTGGATCTCGATTTCCACTGATGAGTTGGTTTACTCCTCGGGTGATCCCCGACTAATTCTTCTTTCAGGTTTGGAGGAGAATTTGAGATACAGTGGGAGTTTTCCAGATTAGACAAAGTGGTAACCATTCTGATCTAGGATAGAGTGCACGCTGAGTGTTTCTTTTCTCTCTCTCTTTGGCAGCGACCATTGACCCGACCCTAAGACTATGACTCAGTGACCAAGTTGACCGAACCTTCTTAAACACTGGCTTTTGGATTGTCAGAGTTGCAGACCTCATTGCCACTCCTACTTTTTACCCTTTTCTCCAGGACACCCCGTATTACTACGAACGTCCACTTCCATTGGACAAAACCATCGTATGGTTATATACGAACTCGAAGGACTTCGAGGATGGTTTCTGGTTCTGGAGAAAACGAATAGGATTATTCAGTTGTCTTTTCTTTTCACCTTCTCTCGTTGCGAGTACTCCTTGGTTTAGGAATAGTACACCTATTATGCAAATTGGACAGTCTTCTTCCAAACCTTAGGCTGGTGCCGAACGGTGGGGAATGAAGAAAACCAATTAGCATAACGATGGTGTACAGAAGGTATTGAGTTAAGACAAAGAAAGGGAATAGTAAGAGGGCAAAGTAAATTGCGACTGCTATTCACGACCGAACCAAGTATTTCTTCGCCAATCCTAAATCACTTTTGTATTTCTCCAGGACACTCCGTATCACTACGAAGATCCACAGTTTATTGGATATTCCATCGTATGGTTATATACGAACTCGAAAGGAACTTGTTCCAGTTCGGGGATGGATTCTGGTTCAGGAGAAATAGGAATAAAGTACATTCAGGTGTCTTTTATCTTCACCTTCTCTCGCATTGCGGGTGCTCCTAGGATTAGGACAGTACACCCTTTATGCTTATTGGATAGTCTTCTTCCAAACCATAGGCTGGTGCCGAACGGTAGGGAAGGAAGAAAACCAATTGGCCTAAAGGGGTGTGCAGACGGTAATGACTAAAGACATATAAAGGGATTTGGACAGATGGCAAAGAGATGTACGGTGACAGTTGTGAATCTGGATAATGGAAGAGGCATTACTAAGAATACCTGAATACCCCGACGAAACATTTCAATGTTTCAGTTTCACTGTGTACTGTTAAAAGAAAACTGATTTCCCGATTAGACACTTGCTCCAGGGTATGTATTTACCAGGTTTGATTCTCACATCTGTATGATTTTACAGATGATGAGTGGGAGTAAGTTATTGGGAATTGGGTGATCATCCTCATTATATCGGGATTCGTTGTAATCGGTGATATTTGAGGTAGCCACCTGGGTTGTTTGCCGGTCGGCAAATATTTGGTTTTGAATATCCGCTGTTATGCACCAATTTCAAAATGATATATCTGTACGTCTATTTTCGTAGAGTGAGATATACCTTTTGATATTATGTCGATGACATTTACCTATATCAGTGGATGGTTAGGTAAGGAGCATTAAACAGCGGTGTAATTCTTCTTAACCATAAGTACAGTTTTCAACCTACGACACACAGTGAAAGAGTTGTTAGACTCAGCGGACTTTTACAGAGTATTGTATGTTGTCCAGTGTCCATTAGGACAGAGGGGTTGGTCCTCATACTATATTCTGTTTACTTTTAACTTCTCTAGTTCTTAGACATGTGCTTCGTGGAAACACAGGGTCTAAGTTTTGAGGAGTTATAGGTATTTGAATAGAGTAGAGAACCAGGTGTAGCAAGTATCGGGATTCTTCAAAGTGATCGAAGATGTAGATACTTGTGTATGGTATTCAGTTGATAGTAATGAGAACTTGCTTCTCTTTCAGGTTACTCATAATTGGAAGCATTCCTAAGTTGAGTAACGCTGATTGGCCTCTCTCCATTTAGTTGACATGCACTGGAGACAGCTGCATGATTTGAATCTGGTTCAATTAAATCAGTGCCTCTGGTTCTATATTGGATATAGTACAGTTCATATCTTAACATTGTTAAGGTACGGGGAGTTGTCCGGCTTATGATTAAAACCAGACTCTGGATAACTCAAGGCACGTTTCTGTAATGGCTGTTTGTGGGTTGACCCAGGCTATGACGAGGGTTGACTTTCTACCATCTGGCAGATCAATAGAAATATTGTTCTAGACTCGCCACAGTTTTATTAAAAATGGATTTTTTTTCAAAAAACAGTAGTGGGAGTATGGTAGAACTGGAAGTGATTCCAGAACCGCAAACGATTACTGAAGATTTGATAAGGAACCTAAAGATTCAATCTGATTTGACATTCCATTGGCCACTCCGCAGATACGGTGGGTAACTTCAGGCACCCGAGAGGTACTCCGGTAGCCTCAAGGACGGTGACAGGGAAGTTCTTGTTTACCCACACTTGCCATTGCTGTTGTTCCAGGCCGCGAGACCCGGCAGGAGGATGAGTATAGCGTCGTTCTGAACTAGCTTTAGAAGTGCACGTCTATATGACTCTGGCAGAGGGTTGTCGTAGTCAGTGGGAGCAGCGGAAGCATTGGTGGACTTCATGCTTATGTCTATTTATAGACTAAAGCAGATATAGCGGAGTTAGATCATCTGTTTCTGATGTGACAGTCATGGGTTTGACGTCATCAGAATAGGGGATGGATCTGTTGAGAAGGTAGTAGGAAGTGATATTCCTATACTACGATCGGTTGTACTTTGGTCGTCACACAGTGTTTTCTCCACATGGGACTTGAACATTATATCAGACATACTGGTTACTAGATCTATGGTTTTAGATCTAGATTTGGGTGGTTTCCCAATCAGGGTACTTTGACAGCATTCTAAGAGTATTTAGAATGGACAACTCCTGGCACGGTAGTGTACCTGCAGGTGATGGAGTCACCCTCTCTAAAGGTGTCTTACAGACTAAAGGGGAGAGGATGTGCATGATTGACAGATCACTTGTTTAGGCAATTGAGTCAATCATGAGATGTCAAGTACCACACCAGATGTTGTTCTTGCACTGGATGCAATAAGTTGATATTGATCCAATCCTGGAGGAACAGTCGGAAGCAGTTTTAGAACATAAGTGAATGTTCTAGGGATATGATAACGGCTGCCTCCTTTAGGAGACGGTTATCACTCCAGGCTTCCAAGGTGACATGGACGACAAGGAGGTTGTCAGAGTTATAGTTCTCCCTCTGACGAGGGGCAGTATTTTGGACAGGTGGTCCAAGGCAATACTGAGGGAGGCATGGCGCGGGATACTGATTAGTTTCAGTTGATGATACAGTCTAAGAAGTTTGGATTTGGAGTTCATTTATGAGCTAGGTCCCATCAGACATCTAGACATTCTAAGACAAGTATTGCTCATTTCGGGAGATGGCTTTCTCCGCGAACTTGAGATATAGAGAAACATAGAAAGAAACATCACAGCGGATCCACTCACTGAGGCTATTCCTCGAACGCAATAGTTTCGCAAACGAGCTTTGTGAGACTGACTAGTAGAGGAGTTGGGTGTTCGGTATCACACGGGCTGTGAGTATGCGACATCGCAATAATTAGCCTTGAGTGCAAGTGGGAGATTGTTGGAGATAGTGCCCTCAGAGTCAATTATTGGATCACAGGCACGTGATTGCAATGATTGAGGGAGGACCTATCCCGGTAGGACAGTCTTACTCGAGATGATAGTATGCTATCTGGTTTATCTTTATCATCGTGTACTGTTTTAGGTGACCTGACATGTCGCTATTACACGTTGATAGAGCCCCTAGGATTCTTGCTTGACTGCCGGCAGTATGATGGCGATCATATACGTGGGAGCTGGTAGTCTATAAGCACATCCTTAAAAGGTCCCTAGTCGTGGGAGTTTCGAGACTGGGCATCGATACTCCATTAGTAGACTAGTGTATACAGTCGAGACCCCGACGAGGGGCGGTGGCCGGTCTCACAAGCCACTGGTGTAAGTTGGTTCACCTAAGATGTATACAGGTGCTCATTGGGTTATGAGTACACCGGACAGGACTCGTCGGGAACCTACTAGTTGGTCTTATACCAGATGTCAGATAGCAGTTCCCTGGTGACATGTGTACAGGTTAGTTCATCGACCTGAGATCTTCATTTGTCTCGTGTGAGTTCCCACTGTGCTTTGATTACTACCCTACCACGGCTCAAAGGAGTCGTGCAAACAGGTTTTAGTTGGGTACAGTCCCGAGCCACATGGAGGCAGTGAGCGGATCTGCAGGGGTTCGTCTCTCCCGGTATTGGGGGTGAGGTCGCGCTGTGTCTAGGAGAGCCATTACAAAAAGCCCTCGGCCGAGGCAGGAGATTTACTGGTAAGCATTCCAGTAGTATCTCAGGGTGTTCTGGGCTACACTCCGACACGACTTGTACCGCTTTTGGGGGTCTGACTTTTACCAACCCCTAAGCCCGACATGCGATGCTCATAGACAAACGGACCGGACTGTACGGATATTGTCACTGACAGGCTCAGTAGGGTGTCAGGATGAGTTCGCTCATCGACGTCCCTTTTGGTCAATAGCTGGTGGCCCGTTACGTATTGGCTTATACCTCTGACGTGCTAGTGGTTAAATCCACAGCCATTGTATTGACGAGTCTTTAGAGTCCACCACACTTTCAGTTACTCAGCTTTCGGGCGTAACGCTGTAGAGGCCGTATGGAGATATGGCAGGGTCCGATCAGATACGTGCGGTATTGCACGGATCAGGATCGGACAGTTTTGTACTAGTGGCCGTATAGTTATATGGCAGGGTTTGATCTGATACGTGCGGTATTGCACGGATCAGGATCGAACGGATTTAACTAGCCGGCTTTGGCTTAAGCCGGTCCTAGTTTAGTACAGTGTAGATTTTGTCTCATTGCATTTGTATCCGGTCGGAATACAGATGCGGGTGTGTATGCACAGTGTCGGGGTTTTTCCTGTAATTTATTACGGGACCAGTTTTCTGGAGTTGCCATTTTGCATTCCGTTCCGGCCGGTTTTCCTTTGTTCTTTCCCGGCCGGACTTTTCCGATGGAGGGGGTTATTTGCAAGTTTGCAAATAACACTTTGTGGAGGTTTTATTTGCATAATGATTTATTATGATATCTTTCATCCATGCTTGCTTTTATGATGATTAGAAAGGGTATGGGTTGTTTTTAATTGAAGCATGGTGTATGTTTGTTTGTGGTCACCTCTTGATTGATCCTACCATCACCTCCCTTCTTGCATAAATTCCATTCCCTCCACCATTCCAAATGAGAAATGGCCGGCCACATTATTGGTGAGGAGAGGAAGAAAAAAAATGAGAGTGATTCATTTTGTATATATCATTCTTCATCTCATTCCATTGCAAGAAAATTGAAGGCACCAATTTTCTATATACCATTCCTCCATCTATGGCAACCAACCCCAAAGTGAGACATACACTCTACACCACTTCCTACAGCAAATCTTGAGCATGTCGAGTTGCCGGCTTCATGCTCGAGTTGCCTCGGTATTGAGGCGGGAGCCCGTAAAAGACGAAGGCGATGTGGTGCCCTTTCCGGCGAGGAGGCGACGATGTGGAGCCAAGACTTTCCGCGGGAGATCGGGATGATGAAGAGAAGACCGGAGGATTCGGATCACTCGGTATACTTCTCACCCTATCTCTTGACTGCTAGCATTAGGTTAATGGTAAACGATCCGGGTATATTGTCCGCGGTAGCGCCAGTTCAAAAGATAAGAAAATTTTGATTCCGCATTTTGGCCTCGGATAGACGGCCGGGGCGCTGCCGTGGCGCAACAGGATACGCCGGGGGCATCATGTTCATTCATGGAGAAAGACTCATAGACCGAAAAGTCAATAAACTAGATATTCGCCTCAAATACAGCGACAACGGACCGAAACGTCCTTAAACTAACAACGGACCGAAATGTCCTTAAACTAATGATGGACCGCAATGTCCTAAAACTTGCAAATGACCGAAATGTTTTTAAACTACTACCGCAGCATTCTCAAGCTGACGAGAAAAAAAAAACAAAAACGGTATGTCCATAAGCAAAACGGGCATGGAGGAAAACCCGAAAGGGCTCCGTGAGTAAAAACAGCAGGGCTACCGGCGAGTGTTCGTGAAAACCCGAAAGGGCGCGACCTCGTAAAAAAATAAAAATAAAAATAAAAAAAAATAAAAATAAAAAGAATAAAAAGAATAAAAAAACGGTATGTCCATAAGCAAAATAGGCACGGATGAAAACCCGAAAGGGCTCCGTGAGTAAAAACAGCAGGGCTACCGGCGAGTGTTTGTGAAAACCTGAAAGGGCGCAACCTCGTTAAGAAACACTTATAGGGTCCTCTCGACCCTGTAAGGAGAAACCACCTGCGTAAGATCCTTACGACTCACAAAGGAACAACACACTTAGGGATCCCCACGATTCCGAAGGAGAAAATACACTTGCGAGATCCTCACGACTCGTAAGGAGAACTCTCTTGTGGGACCCTTACGGCTCATAAGATTTGAAAGTCTTAAGTTGCAGAAACCTTAACCTGTTCTTAAGAAGCCCCCACAACCTTCGATATTGCCCTACAAGCGGCTCATAATGACCCTTGTATACAATCCACGGGCACGAATAAATATTTCCCTAACAAAGTCCCATCCGTGACTAGGGATATGCTTGTACAGCAAACAACACTTGTAAGTCCTCTCGACTTATTAGGAGAAAACCCTTTTGTAAGATCCTTACGACTTACAAGAGAACATGCACTTAGGAATCCTCACGATTCCCAAGGAGAAAACACACCTACAAGATCCTCACGACTTGTAGGGAGAAATACCTTTGTGAGACCCTTACGGCTCATGAAGTCAAAAGCCTTAGCCGACAGGACCCTTAATCCTATTTACTAAGCCACCTTTTGTTCGGGATCGACAGAGGCAAATGATGATTCGCTCCTGGCAATATTCTAGTTGTAGCGATGCTGATGCCTAAATTGGTATCAAATTCCAAGTCCTTTCACGGCAAATGATGATTCGCTCCTGGCAATATTCCGGTCGCAGCGATGCTGATGCTAAGATTGGTATCAGATCCCAAAACCCACACTCGCGAAAAAAAAAATCAGCGAGCCAAAAATGCATATGAAATAGCCGAAACGATAGGGCAACTTGCAATAAAAAGCAGCAAGTAAAAATGTATGCATGCAAAATAGCAGAAATGATTGGGCGACTCGCAATAAAAAAAAAAGCGAGTAAAAATAAAATAAATAGCCGAAATGATTGGGCACCGCGAAAAAATAGCCGAAATGATTGGGCAATCGCGATTTTCGCGATATAAAAAGCTGAAATGATAGAGCATCGCGGAAAGAATAAAAAAAATGAAAGAATGAAACTTTTTGCCCTACAGGTGAAATCACATCGATCCCTGTATACAATCCAGGGGCACAGATAAAAAGGGAACAATGCCTTCCCAACAGGCCCCACCAGAAAGCGAAGCCAAATCTCGACGGTTCATAGATAACCTAGAGACCATCTCGACATTCGTCGCAATATTACAGACGCAATGTCAACAACGGCGTTCCTTCGCTGCCCAGCGGGGTGTACATGCAAAGTTAACAAAAGACCCCATGGTCGAAACAAAGCGGAGCGATGGCAAAATCCCAGCTACATCTCAACATTCGTCTCGATACAGTAGACGCAATGTCAACAACAGTGTTCCTCCGCAGTCCAGCTGGAGGCAGATGCAACGTCAACAAAAGATCTCACGGTCGAAACAAAGCGGAGTAACGGCAAAATCCTAACTCCACCTTAGCATTCGTCTCGTTACAACAGACGCAATGTCAACAACGGCGTTCCTTCGCAGCCCAGCGGGGTGTACATGCAAAGTTAACAAAAAACCCCATGGTCGAAACAAAGCGGAGTGATGGCAAAATCCCAGCTCCACCTCAGCATTCGTCTCAATACACCAGACGCAGTGTAAGCAAATGAAGCGAAGGCCACATTCCTAGCTTCAACGTCTTTACGGTAACTCACATAAAACCGGAAAGACAATCGGAGATCATCTCGCACAGCACAAGGTGGTCACCACCTTGACGTTCGTCTCGATACAGCAGACGAAATGTCAACCTCAGCATTCTTCCTCCAACAGAGATTCGGACGTGACAAAGCAAACGAAGCGAAGGCCGAATTCCTAGCTTCAACATCTTGATGGTAAGTCATATAAAACCGGAAAGACAAACAAAGATCATCCTACATGGAGTGGTCACCACCACGACATTCGTCTCGATACAGCAGACGAAATGTCACTACAGCATCCTTCCTCCAACAGGATCCGGACACACCAAAGAAAACGAAGCGAAGGCCAAATTCCTAGCTTCAGGGTCTTGACGGCAAAGTTATATAAAACCGGAAAGACAATCGGAGATCATCTCGCACCAGCACAGAATGGTCACCACCTCGACGTCCGTCTCGATACAGCAGACGAGATGTCACCCCAATATTCGTCTCGACACAGCAGACGCAACGTCATTAAACAAATGGAGCCACGGCAAAATCCCTAGTTCCAAACCTCGGCGGTTCACCAGCAACCTAGAGACAACCTCGACGTCCGTCTCGATACGGCAGACGAGATGTCACCCCAACGTTCGTCTCGACACAGCAGACGCAACGTCATCAAACGAAAGGAGCCACGGCAAAATCCCTAGTTCCCACCACAACATTCGTCTCGATACAGCAGACGCAATGCCAGCAAACGAAGCAAAGGCCAAATTCCTAGCTTCAGGGTCTTGACGGCAACTCATATAAAGCCCGAAAAACTATCGGAGATCATCCCACACCAGCACGGAGTGGTTATGACTCATCGGGGCCCTCCAAAATGAGCCTAACCTCAAGTAAAAAGCGGCATGGCAAATTCCTAGCGCTGTAGGGTTCCTAGGCACCCTAATGAGGTCTCACAAGGCATCGAACATGCCATTGTCAAAAATTCTAGGTGCCGAGAGACCCGACTACGAATCGTTTGCTAGAAATCTAGGCGAAATAGAATCTAGTTAACACTTAACTAAGGGAATACGGAAATACAACCTTTGTAGATCCGGTGCTCCACCTCCATAGCTCCGCAACGAAGTCCTCTCCGCTGTCCAAAAAGAATCCGGGCTCTAGCGTCGACTTCATCGGAGAATAAGCGAGCTAGGTCGTCGATGTCCATGCCGAAGATGATCTACGTCGAGGCATCGCTAAATCAAGCTCCGACTTCACCAAGTCAAGAAACTTGTAAAGAAAACACACTCTACTACTTGGCAAGAGGTAGAGGATGAAGAAATAGGAAGTGGGTAGACTTTAGAATTGGATTTCTCACTCATTTCCATCACTTTCCATTGATGGGGCAAGCTTTCTTCACTTGAAGAAATGGAAGAAGAAGAAGAAGAAAGTATATTAAGTTAATTATGAAAAGAATAATAATATCATTCTTATCATAACTTTAACCTAAGTTAAGTGTAGAGAATTGACCAAGGTTAAAGGAATGGTTAGGGTTTAGGAGATGAGACAAAAATGGTTGCATCATCAAAGCTTCATGAAGCTTCAAGTGCAAACAAAATAAGCCACCATTTTTCTCTCATTTCTTTTCCTTTTTCCAAAAATAAAAAGACTAATTAATAAATAAGTAAAACCCTTAACCATTTAAATAACTTTGGTTAAATTCTTTACACATAACCTAGCAATCATGCATCATCAAACATGATACAATAAAGTGCACAAAATCATATCGCATATGCAATGCGCACACCCGAGTGAGAAAATCCATTTTAAAGTGAACCGATACTAGTTGATGCAAAGTAATATATCAAATATATAATTATACATTAAATCATTAAATCAACACTTGATTCAATGATCCGGTCATGTCGCACATAACCGACTGGTATCATTAGTAACAACTTATCGAATCAACACTTGATCCGATAACCCGGCTATATCGCATATAACCGATCAATGTCACATCGTGAGAATCGAATACAGTATCACATACTGGTATTATTCTCGGTCCCGCACATATCTCATATGCGCTCCTATTTCGTTTCGCTTGAGCCAGGAAACCTCTGTGTAGGACTCTAAAGACTCGTCAATACGCCGGCAGCAGATGATGATCATATCAAACATCCACAAGCCGCAAGCGGTCTGCTAAACGTAACGGCCACCCGGGTATTGAGCGATCTGAAGATCGACGAGCAAGCCCGCTCACACTCCAGTGAATCCAACCAGTAACACTACCGTACAGTCCGGTCTGATCGTCTGATATGTCGCATATCTCGCCTAGGGGTGGTAAACGTCAGACCCCAATAGCTCGATAAGTCGTGTCGATATGAGGTCTATAACAATTCGAGAAACTACTGGTAACACTTACCAGTAAATCTCAGCAACCCTGGCCAGGGATTTCCTGTTATAGCCAATCGAACACAGCGCAACATCCACCCCCTATACCGGGAGAGACGAATCCCCTCCTATCGCTCATTGCCTCCATGTGATTCGGGACTGTACCCAAAAACCACCGTTTTGCATGCCCTCTTGGACGTGGTAAGATGGAAATCAAAGCACAGTGGGAACCACACAAGACTCTATGACGATCTCGGGTCAACAGACTACTCTGTACCAGTGTCACCAGAGAACTGCCATCTGACGTGAGGTATAATACCATCTGGGAGTTCTCGGCGAGTCCGTCCAGTGTACCCAGTCTCCACTGAGCACCCGTATAACATCTCTGATGTCAAACACCAATGGATATGGGATCATCCATCGCCCATCTGTATGGGTCGAGAAGGTACACGCTAGTCTACTCTGGTATATCGATGCCCCGTCTCGATACACCCTCGACTAGGGACTTTGAAGGATGTACTTATGGACTACCATGTCCCCACTAGTATGATCCGCATCATAGTCCAGGTAGTCAAGTACACATCCTAAGGGCTTTACCAACATGTAACAGAGAGACAATCAGTGTACACGTTAAGGTAAAGAGTAACCAGATAGCATACTATCATGTCGAGCGAGAAAGTCCTCCCTATATATGTCCCAGCATCCACTACAATATACATCCTATGTACAGTAATGGCCTCTAGGGCATACATATAACTAACAATCTCCCACTTGCACTAGGGCCATCTGTAGCAGTGGTTGTAGTATCTCATACTCAACCATCCCATAAAAAAATCTCTCTTTGGGAACAGGCCTTTGTGAGTGGATCCGCTGTGTTGTCCTCAGAATCTACTCTCCTAACCTCGATCACCCTGGAGATCATTTATCTCCATGATCAGGTGATGCGGCCTCAGAATACGCCTGGGTCACTGATGGGACGGGTGTTCCTTGGCATAAGTCACAACTCCATTGTCTCACAATGGTAGGAACGAAGTTCATCTCATGAACTATTATACACCCAGACTGCCTCTATGGTAGCATCTTAAGTAGCGATGTATTCAGCCTTTATCGTCTAGTATGCCACAGTATCTAGCTTGGAACTCTTCCAACATACCGTCCCTTTACTGAGGGTAAAGACAATGCCTGTGACTGACACTCAGTCGTCATTATCACCCTGGAACCATTCCAGTGATTCTCCCCAGGGTCGATTGATACTATCTCACTACAGCTAGTGAGTATCCTAACATCCAATTAGATCTATCTCATAGATCCAAAATCCAGGAGTTAGTAGGTATCGTTATGATCCTATATGGAGAATCATTGTGATAAACGGAGATTGACCGAGCGTAGCATAGGAAACTCTTTCCCTATCAAGAGTATGTCATCCACGTACTCTACGAGGATCACCACCATACTCCCTACTACCTTTTTGTTTATACAAGGTTCATCTACCATTTTGATGATGTCAAACTCTTTGACTAATCCATCAAAACAAATGTTCCAACTCCGCGATGCCTGCTTTATCCTATAAAGCATCTTGCACACGTTTCCGCTGCTCCCACTGTTTACGAAGCCCTCTGGCTGTGTACTTATAGACGCACTCTTCTAAAACATCATTTAGAAAAGCAGTCATGACACCCAACCACCAGATATCGTAGTCATGGTATGTAGCCGCGGCAAGTAGGATCTGGATGGACTTAAGCATAGCTACTTGAAAAAGGTTTCATCATTATCCACGCCTGGTTGATGACGAAAACCTTTAACAAGTTTAGCTTTGAAAGTCTCAACCTTTCCATATACACCAAGTAATCTTCTCAAGATATACTTGCTCCTGATGGGGATAAAACCCTTCAGATATAGCAACCAAAGTCCATACTTTGTTGGTGTATAAGGATTCCATCTCAGATCGCTAAATATCCAGCCATTCTTACAGAGTCTTACTCTCGATGGCCAGCTCGAAGCCAGTTGGGTCATCATCTCATGATGCAATCCTCGCTCCCACTGTCATAGAGAAACAGAAGTATCTCTCAGGTGGGTGAGAAACCCTACTAGATCGGCGGAGAGGCTGAGGTTCATTGGAATCTACTGAATCCTTTGGTTCTATCAAATCATCAGCTGCAGTCTGTATAGCTGGAACATTTCCAGTTCTACAGACCTTGCCTCGAGCTTGTCCGGATTTTGCTTTTAGACATAGGCCGGACAACCCCAAATCTTAACTAGCTTATGACATGGGCTCTTCCCTTTCCATATCTCATATGGAGTGGTAGGCAACTGATTTGATTCGAACCCTATTCAATAGGTATGCAACTTCATAAGTGCATAACTCCCAAAAGGAAAAAGGTAACTCAGTATTACTCATCATAGAGCACACCTTATCACATAGGGTGTAATTGCTCTACCCCGATATACCATCATGCTATGGTGTATACAGAGGAGTAATGCTGAGAGAGAATCTCGTTCTCCTTTAGAATAGTCCAATATTTCCGTGCTCAAGTATTCTCCTCCTTGATCTCATCATAGGACATAATACTTATACCTGTATTGGTTCTCTACTTCTAACTTATATTCTGTGAATATCTCAAAAGGTTTAGACTTGCGTTTCAACAGGAACATATGTCTAAATCTTGAGAGATTATCAGAGAACGTAATGAAGTACAAAGAACCATTCTTGGCATGTGTAGACAGGGGACCTATATACATCAACATGTATCATCCCAAGAGTTCACTAACTCTTTCTCTGTTTCCAATAAACAGAGCTGATGTCATTATATCTTTGTGACATGACTGGCGAGTTTCACAAGATGTAAATTCAAACTAATTTAAATATGCATCTTTATGTAACTCTAGCTAATCGGGTCACATTGATATGACCTAGTCTACAATGCCTCAAGAAGGATTCGTTCATTTCTGAACTCTTCCTCTTTTGTGTGTTCCGTATACAAAGAACTGTAGTTTGATTTAGAACATTAATGCTTTTAGATAACGTGCCTGAACCGATCAACTTTTGATATAGGAAATGTTCAAAACATTATCCAACAATACAAAATTTTATCGTTTCTTTACTAATAAAGAGAAAGATATGATTTTGTATATCAGGTTCGGTATCTAATAACATTCGTTCAGAATCAATGTATTGGTAATACAGGGTGACAGTGACCAAATAACCTGGCTGCAACTCTTGCCCCGTTTTCTGTCTCATGAAACTTATCACCCGTTCTCAGTTTTTCTACCCTTTTGTAGCCCTATGTAACAGATTACATATCTAGGATCCTGATCCGGTATCATATACCTAGGATGCGGAGGATACTGAGAAACAGTTCTGTATAATGAACACACCCGAAGATGATGCATCAGCATGCACTCTCTTCGTTTGGGCGGCACGGGAAATCTGGTATTCCCCAATTTCCTGCTCTGTCTTATAACAATTATAAGTTGGAGCGGGACCAACGTTCCCCAGCTCAGTATAACAAGCGGGTTCGGTCAATAATCCATATTATTATCTTGATTAAGGCGTGATATGGTCGCTACCTGGAGAAAGAGAGAAGAAAACACTCAGCGTGCGCTCTTGCAAGAATAGATTGGTTATTATTTTATCTAATCAGGATGGCTCCCACTGCTTTTTATCAAATCTTCCTTCAAACCCTAAAAGGAAATACTAGCCGGGATTAATTACACACTACAAGTTCGTAAATCTTTCAGCCAGGCCAGTGTCGGTACTTTGAGGGAGGTCCCCCGTGCTTTCGCACGAACCTAATTAATGTAAACCTCGTTTTCCCAGAGGCGTAACCCCGTTAACACCTTTCTAGACACCTACTTGATCGGCTAATTGTAATGTATAAAACTCTCCCAGGAGTAACTCTTACTCGCAGCGGGTATCGGGATCCAACTATCTCATAGAAGGTATGCAATCTCATTGCAAATTTCAACACTTGAAATTCCCGATAATATTTTGCCCCTAGCTCGCTATGACCTTGACGAATACCAAACAACCCATAGTCCACTAGTCAAGTTCAACCCGTACATTTCTTGATCGAATTAAACCCACCCGCACGACCCTTGACGAATGCCAAACAACGCCGTACGAATACCCTAATCCAATCGCATCATATGATCAAGCAGATAAATACTAGTTAGCTACCGTATACTACGCCTTGACGAATGCCAAACTACCGCAGCACGAATACTAACTAGTACATATCTGAAATTACGGAGGGCTACGACAGGTTTTTCTGAAAACCTTTGGCGTAATGAACTTGATATCGTTGTAGAATCAAATGATTTTGAAATGGAGTGTTTTTGAAGCTTTTCTAGTTTTGCTAAAGGAGTCATTCCCGGTGAAGGGATCGTCGGTCCTTTCCTCGTCGAATGAGGTGCGGGATATATCATATATATCACTGTGCAAAGCAAAAACTCTTAAAAGCAATCAAAAGACAAACCGAGTTGTAGCATCTGCCAGTTATTGCTAAAGGAGTCACTCCCGGTGAAGGGATCTCGGTCCTTTCCTCATCGAATAAGGTGCAGGATATATCACATATACCGTTGTGCAAAGCAAAAACTGTAGCTACCTGTTTTATTTTGAAATTCGATTCTACAACATCTTAGGTTTCTTTAACTTTCATTAATCATATTAATGAAGTCCCATCATTTAAATACCTAAACATCACAGATAAATACGACGTACACTTATGCCATCCGCATTCGCCTCGATGTCCCCTCGTGCACCGTTAGGTTAGGTAACTAACGGCAGAGCGGGGCAGGGCTAGCGCGGGTGTAAAACATAAGTAACGTCTATATAATATATCATATATACTATATACTGTATCTATCACAGAACATCACATGATCACATCACAGATATCGCAGCAGAAGAATCAAATGAACTATTGGATATACTAGGACGTCCGTGTTTTCAATACGAGCCAGTATAAAACACGGATTCCACGGTCGTGATGAATAGCCAAACCCACACCCCTAGACCCCTACGAGAGTGGCAAGCAACCCTACCAATTCTGGAGTTAGGAGACCCGGACTCGACTCCTCGAGTTGGTCTCCCACTGAACTCCAGAACCCGGATACTTGTGCCCTCCTCCTTGGGTCTATCATAGTGCGGAAAAGTAAATAATATACAACAACGGTGACAACTTCTGCAACCTGGAAGCGCCCCAAATAAAAGAATATTACATACAAGTTTTTACATGAATGAAAATGAAAAACACTCATCTCACATAAAAACCCCCGGCTATTCAAACACGACGATCCAATATAACATATCCAGCAACACATAACATCACATGTCATCAACGTAAGTAAATATGCGCATCCCAATTGTCGTTGACATATAGCAACGAAACCGGCGATATCACATATTACACTTACGGTCACAGAAAAGAAAGTGTAAAACTACAACAGTTGGAATCCGAACCACCTCAGACATGCATGCCTGACCAAATGAATTTCTTAGACATCGCATGCCTAACAATCATAAACCCCGCATTTTAGTCTCATAATCGAAAACACTTTTCAATGTCAAGTCGGCGAATTCAACAGGATTCCCGACATCCTGATCGAATGCTCGTCGCAAACTTTAGTAGACGGCCGCACCCCTGATACCGCTGACGAAGTGCACCAAGGCGGAACACCACTACCGCGAGCACCCGAACGGATGCTTTCGGCGACGGGGTTCTCCTACAGTCACTTGGTCGGGGCTATGGAGTGAGGCTGTCTATTAAGTTTACCCGGCGAGTATCCGCGTACGCTACGTGATTGCGACGGACTTTTGATCACATCAAAATTCCGTGGCAACCGATCAAGTGAGACTAAATTGCTAGATTTATAACATTCATTCAGTTATCACATAACTTTTGTGAATTCCAATTATTGTATCCCATTCCAGATAAAAAGAAAATTTTAAACTTTTCGATCGAACAGTCAAACACCCAAGTTTTCCTGATATAGATCAACACATGAAATAAGTCTAACAACATTCAGTTCGTGCCTCAGTACCAACTGTCCAGCCGTAGAAGGGTCAAGCCAACGCCTCACATGTGGCACGCCGTACTGCCCCAAACCCGAAGGTTCAAAGGGCAGTTCAAGAAGGTCACATAATCGAGTTAAGGTTTGTTGTCTTCTAGAGGGTCCATCGCGTTACTTGCACTACTTAGAACGTCGTTAAACTACGGAAAAATCCAACACTTGGAAATTTCCCGACAGGGGAAAAATTGGGTATTTATATCCGGTCGAACTTTTTAACATATTCTAAAATTTATCCGGAAAGCCACAAAAGACGAAATTTGATAATCCGATCGAAATACCGAATCCCCAAAACAACCCTGGAAAATTCAACTCTTGAATAAATATTAAAAATTCCCAGGAAAACCACCACAGAAAAATGAGAATTACTGTGAAAATTAAAATGCACAAAACGACAAATCCGCCGCGCATCCGCCGCGCATGCCAAGCTCGTGCCGCGGATCCGCGGCTCTTTGATGGATTTAGTCCATATAATTTCACAGTAACTCTTATATTAACCTGCTGATTTTTCTGCATATTTTTAATACTGAAAAATCCCTGTTTTTAGAAAAAGTACAGAGAGCACATTTGAGTTGGGGTTTCGGGTTCGTTCGGGTTTCAAACTTCGTCAGGACTTCGCCTAAGGCTCTAGCTAGGCTCTGATACCACTGTAGGGTTCCTAGGCACCCTAATGAGGTCTCACAAGGCATCGAACATGCCATTTTCAAAAATTCTAGGTGCCGAGAGACCCGACTACGGATCGTTTGCTAGAAATCTAGGCGAAATAGAATCTAGTTAACACTTAACTAAGGGAATACGGAAATACAACCTTTGTAGATCCGGTGCTCTACCTCCATAGCTCCGCAACGAAGTCCTCTCCGCTGTCCAAAAAGAATCCGGGCTCTAGCGTCGACTTCATTGGAGAATAAGCGAGCTAGGTCGTCGATGTCCATGCCGAAGATGATCTACGTCGAGGCATCGCTAAATCAAGCTCAGAGTTCACCAAGTCAAGAAACTTGTGAAGAAAACACACTCTACTACTTGGCAAGAGGTAGAGGATGAAGAAATAGGAAGTGGGTAGACTTTAGAATTGGATTTCTCACTCATTTCCATCACTTGCCATTGATGGGGCAAGCTTTCTTCACTTGAAGAAATGGAAGAAGAAGAAGAAGAAAGTATATTAAGTTAATTATGAAAAGAATAATAATATCATTCTTATCATAACTTTAACCTAAGTTAAGTGTAGAGAATTTACCAAGGTTAAAGGAATGGTTAGGGTTTAGGAGATGAGACAAAAATGGTTGCATCATGAAAGCTTCATGAAGCTTCAAGTGCAAACAAAATAAGCCACCATTTTCCTCTCATTTCTTTTCCTTTTTCCAAAATAAAAAGACTAATTAATGAATAAGTAAAACCCTTAACCATTTAAATAACTTTGGTTAAATTCTTTACACATAACCTAGCAATCATGCATCATCAAACATGATACAATAAAGTGCACAAAATCATATCGCATATGCAATGCACACACCCGAGTGAGAAAATCCATTTTAAAGTGAACCGATACTAGTTGATGCAAAGTAATATATCAAATATATAATTATACATTAAATCATTAAATCAACACTTGATTCAATGATCCGGTCATGTCGCACATAACCGACTGGTATCATTAGTAACAACTTATCGAATCAACACTTGATCCGATAACCCGGCTATATCGCATATAACCGATCAATGTCACATCGCGAGAATCGAATACAGTATCACATACTGGTATTATTCTCGGTCCCGCACATATCTCATATGCGCTCCTATTTCGTTTCACTTGAGCCAGGAAACCTCTGTGTCGGACTCTAAAGACTCGTCAATACGCCGGCAACAGATGATGATCATATCAAACATCCACAAGCCGCAAGCGGTCTGCTAAACGTAACGGCCACCCGGGTATTGAGCGATCTGAAGATCGACCAGCAAGCCCACTCACACTCCAGTGAATCCAACCAGTAACACTACCGTACAGTCCGGTCTGATCATCTGATATGTCGCATATCTCGCCTAGGGGTGGTAAACGTCAGACCCCAATAGCTCGATAAGTCGTGTCGATATGAGGTCTATAACAATTCGAGAAACTACTGGTAACACTTACCAGTAAATCTCAGCAACCCTGGCCAGGGATTTCCTGTTATAGCCAATCGAACACAGCGCAACATCCACCCCCTATACCGGGAGAGACGAATCCCCTCCTATCGCTCATTGCCTCCATGTGATTCGGGACTGTACCCAAAAACCACCGTTTTGCACACCCTCTTGGACGTGGTAAGATGGAAATCAAAGCACAGTGGGAACCACACAAGACTCTATGACGATCTCGGGTCAACAGACTACTCTGTACCAGTGTCACCAGAGAACTGCCATCTGACGTGAGGTATAATACCATCTGGGAGTTCTCGGCGAGTCCGTCCAGTGTACCCAGTCTCCACTGAGCACCCGTATAACATCTCTGATGTCAAACACCAATGGATATGGGATCATCCATCGCCCATCTGTATGGGTCGAGAAGGTACACGCTAGTCTACTCTGGTATATCGATGCCCCGTCTCGATACACCCTCGACTAGGGACTTTGAAGGATGTACTTATGGACTACCATGTCCCCACTAGTATGATCCGCATCATAGTCCAGGTAGTCAAGTACACATCCTAAGGGCTTTACCAACATGTAACAGAGAGACAATCAGTGTACACGTTAAGGTAAAGAGTAACCAGATAGCATACTATCATGTCGAGCGAGAAAGTCCTCCCTATATATGTTCCAGCATCCACTACAATATACTTCCTATGTACAGTAATGGCCTCTAGGGCATACATATAACTAACAGCTTGCTCTTCCGACGGTCAAACTGCCAAGGAGGATTGCTTGAAAACGTCTTGTCCAGCCCCCGAAGGGATCAGAGACACGGCAGTCACAGGGCTACTCGAACAGCACGATTGCTTATCGAGGACTATATCAGCTTATGCGACGGTACGATGGCCAAAACCCTAAGTACCACCAACCTTAACGGGCTTCTGTCGTAAAGGGCAGAGGTTAAATGCGACGCTAAGATGTTCTTGCGAGAAACGTTCGATTCGTCTCGACCTGTGAAAAATTGTCGAGGCGGCTCGACTCGTGAGATAAAGCCTTAGGCAGTGGGCATAAAAGAAGCCTGTTTCCTAAGCACTGGGACCCTGCAAGTTGGCCCAAAACGGTCTCTTGCATACCATCCACGGGTCTCACTCTCCAACATCGAACTTCGACAAAGAGGGAAACAACCGCTTACAAGTCCTCTCGACTCGTAAGAGGGAAAAATTCTCTTGTAGGATCCTTACGACTTACAAGAGAAAACCACACTTAGGAATCCTCACGATTCCTAAGGAGAAAAACCCACCTACGAGATCCTCTCGGTCTGTAGGGAGAAAAGTCTCTATGAGACCCTCACGGCTCATAGAATTGAAAAGTCTTAAGCGGTGAACCTGAACCTGCGGCCTAAGCCATCGCTATTTCCTGAGGAAGTCGGAATACTCGTTTTGGACATCCATCAACCATGATTATTAAGACAGCCTATTGACATTAAAAGAAAGAAGAGGACAGAAAGAATATCCGTTCTACATCTGATCTGGCATGCGTGACGCATTCATTTATGCATGGACAGAGGACTCAGGACGAGAAATAAGACAAGCTTAAATAGAAAAGGGGGAGGGTTTTCATTCATACCGCTAAAAGTTTTTACAAGAATAAGAATAATGCATGAGAAACATTGTTCAAAATATTACAACGGTATAACCTCGGATCCGGGGCACGGATTGAGGAAATCAAAAGTAAGGCCATCCAGAGTTCTTCTGGCCTTTCTAATTATTCTTATGCGCAGTCTTTCGCGCTCCTCAGTGTCGATATCATCGGCAAGCCCTTCCGGCCTTTGATAAGCAGCAACGATCGTCGTCTGCTGAAACACTTAATGTAGGATGTCAACGAGGTCGTTCCGTCGCTTCTTTGAGATCAGCCCTGTCAGGTGCACTGAATGCACCTTGTCCTCGGCATCATCCAGCGCATTGAGTGGTAGGGCCTCATGAAGACCCGGAAGTGCCCTCCATATTGCTCCCAGCACGACTTTCAAAAGAGCCGAACGCCGAGGCAACAGCCAACCACCGCTTGAGTTCAGACGACCCATAACTTCTGCACATTCGGCATCTGTAAACTCCTGGTTTTGTTGACGACCCTGAGCGCGGATATCATCGTAGGTAATGAACTCGTGCAGACTGTATAGATGCACCGCAGCCATTATACCTAGAGAAAATATTACAGGAAGATCAACGACGGAAAAGCAATAATATACATGGATGACTAAATTCCTAGAGAGCAAAACTGTGTTCAAAGATGAAACCCACTAGACGAGAGCTCTGCTATTTAAGATTGATCTAAGAATCGATTTTACCTGAAGTTCTTCTAAAAAACTTTAAAAAAAAAAGGAGCAAGGCTCTGTTGAAGAAACCCCAAAGGGGTTTTCCTTTAGATCAAAGATCTATAAGAGCAAGGCTCTGTCAATTAAATTTAATTTAAATTAATTTAATTTAATTAATTTTACCTAGAGTGATTCTAAAACTAGAACTTTGAAGTTCTCACAAGAGCAAGGCTCTGGAAGTTCTTAAGCAAGAGCAAGGGTCTGAAATTCAAATTCTCGAAATTGGTAAAGAATTACCAAGGACCAAGGGTCCTATTTATAGGCGCCTGCGCTTTTTCAACTGACCCCCATGATCCAACAGTCAGGATCTTGCCACCTCTGCACTCACGTGCGCGCCATGTGAGCGCAACGGTGGGGGGGGCATTTGTTCCCCCAATCAGAGCAAGGCTCTGCTTGAATTTTGAAAATTCAAATTTTGAAGCAACGCTTCAGTTCCCGTGCGCTGCGCGTAACGCGCCACGTGTCAGAAGTTGACACGACAGCACAACGCCCAAGGCAGTACGTCCAATCAGAGAAAGACTCTTTAAAAAACATAAGCAACGTTCAACTGCGCAAGCGCACGGCTGCGCGACACGTGTCTGCACAGTTGCGCAAGCACAACTGCGCAAGCGCACGGCTGCGCGACACGTGTCTGCGCAGCTGCGCAAGCGCTGTTGCGCAAGTGCCTCACTGCGCGAAACGTGTCTGCGCAGCTGCGCAAGCGCTGTTGCGCAAGTGCCTCACTGCGCGTCACGTGTCACACGCTGGTGAGTTGCGCAACAACAGATTGAAGATTTAAGGATATTTTTCTGTTCTTGTTTAAACAAGAAGATTTCTTCTGTAAAACAGGGGCCTTTGGATCAAAGATCCAACGGTGGGGAAAATTCCCCAAATCACTCAGAAAAGATCTTTTTAACAAATTTAACTGATTTTTGAGCACTATAAAAAGGACCCCAGACCCCATTTCAAAGGGGGAGACAATTGGATTAAAAAAAAAAGAAGAAGAGAACTTCTTGAGAACACAGAGAAGAAGGTAAAAACCTTTGAAATAAAAGAAAATTCTCTTAGGAATAGATCATTGATTTAAAAGACAAAATCAGTGATCTTCAATAAATAAATAAATAAAAATAATAATAAAAAAATAGTGCCTTGCACTTGCTAGAGAACCTCTGGTTCTCTGAGATAGAAAGAAAGAAAAGATTTTTCTTCTTCTCTTTGATCTAAATTTAGATCAAGAAATTTAAAAGTGCTCTGCACTCCTTCCCTTGAATCTAAAAGATTCTTGGTGCTTTGCATAAATGCAATACATTACTTGAAGGGCCAGGCCCAAATCAAAAAGGCCTAGCAGGCCAAAATAAATTGCAAAGCAACAAAAGGGCTGAGCCCAAACAAAATTGATGCTCTGCATCATTCATAAAGAACAGCTCAAAACAAATTGATGCCCTGCATCTTTTCTGGGCAAAGCCCAAATAAAAATAAAAGGAAATGCAAAAGCAATGTTGGACATTTTTTTACTGGACTTAGCCCAATCGTGGCCATAAGTCCTTAAATTAAATTGGCTAAGCAAAATGGCTCTCCTAAATCAATCTACATCCGGTTCGAGGGTACATCTCCGAACTCCTTTGACATCCATCGTTGTAATTCCTCAACGACGTCAAAGAGGTGACGGGTCCCAATGGCCACACACCCAATAACGGACCGAAACGTCCCTAAACTAATAATGGACCGAAACGTCCCTAAACTAATATCGGACCGAAACGTCCCTAAACTAATATTGGACCACCACGTCCCTAAACTGGAATACGGACCACCACGTCCCTAAACTGGCACAATAGAGCCCAAATGCTCTTTTGTCGGACCTAAACGGTCCCGTTAAGTTGACCTTAGTCCCAAAATGGACTAACGTATCCTTAACAAACGTTTGAGTCGATCTTAGCCTCAAAAATGGCTAACGTATCCTCCAAACAGACTTTAGTCCCAAATTGGACTACGCATGTCCCTAAATTGGAACAATAGAGCCTCCAAATGCTCTTTTGCCGGATCTAAACGGTCCTGTTTAAGTTGATCTTAGCCCCAAACATGGCTAACGTATCCTTAAACATTCAAATGAAATATAAAACACTAAATCAACTTCGGTTCGAAGGTACATCTCCGAACTCCTCTGACACCTGTCGTTGTAATCCTTCAACGACGTTAGAGAGGTGACGAGTCCCGACGGCCATATATTAAATGAATCACGTTTAAGTTGATCTTAGCCTCAACGAGGCTAACGCATCCTTAAACTAAAATATCAAACCCAAATCTAAGTAAATACGGATTTGGACTAATCCACGTCCTACGGGCGACGGCATTACTCAGTCTCCGTATACAATCCACGGGCAACCACAAACAAAACAAACACACACGACACGAAGTGAAATTCTGGAGAAGGAGAAAGTTGTTACCGCGATGCGGTAGCGTAATTAACTGCAGGGGCTTGCGCCTGCAGGGAAGAGCGTCCCCACAATCAAAAACCCCTCAAGCGAGGGGGAATCTGACGAAGTCTGCTACATCGGCCGCATCCGTCTAAACCTCCGATACATGGTGCCATAAATCAACTTGGCATCTTCGGAGAGGTGGACGGATAAAACCAAATAGCATCTGCCCCGAATCTCAGCGTCAGGCCATCGCGGTCCTGTGCGCCGCCTTTCGGAGGGGAACACACACTAGTTTACTCTAGAGTATCGATGCCCTGTCTCGATAATTCCGCAACTAGGGACCTGAAAAAGGATGTGCTTGTAGACTACCTAGCCCCCACTAGTGTGACTGCCATCACAACGCTGGTAGTCAAGCAAGATCCTAAGGGCTCTATCAATATGTATTCTCGATATGCTAACATATACACATATTAAGATAGAAATAAACCAAGTAGCATACTACCATGTTTAGCAAGACTTTTAATATAACTGTGAATATCCCAAGTTTTCATTAAGTAATATACAAGCTAGTATGATACAATAATGGCTCCCTGGGCATATACACTAACAGTCCTTTCGGGCGCAGGTGACAGCGACAGCCTATCACGTCCGCCAATCCGCGTCGGACGCGTGGCCTGTGCCTCAACAGACGTGTAAGCGAATCGGCGCTCCTCTTTAAATGCACGATCCTTACCCTAATCTGCTGACATTATCCAAGATACGCGCAGAGATCCAAGCGCCCAGGATACGACACGCAGGCTCAAAGATCTGAATGACGCAACTGCCCTACGCCAAGTCGCCCTGGAAATCCACGTTGAAAAATTCTTGACGATAGGATAAGCCCTGGAAACCGATCCAGACCACTTTCGACCTGACCCATAAATAGGTCGGGACGAGAGTGGGAGGCTAATATTGATACTCATAAGTGGGAACTCCCCAGATCATGACACGTAGTAGATGATGTGTCCCGGGGCTCACAGAAAATGGGCAAGCACCATTCATTGGAGGCATCCCCCGGGCTATCGCCCCTAGGCATGACCCGACCTTCTATGGATCCCTGAACACTCCTATGCTCACTTTACAAATAATCATCGGCTCGCCTTCAAGCCCTCTTAAACGCTGACCTTCCTCAGCCCTCCCTGCTCTCCTCCGAGCTATCACAGAACTGAGCTTCCTCGGCTTCCTAGCCTCCTGCCAAGCTAAGCCTCTCCGGTTCTACCGAGCAACCAAGAACGCAGAGCCCAAGCTCGTCCACCATGGGTCCGCGTATCTTACCAGAAGCGAGAAATCCGCCCCTACATCCCACATTCCACGCCTTCGTATCCCCCTATTAACAAGTGTATCTCATCATTAATGGGGGATCCCATCATTCATGCAAGCATAACGTCAGGGGCATAACCGACGGCGAAGATCTCGCGCTAGCTTGCTCCATGCGACCACTATAAAAACCCCTCTTCCAGACGACTCAGGTAACACAATTTTATTCCAGTAAGCCGCTGCAGGGTTACCTAGCATGACAGCAAGGTTTCGGGAGGCATCGTCCATGCTATTTTCAAAAATTTGCCGTACTAAAGAATCCTAACCCTAGAATCTTAACTAGAGATTTAGACGAACTAGCAATGTAAACAACTTTACATCTAAGTAAATGAGGAATACAACCTTTGTAGACCAGTCCTTCACTTCTAAAGCTCCGTTAGTAGTCCCTTCGCTCCAAGTTGTGAACACCCAAACTCTAGTAAGGGTTCACATAAAGAAATGAACAAGCTTGCTCGAAGTCTTCGAGGACGAAGATGATCTACATCGAGGAGGCTCAAGCTCATGCTACCTCTTCACTAATGGTGGATTAGTGAAACAAACACCTTAAACTAGATGGCTAATATAGTAGAGCTTGATGAAGTAGAAATTGGGCTCATTTTAGATTAATTTTTCTCATAAGATTTCATCACCATTTGTAAAGCTAGAAATCTTTCTCATGAGGAAGAAGAAGATGAGTGGAGATGAGAATGAAACTCATGAGGTGAGAATAGCAACCATGAGTGAGTTAGTGTCATACACTAACTCATGTAGGGAATAAACCATGGCTAAGGATAATGGTTAGGTTAATAAATATCTACAAGTGAAACAAAATTAGTGGACTTGGTCAATGGTTCCACAAGCTTGTAACCTTGAAAAATTTCCAACAAATTTTGATTTACTTTGATAAATAAAAACCCCTCATTATATCAAGCATGGTGTGAGTCTCATATGCCCATGAAGCATGTGGCATCAAGCATGACAGAAATAAAATGTACATTAATATATATCATATATATACTGTATGCACACAAGTGAGAAAAAGAAATGTTTAAGTGAGCTAATATTAGTTAATGTAATTCAATATATCACATATATAATTATACATTAAATTATTAAATCAACACTTGATTTAATAATCCGGTTATATCACATACAAACGACTAATATCAAATGTAACAACTTATCGAATCAACACTTGATCCGATAACCCGGCTATATCATTTACAACAGACCGATATCTCATATCGCGAGAATAGAATGCGATATCACATACGCGCATTAATCTCGGTCCCGCACATATCACATATATGCTCCTACTTCGTTTCATATGAACCAGGAAACCTCTGTGTAGGACTCTAAAGACTCGTCAATACACCGACAGTAGGTGATGATCATATCAAATACCTACAAGCCGCAAGCGGTCTGCTAAACGTAACGGCCACCCGGGTATTAAGCGATCAGAAGATCAACAAGCAAGCCTACTCATACTCCTGCGAATCCAATCAGTAACACTACCGTACAGTCCGGTCTCTTCATCAGATATGTCGCATATCACAGCCTGGGGTGGTATAACGGCAAACCCCAATATCCTGATAATTCATGCCGATGCAAGGTCCATAACGGTTCAAGAAAACACTAATAACATTTACCAGAAGATCTCAGCAACCCTGGCCAGGGATTTCCTGTTATGGCCAATCTAGCATAGCGCAACATCAACCCCCAATACCGGAAGAGACAAATCCCCTCCCATCGCTCATTGCCTCTATGTGACTCGGGACTGTACCCAAAAACCACCGTTTGTACGATCTCTTGAACGTGGTAAGGTACAAATCAAAGCTCAGTAGGAATCACACAAGACTCTTTGACGATCTCGAGTCGACAGACTAACCTGTACCAGTGTCACCAGAGAACTGCTATCTGACGATAGGTATAATACTTCTAGGAGTTCTCGGCGTGTCCGTTCAGTGTACCCAGTCTCTACTGAGTACCCGTATACCTTCTCTAATGTCAAACACCAATAGATATGGGATCATCCATCGCCCATCATATGGGTCGAGAAGCGTATACGCTAGTCTACTCTGGAATATCGATGCCCCGTCTCGATACTCCCATGACTAGAAACATTTGAAGGATGTACTTACCAACTATCTCTGCCCCACTAGTATGATCTGCATCTTAATCTTGGGAGTCAAGTACTCATTCTAAGTGCTTTATCAACATGTAATAGAGAGACAATAAGTGTACATGTTAAGATAAAGTGCAACCAGATAGCATTCTATCATGTCGAGAAAGAAATTCCTCCCTATATATGTCCAAGCATCCTCTACAATATACATCACATATACAGTAATGGCCTCTAGGGCATACATATAACTAAAAATCTCCCACTTGCACTAAGGTCATTTATTGCAGTATCTCATACTCAACGTCCTATAGAAGTCTCTCTAGGGAAAGGCCTATGTGAGTGGATCTGCCGTGTTATCCTTCGTGTCAACTCTCCTGACCTCGATCCTTTGGAGATCAAAGATCTCCCTGATCAGGTGATACTTGCCTTAGAATATGTCTGGATCACTGATGGGACCGGCGTTCCTAGGCCAAAACCACAACTCCATTGTTGTCACAATAAAAGTTATTGGACGCTCAATGGTTGGAACCATGTTCATCTCATGAACAAGAAATGCACAGACAGCCACTTTGGCAGCATCGTTGGTAGCAATGTATTCAGCCTTTATCTTCTAGTTTGCCACCGTATATAGCTTGGAACTCTTCCAACATACCGTCCCTCCACTGAAGGTAAAGACAATGCCTATGACTAACTTTCAGTCGACCTTATCACACTGGAAGCTCGAACCAAGAACATTCTTTTAGTGCTTCTTAAGTACTTAAGAATGTCCTCCATAGCTGTTTAGTGATTCTCCCAAGATTCGATTGATTCCTGATCACTACTCCTAGTGAGTCAGCTACATCTGGTCTGGTATATAATATCGTATGCATGATAGAGCCTACTGCCGAAGCATAGTGTATCCTTTGCACGTGAGCTCTCTCCAAATCAGTCTTGGAAGACAACTTTTTGGGGAGAGTGATTCCTGAGTAAGTGGACGAACCACCACGCTTAGAATCTTCCATACTAAACCCTTTTAGTATGGTGTTTATGTACCTGGATTTGGGACACTCCAAATATCCATATAGATCTATCACCATAGATCATAATCCATAAGATGAGTAGGTATCATCCAGATCTTCTATTGAGAATTCTCATGATAAGAGGAGCTTGACCGAGTGTAGCATAGGAAACCATTTCCTATCAAGAGTATGTCATCTACGTACAATACGTATAAGACAACATCACTCTCTACAACCTTCTTGTATATACAAGGTTCATCTAGCTTTTTGATGAAGTCAAACAATTTGACTGCCACATCAAAACAGATGTTCCAACTCCGCGATGCCTGGTTTAATCCTGGTGGACTTAAGCATAGCTTTGAAAGTCTCAACTTTTCCATCTACACCAAGAATCTTCTCAAGATCCATTTGCTCCCAATAGGTTTTACCCATTCAGGTGCAACGTTCAAAGTCACACTTTGTTGGTGTACATGGATTCCATCTTTAACTGCATAGCATCCATCCATTTCACAAAGTCTCCAATTGTGATGGCCTGCCTGAACCTAGTTGGGCCATCATCTACCATGATGCAATCCTCGCTCCCGCAGTCACCGAGAAGACCGTAGTATCTCTCAAGTGGATGAGGAACCCTACTGTTGAGGTCAAAAATTATACCCCAGTTGACCAAGTCAATATCAAAGTCAACCCCAAACCAGGTGTGCCCAAGCCCAGTTCAAGTGGGCCCAAGCCCAGGTCAAAGGGACCGGCCCCATGACAAAAGGAATGAAGCCATAAATTGTTTTAATGTAATTCTTTATATATATATATATATGTATAGAAATAAATGTATGTAAAATAAGCAAAAAGCCAAAATTTTGTAAACCCCGTGGCTTATGTGCAAAAAAAGATAAGCACATAAGGCATGAAGTGGCATAAGTGCCATTTGGTAAAGCCCAAGGGGCTATATGTAAAGTGTGTAGCCTATAAAGGCAAACATGATGAAAATATCTATAACAACTTTTCCATTCTAAAAAAGCTAGGGTTTGTGGCTCCTTCTCCTTCCTCAAGGTTCTAAACCTTCTTCCCCTCTTTGAATTAAATCAAGAATTTAACTCTTCCTTTTTCAAAACGAAATAGTTTTTCACCATAAAACCCACAAAGAGGAGCTTAGATCTCCCATCAGATCTCTAAAGGGGTGATTTTGAATCTCACCCCCCTTTTTCCTTCAAGATCCAGCCAACAAAGAGGAGGAAGAAGGAGACCCATCTCCAAAAATCCGATTCCGGGAGGATCCAAGGCTCAAAAGAAAATCCAAAGATCTCTAGGAGTTTAACTCCATTCAAGATCTGTTGGAGTTTAACTCCATAAATCAAACCCCTTTTTAGGAGTTTAACTCCAATTCTATACATAATCACTGTTAGGAGTTCAACTCCAAAGTTCCCCTTGGGAGTTTAACTCCAAACCCAGGGGCTAAGCCCCCTTTTCCGCTGGTGTTCCCTACGGTCACGTGCTGCTCACGTGACCCATAGGTGCCCAGCGGTCGCGTGCCGCGCACGTGGCCTGCGGGCGCCAAGCGGTCACGTCCATGTCACGTGACCCTCGGGCGATAAAGTGCCTACGTGCGCCTCACGCGACTCGAGGGCGCTCAGCACCCAGTGGTCTCGTGCAGCACATGTGACCTGTGGGCGCCCCGTGGTCACGTGGAAGGCATGTGGCCCACGGGCGCTAAGCGGCCACATGCGCCTCACGCGACCCATGGGCGCTAAGCGCCCACGTGCACCTCACGTGACCCGCGGGTGCTCAGCGCCCAGAGGTCGTATGCAGCGCACGTGACCCGCTGGCACCCAGCGGTCGCGTGCTGCACACGTGACCCGCTGGCACCCAGCGCCCATATGCCAGGCATGTGACCCGCTGGCTCACAGCGCCCACATGCCAGGCACGTGACCCGTGGGCGCCAAGCGCTCACGCGCCAGGCACGTGACCCATGGGCGCCAAGCGCTCATGCGCCAGGCACGTGACCCGTGGGCGCCCAGCGCCCACGTGCCATGCATGCGTCTTTAAGACATTTCCCCCCATTTTTATATGCGCTCCACACTAAATATACTTCCCTCGTTAGAACTCTGCGGGCCCCCCGATATATCTAAAACCCCTTTCAAAACACAACACATGCACACTGCATATTGAGTTCGCATGACCTGTTTGACCCGTCAATCGTAGGTTCCCTCGCTCCAAAGGCGAGGGGTAATTAACGGCAGCTTAGTCCGTGGCTGCCGGAGATTCGGATCCCTACAGTCAATAAACCCCAGCCTACCCTAGGCAGGGGGAATCTGTAATGCGCCCGACAAGCACACGAGTATTCCCATCTCAATGGGGTGAAAAAAATACCCTACAGATTCATGCACACCCGGTAGGACCTTTCTCTCCTCCCATATATCGGGTCAAGTGTTCATGCGAACTCATTTTACATATATGCCGATGTTTGTACTGAAATAACGTTTTTTCTGTGCAGCAATCAACTTTCAACGACAATGTCTCCTAAGAGGGATCCAGCTTCTGATGAGACCCCGATTCTGTACGTGGTCAAGATCAATGCTTATGTGGTTCTCCCCGCAAGCCTCAGTCGACAGTGGGAGGAACTGCCCCGCCAGTTTGGTTCCGTCATCATCTATCCTGCCGGAAGCGCTCATCTGGCAGAAATCTCGGCAAAACAGGTAGCCAAGCCGGTCTCAAGAGGCAGGAGGCCGAATGTTGTGATCGCTAAGGCACCACGACCGAAACTTAAGACGGTGTCTGAATGACTATCTGGTGCTCCAGCTGGGGGCAAGACTTTTGGTATAAAGGGCAACATCAAACGTTGCGGATGAGCTCAGGCGATGACTCCAACAAATGCACAATCAGGCGTATCTCCAAAGCCCTCCATCGCCCGGTCTATGGCGGCTTCCCAAAGAGCCGTAACCAGCCAAGTGCTCAAAACATAAAGGCTGAGACAAAAGCGGCTCAGGTATCGAGCCAACAAGAGGGCCAGGACTCCGACCAAGTGGAATCTTGTGAGATTCCAAGAGCAGAGTCATCCTACGATGACGGCTGAGTTGACCGTAAAAGTCAGCAACTCTTTCGAACCTCTGAAGTGGGTTCAGAAAAACGCCATGATCGCTAGAATTAAGAAGATGGCAGACCGAACGTTGCTACAAAGAGACGTGTCCCAGCCTCAACAGAGAAAGTACGACACTGTCTCTTCAAGTGTCTATCAGGCACTCTGTGCCGCGCGAAAGCAGCGGGGAAAACCCAGAAAAGAAGCGCAAGCACTATTCAAGAACCCGTTCATGCCAGCCGCTTTCAGTCGATTTCCCGTTACCGAAACAGGAGGGCCACGGCAGCGATCTGTGAAATCAGCTGCTAGTAATAAAAATATGGCTAGATATGTTTTCCATACGGTCTATATGGCGGGTGCGCGTCCCAGCGACAACCTGCGCAGCAAGAGCAAGGATGCGGCCACTACATCTCAAATCTAATCTAGTGTGAATATAGCTGTCACTTCCCAAGACCAGCATCCTCCGGAAGATAATGAAAATCCTCCCAGTGAAGCTGATAAGCGGAGAGATCCCTCGGTTCATGAGGAGTTAGGCTCGGAAATCGAAGAGGAGCCAATCTTCCGTCCCAAGAACATAGAGCAGCAACTTGTCTAAGAGCTTCAAAAACAACTCAGAAGTAAAGATAAAGAGATGGCCAAACTTTACTGCAAAATTGACGACTTGACGAATGTCGTCTTGCAGCTTACGACCCGACTTCCCTCTCAGCCGCTTAATCAAGCGCAGGGCTCTGCTCATGAACCGGGAAACAGTGTTTCAAGGCAGCCGACGCCTATTTTCTCAAATCCAAAGGTGAGCGGACCGCATGAAAGTTAGTCGCATCCTATCTCGGGAATTGTCTTGGCTACCGATGACATGTCATGACCTGAAATATTAGCTCGTGACCAGCACTTGAATCACGCAACGTCTAAAGGCGTAACTGAATTCAAGTAAACTGAAACCCAGAAATCTAAACCTTTTTAAGAAAATAAAGGAGGTGAAGTTTTGAAATAAAGGTATAATGAAATCAATGTTTTCATAAATGCATAGGTTATGGAACATGAAAAAATCCAAGTTGGAAAACATGTTTTGTCCTTTAAAAATTTGGGCAGCACCTCCTTTGTATTTTTTGATCCAAAACCACTATACAAGATAATAATAAAGGCATCCCCAAGCGGGAGCTAGCTCTTCGCCAACCAGAGGATCACAACCATGCAAAGCATAAATATACGTATACGATTCCCAACGGCGAAGATCACCACAAAAGATAAAGAAATAAGCAAGACATCAAAACCACAAGTAGCGGAAAACCCCTCGCTCTAAATCTCGCAACCACAAGTCTCACTAAGCCTCATTACTTACACAAATACTAGTTTTGATTGATGGAGTTGACTAGATACAATATGAAATATAAATATAAGAGTGGGTACAATACAATGTCCCACCTACACAGCAAATCACCCAAAAGTAGCTATGTTCCAGCAATGCCGCTACTGATCCGTGCGGTCAACCTGCAAGAATTGTAGCACAACAGGGTGAGTTGCCAACTCGTGAGTTGAAAAACATCAACAAGTAGAAATCGAATAAACAACGACTCTTAGTTCAACTATATCATAAAGGTAATACTATGATATCTAGGATGACCGTATCTATATATGTGCCAACACTAATATCAATGACAATCAGCAAATAGATATCATCCAACAATATAATCAATGTCTGTATGCAACCATATCATCAATGTATGTATGCAAGTGGATCCCGTCCACGTGTCAACCAATGACACAACAATATCATGCATGTAAATATCATAAAAACATATGCATGGAAGTATGAGGATATAAATCAACGTGTGTCCCTCGCGACACATCAAATCATGGAACCTGGGTATCCAGCATCGACACTCGAAAACATCATGAAACCCGTGTCCAGCATCGACACTTAAATCCTCATATCTCGGGCTCCGTCAGTCCGGATCGGCCCACGGGCTCAGTCAGTCCGGATCGGCCCATATCATCTCTCGACTCCGGTCGGTATCCTCCGGATATCCGCCGAGCCCAAATACTATCACCAGTAGGTAGTAGTCCCTCAGCCAGGCTCATCGTCTACTACACAACAGATCTGTTCTCACAACGGGATACCATACCGGGTCCACTATGAACCCGCAAACGGATCGTCCACTTCTCGAATCGGGTTTCTAGCACACGTCTCAGAACCGAGAAAACGCATGGTGGACGCACTGAAATATCATATCAAGAGAAACTGGGTTTTCAAAACAGTGCATACTTTCTTAAAATAATACCACAGTTCTCAAATCCAGAAATCTCATGAAAACAACATATCACAATGCGTATAATCAAAAAGTATGATGTATGTGACTTCTAATAGAAATGTAAGCATATCCATATATCATGCAACATAGAACAGTAATATGCACATATCAAGGGAAAACCGCTCTTTTTAAATAAATCTAGTTTAAAAATACATCCCGTGGTTCCCAAATTCTCCCAAGTCCAATACAACATCGTATAAAGGTGCATATGCAACTATAGCAAGTAAATCGTGCAAGGAGTCATATCATGATGCAGCAAATCCTACTGTGTAGTGACATGGCAATTATCAATGATGAAGTGTGTGAGCTGGCAAATCTGTGTACGTGTAACATACTCATCATCGATAATGGTGTGAATGTAATAGCACAGGTATATGCAATGCAATGAGAATAACATGAATGCACCATAAGGTAAATCATATGTAAATGCTGACGGATATACGTACCTAATATGACCGAGTCGGTAAATCTAAACATTGGCATCTATCCTCACGACATCACGTACGGTATAATCCATCGTACGGCATCCTCTAGTCAAGGGTATGGATTAATCATCAAGTCAAACTCATCACGTACGGAAAATCATCTTACGGCGGCATTAAACCAATAGGGATCCTATCAACCTAATGACAACGAGGGTACGGCCTAATGTCACGTACAGCCTATCATTCATGATTCACAACATGTATACACATATATATCCATATACATATGTCTCAAGTCGCATCCATAACAATATCATATCAGGGGACCAGCAAGGTATCAATCCTCTCAATCGACTCGCATCCGTATACCAACATATCATCATATCATCATATCACGTCATATATTCTTTTCATCGCATTTATATCCCACATCAAGTCAATTTTATAAATACATTCTACCTTTACTATAAGCATACGTATCTAATCTAACATACACACCCGAACCATACAAACAGTTTTTTGAAAGATGCGAATCGTAGTTTTGAAAGTAGGGGCTATGGTGTTTTTAAAGAAAAGATATCATTTGAAAATCCGTAACGTCCCTCAAGGTATCTATTTAAAATATGCATACGATTCTTCAGTCTGGAAATAGATATGGTTCGGATGACACATCTACGTCGACTATCTAGTCTTATAGTACCCTAAACGGCAATATCATCAAATATCATCCTCAAATCCTGTCAACACATGCTAGTCGTATCATATCATTTCTAACTATCCTTAGTTTCTAATATGGTTCTCTAACTACCTTTTTACTTTATCTATAGTTTTCTATTTAAGGTTTCATTAACCATAATCTATATATAAATCGGTTTCCATCAAAGTGTGCGGGGGTGCTATACGCCATCAACCCGACTTCCCCCGTAGATATAGATCTACTCACCGTGGTCTTCGCTTGCCAAAGTTGATGAGGCCACGCTCCGTCGCCTCGTAATCCACGTGAAGGTACCTATAATAATACACAATCGCAATCGCTATTAAAATCGAATCCGGAAAACCGATACGGCAAATGGCGCGCTCATGGGTTAGAACCTATGGCCTACGCGTGCAAAAACAATCAAACAACCCTTGTTGTTGATGTACAAACATCCAACAACCAAATAGAAATCCAAACAGCAAAACCAAATATTTCAAAATACGGAAAACATAGCCAAAAACACTCTAATGTGCTCCCAGATTTTGACTCAGGCCAAAAAGAGTTACACAAACAGATATAGGGTGCAGTACATAGAGCATGTGAGCTACTGGACCAACCTAGATCCATACCCTCACAAAGTGGCCGGCCCCAAGGCCCTAAAATCCGGTGAGCTCGGTCCATAGGGGGCTGTTTGGGTTCGTCTTCCTACAGTGGGTTCCTAGTGGTTCAAATAGGCCTCTGGACTTGTTTGCTTTTCTCAGAGATCCCCCGGGTCATCCCATATTTCCTGTAGGCTTACAATTCCTCACAAAACTGATACGGGTAAATTCTTAAATCCATATTCTGGTTTCTATGCTATGGTCCAGGTCAAGAATCACCTCTAAAGTCTTATTTCCAGCCACTAAACATCATCAATTTCCCAAACCCTTCTCTAGAATTTCAAAGTTCACAAATCCATCACTAAAGGACTTCTAAACTTAAACAAAGTGCTAGGAAATCAAAACTACCCTAAATGAAAAGAGATATACCTCATGGTTACACCCAAGCAAAACCCTAGAAGTCCCAAGTCTTCAAAATCTAACTTTGATGGGTCCAATGTGATGAGGATGAAGTGGGGATCATTTTTAATGAAAGGAGTTTGGGTTTTTGATTAGGTTTTGGAGATGGTTTCCATGGATGGTGAGGTGGAGGAAGAAGGAGATGAAGAAGGATGGGAGAGTTGAAGAAATAAAATGAAGTGAAGAATGAAGGATGAGGTGGGGGTGGAGCCTTACCTCTCTTCCTCTCTCTCTCTCTCCTAGCATGCTTACCTCTCATCATGATGTCCCTTCTCTCTCTCTCCTCAAGTCATCATGACACCTTTTTCCTTTCTTTTCTTTTCTCACCACAATAAAATCATAACATAAAACAACACAAATGAACATGTAACCAAATAAAACATGTCATGGTGCACTAACCATGAAAACTGTAGAAACACGGATTTGGCTTAATCACAATTAGCAGTGCACTAATCGGGTTTTTATCCAAACTGCATATAATAAATTTTAAAAATACCAAATCCTTTAAATATATTTTTAAATGAATGAATCATTTTAAATTTCCATTTATTTCACAATTATCGGTATATATTTATACCCTTTCTCGAAAACCCCAATTTCGCAAATCGGGCAGTTTTCGGGAAATATATTATTTTAATATTAATTTCCAAAAATAATGTTTTATATTTTCTGAAATGTTATGATAGTAGCCCGCTAACTCAAGATCAAATCATGGATTTGGTTTCCAACAGAGTCAAAACATTGGTAGCCGAAGCCGAAGCGCAAATGGATGTTAGCAGTAGCGGGAGACCATATCCTGCTCAGTATAATCTGGTAGAATTTCCTGGCGGCTATGTCATCCCTAATTTCGGAAGATTCGATGGGACGGGAAATGCGAATCAGCACATCGCCCACTTTAAAGCCTCATGCGGGAATACTGGGGGCAATGATGCGCTTCTCCTCCGCCAGTTCGTTAATAGCTTGACCGATTTTGCTTTCGACTACTACGCGAGCATACCGGATGGCTCCGTCACAACTTTTGTCTAAATGGAGTCTCTGTTTTGGCAGAGGTTCATGAGCGTCAGCGATAAGATCACCATTGCTGATCTCGTAAGGACCAAGCCAAAGAACAACGAAAGAAGCACGGATTTTATAACCCGATGGCGCAATCTCTCCGTCAAATATGAACCGCCGATAGAGCAGGACCAATTTGTCAGTCTCCTTGTCGGAAATCTTAACAATTGGATGGCCCCGTTTTTATGCACCACGGGTCTCAAAACATTCCAAGAGCTGACCAGGAAAGTTCAAATGCTGGAGCGCTCAAAGCAGGAGTCCTCCTCGGATTCCCAAAATAACAATAGGTCCTGGAGAAACCAAAAGGACGATAATCGCAAAGGCGAAAATTCCGACGATACTGAATCTTTCAACAATTTGGCTAACAGAAATAACCGAAGGATGAGCGGGCCTAATGCCAACCAGCCTCGGAAGCCAGTGTTCAGAGAAGGAGGAGAAGCTCCACTGAAAGAGAAGCTGGATATGGTCTATTCCTTCAGAAGGGAAAAAATCCATAAAATATTCAAAGACGCCCTGAGGAACGGTCTACAATTGCCAGAATCAAAAAGACCGTAAGAAGCGAATATGACTGGCAACCCCAAATACTACCCCTATCACAGAGTGATAAGTCATACTATTGAGGACCGTTTCGTCTTCGAAGATTGGGTCGAAATATAATATAAGGCAGGAGAGATAGAACTGTCTAAAGGCGTGTTGGTAAACGGTCAAGCTGCGACCACCAACTTCATACAAAACAACTGACCACCATGTCATTAAACTGGGAATAATCGACCTCTAAGTCGTTAAACTGGGGATGTAAAAATGTGTAAATAAAACAAAAAAAATAAATATAAAAAAATATAAAAAGCCGAAATGATGGGGCAACTCGCAATGAAAATCAGCGAGTAAAAATAAAGATGAAAATAAAGCCGAAATGATGGTGCAACCGCGAATAAATAGCCGAAATGATAGGGCAATCGCGACCTTCGCGATAAGAAAAGCTGAAATGATAGAGTAATCGCGGTAAAAAAATGGTGAATGATGAGTCGCTCCTAGTACCATATTCCAGTGCAGCGATGCAGACGACGTCTAAAATTCAAACCCCCAACGGCGAATGATTAGTCGCTTATGGTACCATATTCCAGTGCAGCGATGCAGACACCGTCCAAAACCCAAATCCCAAGTCCTCCCGGGGCAAATGATGAGTTGCTCCTAGCATTATTCCAATGCAGCAATACTGACGCAAAACAAGATCCAAATTCCAACTCCCCAAATGGCGAATAATGAGTCGCTTCTCATATCACATTCCAGTGCAGCGATGCAGACACCAACTAAAATCCAATCTCCCAAAATTCTCCCAGTCCTATGGTTGGTCCCTAAGTTGACTGCCGTATACAATCCACGGGCTCAAATAATTCTCACCATACCCATGCCCCACCGTAATCACCAGTTACGCGGCTGGTTTCCGCCCTTAGAATTTTGCTCCATTTGGGGAAGACCTACTCATGTGTCCTCACGATACATGAGGAGAACAAAACTTATGAGATCCTCACGACTCGTAAGAAAACACATTCGTGGGATCCTTATGACTCACAAAGGAAAAACACACTTGGGAGTCCCTATTGGTGTGTAGTAGCGCCTCTAGTAAGGTTGCAACATCATAAAGTAGTGATCTTTTATTTTAAAGAGGGCTATTACAAACAAACTACGAATCGTAACGAGAGATTAGGGTAATAACATCATTATATGAAGTCTAAATTAAAGGAAAAAGAAATACAACCTTTGTAGCCAACTCCTTCGATCTTTAGGACTCCTACGGCTTTGCACAAGATTTAGAACAACTCCGCTCGAGGTCCTTCGTCGTCTACGATGATCTACCCGGAGATTCCTAGATCAAGCTCTTAGCTTCACAAAATGAAGCAAACACTCTACACTAAAGGGCTAGGGTAGTGTAGAATGGTTGTGTGGTTTGTAAACTCACTTAAAAACCCTTTCTTTTCAATTTCCTCACTCAGAACAAAACTCAAGAGAGCTTGGAAAAGGAGGAAGGTGAAGATGGCAAAAGCTTTTGTGTAAATAATGAAAACTTATTTTCAAAAATGAAAATGAAAATATTATATATGAGACACTCTCACATATAACCATGGTTGGCTAAATATCTAGATATTATTTGGATGGGTTAAAAAACAAAAGGAAATTAAACCATGGTTAAAGTCAATGGTCAAAGAAGAAGTGTGTAGAAAATGAGTCATTATGCTAATTTCTTTTTTCCTTTAATCCATTAACAAAAATCTAGATATTTATCAACCATGTGATTCTTGTATTACCATCTCCTTTGTATCATCAACCATGACACATATGTATGTGTGTATGTGTGCATGCACATCATCATGTGTATGTGTGAACATACATGCATACATCCAAAAGAAAAAGGGTTAATTAAAAGTGAGCTAAAAAATAATATTAAATCAACACTTGATTTAATAAATCAGTTATATCAAATGCGACCCGGCCAATATTGAACGTCCGATTAAAATATGATATCACATATTCGTATTTAATCGAGCTCCTGCGCATATCACATATGCACACCACAACATTTCTCCTGAGCTAGAAAAATCCTGTGTGGGATTCTAAGACTCGTCAATACGCCGGCAGTAGGTGATGATCATATCAAAACACCTACAAGCCGCAAGCGGGCAGCTAAACGTAACGGCCATCCGGGTATTGAGTGATCAGAAGGAAAACAAGCGAACCCGTCAAAACTCCCGTCGAGCCATTGGCAACACTTACCGTATAGTCCGGTCCCTTCGTCTGATATGCTGCATATCAAGTCTAAGGATGGAATCGTCGAGCCCTAATAACTCAATAAGTTATGTCGATATGGTCTATGACCGGTCGAGAAACTACTGATAACACTTATCAGTAAATCTCATCAGCCCTGGCCAGGGACTTTAAGTCAGAGTCAATCGCACATAGCACAACATCAACTCCCAATACCGGGAGAGACGAAACCCCTCCTATCGCTCACTGTCTCCATGTGTCTCGAGACTATACCCAAAAGCCACTTGTTTGCACGACTCAGTAGAGTCGTGGTACGGTGGAAATCAAAGTACAGCTGGAGAACACACAGGACTCTATGACGATCTCGGGTCTACAGACTAACCTGTACGAGTGTCACTAGAGAACTACTATCCGACGATAGATATAATACCATATAGGAATTCTCTGTGAGTCCGTTCAGTGTACCCAGTCTCCACTGAGCACCCGTATACAATCTTCGATGTCACAACACCAATGGATATGGGATCATCCATCGCCCATCATATAGGTCAAGAAACGTACACGCTGGTCTACTTTGGAACATCGATGCCCTGTCTCGATATACCTACAACTAGGAACATTCAAGGATATGCTTATAAACTGCACATGCCCCACTAGTATGATCTCTATCATAGCCATGGAAGTCAAGCAAATATCATCAGGGCTTTATCAACATGTATTAAATGAACAGTATCAAGCAAACATGTCAGATAAAGTAAAACAAGATAGCATACTATCATGTCGAGCAAGAAAGTCATATATCAAATATACATATATACACGTCCAAGCATCCACTATACATATAATGGCCTCTAGGACATACATATATCCAACAATCTCCTACTTGCACTAAGACCAATTATTGGCGTATCTCATACCCAATATCTCAAAAAGTCGCTCATGTTGCGGCTGTAGAACTGCCTTGGTGAGTGGATCTGCGGTGTTATCCTTTGTATCTACTCTCCGAATCTCGATCTCTTGGCGATCAACTATCTCCCGGATCAAATGATATCGCCTGAGGATGTGTCTGGACTTTTGATGGGATCTGGGTTCTTTGGCCAACGCCATAGCTCCATTATTATCACAATACAATGGTATTGGTTTAATAATGGTTGGAACTACTCCTAGCTCCGCAACGAAATTCCTCATTTAGGTGGCTTCCTTGGCAGCATCATTTGCAGCAATATACTCAACTTCCATCGTGGAGTCTGCAACGGTATCCTGTTTGGAACTCTTCCAACATACCGCCTCTCCATTGAGGATAAATACAAACCCTGAGATAGATTTACTGTCATCCTTATCACTTTGGAAGCTAGAATCGGTAAAGGCCTCCATTTGGAGATTCCCATTACCATACACCAAGAACAATTCTTTAGTCCTTCGCAAGTACTTAAGAATGTTCTTCACGGCTATCCAGTGTTGCTCCCCTAGGTTGGATTGGTACCTGCTCACTACAGCTAGTGCATAAGCTACATCAGGGCGAGTACATATCATCGTATACATTATAGATCCTACGGCTGAAGAGTTGGGTATAATGCTTATGCGAGCTCTCTCTTCATCAGTCTTCGGACAGAAGTTCTTAGAGAGAGTGATTCCATGGCAAGCGGGCAAGGCACCACGCTTGGAATCTTCCATACTAGACGGTATCAATATACTTTGATTGGGACAATCCCAATAATCTCTTGGATCTATCTCTATAGATCCTTATGCCCAAAATGCACGAGGCATCACCCAGGTCCTTCATGGAGAACCTTTGTGATAAGAATAATTTGACCGATTGTAGTATAGAAATATCATTTCCTATCAAGAGAATGTCATTTATGTACAATACGAAGAAAGTGACAGTACTCCCTACAATCCTTTTATAAATGCATGGTTCATCTATATTTTTGATAAAATCAAACTCTTTGATTGTATCATCAAAACAGATGTTCCAGCTCCAAGATGCCTGCTTTAATCCATAAATGGATTTAAGCAACCTACATGCTTTTTCACTGCTCATACTGTCAATGAAGTCCTCTGGCTGATCCATAAAAACGTACTCTTCTAAATCACCATTTAGAAATGCAGTTTGAACATCCATCTGCCAGATTTCATAGTCGTAGTGAGCAGAAATAGCAAGTTGGATCCGAATGGATTTAAGCATTGCTACTGGAGAGAAAGTTTCATCGTAGTCCAGTCCTGGTCTTTGATGAAAACCTTTCGCTACAAGCCTTGCTTTATATGTCTCTACCTGTCCATCAACACCAATCTTTCTCTTAAAGATTCCATTTGCACCCAACGCGTTTTATCCCAGGAGGTGCTACTTCCAAAGTCCATACTTTGTTGGTGTACATGGACTCCATTTCGGATCTCATGGAATCCAGCCACTTCACTGAGTTACCACTCGTGATAACTTGCTGAAAACTAGCAGGGTCATCATCATCTATGATGCAATCTTCTCTACCACCATCAATGAGAAACCCATAGTATCTCTCCGGCGGGCGAGAAGATCTACTAGATCTCCGGAGCGGCTGAGGTTCTTGAAGTCTTACTGCAACATCAGTTTCAACCAATTCGTCCTAAGTAATTTGTGTCTCTAGAACCTCTTCTAGTTCTACCACTTTGCTATCAGTACTGTCTGTAAAGATTTCATTTTTCAAAAATGTGGAATGTTGAGAAACAGACACCTTTTGTTCCTCCTTGTGGTAGAATAGATATCCATACGAGTGTTTTAGATATCCCACAAATTTACACATGACTGATCGTGTCTCGAGTTTATCCGGATTTTGCTTTTTGACATAAGCCGGACAACCCCAAATCCTAACTCTTTTAAGAGATGGTCTCCTTCCACACCATATCTCATATGGAGTGGTAGACAAGGTCTTTAATGGAACCCTATTCAATAGATAAATTGCTGACTCTAATGCATGTCCCCAAAAAGAAAATGGTAACTCGGCATCACTCATTATGGACCGTACCATATCTAATAGGGTACGATTCCTTCGTTCTGACACACCGTTGTGCTGTGGTGTGTACGGAGGAGTGAACTGAGAGAGAATCCCATTCTTTTTTAAGAAGTCTGAAAACTCAGTGCTTAAATACTCTCCACCTCGATCTGATTGAAGTTTCTTGATACTCGAGCTAGTTTGTTATTCTACTTCAAGTTTGTACTCCTTGAATTTCTCGAAAGATTCGGCTTTATGCTTCAATAAAAACACGTGTCCGAATCTTGAGAAATCATCAGTAAAAGTGATGAAGTATGAAAAACTGCCTCTAGCATGTGTAGACATTGGTCCGCATACATCACTATGTATGAGGCTTAAGAGTTCTGTAGCTCTCTCTCCGTGTCCTGTAAACGGAGTTTTGGTCATTTTACCTTTGATACAAGACTGGCAAGTTGCATAAGATTTATATTCAAAAGGTTTTAAATATCCATCTTTATATAGCTTATTTAGTCTTGTTTCACTAATATGACCAAGTCTACAATGCCAAAGAAGAGATTCATTTATATCTGAAATCTTTCTTTTATTTGTATGTTGTATATTAAAAATTGTGTGCTGGTTTAGGACGTAAATTCCGTTACTTAGTGTACCATACCCAATCAACTGTTGATTCAAGTTAATGTTCATAACATTATTTTGCAACACAAAATGATATCCTTCATTATCCAACAAAGATACGGATATTATATTACATAGCATACCAGGTACAAAATAACAAGGGTTCAAAACCAAAATACATCCTAAAAGCAACCCCAGATGATATTCTCCTATGGATACAGCATGTACATTGGAACCATTTCCAACCCATAGAGTGTGGCCCTTAGTCTTCAAAACTCTACTGTTTCTCAATCCCTGCATACAATTACAGATGTGAGAACCAGAACCGGTATCTAATACCCAAGATGTAGAGTTTAATGAAAAACAGTTTTCAGTTACAAACACACCTGAAGCCGAAGAATCAACATGCTTCTTCTTTTTGAGATCTGCAAGGTACAAAGCACAATTGCGTTTCCAGTGTCCCGACTTGTGGCAGTAAAAATATTCTCCCTTTCCACTTCCCGCGATCCCAGATTTGTCTTTCCCCTTCGCTTTTTCAACTCGACCTCTCGGCTTGGTGGGATTCTTCTTCTTCTTTCCCTTGGTCTTGGCTTTCGGGACTGAAGAGGAAGATGGCCTATAAAGCAGAGCGGGAGTTTTCGCTGTCTTATGCGTGCTCTCTGCATTTCTCAACATATTGAGAAGTTCAGGCAATGATTTCTCCAAATCGTTCATATTGAAATTCACCATGAAAGGAGCAATGGCGGGGGAGAGAAACTGTAGAACAAAATCTTTATATTGCTCCTTATCAATAGTCCATCCCAGTTCCTCAAGTTCTTCTATAAGACCAATCATCTTCAGAACATAGTCTCCTACTGATGCACCGGGGGCCAACCGTATCTGAAACAGCTTTCGAGATGCGTCGTAGCGTAAAGTACGAGATTGCTCTTCATACAACTCCTTTGTATGAAGGAAGATGGATTGTATATCCATCTTCTCGTGCTGTTTCTAATGGATACTATCCATAGAAGCAAGCTCAAGGCACGTGGCCGTGTTGCAATCAATATTCTATGTTTTTCGGATCTCCTTATCCGAAACAGATGATTCAGGTCCTGGGACGGGTGGGGCTTTGGTAGTGAGGACATATGATACTTTATCATATGTGAGTGCAATATTCAAGTTTCTCAACCATTCTTTATAATTTGGTCCAGTCAGTTTGTTTTTCTCTAAAAGAAGCTTAAGTCCCGTCATCGGTATCTGCCATTAAGAGAGAGAAAAGAATACACTCCGTGAAATGCTCTTGCAAAGATCAGATTGGTTATTATCTTATCTAATCGATGTCTCCCAATTCTTTTATCAAATTTTCTTTCAAACCTTAAAAGAAAACTAGCCAGGATTAATTGCATTCTACAGTTTCGCTAATCGGTCAGCCAGGCCAGTGTCGGTACTTTGAGGGAGGTTCCCCGTGCTTGCGCACGGACCTAATTAAAATAAACCTCATTTTTCCCAGAGCTCAAACCCCGTTAACACCTTTCTAGACACCTACTGGATTAGCTAATTGTAAAGTGCAAAATTCTCCCGGGAGTAACTCTTACTCACAGTGGGATCGGGATCCAAATATCATATAAATGGTATGCAATCTCAACTCTTGAAACTCCCGATATGGTTTTTCCCCTAGATGCTTATGACCTTGGCTATGGTCAACATATCATAAGTACTAGTCAAGTTCTACCAGTCATTTCGAGATTAACTAGACCCACCCATATGACCCTTGACGATAATCAACATAATCACATGAATGTCCTAACTAATCGCATCATATGCTTAGTAGGAAGACATCACTTAGCTACCGTACACTACGCCTTGACTATAATCAATATACGTAGCACGAATACTAAGTACTCTGCTTTCTAAAATGACGGAGGGTTGCAGATGGTTTTTATGAAAACCTTTAACGCTTTGAACTTGATTTCGTTGTAGAATCTAAATTGTTTTTAGAAAAGGAGTGGCTTAAGCTCCGCATCTTTTGAAACTTGCTTTTTCATAAAAAGAGCCGAATGGGTTTCAAATCCGATTCTACAACATCTTTAGGTTTCTTTTCTTTTACATTAATCTCATTAATGTATTCCCATCATTTAAGTTCCTAAGCCATTATAGAAAGAAATGAAAAATAGTATTACATATCACATATATAACAATATCACATTCATCTCAGATATTAAGCAATCACATCACAGAATAATTAGCAGCAGAAACACATATCTGAAAATATAAAATATACTAGAAACTCCGTATTTTCTATTTAGCCTGCGATAGAAAATACGGATTCCGCGGTCGTGATGAATAGCCACGCCCACACCCTTAGACCCCTACGAGACCGGCAAGTGACCCGTCCAATTCTGGAGTTTAGGAGACTCGGTCTTGACTCCTCGAGATAGCCTCCCACTGAACTCCAGAACCCGGTCACTCGTGCTCCCCTCCTTGGGTCTATCCTAATGCGGAAAAGTAAAATATACATCAATGGAGACATCATCCTCAACCCGGATGTGCCCCAATAAAAGAATAATATATACAATGAATTTTACATGAATGAAAAGATAAACTCTCGTCTCACATAAAACCCCCGGTCATTCAATCACGACGATCATATACATCATATCACATCAACAATTGAAAAGTATAGACGACGTTAAAATATATCAATCAACACATCAACATACCCACTGCTGTAACAGATCTCAACACTTGAACCTGCATAAAAAAATTCCCAGAGAGCATATACGGTACCTACGGATCAACGCAAGAGCGCACGGTCCAAGCCTCACCAACTGCACCACGGAACCGCTGCAAATACACCTATTTGGCATCGGTTCCGCGGTCGTTGTGTCGAGTGAGGCGCTCGTTTTTCTTGGGGATCCATAGAAAACCCTGCACTATTTTCTGCATATTTTTAAATACAAAAATTCCAACTTTTGAAAAAAATTCCAGTGAGCATGTAAAAATCGCATTTTATATGTTCGATTGAGTTTTTAAATGTCGTCCGGCTTACCCTAAAGCTCTAGCTAGGCTCTGATACAATGTTGGTGTGTAGTAGCGTCTCTAGTAAGGTTGCAATATCATAAAGTAGTGATCTTTCATTTTAAAGAGGGCTATTACAAACAAACTACGAATCGTAATTAGAGATTAGGGTAATAACATCATTATATGAAGTCTAAATTAAAGGAAAAGAAAATATAACCTTTGTAGACAACTCCTTTGGTCTTTAAGACTCTTACGGCTTTGCACAAGGTTTAGAACGACTCCGCTCGAGGTCCTTCGTCGTCTACGATGATCCATCCGGAGATTCCCAGATCAAGCTCTTAGCTTCACAAAATGAAGCAAACACTATACACTAAGGGGTTAGGGTAGTGTAGAATGGTTGTGTGGTTTGTAAACTCACGTAAAAACCCTTTCTTTTCAATTTCCTCACTCAAAACAAAACTCAAGAGAGCTTGGAAAAGGAGGAAGGTGAAGATGGCAAAAGCTTTTGTGTAAATAATGAAAACTTATTTTCAAAAATGAAAATGAAAATATTATATATGAGACACTCTCGCATATAACCATAATTGGCTAAATATCTAGATGTTATTTGGATGGGTTAAAGAACAAAAGGAAATTAAACCATGGTTAAAGTCAATGGTCAAAGAAGAAGTGTGTAGAAAATGAGTCATTATGCTAATTTCTTTTTTCCTTTAATCCATTAACAAAAATCTAGATATTTATCAACCATGTGATTCTTGTATTGCCATCTCCTTTGTATCATCAACCATGACACATATGTATGTGTGTATGTGTGCATGCACATCATCATGTGTATGTGTGAACATACATGCATACATCCAAAAGAAAAAGGGTTAATCAAAAGTGAGCTAAAAAATAATATTAAATCAACACTTGATTTAATAAATCGGTTACATCAAATGCGACCCGACCAATATTGAACGTCCGATTAAAATATGATATCACATATTCGTATTTAATCGAGCTCCTGCGCATATCACATATGCACACCACAATATTTCTCCTGAGCTAGAAAAATCCTGTGTGGGACTTTAAGACTCGTCAATACGCCGGTAGTAGGCGATGATCATATCAAAACACCTACAAGCCGCAAGCGGTCAGCTAAACGTAATGGCTACCCGGGTATTGAGCGATCAGAAGAAAAACAAGCGAACCCGTCAAAACTCCCGTCGAGCCATTGGCAACACTTACCGTACAGCCCGGTCTCTTCGTCTGATATGCTGTATATCAAGTCTAGGGATGGAATCGTCGAGCCCTAATAACTCAATAAGTCATGTCAATATGGTCTATGACCGGTCGGGAAACTACTGATAACACTTTTTAGTAAATCTCATTAGCCCTGGCCAGGGACTTTAAGTCAGAGCCAATCACACATAACACAACATCGACTCCCAATACCGGGAGAGACGAAACCCCTCCTATCGCTCACTGTCTCCATGTGTCTCGAGACTATACCTAAAAGCCACCTGTTTGCACGCCTCAGTAGAGCCGTGGTAGGGTGGAATTCAAAGTACAGCTGGAGAACACACAAGACTCTATGACGATCTCGGGTCTACAGACTAACCTGTATCAGTGTCACCAGAGAACTGCTATCCGACGATAGATATAATACCATATAGGAATTCTCTGTGAGTCCGTTCAGTGTACCCAGTCTCCACTGAGCACCCGTATACAATCTTAGATGTCACAACACCAATGGATATGGGATCATCCATCGCCCATCATATGGGTCAAGAAACGTACACGCTGGTCTACTCTGGAATATCGACGCCCTGTCTCGATATACCTACGGCAAGGAACATTCAAGGATATGCTTATAGATTGCACATGCCCCACTAGTATGATCTCCATCATATCCATGGAAGTCAAGCAAATATCCTCAGGGCTTTATCAACATGTATTAAATGAACAGTATCAAGCAAACATGTCAGATAAAATAAAACCAGATAGCATACTATCATGTCGAGAAAGAAAGTCATATATCAAATATACATATATACACGTCCAAGCATCCACTATACATATAATGGCCTCTAGGGCATACATATATCCAACAGTCCCCACGACTCCTAAGGAGAAAGTACACCTACGAGACCCTTTCGACTCATATGGAGAATACTTTTATAGGACCCTTACGGCTCATAAAATTGTAAAGTATTAGGTGATAGGGACCTAAACCTGTCTTCTAAGCCCATAACTTCCCAACAGGCAAAGGCAAATGATGAATTGCTCCTGGCACCTGTGCTTCTGTGTTACCAACGCTGATGCCGATCCTACCCCAAAATTCCAAGCTTCCGATACAATAGACCCCTAAGTCTTTAAACTGGGAACAGATGACCCCTAAGTCGTTAAACTAGGAACAGATGACCTCTAAGTCGTTAAACTACGAGCGGGGGAAATCCCCTCACAGCAAATGATGATTCGCTCCTGGTACCATATTCCAATGCAGCGGTGCTGATGCCAAACCAAAACCAAAATCCCCAAATCCTATAATAGCAAATGATGATTCGCTCCTGGTACCATATTCCAGTGTAGCGGTGCTGATGTCAACCCAAATCATATCGAATCAGCAAAACTACAAATGACCTCCTTGGCAGAATCAAGCTCCACCTCGGAAACAAGTCAACTTCATCCCTGATACCGCAAGAAGCGGATCAAGTCAAATCAAGCACCGATCGTCCAAGTCGCAAAAAGGGCAGCACCGACCGTCCAAGTTGCAAAAAGGGCAGAACCGACCGTCCAAGTTGCAAAAAGGGCAACACCGACCGTCCAAGTCGCAAAAAGGGCAGAACCGACCGTCCACATCATAAAAAGGGCAGCACCGACAGTCCAAGTCGCAAAAAGGGCAGCACCGACCGTCCAAGTCCCAAAAAGGGCAGAACCGACCGTCCAAGTCGCAAAAAGGGCAGCACCGGCCTTCCAAGTCGTAAAAAATATGGCAGCACCGACCGTCCAAGTCGCAAAAGGGCAGCACCGACCATCCAAGTCGCCAAAAGGGCAGAACCGACCGTCCATGTCGCAAAAAGGGCAGCACCGACCGTCCAAGTCGCTAAAATGGTAAAACCGACCGTCCACATCGCAAAAAGGGCAGCATCGACCTCCACATCGTCAAAACGGGAACCAAATTAAATTGATCTCCACGTGAAAAAAGATTATCAATTTCATGCACACGACCCACATGTGCGGTGTGCAATAATTGATGGGGGGCACTTTTTTGGGGTCAAAAATTACACCACGGTTGACCAAGTCAAAGTCAAAGTCAACCCCAAACTAGGTGGGCCCAAGCCAAGTTCAAGTGGGCCCAAGCCCAGGTCAAAGGGACCGGCCCCATGACAAAAGGAATGAAGCCATAAATTGGTTTAATAGAATTCTTTATATATATATATATATATATATATATATATATATATATATATGTATGTATGTATGTGTGTGTGTGTGTGTGTAGAAATAAATGTATGTAAAATAAGCAAAAAGCCAAAATTTTGTAAACCCCATGGCTTATGTGCAAAAAGAGATAAGCACATAAGGCATGAGGTGGCATAAGTGCCATTTGGTAAAGCCCAAGGGGCTATATGTAAAGTGTGTAGCCTATAAAGGCAAACATGATTAAAATATCTATAACAACTTTTCCATTCTAAATAAACTAGGGTTTGTGCCTCCTTCTCCTTCCTCAAGGTTCTAAACCTTCTTCCCCTCTTTGAATTAAATTAAGAGTTTAACTCTTCCTTTTTCAAAAAGAAATAGTTTTTCACCATAAAACCCATAAAGGGGAGCTCGGATCTCCCATCAGATCTCTAAAAGAGGGATTTTGAATCTCACCCCCCCTTTCCTTCAAGATCCAGCCAACGAAGAGGAGGAAGAAGGAGACCATCTCCAAAAATCCAAATCCGAGAGGATCCAAGGCTCAAAAGAAAATCCAAAGATCTGTAGGAGTTTAACTCCATTCAAGATCTGTTGGAGTTTAATTCCATAAATCAAACCACTTTTTAGGAGTTTAACTCCAATTCTATACATAATCCCTGTTAGGAGTTCAACTCCAAAGCCTACCTTGGGATTTTAACTCCTAACCCAGGAGCTAAGCCCCCTTTTCCGCTGGTGTTCCTATCGGTCGCGTGCCGCGCACATGACCTACGGGCGCCCAGCGGTTGTGTGCCGCGCACGTGACCCGCGAACGATAAAGCGCCTACGTGCGCCTCACGCGACTCGAGGGCGCTCAGCACCCAGCGGTCGCGTGCAGCGCACCTGACCCGCGGGCACCCTGCGGTCGCGTGCAAAGGCACGTGGCCCACGGGCGCTAAGCGCCCACGTGCGCCTCACGCGACCCGCGGGCGAGACAAACTACGTATATCGATGGAATTAGCCAATTTTTGTGCTCCTAAGATGAGTTAGAAAACGTCCCGCTCAGCGTCCAGAGGTCGCGTGCAGCACACGTGACCCACTGGCGCCCAGCGGTCGTGTGCTGCACACGTGACCCGCTGGCGCCCGTGCCCACATGCCAGGCACGTGACCCGTGGGCGCCAAGCGCTCACGCGCCAGGCACGTGACCCATGGGCGCCCAGCGCCCACATGCCATGCACACGTCTTTAAGACGTTTCCCCCTCCCATTTTTATATGCGCTACACATTAAATATACTTCCCTTGTTAGAAAAAAATTCTAACAGGGCGCTGTCCCGCACCCCACAAGGTGGCTGCTAGCCCCTTGACCCCCAGCCCGCTATCCGAGTAGCGGGACCCCCGTAAAAACTCTGCGGGGCTCCCGATATATCCAAAACACCTTTCAAAACACAATACACGCACACTGCATATTGAGTTCGCATGACCTGTTTGACCCGTCAATCGGAGGTTCCCTCACTCCAAAAGCGAGGGGTAATTAACGACAGCTTAGTCTGCGGCTGCCGGTGATTCGGATCCCCACAGTAAATAAACCCCAACCTACCCTAGGCAGGGGGAATCTGTAATGCGCGCGTATTCCCATCTCAATGGGGTGACAAAAAACACCCTACACCTACCAGATTCGTGGAGAGGCTGAGGTTCGTTGGAGACTATTGAATCCTTTGCTTTCACCAAATTATCATCTGTTAGTTTGTCAAGCTGGAACTCTTTCCAGTTCTACCTCATGACCACAAATTGCTTCACAAGAAATTCCTTTTGTAAAAAGGTGGCATGCTGAGAAACAAAACACCTTTTGCTCCTCAGTTTGGTAGAAGATATTCCCTCGCAAATGTTTGGGATATCCTAACAAACTTATACAGAACCGACCTTGACTCGAGCTTGTCCGGATTTTGCTTTTCAATATAGGCCGGAAAACCCCACATCTTAACTCGTTTAAGACATGGTCTCTTCCCATTCCATATCTCATATGGAGTGGTAGGCACTGATTTGGTTGAAACCTCATTCAATAGGTATGCAGCTTCTCAAGTGCATAACACCAAAAGGAAGCAGGAAACTCAGCAGTACTCATCATAGAGTGCACCATATCTCATAGGGCGAGATACCTCCGTCCCGATACACCGTTATGCTGTAGTGTATACGAAGGAGTAAGCCGAGAGAGAATCACATTCTCCTTTTAGAAACTCCAGGAACTCCATGCGTAAGTATTTTCCTCCTCGATCACATCGAAGGACCTAATATTTCTATCTTTTCGGTTCTCAACTTCAAGCTTATATTCCTTGAATTTCTCAAAAGTTTCAGACTTGTATTTCAACAGGAACATATGTCCGAATCTTGAGAGATAGTCGATGAATATAATGAAGTACCAAGAACCAACCTTGGCATTTGTAGACATAGGACCGTATACACCATCATGTATCAGTCCCAAGAGTTCACTAACTCTTTCTCCGTTTCCAGCAAACGGAGTATTAGTCATTTTATCTTTGAGAAAAGACTGGCAAGTATCATAATATGAAAATCGAACAGATTCTCATATTCATCCTTATGTAACTTAGCAGGTCGTGTCACATTGATATGACCTAGTCTACAATTCCACAAGAAGGATTCATTCATTTCTAAACTATTCCTCTTGTGTATGTTCTAGATACTTTAAACTGTAGTTTGATTTAGAACTTATATGCTATTATGTAATGTGCCTGAACCAATCAACTCTTGATTCAGGAAAATGTTCATAATATTATCCTCCAATACAGAATTATATCCTTCTTTAACTTAATATAGAATCTGATGTAATGTTGTATATCAGGTTCGGTATGTAATAACATTCATTCAGAATCAATGTATTTACCACTTGGTAATACAAGGTGATATCTACCAACTGACTTGGCTGCAACAATTGCACTATTCTCTAACACTTAGAGATATATCACCCATTCCCAGTTCTCTACCTTTGTGTAGCCCTTGTAACATTACATATATGGGATTCTTATCCGGTATCTCATACCTAGGACGTAGAGGATACTGAGAAGTAGTTCTTGGTAATGAACACACCCGAAGAATATGCATCAACATGCTTATTCCTCGATTAGGTCACGCGGAAATCCGGATATTCCCCTATTTCCTGCTCGGACTTATAACAATTATAAGATAGAGCGGAACCAACGTTCCCCAGCTTAGTATAATAAGCAGGTTCGGTCAATGCATCCATATTATTATCTTGATTAAGGCGTGACATGGTCGCTACCAGGAGAGAGAGAGAAGAAAACACTCTGCGTGCGCTCTTTCAAGATCAGATTGGTTATTATTTTATCTAATCAGGATGGCTCCCACTGTTTTTATCAAATATTCCTTCAAACCCCAAAAAGTAAGACTAGCCGGATTAATTACACTCTACAAGTTTGCCAATCTTTCGGCCAGACCAGTGTCGGTACTTTGAGGGAGGTTCCCCGTGCTTTCGCACGGATCTAATTAAAATAAACCTCGTTTTCCCAGGGGGTGTAACCCCGTTAACACCTTCCTAGACACCTACTTGATCGGCTAATTGTAATGTGCAAAACTCTCCCAGGAGTAACTCATACTCGCAGTTGGTATCGGGATCCAACTATCTCATAGAAGGTATGCAATCTCATTGCAAATTTCAACACTTAAAATTCCCTATAATTTACTGCCCCAAGCGTCCTATGACCTTGACAGAGTTCAACAAACCATAGGCTGCTAGTCAAGTTCAACCCGCCATTTCATGATTGAATTAAACCTTCCCGCACAATCCTTGACAGAGGTCAACAAGGTTGTACGACTACCCTAATCCAATCGCATCATATGCTTTGCAGATAAGCACTAATCAGCTACCGCATACTACGTCTTGACAGAGGTCAACAAACGAAGCCCGAATACTAAATATTACTTATCTGAAATGACGAAGGGTTACGACAGGTTTTTAAGAAAACTCTTTGCGTAATGAACTTGATATCGTTGTAGAATCGAATGTATTTTAAAAGAAGTGTTTTTTAGGCTTTTACTAGTTTTGCTAAAGAGGTCACTCCCGGTGAAGGGATCTCAGCTCTTTCCTTATCGAATAAGGTACTGGATATTTCACAAATACCACTATGCAAAGCATAAACTAAAAATGCAATCAAAAGTCAAAAACGAGTGGGTTGTAGCATCTGCCAGTTTCGCTAAAGAGGTCACTCCCGTTGAAGGGATCTCGGCTCTTTCCTTATCGAATAAGGTGCTGGATATTATATATGGAATACCGCTATGCAAAGCAAGAACTAGAGCTATCAGTTTTTAAAAAAAGTTTATACAACATTTTTAGGTTTCTTTTATTTCATTAATCTCATTAATGAAGTCCCATCATATATGCTTCTTAAGCATCACAGAAGAAACGAAACCATCAATATTAATTATATATCATATATATAATATAAGCATTTGTCTCAACATATCAAGTGATCATATCACAGAACATCAGCAGCAGAAGTACACATATGAAATATTGGATATACTAGGAATTCTGTATTTTAATTAAGCCAATAAAAAATATGGATTCCACGGTTGCGATGATTAGCCAAACCCACATCCCCAGATCCCTACGAGAGCGGCAAGCAACCCTACCAATTCTAGAGTTAGGAGATCCGGTCTCGACTCCTCGAGATGGTCTCCCACTGGACCTTAGAACCCGGTTACTTGTGCTCCCCATCTTAGGTCTATTCTAATGCGGAAAAGTAAATAATATACATCAATGGTGACATCATCCTCAACCCGGAAGTGCCCCAATAAAAGAATATTTCATACAAGCTTTTACATGAATAAAAATGAAAAACTCTCATCTCACATAAAAACCCCAGCTATTCAAAACACGACGATCCAATATAACATATCACAGCAACACATAATATCACATGTCATCAACGTAAGTAAGTATGCGTATCCCAATTGTCGTTGACATATAGCAACGAAACCGGCGATACACCACATATTACACTTACAGTCGTAGAAAAGAAAGTAAAAAACTACAACAATTGGAATCCGCAACAACCTTAGACATCATAAACCCAATGCATCACATACTTTGGATTTCATGCCTTACCGAATGAATTCCTTAGACATCACATGCCTAACAATTATAAACCCCGCATTTTAGTCTTGATATTGAAAACACTTTCCAATAACCAGTCGGGTAATTCAACAAGATTCCCGATAACCTGATCGAATGCTCGTCGGAAACTTTAGTAGACGTCCGCACTCCTGATGCCGTCGACGAAGTGCACTTAGGCGGAACACCGCAGCTGCGAGCACCCGAACGGATGCTTTTGGCAACGGGGTTCTCCTACAGTCACTTGGTCGGGGCTATGGGGAGTGGTATCTAGTAAGGTTACCCAGCGAGTATCCGCGTATGCTACGTAATTGCGACGGGCTTTTGATCCACATCAAAATTCCATGGCAACTGATCAAATGAGACTAAATTGCTAGATTTATAAAATTCAAACTAGTTATCACATAACTAATTATTGTGGATTCCAAATATTGTATCACAATAACAGATAGATAGACGATGTTAAACTTTTCGATCGAATAAACAAACTCCCAAAATTTCTCAAAGAGCTCAACACTTGAGCGGAGTTCAAAAAATACCCAGAACATGCCACAGCACCGATGAACCATCCGTAGAAGGGCCGACCCAAGCCTCACTCTTGTCGCCGTGGAACTGCCACAAATCCTGGGGTATGACCGCGGTTCCGCAATCTAAAAAGTTGAGTTTGGGTATCGTTCTTCTAGAGGGTCCACAGAATTGCTTGCATGATTTTCTGAAGATTTTAAACTAGGAAAAAATCCAACTCTTAGAAAATTTCCAGCGAGGAAAAAATTGGATTATTGATATTCTTCCTAAATTTTTAACGTCGTCTAAATAACCCGAAAAGATGTTAGAATTACGACTACGAAACACTCCGAATTGCCTTTACAGAAATTTAAAATCACAAGCAATTTTAGCAAAAACAAGCAACATCTGAAATACCAAAACCCAGAGACTGGAACACAGGAAAAATTTGAAGCCAAAATACCCCAGAAGAACCGGTGAGCTCAGATATTTTTCTCATGTGGCTGGCCAAAAATAGGTGGGGAGGGTTCAAATTTCTACTGTGTCCATGTTACATCTCATATAACATTCTGCAGTTGCTTAAAAAAATTTTAGACTCTCTGAAAATTTCGACAGAAACTAGATTTTAGTATCAGGTGTTTCGGAGTTGTTTCGGTTTCGTAATCTAAGAAAGATCGTCTAATTCTCAAGCATGGTTCTGATACCACTGCAGGGTTACCTAGCACGACAGCAAGGTTTCGGGAGGTATCGTCCATGCCATTTTCAAAAATTTGCCGTACTAAAGAACCCTAAGCCTAGAATCTTAACTAGAGATTTAGACGAACTAGCAATGCAAACAACTTTACATCTAAGTGAATGAGGAATACAACCTTTGTAGACCAGTCCTTCACTTCTAAAGCTCTGTGTAGTAGTCCCTTCGCTCTAAGAAGTGAACACCCGAACTCTAGTAAGGGTTCACATGAAAAAATGAACAAGCTTGCTCGAAATCTTCGAGGCTGAAGATGATCTACGTCGAGAAAACTCAAGCTCATGCTCCCTCTTCACTAATGGTTGATTAGTGAAGCAAACACCTTAAACTAAATGGCTAATATAGTAGAGGATGATGAAGTAGGAATTAGGATCATTTTAGATTAATTTTTCTCACGATATTTCATCACCATTTGAAAAGCTAGAAAGCTTTCTTATGATGAAGAAGAAGATGAAGTGGAGATGAGAATGGAACTCATGAGGTGAGAATAGCAACCATGGGTGAGTTAGTATCATACATTAACTCATGTAGAGAATAAAAAATGGCTAAGGATATTGGTTAGGTTAATAAATATCTACAAGTGAAACAAAATTAGTGGACTTGGTCAATGGTTCCACAAGCTTCTACAAGCTTGTAGCCATGAAAAATTTCCAACCAATTTTGATTTACTTTGATAAATAAAACCCCCTCATTATATCAAGTATGGTGTGAGTCTCATACACCCATGAAGCATGTGGCATCAAGCATGACACAAATAAAATGTACATTAATATATATCACATATATACTATATGCACACAACTGAGAAAAAGAAATGTTTAAGTTAGCTAATATTAGTTAATGTAATTCAATATATCACATATATAATTATACATTAAATTATTAAATCAACACTTAATTTAATAATCCGGCTATATCACATACAACCGACTAATATCAAATGTAACAATTTATCGAATCAACACTTGATCCGATAATCCGGCTATATCACATATAACCGACCGATATCTCATATCGCGAGAATAGAATGCGGTATCACATACGCGTATTAATCTTGGTCCTGCACATATCACATATGTGCTCCTATTTCGTTTCGCATGCACCAGGAAATCTCTGTGTAGGACTCTAAAGACTCGTCAATACGCCGGCAGTAGGTGATGATCATATCAAATACCCACAAGCCGCAAGCGGTCTGCTAAACGTAACAGCCACCCGGGTATTTAGCGATCAGATGATCAACAAGAAAGCCTACTCATATTCCTGTGAATCCAATCAGTAACACTACCGTACAGTCCGATATGTTCATCAGATATGTCGCATATCACAGCCTGGGGGTGGTATAACGTTATACCCCAATAGCCTGATAAGTCATGCCGATGCAAGATCCATAACGGTTCGAGAAACTACTGATAACACTTACCGGTAGATCTCAGCAACTCTGGCCAGGGATTTCTTGTTATGGCTAATCTAGCATAGCGCAACATCAACCCCCAATACCGGGAGAGACGAATCCCCTTCTATCGCTCATTGCCTCCATGTGACTCGGGACTGTACCCAAAAACCACCGTTTTGCACGATCTCTTGAACGTGGTAAGGTGGAATCAAAGTACAGTTGAAATCACACAAGACTCTATGACGATCTCGGATCGACAGACTAACATGTACCAGTGTCACCAGAGAACTGCTATCTAACGATAGGTATAATACCATCTTGGAGTTCTCGGCGAGTCTGTTCAGCGTACACAGTCTCCACTGAGCACCCGTATACCTTCTCTGATGTCAAACACCAATGGATATGGGATCATCTATCGCCCATCATATGGATCGAGAAGCATATACGCTAGTCTACTCTGGAATATCGATGCCCTATCTCGATACTCCCACGACTAGGAACATTTGAAGGATGTACTTACCGACTACCTTTGCCCCACTAGTATGATTCATTGTTAGAGGTTGTGCGTGTTCAAGTTCTAGTTTAAATACCGCAATCAAGACGGTTTCGCTTGTAGCTAGCCGGTTGAGTACGGGTCGTCCGCAGGGAGATGGGAGTCTTTTTCAATGTGTTTTAACGAGTTAAGTCCGAGAGTTCAGATTTTGTTTGTGATTATCTAAGTGTTGAGTTGATATTTAAAGCGAGCTTGTTAGGGTTAGGATTAGGTTAGTTTGAGTTAGGAGTCTCCACATCTTTCGTTGCCCCTCTTAATATCGGTGTTACGGTAATCGGCAACAACGGGGATTAGCACGACTAGGAAGGAACTTGCGAGTATAAGCTAGGCTTTCCAACGCATAAGTCCTTCCTTTTGGTGCTTGTCCGTCCGTTCTTGGCTCTTAGCCATAATCTCCGGTTAATTCAACCACAACCGGTCTCACTACGGAATCACCGCTATCATGTAGGATAGGGTGCCGTAAGGAGCGGATTGTGGTTCAATTAACGGGAGTCGATTTAAGCTGTTGGGCAAGGAAAGAGTGAGAGAGATTTCCTTCTCTCAAACTTCCCTTATCCTACCCTAACAAGTATGAACTACTCACACATCATGATACGGAAAAATAAAACAAAACAAAGAGGAAGATAGAAAGAAGGAGATTAGAAGAATACGACTAGCTATTTGCGACCTCACCTTGGCGAAGATCGAGCGTAAGCATCATTGTCGTATTAAGGATAAAGAAAAAGAGAGAAGAAAGAAACAACAAGTAAATAACAACAACTACTTAACGAATTAAAATTACAACAATTTTAAAAAAAAGGCAAGACAAGCATGATAATAAAATGATCTTCTTTATCCATCACTCTTCACTCACAAGCTCACTACAAGTTTAATGGAGAAGAGATGAGGAGAGGAAGAAGAAAAACACTAAACCTAGGCAAAATGAAAATACAAGAAGGGACCCTTTTCTTCACAAAGTTCTGGGCTATTTATAGGCCAGAGAATGAAAACCTAGGGCTACCACCAGAACCCAAACAAAAAGACCAAATTACCCCCCAAAGCTCTGCAGATTTGGCGCCTAAACGGCCGCGGATCTGCGGCCTAGACCCCCCTTTTGCCGCGGATCCGCGGCCTTCTGGTTGAGTTGGGCCCTCCAATTTTCTGTGGTTCCCTGGTTCTCTGTGCCCTTTATTCTGGTATCTGTATTTTCTCATAATTTCTTCACGAATTTTCCAGAATTTCTGTTGAGGGAAAGGTGGACTTTTTGTTAAGATTTGGCATGATTGCCTCGAGCTCCGCGTAGATCTCTTGGATCTTGTGCTACCATTGAGCCTTGTGCATGAGAATGACATTGATTTGACATTTTGTCTTCCTAAACTGGTATCTGGCAACATACGGATGAAGAGCGGAGACCGTGTTTTCTCAGTGGTTGGCAGGAACCCGGATATTTTCGTGTTTTCCATGAATTTCACCGTTTTAGAACCGAGAACCTGTATCCTGCAATTGACTAGCAAACACGGCTCAAGAGTATCTACCGATATGCAATGTGATAAAAATTGGGCGGTATGAAAATACAAAAATCTGATATGAACAAATACCCCCAAACTTAACATTTGCTCGTCCCGAGCAAAGCCCAGTTATTCACAAAAAATTTCCTAACCTCACTTTCGCAGGGAACGCGATTGCACTGAGCATGTGCAACAAGCCGTTAAACCTCTAGGTGTCCCTAGTAGGAGGAGTGTTGTCTCCTGAGGCTTTTCAGCGGATACTACCCACAAAATCCGGTCAAGTTGGTTTTGTAAAATAACTAAGATTCAAATCCTAAAGTTTTGTTTTAGAAAATAACAATTCTATTATCCTAAGTGTAGACCATCGAACCTTTATTTTTCACACCTCGCTTTTTATTTAACTACAGATTTTATATGTCTTTACGTGCAGTGCAAATAGTGTCGTTAAGTTCCAGAAGGATCGATTAAAGTCATCATGTCGCCCAATAAAGCCCAGATAACAATTTTAAAAGGATCACATAAGTTTTATAAAGAGTTAACATTTTTCAAGTTTCGTTTTCCAGTAAGGTTTCAACTTCAGAATTTCTATCTTCCATAACAGGAAACTAAGTCGTATTTTTCACTCCACCTTTTTCTTGTTTTCATTTCATACACACCTCTGTGAACGTGCAATAATCTTTATCATAGAATAAAACCTTCATATCTCCGCTAAAATTTTTATAAAAGCCTGTCTTTTATCAAGATTATTCTCACACAAAGAACCGTTAGGAATTTTAACTCGGAGAGAACACTTGCTTGACTTTGTTTTAAACTGGACTTTCTAGGCTTCTTAGCGAGCTTTGGGCCAATGCACCCAAACCAGTTGGTTTTAGGGCATTAGGTGTAGAAACACCCCAGCGGACTTAATTACTCAAGTTACCTAGGTCCAAAAACAAAAGACAGTTTGGCGTCAAAATCAGATGATTTAATACGAATGGAGATATAACCGGCAGTTCAATTATTTTATTTTTTTTGGATAAAAGACGTGTTTAGTGAGTTTGGTGTGTAATCATTCCAATCAAGTTTCAGATGGGTTATTTTTCAGACTTAGCTCCAATTACGGCATCAATAACATTCCTTCATATTCGCTTTACTTCATAAACTATTCTTGACATTACTTATTTCAGAACAAACCTATTTGATCCTCAGAAAATCATTTATCTGTTTAAAAGTTTAAACATGAAAGACTTGTCATCTAATTCCCAAAATTCACGACACGTGTAGTGTGATGTAAAGACTTATATCAACTATAGTTAACTTCAAAGGAGAGTTATCTTTCAGGTTTTCAAAATCTAAACATAAGATTTAGTCATTTCTATTTCTTCAAAAAAAAACCGTCGAATGTTGAATCCGAGTTCTTCCACAAGCTAACTTGACCAAAAAGTTTTTCTATTTTTAGAAAATTTTCAGATTTTTATGGATTTTAATATGCAGATGCAAAATATACATATGAATGCGAAGGTAAGAAATGCGTACCGAGCGTACCCCCAAACTTAAACTGGACAGTGTCCTCACTGTCATTGTATGAAGAGATCATTTGAAGGGTCAAAAATGTCGGTTAGCGATACACAATTTTTATTTGTTTTTGTTTTTAAAGAAAAGAAAAAGAATATACACAAATATATACAAAATGGTTTGTACATACCCCCAAACTTATTGGGAACAGTGTCCACTGTTCTTGGCTGGATAACCGAAGTTTGGTGGTAGGCAGAGGAAGATCATGCAAGGTAAACCGGCTCCTGTAAGAACAGGAGCTCCTCTGTTGGTTCGGCGCTAAGGTACGGTTTAAGTCGGTGTCCGTTCACTTTAAAAAATGAACCGTCCTTTGGATTTTCCAAATCCACAGCGCCGTGCGGATACACATTCCGCACAAAATACGGCCCTTTCCAGCGAGATCTGAGCTTTCCTGGATGGAAATGAAGTCGGGTGTCGTAAAGCAGTACCTGCTGACCAGGTACGAAGGTTTTGCGCAAAAGGTGTTTATCGTGAAACACCTTCGTTCGATTCTTAACGACAACCGCGTTATCGTAAGCCTCATCCCTAAGCTCGCTCAGTTCGTTCAACTGCAGCTTCCGATGGCTGCCCGCATCATCAAGAGACAGATTCAGCTCCTTTATCGCCCAAAATGCGCGATGCTCTATTTCGACAGGTAGGTGGCAGGCTTTTCCGTACACAAGCCGATAGGGAGACATGCCAAGGTCGGTCTTATAACCGGTTCGAAAAGCCCAAAGGGCATCAGTGAGTTTCAGCGACCAATCCTTACGGTTCTTGGAAACCGTCTTCTCCTGTATCTGCTTGATTTGTCGATTTGAAACTTCGGCTTGCCCGCAAGTTTGGGGGTGGTAGGGCGTAGAAATCTTATGATTAATGGAATATTTCCGCATCAAGGCTTCGAAAGTTTTATTGCACAAATGACTTCCATTATCGCTAATGATCGCTCGGGGGTGCCCAAAACGAGAGAAAATGTTTTCTTTAAGGAACCTAACGACAACCTTGTTGTCCTTAGTTCGGCTGGGCATAGCCTCGACCCATTTAGAGACGTAATCAACAGCTAGAAGGATGTACAAGTTCCCAAAAGAGCTGAGAAACGGCCCCATGAAATCTATCCCCCAAACATCGAAAATCTCCACAACCAAGATCGGTTGGAGCGGCATCTCGTTCCTCCGGGATATCCGGCCCATGTGTTGGCACCGGGAGCAAGTCTTGCAATAGTCATGAGCGTCTTTGAAAAGTTGTGGCCAGTAGAAACCACATTGCAAGATCTTCTCAGCTGTCTTTCTGGGGCCAAAATGCCCGCCACATGCTTGGTCGTGGCAAAACGACAGCACACTCTTGAATTCCTCATCAGGGACACACCGACGAATAATCTGGTCGGGACAGTACTTGAACAGATAGGGTTCGTCCCAGTAAAAGTGCTTTACTTGGGATAAGAAGCGAAGTCTGTCCTGACTCGACCATTCAGTCGGTAGTAATCCTGTGACCAAATAGTTCATAATATCTGCGAACAATGATTCGCATGATACTGTCAAGAGCTGTTCATCCGGGAAAACGTCGTTGATCGGAATTGGAAGCGAAGGCGAAGAAGAAAGTCGTGAGAGATGGTCGGCAGCTACGTTTTCACATCCTCGTTTGTCCTTAATGACAAGGTCAAACTCTTGAAGCAAGAGGATCCAACGTATTAACCGAGATTTTGCATCTTTCTTCGCAAAAAGATGGCGCCGGGCAGAATGGTCCGTGTAGACAATGACTGGAGAGCCGATGAGGTAGGGCCTGAACTTTTCTAAAGCAAATAAAACATCTAAGAATTCCTTCTCAGTTGTTGTATAATTGAGTTGGGCGTCGTTCAGGGTTCGGCTTGCGTAATAGATTATGTGCGGCATCTTGTTGATGTATTGTCCAAGGACAGCACCAATGGCAAAGTCGGATGCTTCGCACATAATCTCAAATGGGTGCGTCCAGTCAGGTGAGGAAAGAACGGGAGCAGAAGTGAGTGAGCGTTTCAGTGACTCGAATGCAGTCACACAGCTCGAGTTGAAATCGAAAGGCGTATCCTTGGCCAGCGAAAGAGTCAAGGGCCTAGCAATCTTGCTAAAGTCCTTGATGAACCGTCTATAGAAACCGGTATGGCCAAGGAAGGCTCGGATATCTCTGACGCATCGGGGAGGAGGCAGATTGGAAATGACCTCAATTTTTGCTTTGTCAACCTCTATGCCATTTTGCGAGATGATATGTCCTAAGACAATACCTTCGCGCACCATGATGTGGCATTTCTCCCAGTTCAAACTGAGATTCTTGTCCTTACATCGGGTAAGGACAGCGTCAAGATGCAGCAAACACTCGTTGAAGGAATCGCCGAAGATGGAGAAGTCATCCATGAAAATCTCCAGAAATTTTTCCACCATGTCTGAAAAAATTCCCATCATACACCGCTGGAAGGTAGCTGGCGCATTGCATAACCCAAAGGGCATGCGACGATATGCAAACGTGCCGAAAGGACAGGTGAATGTGGTCTTGTCCTGGTCTTTTTCAGCGATGGGAATTTTATTATAGCCGGAGTAGCCATCAAGAAAGCAGTAGTACTCGTGTCCGGCCAATCGTTCAAGCATCTGGTCAATGAAAGGTAGCGGAAAGTGGTCTTTCCGCGTTGCGGCGTTGAGTTTTCTGTAATCAATGCAAACTCACCACCCAGTTTGGGTGCGAGTAGGGATTAACTCATTTGCCTCGTTGGTTATGACCGTGATGCCCGATTTCTTGGGGACAACATGAATGGGGCTAACCCACTGGTTATCAGAGATAGGGTAAATGATACCACTATCTAGACATTTGACGATCTCCTTCTTCACAGCCTCTTTCATGACTGGATTGAGACGTCTTTGTGGATCCCGGGCTGGTTTGGCATCATCCATCAGATGAATGTGATGCTCAACGATCAGGGGACTAATCCCCTTAATGTCCGCCATGGACTAGCCAAAAGCTTGCCTGTTGCTGTGCAAGACCGCGAGAAGGGCTTTCTCTTGCTCTGGAGCTAGAGAAGCCGAAATGATGACAGGGAGGGTCTCGTTCTCACCTAAGTAAGCTGACTTAAGGTGAGACGGCAACGGCTTGAGTTCGAGCGTTGGAGGCGAAATGATGGAAGGCAAGACTGGTGCAAAGGTCTCGAACTCAAAGGACTCCAGTAAAGGTTCAAAGCGAGTGTAGGCAACCGAGTTGGATGGTTCAGGTAACTCATCCGGAAAGTCGAAGGATTCAAACTTGGGTTGTGCGCAGCTAAGATCGTTTGAAAACGTGAAACACTCGTAGTCGTTGTCGGGCGCAGAAACAGCAGCAGGTTCGAAGAGAAACGCACTAGTGGCGTCAAGATTATCGTGATCAAACAGAAACTCCTCGAATTCACACTCTTCTGGGGTGATCTCCTGGATCGAGCAGACGTCCAGTATATGAGCATTAGGTTCGGCGGGCTGATTCCCCAACCTAAAAATGTTGAGTTCAATCGTCATATTTCCAAAAGAGAGGTTCATCGAACCATTGCGACAATGGATCACAGCATTTGAGGTTGCGAGAAATGGGCGACCGAATATCACCGGAATTTGATTCCGGGGGTTAGCTACAGGCTGTGTATCTAATACAATGAAGTCAACGGGGAATATGAAGTCCCCGACTTTGATTAACACATCCTCTAGCTCTCCCCTAGGATGGGTGATCGATCGGTCGGCCATTTGGAGAGTGCAGTGTGTGGGTTTCAGCTCTCCGACGCCTATTGCTCCTATACTGAATACGGAAGCAGGTTAACACTGGCACCAAGATCTAATAGTGCGCGGTTGATGTTCTTATCCCCAATTGTAATTGAAATCGTAGGACAGCCAGGGTCCTTCCGTTTTTGTGGTAAAGATTGGGTAAGGGCATCACTCACAGCACTAGCCAAGAAAAATTTCTTGGGTACCTGAGACTTGCTCTTTTTCGTGCACAAGTCCTTTAAGATTTTCGCGTAAGACGGGACTTGTTGGACAGCATCTAAAAGAGGAATGTTAATGTTAACCTGCTTGAATAACTCCAGAATCTTCTCCATTTGAGGATTTTGTTTGTTAGACTTCAACCGGTTTGGAAATGGAACGTTTTGAAAATTGGTTGAGTCTAATGCTGGAGGAGGAGATTGTGGAGTTGGAACGGATCCCAGAATAGGTGTCTTTGTGGAGTGAGAAGTGGGTCCGTTCAGAGCAGAAGAAGAGGGAGGGGAGCCTTGTGAAGGACGGAGAATAGGCTCAGAAGACGAAGAAGAAGAAGAAGAAGAAGAAGAAGCGGCCGGGGTGTCATCGTTGATCCGTTTGCCAATGTTGTTTTGCAGCATCCTCCCCGATCTCAGTGTAGTCACGGCACTCACATTATGGTTTTGTTGTTCAAGAGCAACATGTGCATTATGTGGGTGACCGGGATTTGGAAGTGGCTGGGACGGGAGCTTCCCCTTCTCTCGCTCGCTTAAGGCCGCGTTCAGCTGTGCAATCTGGGCCTCGATGGTCTTGATGCTTTGCCCGTGTGCGGCAGTGTGTTGCACTAAAGATTGAATGGAAGACTGGATGTTGGCGGTGGATTGAGTCGATTGTTTAACAAACGCCTCCAGACTTCGTTCGAGCGAGGAGACCTTATCGTTGTTTGACGGAACAAAGTTGTTTGGTGGAAAAGAATTGTTGGGTGCAAAGTTGTTCGTCTGATTTTGGAAAGGTTGGGGTTGGAAGGGCTGCTGATACTGAGTTTGTTGTTGCGCTTGTTGTTGCGGCGGAGGGGCCCTTTGGAAATTGTTGCCCTGGAATTGATTCTGATTCTGATTCCAGGCGAAATTGGGGTGGTTCCTCCAACCGGGATTGTAGGTGGAAGAGTATGGATCATTCCTCGGTCTTTGCTGGAAGGCAGCATTAACCTGATCCTGTCCTTGCGAGGGTGGGTTGTAAGGACACTCTTCGGTCAAGTGGGAAGGATCGGAACAACAAGCGCAAATGGTACGAAGGGGGAGAACAGGGGTGGGTGCAGGAGCAGAGAATTTGCTTTCTATCGCTTCAAGCTTTCTTGTTATTGCAGCCATTTCAGCTTTCATCGCAATAGAGACATCAAGTTGGTGGATTCCTACCCTAGACTGACCGGTAGAAGTGGAGGTAGAAGAAGAAGAAGTCGGTCTGGTGCTCTCCCATTGTAGCGTTTGCTCCGCAAGGTCGTCAAAGAACTGCCACGCTTCCTCGTCAGATTTCGATAGGAAGTGGCCCTGACAGATGGTTTCCAACAACTGCTTCGTTGCTGGGTTCAGTCCCTCGTATAAGGTTTGGCAGAGTTGCCATTTCTCTATACCGTGGTGAGGACACTGAACAAGAAGGTCTTTGTACCGGTCAAAGCACTTCCAGAAGGGTTCAGAAGGAAGCTGGGAGAATTGGTTGATTTCATTTCGAGTCCTTGCGGTCTTATGATTCGGATAGAATTTTTTTAGAAACGCTTTAACAAACTCATCCCAGCTGGTGATTGAGTGGGAAGCGGTGCTATACAGCCATTTTTCAGCGAGATCGCATAAAGTGAACGGAATGACCCATAGACATATAGCATCGTCCGACAGCTGGGTGGTTTTCATCATGGCACAGACGTTTTGAAATTTGTTGATGAAGATATAGGCATCTTCAGATTCAAGCCCATGAAAACGTGGAAGCATGTTGATGAAGTGAGGCTTAATTTCAAAGTTGTCCCCATTGGCCGGAGGAAGAGAAAGGCAGGTGGGAAGTGCAGAACGGGTGGGATAGAAACGATCCTGGAGCGCGATTCGCTGCGGCGCTACAACAGGCGGAGGTGGTGGGATATTGGTCTCCGTAGGAGGTGGAGCCAATCCAGGGGTGGTCAAAGAGATGTTCGGATTAAATCCCGACATCGCGGAAAAAGAGGTTGGTGAAGGTGAAGGTGAAGATGTATGAACAGAATTCCGGTCAACGTCGGAGTTGGCCGGCAAAGGAAGGGGTGAAAGAGGAGTGGACGGAGTATCGACTTCGGAGTCGATCGCGTAGTCGGTCGCGACTAACGTAACGCGGACTAGACGGGCGCTAGTGTCCCGAGTCCAAGCGGACATACACTAAACGAGTTTAGTATAGTCAAAGCGGAGAAAGTGAGGGTAAGAAAACGTCAATTGAGAAAGGCGATGGGTGGTGGGTGAAAAATGGATTTGGCGACAAAGGGCAAGTTTTTATAAAAGTTTTTTTTTAATTATTTCTTTTTTTTTTGTAGAAAGAGATTTACAGAAATATGTACGGAAATACGGCTTAAGCAATCACAACCAAGATATGCACAATCACACCTAGATCTAGGGTAACCTAGGTCTACTAGACCTGCTACTGAACTTGATTGTCGAAGTTAAACAGTGGTGAGAAACGGGCTTAAAAATACACTGATCACGAGACCAGGTAAGTGCAGAGATAAGGGGAGGTTGTCCAACGCTTTCGCGAAGTTCCTTAATTAAATAACCCTTTCTCTTTCGGCGGTTGTGCCTTTAACACTTTCCTAGACACCCCGTAAACAATATACCGTTAAGCGAGGTTCTAAACACGGTTTATCTTCTCCTAATGAGCGCGAAGTCCTTAGGGCTGAAGTCTAGTATTTTTTAATTTACAATGGACAATGCATATGCTTTAGTGATTTTTGGGGTCCTGGGAAGGGTGATGAAATCCCCACCCAATCTGGATTGGTTTCAAGCCCCTTAAGTCCGTAATAAAGAAATGCAAAGCAGTAACAAATCAACTGCAAACAATTTTTATTTGCGGCGCAAAGAATCCTGCATAAGAACAGTTTATTGGAAGGGGGAGAAGAGTTTGTGCAAAGAATTCTGCAGAAAACACAATTTATTGGAGTCCAGAGGAGTGGAGAGGAGAGAGAGACTCACCAGAAAGAAAATTGCACCCTGAAGGCACTAAATGGCCGCGGATCCGCGGCCTAAGCTTGCTTATGCCGCGGTTCCGCGGCAGTACTGGGGATTTGGGGCTCTGGGAAAATTGGGTGACCTTCTGTGGCTGTCCTCTTCTTGTCTGGATATACTGAATTTTTATTTACTCACTGTAACTGCTCCAGATTTTGACAGTAGACCGTTAACTTCGTTTTATCCGTCGCGGTGTAGCCGCGAAATGTGGGTCTATCTTCCTACGTCTTTGGCACTGTACTTAAACTCCGTATTTTCAACGTCTTGGCCACTGAACTCGAACCTTGTATTTTCCTGCACACTTGCACAAAAGCTAATCAAAAATAACAAGATGATTCTTTACAATGTATATTTTTTTTTTTCGGTTATATTCACAAGTTAACCCGAAATTACACAAGGAAATAAACTACCGTCTCCCCGGCAACGGCGCCATTTGATTGTTAGCAATTGTGCGTGTTCAAGTTCTAGTTTAAATACCGCAATCAAGAGGTTTCGCTTGTAGCTAGCCGGTTGAGTACGGGTCGTCCGCAGGGAGATGGGAGTCTTTTTCAATGTGTTTTAATGAGTTAAGTCCGAGAGTTCAGATTTTATTTGTGATTATCTAAGTGTTGAGTTGATATTTAAAGCGAGCTTGTTAGGGTTAGGATTAGGTTAGTTTGAGTTAGGAGTCTCCACATCTTTCATTGCCCCTCTTAATATCGGTGTTACGGTAATCGGCAACAATGGAGATTAACACGACTAGGAAGGAACTTGCGAGTATAAGCTAGGCTTTCCAACGCATAAGTCCTTCCTTTTGGTGCTTGTCCGTCCGTTCTTGGCTCTTAGCCATAACCTCCGGTTAATTCAACCACAACCGGTCTCACTACGGAATCACCGCTATCATGTAGGATAGGGTGCCGTAAGGAGCGGATTGTGGTTCAATTAACGGGAGTCGATTTAAGCTGTTGGGCAAGGAAAGAGTGAGAGAGATTTCATTCTCTCAAACTTCCCTTATCCTACCCTAACAAGTATGAACTACTCACACATCATGATACGGAAAAATAAAACAAAACAAAGAGGAAGATAGAAAGAAGGAGATTAGAAGAATACGACTATCTATTTGCGACCTCACCTTGGCGAGGATCGAGCGTAAGCATCATTGTCGTATTAAGGATAAAGAAAAAGAGAGAAGAAAGAAACAACAAGAAAATAACAACAACTACTTAACGAATTAAAATTTCAACAATTGTAAAAAAAGGCAAGACAAGCATGATAATAAAATGATCTTCTTTATTCATCACTCTTCACTCACAAGCTCACTACAAGTTTAATGGAGAAGAGATGAGAAGAGGAAGAAGAAAAACACTAAACCTAGGCAAAATGAAAATACAAGAAGGGACCCTTTCCTTCACAAAGTTCTGGGCTATTTATAGGCCAGAAAATGAAAACCTAGGGCTACCACCAGAACCCAAACAAAAAGACCAAATTACCCCCCAAAGCTCTGCAGATTTGGCGTCTAAACGGCCGCGGATCCGCGGCCTAGACCCCCCTTTTGCCGCGGATCCGCGGCCTTCTGGTTGAGTTGGGCCCTCCAATTTTCTGTGGTTCCCTGGTTCTCTGTGCCCTTTATTCTGGTATCTGTATTTTCTCATAATTTCTTCACGAATTTTCCAGAATTTCTGTTGAGGGAAAGGTGGACTTTTTGTCAAGATTTGGCATGATTGCCTCGAGCTCCGCGTAGATCTCTTGGATCTTGTGCTACCATTGAGCCTTGTGCATGAGAATGACATTGATTTGACATTTTGTCTTCCTAAACTGGTATCTGGCAACATACAGATGAACATCAGAGACCGTGTTTTCTCAGTGGTTGGCAGGAACCCGGATATTTTCGTGTTTTCCATGAATTTCACCGTTTTAGAACCGAGAACCTGTATTCTGCAATTGACTAGCAAACACGGCTCAAGAGTATCTACCGATTTGCAATGTGATAAAAATTGGGCGGTATGAAAATACAAAAATCTGATATGAACAATTATCTACATCATAATCCTGGTAGTCAAGTACTCATCCTAAGGGCTTTATCAACATGTAATAGAGAGATAATAAGTGTACATGTTAAGATAAAGTGCAACCAGATAGCATTCTATCATGTCGAGCAAGAAAATCCTCCTTATATATATCCAAGCATCCACTACAATACACATTACATGTACAGTAATGACCTTTAGGGCATACATATAATTAACAGCCGCTCTCTGCCCAAATTTCTCGGCTAACTTGATCGTTGAAGGGTCCACGGTGGTATAACCATCCCGGGACTTCTTTCGCAGATAGCTCGGTGTCGCCTCAAAACAAGCCTACTGAGATCCACACGCTCAAGGAGGCAACCCTCAACACCAATCTCAGCCGTTCACTAACGCTCGCGACAGATCGACGGAAGACAATATCTGAAGAAGATTAAAATCTCCATCAACAGCTTTCATCTATTTTCAAAATTTTCCCTCCAAACCCGGGAATATAATCATCTCCCTCAAGCTCGCGGAAAGTTCAAAGAAATATAATGCGGTGTTTTGTTACTCGTTACAATTCTCTCTTCTTGAACAAATGGAATTAAACTTATGACTAGGATGGTCTATACAGAGAAAACAATTGTGGACTACTACCTCGCTCACTTTTGCTGGTGTGTATTTATTCCAAAACAAACCTAAGGCAAAAATTTTTTATGCAGCCAATGCTGCGGGTGTGAGGCTTCTAATGTCTCATGCATGAACACGAATTAGACCATATTAATTACCTTGGTTTATGTATGCATGCTAAGACAGGAAATTATATTGTGACCATTGTCTGGCAAATTTAGGAAGATATCAGGGTTTCCCTTCACTGCGAACATTATCTTGATATTCTATTCCTCTTTCGACCTTATTACCGCATATATAATGATCGGAAATGGAGAGAACCTATAAGATCTAGGTCATGGCATCAGACGATTTTGGGTATCAACCTGATGCCAAACTTCAGGGGTGGCTATTAGAAGTTACCGAAATTAGCACTATCAACTATCCGTAATGATCATATTCGGACGATGGCTATCCTTGATGAAACAAATCAGTGCACTTCCTGGAGTAGCGCTTCTTTATAATTAATGCATGTTGAAGGTCAAGAAAGTTCTTGCGTTCTCTTTTTACGCTCATTTATCCAGATTGAGCAATGTTTTAAATGTCGGTCAATATCTGATATATATTGCCGAAATTTTGGTTTTGTAGACCAATCAACACGAAATTGCCAAAATATTTTTTTTCCGAAATTTAGAATGACGCCCGATACTTTGGTATATCGGCAATATTTATGTATATCGGCAAAAATCTTGCTATATATAGTTGTCCAAAAAAAATCTTGTTATGGTTTTTTTTTTGTGTTTCAGGACATAAAATTTACCCAAACCACTATCTTATTAAATCTATTTTCTCTCAAATCCACTCAGAAACCGCTCGTCTTTGCTTGATTTCTCAGAGAGGACGTTGATCTCCTTTCAACCTCGGTATTCAACAAGAAAACTCTTCGATTTCATCCTCGAAACTTATCCTCTTCCTCCTAAACTTCAAATCTTCAAGTACTTCGATTTTGATTTCGACTTTGATTCCTCACAGACTTAAAGCCCTAGACATCAACTGCAGCCACTTTCTCAATCAGTGATCCTTTCTCGACTTCGACTGTGACTCTTCCTAAACTCAACGTTTCTAATTTCTCTTTTCTTTGACATCGATCGTCTTAACTTCGACAATTTAACACTACTATAATATGGGGTTGCCCCTACGGATAAAGGAATCCGTAGGGGCAACGTTTTATTGCCCTACGGACTAATCCATAGGTCTACATGGTTGTCCCTACAGTGGCCTACGTTTTAATTTAAAAATATTAAATCTTAAAATGTTATTTGGCCCTACGGAGCGGCAAACAAATGCCCTACGGTTAAATCCGTAAGGGTATGTATATGGGTATTTAATAAAAAAAAGTCACAGAAAAGCCCTACGCATCGATCTCTTTCCCCAATTTTCTCTCAATCTCTCGCGTGTGTATCGATCTCGTTCCCGCGTCTCGAATTTTCTCGTCGTCGCCACCGCCCTCCGCCCGCCACCGCCCTCGATTCCAAAACTTTCTCGTCGACTTCCTCGTTGTTAGTTGTATGTATGCCCTAGAGGCCAGTATTGTACAGATGATGTATATTATATTGGATGCTTGGACATATATAAAGAGGACTTTCTTGCTCGATATGATAGTATGCTATCTGGTTGCTCTTTATCTTAACATGTATACTTGTCTCTTGATACTGTCTTATGGTTACATGTTGGTAAAGCCCTTAGAATGTGTACTTGACTACCAAGACTATGATGCAGATCATACTCGTAGGGCCATGGTAGTCCATAAGTTCATCCTTTAACGTTCCTAGTCGTGGGTGTATCGAGACAGGGAATCGATATACCAGAGTAGACTAGCGTATACGCTTCTCGACCCATGAGATGGGCGATGGATGATCCAATATCCATTGGTATTTGACATCAGAGATGGTATACGGGTGCTCAGTGGAGACTGGGTACACTGGACGGACTCGCCGAGAACTCCCAGATGGTATTATACCTCACGTCAGATGGCAGTTTTCTGGTGACACTTGTACAGGTTAGTTTGTAGACCCAAGATTGTCATAGAGTTGAAAGTCCGTGTTGCCCACCCCGGTGCTTACGGGGAGGCGGAAAACATAATAAAAATCGGATTTTTAATGACTTAGGCAACATGGACTAAGCTTGTGAGGATCTTTGCTAAACGAAAACTAGCTAACCCTAACTACAAAGTAGCTAAGTGATGGAAAGGTTATACCTTTGGTCTTTAGTCCTTCTCTCCTTGCTCCTAGGAATGGTTGAAAGAGATCACCTTGCTTGTCTTCTCCTGTCAAAGAAGGATCCACCCGAAAGCCACAACCTTTAGCTTCAACTCCAAGCTAGGAGTAACTAGAGTGCAAGAAATGCTAAGACTTGAACCCTAGAAGTGAGTAGAGAAGATCAAGAGAGGGTTTTTCTCAAGCTTTTTTGTTTCTCAACACATGAGAGGGAGAGAGCTTGAGGGAGAGGATGAGCAAGAGAGAGAAATAGAATGAGAGAATGAATTATTAGTGAGCCATTCTCACTAATATGTGTGGATAATTTTAATTAGATAATTAGCTTGAAAATTGTCATGATAAATCATGACATGACCATTATCATTTCCATTTTGCAAAGATCAAAGAGCATCTTCCAAATGAAATGATTATGGTCAAGTTGTCAACATGGTCAACAAGTCAATGAAGTCAAATTGTCAACAACAACCATGCACAATAATTAAGCTAATTATCAATTAACAATAATCCACACAAAATCAATAGGGTTAATAAAATGACAAAAGCCATTAACCCTAAACAAGGTCCTCTCCCCCAATCTCAAGCAACTGTGCATACGCACCCGCATTCGTGATCCGAGGAACACGAATACTCTGAGAAAAACCAGTCTCAAATCATATACTAGGATCCGGCTCAAACCAAAGCCCGCTAGTATAAACTGTCCGGACAGCAAACGTGCACAAGTGCGCGGATGCGAACGAACCCTGTCGCAAAACCATGCGACCTCTACTCGTTTTGCCTAAAGGCGAATAGCTCTCTGTGTGGGACTCTAAAGACTCGGCACTACGCTGGCAGTGGGTTTAACCACAGACCGCAAGCGGCACTAGCTGTACGTAACGGTCCCCAGGTAGATGTCGATAAGAAGACTGACGAGGTGAACCCCATCTGCACTCCTACTGAGCCTGTATGTGACAGTCTCCGTACAGTCCGGTCTGTTCGTCTGATACATCGCATGGCGGGCCTAGGGGGGCGGTGAACGTCAGTCCCCTAATAGCGGTACAAGTCGTGTCGGAGTGTAGCCCAGAACACCCTGAGATAACACTGGAAACCTACCAGTATATCTCGCTTGCCCTGGCCAGGGACTACTCGTGTAATGGCTCTCCTAGACACAGCGCGATGTCAACCCCCAATACCGGGAGAGACGAATCCTGTCTAACCGTCACTGCCTCCAAGTGCTTCGGGACTGCACCCAAAAACTACCTGTTTGCACAGCTCCTTTGAGCCGTAGTAGGGTAGTAATCAAAGTGCAGTGGGAACACACTCGAGGCGAAGTGACAGTGTCAAGTCAGCGGACTAAGCTGTACTCATGTCACCTGGGAACTGATAACTGACGATAGGTATATTACCAACCAACAGTTCCCGACGAGTCCTGTCCAGTGTACTCGTAACCTAACGAGCACCCGCATACTATCCCAAGTACGACGTACTAACGGCTGTGGGACAGACCGTCTCCCACACTGGGATGAGAAGCGCATACGCTAGTCTACTCCGGAGTATCGATGCCCTGTCTCGATAGTCCAACGACCAGGGACCTGTATAAGGATGTGCTTATAGATTACCCAGCTCCCACGAGTGCGAGCGCCATCACAACGCTGGTAATCAAGCAAAGATCCTAAGGGCTCTACTAATATGTATACCAGCAATATGCTAAAAGAAACACATGCACATATTAAAGCAGAGACAAACCAAGTAGCATACTACCATTTCGAGCAAGATTGTATATACAACTGTGAATATCCCAAGCTTCCATTAAGTAATATACAAGCTAGTATGATACAGTAATGGCCTCTAGGGCATATACACTAACAATCTCCCACTTGCACTAAGGCCATGTACTGGCGTATCGAAGACCTATCATCTCGATCAGCCGCTCGAACTGAGTCTGGGGTAAGGCCTTGGTGAATGGATCTGCTGTGTTATCCTCTGAAGCAACTCTCCGGACCTCGATCTCCTGGCGATCCACGATCTCCCTGATCAGGTGATACCACCTTAAGATGTGTCTGGATTTCTGATGGGACCTGGGTTCCTTCGCTAAAGCTATAGCCCCGTTGTTGTCGCAATACAGAGGTATTGGGTCAACAATGGACGGAACCACCTGAAGTTCTTTCAAGAACTTCCTCATCCAGACAGCTTCTTTTGCGGCATCAGATGCAGCGATGTATTCCGCTTCCATAGTCGAGTCAGCAACGGTTTCCTGTTTGGAGCTCTTCCAACACACCGCCCCTCCATTGAGGGTAAAGACAAAACCCGACATGGACTTGGAATCATCCTTGTCACTCTGGAAGCTGGAGTCAGCAAAGGCCTCAATCTGCAGGTCTTTTCCGCCATACACCAAGAACATCTCCTTAGTCCTTCTCAGGTACTTGAGAATGTTCTTTACTGCTATCCAATGTTTCTCCCCAGGGTTTGACTGATACCTGCTTACCACACTCAGTGCATAAGCCACATCCGGTCTGGTACACAACATCGCATACATTATAGAGCCTACCGCAGAAGCGTAGGGTATAATAGACATGCGATCCCTCTCCAAATCAGTCTTGGGAGACATCTCTTTGGAGAGGGTGATCCCGTGACAAGCCGGTAGATTACCGCGCTTGGAATCTTCCATACTGAATCTCTTCAGTATGGTGTCGATGTACCTGGACTGCGAGAGTCCTAATATCCTCTTGGATCTGTCACGGTAGATCCGGATACCCAGAATGTATGAGGCATCACCCAGGTCTTTCATGGAGAACCTGTGTGACAAGAACCCCTTGACAGATTGTAGCATAGGAATGTCATTTCCTATTAAGAGAATATCATCCACGTATAAAACGAGGAATACTACAGTTCTCACTACAAATCTACAATAGATGCATGGTTCATCTGGATTTTTGATAAAGCCAAATTCTTTGACCGTCTCATCAAAACAGATGTTCCAACTCCGCGATGCCTGCTTGAGTCCATAAATGGACTTGAGCAACTTGCACACCTTTCCGCTGCTCCCACCCTGAATGAAACCCTCTGGCTGGTCCATATAGACACACTCCTCTAAATGACCATTTAGAAAAGCTGTCTTTACGTCCATCTGCCAAATCTCATAATCGTGGAAAGCAGAGATGGCAAGAAGGATCCGAATGGATTTCAGCATAGCTACTGGAGAAAAGGTTTCGTCATAGTCCAAACCAGGTCGCTGACGAAAACCCTTTGCTACCAGTCTAGCTTTATAGGTCTCAACCTGTCCATCTACACCAATCTTCCTTTTGAAGATCCACTTGCATCCTACGGGTTTTATCCCGTCTGGAGCAATGTCCAACGTCCATACTTTGTTGGTGTACATGGACTCCATCTCGGTCCGCATTGCATCCAGCCATTTTACCGAGTCGACGCTCTGAATGGCTTGCTGGAAGCTAGTAGGCTCATCACAATCTAGGATGCAGTCCTCTCTATCCCCGTCAATGAGGAAACCGTAGTACCTCTCGGGCGGATGAGACTGCCTACTACTCCTGCGGAGTGGCATAGGAATGTCCTGTTCTTTTGAACCTTCTGGTTCCACTAAACTTTCAGTAATAGTTTGTGGTTCTGGAATTTCTTCCAGTTCTATCGCGCTCCCACTTAATTCTTTTTCTATGAACTGATGTTCTAGAAAGTGGGCATGGCGAGAAACAAGGACTTTTTGTTCATCTTCGCAATAGAAGTAATATCCCTTGGAGTTCTTTGGATATCCCACAAACTTGCACTGTACTGAGCGTGCCTCGAGCTTGTCCGCATGCTGATTTTTTACAAAAGCTGGACATCCTCATGTCTTAATGTGATTAAGATAGGGTTTCTTCCCACTCCATAACTCATATGGTGTGGTAGGCACAGTCTTAGTGGGAACACGGTTCAAAAGATATGCAGCAGTTTCTAGCGCATACCCCCAGAACGATCGCGGTAACTCAGCGTTACTCATCATGGACCGTACCATATCCAATAGGGTTCGGTTCCGTCTCTCCGATACACCGTTATGTTGCGGAGTGTATGGAGGAGTAAGCTGAGAGAGAATTCCATTCTCTTTTAAGTAGTTCAGGAATTCGGCACTTAAGTATTCTCCTCCTCGATCCGATCTTAGAATCTTAATACTTTTGCCGGTCTGTTTTTCTACTTCACTCTTATATTCCTGGAATTTTTCAAAAGCCTCGGATTTATGTTTCATTAAGAAGACATAACCGTACCTTGAAAAATCATCCGTAAAAGTTATGAAGTAAGAAAAACCGCTTCGCGCATGTGTAGACATTGGACCGCACACGTCGCTGTGTACGAGTCCCAAGAGCTCGCTCGCTCTTTCTCCGTGTCCAGAAAACAGAGCCTTTGTCATCTTTCCTTTGAGACAGGATTGACAAGTTGCATACGATTGATATTCGAACGGATCTAAATATCCTTCAGTATGTAACTTAGTCAATCTTCTCTCATTGATGTGACCCAGTCTACAATGCCATAAGAAAGTTTTATTAATTTCTGGAGACTTTCTTTTGTGTGTATTCTGGATATTGAAAACCTGTGGTTGGTTTAAAACGTATATACCGTTGTTCAATGTACCTGACCCAATCAACACTTGATTAAGGTGAATGTTCACTACATTACTTACAAATGCAAATTCATAACCTTCTTTAGATAATAAAGATACAGAAATGATATTACAGGTTGCATTTGGTACATAATAACAACTACGCAAAACCAAAAAGTGTCCATCTGATAATCCCAGGTGATAGTCCCCCACGGCCTCAGCATCCATGCTAGCACCGTTCGCAACTCTGAGGGTCATGTCACCTGCCTTCAAAACTCTACGCTTTCTCAACGCCTGCAAAGAATTACAGATATGAGATCCTGATCCGGTATCCAATACCCAGGATGTAGAGTTTATTGATAGACAGTTTTCAATAACATACACACCTGAAGCTGAAGCTGCAACTCGCTTCAAATCCTGTGTTCTGGCTTTCCAAGCCTTGCAATCTTGTTTCCAGTGGCCACTTTTGTGACAATAGAAGCATTCTTCCTTCCCCACCAGCTTCCCCGCTACCTTTGTTGCTTTACCCTTTCCCTTCGTATCCACTTTACCGACACCGCCTCTTGGTTTGGCGGGGGCTTTCTTCTTCTTGCCCTTGGCTTTCGCCCTGGACCTAGAAGAGGAAGATCCTCCTACAAACAAAGTGGATGTCTCCCTACCCTTCTGTAGGGTGCCCTCAGCAGTCCTCAACATGTTCAGAAGTTCGGCAAGTTCAACCTCCTTTCCTTGCATGTTGAAGTTAAGAATGAACTGGGCGTAAGTGGAAGGAAGGGACTGGAGAATCAAATCGGTATAGAGTTCATTCTCCAACGTGGTCCCGAGGTCCGCGAGCTCCTCTATGTAGCCGATCATCTTAAGCACGTGGTCCGCTACCGATGATCCGACGGCCAACCTTGCCGAAAAGAGCTTCTTCGACACTTCGTATCTTGCGATACGAGACTGCTCTCCATACAGTTCTTTTGTATGGAGAAATATGTACTCTAGGTCCATATTCTCGTGCCTCCTCTGATGGTCGTTGTCCATCGAGGCTAGTACGAGGCATTTGGCCCTCGCGCAATCTATCTCCCATGTCTTGCGGATTTCTACATCCGCGACGCTGGAGGTGGGACCTGGGACGGGGGGAGCTTTGGTGGTAAGTATATACCCCAGCTTGTCATAAGTGATAGCCATCTTGACATTCCTGAGCCAATCTTTGTAGTTTGGCCCTGTCAATATGTTTTTATCTAATAGTAACTTAAGTCCGGTCATCTTGAATGGTCGCTGCAATTAGGAGAGAGAAAAGAAACACTTTAGCATGATGCTCTTGCAAGTTTAGAGTGGTTTTTAGTTTGTCTAAACTGGATGGCTCCCACTGTCTCTCGAATCCCTTCTCAAACCATAAAGAAAAGGATTAGCCGGGATCATTCTCACCGTACAATACTTGCTTAACCGTTCAGCCAGGCCAGTGTCGGTACTTCGAGGGAGGTTTTCCAACGCTTTCGCGAAGTTCCTTAATTAAGTAACCTCTTTTCCCTGTGGGCGTAGCCCCGCTAACACCTTTCTAGGCACCTACTAGGTTTATAGCATTGATCGTTAAGTGAGAGTTTTCCCGAGGAGTAGCATATACTCACAGTAGGATCGGGATCCAAATATCATTGCGTGATAAAACCGAAGGAATCCTACCAGAATCATCACACTCCAAATGGTATGCAACGCTAGCAAGTTTCAGTACTTATGAAACTCCCGATGTGGATTTTTGCCCCATGCTCTTATGACCTTGACTTTGGCCAAAATATCATAAGTCACATGTCAAGTTCTACCCGTCATTCTCCTGGTTAATTTGGACCCACCCGTACCTACCCTTGGCTTTGGCCAAAATGGCAGCACGACTGTCCCAAACCAACGCATCTATCTATGCTGCACATGAATACCCAAACGCTACCAATCACTATGCCTTGACTTTGGCCAAAATACATAGCTTGAATACTTTTGACCATTCATGTGGAATGACGGAGGGCTACGGATGGTTTTGGCGAAACCGTGAACGTAGTGAACTTGATATAATCGATGGAACGAGATAGCTTTTAAAAGGAGTGGTTCAAGCTCCGCGTTTAAAAGTTTAGTTTTGAAAAGAACCGAGTGGTTTTCAAAGTGTTCCAATCGACTTTTATTTGATTTATTTCTTGCATTAGTTCTTTTAATGCGTCCCATCATTTAATCCTACCATTGCAGAAAACAACCAAAATATGACGTACGCTTATGCCATTCGCATTCGCCACGGGGCCCCGTCATCACCCGTTAGGTTACTTAACTAACGACAGAGCGGGGGCTGGGCTAGCGCGGCTGTAAAACATAAGCAACGCCTAAATAGTTATTATATATAAATATATAGCAATGATAGACATTACAGATCACAGATAAATACATTGGATATACTAGGAATCCGCAATGCGTTCGAGCCTGCAACGTAAAGCGGATTACACGGTCGCGGTGAATAGCCAATACCCCACCCAAGACCCCTACGGGTGCGGCAAACTACCCGCCAAGCACCCGAAGCGAAGCAACCTCCCTCACCACCGTGAGTAGGCCACTCGGCGCTTCGAGATACCCGGTAGTTTGTGCACCCCCTCCATGGGTCTATCCTAGGAGCAAAAACAGTAAAAAGAATTATACAATGACGGCTACAACCCCGACCCGGTTGTGCGGCCATACAAAGAATATTATTACATCAATTTACATGTTACAAATGAATGAAAGAAAAACAACGCTCATCTCACATCCACCCCGGCCATTCACCCGCGACAATCCAATCCATTCATATCCACAAACCAATAACAATCACAGATCATGTATAACCCCGACTAATCGTCTTATAGCGATTAGCCGACGTTCAATACATGCAAGCATTACAGATATAACCGATATAGTTAAAGTGCAGTGAAGTTCGGAAAAATACGGAATTATAGGACCCCAAAAGGAAATTTCTTTTCTGGAAAATCTGGGTACATATAATATATCCTAAAAATCCCAAAACCAACAATAACACACACTGCAGGAAAAACGATGCGCCGATAACGAAAATCCGCGGCGGTTCCGCCGCATATACCTACCTCATGCGGCGGAAAGGCGGCGGCTTGAGGGAATTAGGGTATCGTTTTTCTTGGGTGTATTAACAAAACCCTGAGACGATTTTACATGTATAAAGTTTTTCATTTAGAGCAGGAAAAATTTTAACAGAAACTTGGATTTTGAAAAAGTTTGGTTTTGTGATTTTTCCGGTTCCGAACTTCGTTACACTTAACTACTTAACTAGTTTAGGTTTAGTTAGGCTCTGATACCACTGAAAGTCCGTGTTGCCCACCCCGGTGCTTACGGGGAGGCGGAAAACATAATAAAAATCGGATTTTTAATGACTTAGGCAACATGGAGTAAGCTTGTGAGGATCTTTGCTAAACGAAAACTAGCTAACCCTAACTACAAAGTAGCTAAGTGATGGAAAGGTTATACCTTTGGTCTTTAGTCCTTCTCTCCTTGCTCCTAGGAATGGTTGAAAGAGATCACCTTGCTTGTCTTCTCCCGTCAAAGAAGGATCCACCCGAAAGCCACCACCTTTAGCTTCAACTCCAAGCTAGGAGTAACTAGAGTGCAAGAAATGCTAAGACTTGAACCCTAGAAGTGAGTAGAGAAGATCAAGAGAGGGTTTTTCTCAAGCTTTTTTGTTTCTCAACACATGAGAGGGAGAGAGCTTGAGGGAGAGGATGAGCAAGAGAGAGAAATAGAATGAGAGAATGAATTATTAGTGAGCCATTCTCACTAATATGTGTGGATAATTTTAATTAGATAATTAGCTTGAAAATTGTCATGATAAATCATGACATGACCATTATCATTTCCATTTTGCAAAGATCAAAGAGCATCTTCCAAATGAAATGATTATGGTCAAGTTGTCAACATGGTCAACAAGTCAATGAAGTCAAATTGTCAACAACAACCATGCACAATAATTAAGCTAATTATCAATTAACAATAATCCACACAAAATCAATAGGGTTAATAAAATGACAAAAGCCATTAACCCTAAACAAGGTCCTCTCTCCCAATCTCAAGCAACTGTGCATACGCACCCGCATTCGTGATCCGAGGAACACGAATACTCTGAGAAAAACCAGTCTCAAATCATATACTAGGATCCGGCTCAAACCAAAGCCCGCTAGTATAAACTGTCCGGACAGCAAACGTGCACAAGTGCGCGGATGCGAACGAACCCTGTCGCAAAACCATGCGACCTCTACTCGTTTTTCCTAAAGGCGAATAGCTCTCTGTGTGGGACTCTAAAGACTCGGCACTACGCTGGCAGTGGGTTTAACCACAGACCGCAAGCGGCACTAGCTGTACGTAACGGTCCCCAGGTAGATGTCGATAAGAAGACTGACGAGGTGAACCCCATCTGCACTCCTACTGAGCCTGTATGTGACAGTCTCCGTACAGTCCGGTCTGTTCGTCTGATACATCGCATGGTGGGCCTAGGGGGGCGGTGAACGTCAGTCCCCTAATAGCGGTACAAGTCGTGTCGGAGTGTAGCCCAGAACACCCTGAGATAACACTGGAAACCTACCAGTATATCTCGCTTGCCCTGGCCAGGGACTACTCGTGTAATGGCTCTCCTAGACACAGCGCGATGTCAACCCCCAATACCGGGAGAGACGAATCCTGTCTAACCGTCACTGCCTCCAAGTGCTTCGGGACTGCACCCAAAAACTACCTGTTTGCACAGCTCCTTTGAGCCGTGGTAGGGTAGTAATCAAAGTGCAGTGGGAACACACTCGAGGCGAAGTGACAGTGTCAAGTCAGCGGACTAAGCTGTACTCATGTCACCTAGGAACTGATAACTGACGATAGGTATATTACCAACCAACAGTTCCCGACGAGTCCTGTCCAGTGTACTCGTAACCTAACGAGCACCCGCATACTATCCCAAGTACGACGTACTAACGGCTGTGGGACAGACCGTCTCCCACACTGGGATGAGAAGCGCATACGCTAGTCTACTCCGGAGTATCGATGCCCTGTCTCGATAGTCCAACGACCAGGGACCTGTATAAGGATGTGCTTATAGATTACCCAGCTCCCACGAGTGCGAGCGCCATCACAACGCTGGTAATCAAGCAAAGATCCTAAGGGCTCTACTAATATGTATACCAGCAATATGCTAAAAGAAACACATGCACATATTAAAGCAGAGACAAACCAAGTAGCATACTACCATTTCGAGCAAGATTGTATATACAACTGTGAATATCCCAAGCTTCCATTAAGTAATATACAAGCTAGTATGATACAGTAATGGCCTCTAGGGCATATACACTAACAAGAGTCGTGTGTGATTCCCACTGTGCTTTGATTTCCACCTTACCGCGTCCAAGAGGGCATGCAAAACGGTGGTTTTTGGGTACAGTCCCGAGTCACATGGAGGCAATGAGCGATAGGAGGGGTTTCGTCTCTCCCAGTATTAGGGATTGATATTGCGCTGTGCTCGATTGGCCATAACAGGGAAGTACCTGCCCAGCGCTGATTTAGAGATTTACTGGTAAGTGTTACCGGTAGTTTCTCAACCCCTTATGAGCCTCATATCGGCATGACTTATCGGTTATTGGGGTCTGACGTTTACCACCCTTAGACTTGATTTGCGACATATCAGACGAGGAGACCGGACTGTACGGCAAATATTGCCGTCAGGCTTTTGCAGGAGTTGGAGCGGGCTTTCTTGCTGATCTTTTGATCTCTCAATACCCGGGTAGCCGTTACGTCCAGCTAGTACCGCTGACGGCTTGCGGGTGCTTGATGTGATCATCACCTACTGCTGACGTATTAACGAGTCTTTAGAGTCCTACATAGAGGTTTTACTGACTCAGGCAAAATGAAATAGGAGCACATATGTGATATGTGCGGGACCGAGAATAATGCGTGTATGAGATACCGTATCCTATTCTCGCGACTTTTTTTATCGGTCGGTTATATGTGATATAGCCGGGTTTTCGAATCAAATGTTGATTCGATAAGTCGATAAATTGGATGTTAGTCGGTTATATGTGATATAGCCGGATTATTAAATCAAGTGTTGATTTAATAATTTAGTGTATAATTGTATATTTGATATACTAATTTACATTAACTAACATTTGCTCACTTAAACATTTTTCTCACATGTGCACATTTATTATATATATGATATATATTAAATCGTGCATAGTTTTGTATCATGGTTGTTGATACACACTACATGGGTGTATGAGACTTACACCATGCTAATTATGATGTTGGGTTTTGATATTTAAAGTAATTCTAAAATTAGTGGATAATTAGCATAATGCATGAAGCTAGTAGAAGCTTGTGGATGCATTGACTAAGTCCACTAGGTTTGTTTTACTATAGATATTTGTTAACCCAACCATTTGAATTAGCCATGGTTATGTCTCTACATGAGTTAGTATATGATACTCACTCACCATGATTCACTCTCTCACTTTATCAATTTCATTCTCATCTATTTGTTCATCTTCTTCCTCAAAACCAAAAGCTTTCTAGGGTTTTGATTAAGTGAGAAAGTAAAGTGAGAAAAGAAATTTTAAAGTGAGCCCACTTCCTATTTCTTCATCCTCTATTAGTCTAGCACTTTAGTTTAGGGTGTTTGCTTCACTAATTCTCTAGTTAGTGAAGTAGTAGCTTGATTTGGCATCCCGTCGACGTAGATCATTTTCGGCTTCGAAGACTTCAAGCAAGGTCGCTCTTTTCGCCTCGTAAAGCCATGCAAGAGTCCGGGAGAACCACGATCGCAGCGAAGGGATTACAACAAGGAGCTATTGAAGTGAAGGACCGATCTACAAAGGTTGTATTTTTTTCACTTAGATAGTAAATGGTTTACTATTTGATTTCCGTATTGTATTCTAGTTAACGATCATGTTTAGAGTTCCTTTTAACGGCAATTTTTTAAAATGGCATGGACGATACCTCCCGAAACCTTGCTGCCGTCGATAGGAACCCTACAGTGGTATCAAAGCCTAGCTAGGAAATTATATGGATAATGTTTGATTACAAATATGAAACAAACTCCGAAACTTGAAACCCTAATTCCATGTTTCTGTCGATTTTAAAACAAGCTCAAAATTTTTTTCAAACAAGTGCAGAATCATCTTTGAGCAAACCTAAGAGCATGGAAGAAACTTGGGACCCTTTGCTCGGATTTGGACCGAGCACATGGGCTCCAAAACCGAGGAGGCCGGCCTGGGTATGTCCCCTGGGTCCCAAATTTTTTTCTTGCTCTGGCCTCTGGGATTTAGGGTTTCATGTGTTGTTTATTTTTGCTACTTTTTCATGTGATGATTAACTCAATGCAAAGGCAACTCGGAGTGTTTCTTTATCGTAATTTTAACTGTTTTCGGTATACTTTAGACGATATTAAAAAGTTCAATCGGATGTCAAATACCCACTTTTTCCCTTGCTGGAAAATTTTACAAGTGTTGGATTTTTCCCGTAGTTAAAAAGCTTTCAAAGATCATGCAAGTTATGCGATGGATCCTCTAGAAGAACAAAAGCTTAACTCGGTTATGTAACCGTCAGAACTGCCACTGAACCCTCGGGCTTGTGGTGGTTTAACGGTGCCACATGTGAGGCGTTGGTTTGGCTCTTGTACGGCTGGTTCATTGGTGCTGTGGCGTGTGCTGAATAACTTTAAAACTACGCTCAAGTGTTGAGCTTTCTGGGTAATCTTGGGTGTTCGATGATTCGATTGGAATGTTTAATATCATCTAGTTTTTCTGTGCTGTGATGACATGTGATGTTATGTACTGCTGGAGATGTTATATTGGATCGTCACGTTTTGAATAGCCGAGGGTTTTATGTGAGATGAGAGTTTTAATTTTCATTAATTTAAAATTAAATGTATGTAATATTCTTTTATTGGAGCACTTCCGTGTTGAGGTTGATGTCACCATATGTATATTATTTACTTTTCCGTAGTAGGATAGACCCAAGGAGGAGAGCACAAGTAACCGGGTTCTAGAGTCCAGTGGGAGACCAACTCGAGGAGTCGTGTCCGGGTCTCCTAACTCTAGAATTGGTAGGGTTGCTTGCCGCTCTTGTAGAGGTCTAGGGGTGTGAGTTTGGCAATTTATCGCAACCGTGGAATCCGTGTTTTATAGAGGCTCAGAATAAAACACAGAATTCCTAGTATATCCATTATTTCATATGTTTCTACTGCTGCGATATCTGTGATGTGATCATTTGATACGTTGAGATGGATACTGTATATAGTATATATGATATATTATATAGACGTTACTTATGTTTTACACCCACACTAGCCCTGCCCCGCTCTGCCGTTAGTTACCTAACCTAACGGTCCATGACGGGATATCGAGGCGAATGCGGATGGCATAAGTGTACGTTGTATTTATCTGTGATTTTTAGGTGACTTAAATGATGGGACTTCATTAATATGATTAATGAAAGAAAAGATATCTAAAAGATGTTGTAGAATCAAATTTTTCAAAAAGGGTAGCTACAGTTTTGCTTTGCATAGTGATATATATGATATATCCCGCACCTTATTCGATTAGGAAAGATCCGAGATCCCTTCATCGGGAATGACCTCTTTAGCAAAACTGGCAGATGCTACAACACTTGGTTTGTCTTTTGATTGATTTTGGAGTTTTGCTTTGCATAGTGATATATATGATATATCACGCACCTTATTCGATGAGGAAAGAGCCGAGATCCCTTCACCGGGAATGACCTCTTTAGCAAAACTAATGAAAGCCTCAAAAACACTCCTTTTCAAAATTCACTTGTTTCTACAACGATATCAAGTTCAATACGCAATAGGTTTTCTGAAAAACCTGCCGTAGCCCTCCGTCATTTCAGATAAGTCCTACTTAGTATTCGTGCTACGTTTGTTGACCTCCGTCAAGACGTAGTGTGCGGTAGCTAACTAGTATTTATCTGCTTATGCATATGATGCAAATTGGATTAGGGTAGTCGTACGACCTTGTTGACCTCCGTCAAGGATCGTGCGGGTGGGTTTGATTCAATCAAGAAATGACTGGTTGAACTTGACTTGCACCCTATGCTTTGTTGACCTCCGTCAAGGTCATGGGATACTTAGGGCAAAATATTATCGGGAATTTCAAGTGTTGATATTTGCAATGAGATTGCATACCTTCTATGAGATAGTTGGATCCCGATACCCACTGCGAGTAATTGTTACTCCTGGGAGAGTTTTACACAGGACAATTAGCCGATCAAGTAGGTGTCTAGAAAGGTGTCAACGGGGTTATGCCTATGGGAAAACGAGGTTTATTTTAATTAAGTCCGTGCGAAAGCACGGTGAACCTCCCTCAAAGTACCAACGCTTGCCTGGCTGAAAGATTGGCGAAATTGTAGGGTGTAATCAATCCCAGCTAGTCTTTCCTTTTAGGGTTTGAAGGAAAATTTGATAGAAACAGTGGGAGCCATCCTGATTAGATAAAATAATAACCAATCTGATCTTGCAAGGGCATACGCTAAAGTGTTTTCTTCTCTCTCTCTCCAGGTAGCGACCATATCATGCCTTAATCAAGATAATAATATGGATGTATTGACCGAACCCGCATGTTATACTATGCTGGGGAACGTTGGTTCCGTTCTTTCTTATAAAAGTTATAAGACTGAACAGGATATAGGGGAATACCAGGATTCCCATGCCACACGAATGAAGAAAGTACATGATGATGCATTTTCTTTGGGTGTGTTCGTTACAGAGAACCGTTTCTCCATTTGCTCTATGTCCAGGGTATTAGATACCGGGTCAGGATCCTATATATGTAATCAGTTATATAGGCTGAGAAAAGGTAGAGAACTTGGAGAAGGTGATAAAGACATAAGGGTTGATAATGGTGCAATTGTTGCAGCTAAAACCGTCGGGGAATATCACCTTATATTACCAACTGGTAACACATTGATTCTGAATGAATGCTATTACATGCCGAACCTGATATGTAACATTATATCGGTTTTTTTATTGAGTAAAGAGGGATATAATTTTGTATTACAGGATAATGTTATGAACATTTTCCTGAACCAAAAGTTGGTTGGATCAGGCACGTTGTGCAATGGCATTTATGTTCTAAATCAATCAATGGTTCTGAGCATAACAAACACATACAAGAGGAAGAGTTCAGAAATGAACGAATCCTTCTTGTGGCATTGTAGACTTGGTCATATCAATGCGACACGCCTAGCTAAGTTGCATAAGGATGGATATTTGAATCCTTTCGAAATTTCATCTTATGACACTTGCTAGTCATGTCTCAAAGGTAAGATGACCAAAACTCCATTTACGGGACACGGAGAAAGAGTTACTGAACTCTTGGGACTGATACATAGTGTTGTATGCGGTTCCATATCTACACATGCCAGGGATGGTTCTTCGTACTTCATTACGTTCGCTGACGATCTCTCTAGATTCGGATATGTGTTCCTGATGAAACACAAATCAGAAGCTTTTGAGAAATTTAGAGAATATAAACTGGAAGTCAAGAACCAAACCGGGAAAAGTATTAAAATCCTACGATTTGATCGAAGAGGTGAATACTTGAGCAATGAATTCCTGGACTGCCTAAAGAGAATGGGATTCTCTCTCAGCTAACTCCTCCATATACACCACAGCACAACGGTGTATTGGAACGGAGGAACCACACCCTATTAGATATGGTGCGCTCTATGATGAGCATAGCTGAGTTACCTATTTCCTTCTGGGAGTATGTACTGGAACAGCGGCATACCTACTGAACAGAATTCCTACCAAATCCGTGCTTACCACCCTATATGAGATATGGGAGGGAAGAGACCGTATCTTAATTTTATTAAGATATGGGGTTGCCCGGCCTACGTCAAAAGACAAAAACCGGACAAACTCGAGGCAAGGTCTATTTTGTGTAAGTTTGTTGGATATCCCAAGCATTCGCGAGGGTATATCTTCTACCACAATGAGGAACAAAGGGTGTTTGTTGCTCAACACGCCACCTTTTTAGAAAAGGAATTTCTTGCAAAAGAGATTAATGGCTCTAAGGTAGAACTGGAAGAAGTTCCAGCTGTACAAACCACAACAGAAGATTTGGTGGAACCAGAGGATTCGGTAGTTCCCGATGAACCCCAGCCACTCCGCCGATCTAGTAAGGTTCCTTAATCACCTGAGAGATATTACGGTTTTCTCATGGATGGTGGGAGCGAGGATTGCATCATGGAGGATGATGACCCAACTAGGTTTGAGCAGGCCATCACGAGTGGGGACTCAATGAAATGGCTGGATGCAATGCGGTCCGAGATGGAATCCATGTACACCAACAAAGTATGGACTTTGGAAGATGCTCCTGAAGGGGTAAAACCCATTGAGAGCAAGTTGATCTTCAAGAAAAAACTTGGTGTAGATGGGAAAGTGGAGATTTTCAAAGCTAGACTTGTTGCAAAGGGTTTTCGTCAACGACCAGGTGTCGATTATGACAAAACCTTTTCTCCAGTGGCTATGCTTAAATCCATCCGGATCATTCTTGCCATCGCTGCATATCATGACTACGAAATCTGCCAAATAGATATTAAGACCGCCTTTCTAAACGATGATTTAGAAGAGAGCGTGTACATGACTCAGCCATAGGACTTCGTAGCTAGTGGGAGCAGCGGAAAGGTATGCAATCTGCTTAAATCCATTTATGGATTAAAGCAAGTATCGCGGAGTTGGAACATCTGCTTTGATGTCGTTATCAAAGAGTTTGATTTCGTCAAAAACGTAGATGAACCTTGTATATACAAGAAGGTGGCAGAGAGTAAGGTTGTCTTCCTCGTATTGTACGTGGACGACATACTCTTGATAGGAAATGACATTCATATACTGCAATCGGTCAAGCTCTTCTTATCATAAAGATTCTCAATAAAAGATCTAAGGGATACCTCCTACATCTTGGGGATTAAGATCTATAGAGATAGATCTAAACGGATACTGGGATTGTCCCAATCTAGGTACATTGACACCATACTAAAGCGGTTTAGTATGGAAGAATCCAAGCGTGGGTTTTTACCCATGATCTCAGGGCTCATTCTCTCCAAAGAGATGTCTCCCAAGACTGATTTGGAGAGAGCTCGCATGCAAGGGATACCCTATGCTTCGACTGTAGGCTCTATCATATATGCGATGCTATATACCAGACCCGATGTAGCACACTCACTAAGTGTAGTGAGTAAGTATCAAGCAGATCCTGGAGAGAGTCACTGGACAGCTGTGAAGAGCATTCTCCAATACTTGCGAAGGACTAAAGAGATGCTCTTGGTGTATGGTAACGGAGAACTCCAAGTGGAGTCCTTTACCGATTCGAGCTTCCAAAGTGATAAGGACGACTCTAAGTCACACTCGGGATTTGTCTTCACCCTTTACGGAGGGGCGGTATGCTGGAAGAGTTCCAAGCAGGAAACCATGGCAGACTCAACAATGGAGGCTGAATACATCGCTGCCAACGATACTGCCAAAGAAGCTGTCTGGATCAAGAAGCTCATAACTGAACTTGGAGTGGTTCCATCCATTAAGGATCCAATACCTTTGTATTGTGATAACAATGGAGCGGTGGCTTTGGCCAAGGAACCCAGGTCCCATCAGCGATCCAGGCATATTCGGAGGCGGTATCACCTGATCCGGGAGATAGTTGATCGCCGGGAAATCTAGATCAGGAGGGTTGACACGAAGAACAACACAGCGGATCCACTCACGAAGGCCATTCCCTAGATACAGTTTGAGAGACTCTTCGGGATGCTTGGTATGCAATACTACAGCAGCTGGCCCTAGTGCAAGTGGGAGATTGTTAGTTGTATGTATACCCTAGAGGCCAGTATTGTACACATGATGTATATTATATTGGATACTTGGACATATATAGAGAGGACTTTCTTGCTCGATATGATAGTATGCTATCTGATTGCTCTTTATCTGAACATGTATACTTGTCTCTAGATACTGTCTTATGGTTACATGTTGGTAAAGCCCTTAGGATGTGTACTTGACTATCAGGACTATGATGTAGATCATACTAGTGGGGCCATGGTAGTCTATAAGTTCATCCTTTAACGTTCCTAGTCATGGGTGTATCGAGACAGGGCATCGATATACCAGAGTAGACTAGCGTATACACTTCTCGACCAATGAGACGGGGATGGATAATCCCATATCCATTGGTGTTTGACATCAGAGATGGTATATGGGTGCTCAGTGGAGACTGGGTACACTGGACGGACTCTCCAAGAACTCCCTGATAGTATTATACCTCACGTCAGATGGCAGTTCTCTGGTGACACTTGTATAGGTTAGTCTGTAGACCCGAGATCGTCATAGAGTCTTGTGTGATTCCCACCGTGCTTTGATTTCCACCTTACCATGTCTAAGAGGGCGTGCAAAACGGTGGGTTTTAGGTACAGTCCCGAGTCACATAGAGGCAATGAGCGATAGGAGGGGTTTCGTCTCTCCTGGTATTGGGGGTTGATATTGCGCTGTGCTCGATTGGCCATAACAGGGCAGTCCCTGGCCAGCGCTGATTTAGAGATTTACTGGTAAGTGTTACCGGTAGTTTCTCGACCCGTTATGAGCCTCACATCGGCATGACTTATCGGTTATTGGGGTCTGACGTTTACCACCCCTAGACTTGATTTGCGACATATCAGACGAGGAGACCGGACTGTACGGCAAGTGTTACCGTCAGGCTTTTGCAAGAGTTGGAGCGGGCTTGCTTGCTGATCTTCTGATCACTCAATACCCGGGTAGCCGTTACTGTTAGTGTATATGCCCTAAAGGCCATTACTGTATCATACTAGTTTGTATATTACTTGATGGAAGCTTGGGATATTCACAGTTGTATAGACAATCTTGCTCGAAATGGTAGTATGCTACTTGGTTTGTTTCTACTTTAATGTGTACATGTGTTTCTTCTAGCATATCGCCTATACACATTAGTGGAGCCCTTAGGATCTTTGCTTGATTACCAGCGTTGTGATGGCAGTCACACTAGTGGGGGCTGGGTATTCTACAAGCACATCCTTATACAGGTCCCTAGTCATAGGACTATCGAGACAGGGCATCGATACTCCGGAGTAGACTAGCGTATACGCTTCTCAACCCAGCAGGGGAGATGGTCTGTCCCACAACCGTCAGTACGTCGTACTTGAGATAGTATGCGGGTGCTCGTTAGGTTACGAGTACACTGGACAGGACTCGTCGGGAACTGTTGGTTGGTACTATACCTATCGTCGGTTATCAATTCCCAGGTGACATGAGTACAGCTTAGTCCGCTGACTTGACACTGTCACTTCGCCTCGAGTGTGTTCCCACTGTTCTTAGATTGCTACCCTACCACGGCTCAAATGAGTCGTGCAAACAGGTAGCAGTTGGGTACAGTCCCGAAGCACTTGGAGGCAGTGACGGTTAGATAGGATTCGTCTCTCCCGGTATTGGGGGTTGATATCGCGCTGTGTCAAGGAGAGCCATTACACATAGTCGTCCCTGGCCAGGGCAAGCGAGATATGCTGGTAGCGTTTCCAGTGTTATCTCAGGGTGTTCTGGGCTACACTCCGACACGACTTGTACCGCTATTAGTGGACTGACGTTTACCGCCCCCTAGGCCCGCTATGCGATATTCTCAGACGAACAGACCGGACTGTACGAAGATTGTCACATTCGGCATCTACCTGGGGACCGTTACGTACAGCTAGTACCGCTTGCAGCCTATGGTTAAACCCACTGCTAGCATAGTTTCGAGTCTTTAGAGTCCCACATAGAGAGTTATTCGCCTTTGGGCAAAACAAAGTAGAGGTCGCATGGTTTTGCGATAGGGTTCGTTCACATCTGCGCACTTGTGCACGTTTGGTGTCCGGACAGTTATTACTAGCGGACTTTGGTTTAAGCCAGATCCTAGTATGCATTTTGGGATTGGTTTTATCTCGTTTGTATTCGTGTTCCTCGGAACACGGATGCGGGTGTGTATGCACGGTTGACAGAGACAGAGGCAGAGGATTCTTATTAGGGTTGTTGACTGTTGACCTTTTCTAAACCCTAATGAGAATAGGAAATATGATTAATAATAATATCAATTAAGTATTATTGTGCCATGGTTGAGTTGAAAGTTTGACTTTTGTTGACTTGTTGACTTTGTTGACCGGTTGACTATTTTGGACTTGTTGACCATCATCATTTCATTGCTATCATTTATGGCTATGACTTTTGCTTGCTTGTTCTTTACAAAATGCATTAAATGCATGAAATGATAATGGCCATTGATATAAACCATCACAAATACTTAATTATTATTATTATCATGATTATTTTCTTTTTTGAGAGCATGATTATAAAAAAAAGCTCATTCTATCATTCTCATTCTCTCTCATCCAAGCTCTCCATCTTCCTCTTGCTCATGGCTCTCATGTCTCATGAGTTGAGAAACATGAGCCATTGAGATAAAACCCTAAAAACACTTCTCTACTCATTCTAAAGTTCAAGATCTGGCAAGCCAAGGACTTTAGTTTCCAGGAGCTCAAGGTAGAAGCTTTCGGGTGAATCCATCTTCGACAACAAGAAGACGACGAAGTGAGGCCGATCCAACCACTCCAAGGAGCAAGAAGAGAAGGAGTTCAAGACCTAGGTATAACCCCTAACATAGTAGTTAAACTTGTAGTTAGGTTGCTAGATGTTTGTTTAGCAAAGATCCTATTCTAAAGTCCATGTTACCTTCACCGTAAAATCATTTTTTACCGTTTCCGCATCCCCGAAAGAACCGGGAAGGGTAACGTGGACTTACAGTTACGTCCAGCTAGTACCGCTGATGGCTTGCGGGTGCTTGATGTGATCATCACCTACTGCCGGCATATTGACGAGTCTTTAGAGTCCTACATAGAGGTTTTACTGACTCAGGCAAAATGAAATAGGAGCACATATGTGATATGTGCAGGACCGAGAATAATGCGTGTATGAGATACCGTATCCTATTCTCACGACTTTTTGTATCGGTCGGTTATATGTGATATAGCCGGGTTTTCGAATCAAGTGTTGATTCGATAAGTCGATACATTGAATGTTAGTCGGTTATACGTGATATAGCCGGATTATTAAATCAAGTGTTGATTTAATAATTTAGTGTATAATTGTATATTTGATATACTAATTTACATTAACTAACATTTGCTCACTTAAACATTTTTTCTCACATGTGCACATTTATTATATATGAGATATATATTAAATCGTGCATAGTTTTGTATCATGGTTGTTGATACACACTACATGGGTGTATGAGACTTACACCATGCTAATTATGATGTGGGGTTTTGATATTTAAAGTAATTCTAAAATTAGTGGATAATTAGCATAATGCATGAAGCTAGTAGAAGCTTGTGGATGCATTGACTAAGTCCACCAGGTTTGTTTTACTATAGATATTTGTTAACCCAACCATTTGAATTAGCCATGGTTATGTCTCTACATGAGTTAGTATATGACACTCACTCACCATGGTTCACTCTCTCACTTGATCAATTTCATTCTCATCTATTTGTTCATCTTCTTCCTCAAAGCCAAAAGCTTTCTAGGGTTTTGATTAAGTGAGAAAGTAAAGTGAGAAAAGAAATTCTAAAGTGAGCTCACTTCCTATTTCTTCATCCTCTACTAGACTAGCACTTTAGTTTAGGGTGTTTGCTTCACTAATTCTCTTGTTAGTGAAGTAGTAGCTTGAGTGAGCATCCCCTCGACGTAGATCATTTTCGGCTTCGAAGACTTCAAGAAAGGTCGCTCTTTTCGCCTCGTAAAGCCATGCAAGAGTCCGGGAGAACCACGATCGCAGCGAAGGGACTACAACAAGGAGCTATTGAAGTGAAGGACCAATCTATAAAGGTTGTATTTCCTTTTTCACTTAGATAGTAAATGGTTTACTATTTGATTTCCGTATTGTATTCTAGTTAACAATCATATTTAGAGTTCCTTTTAACGGCAATTTTTTAAAATAGCATGGACGATACCTCCCGATACCTTGCTGCCGTCGATAGGAACCCTACACTCGTCGCCGCCGCCCGTGAGTCGTCGCCGATTGCGTCGTCGACCACCGATCTCCTCCGTCGTCTCTTCCACCCCCCACTACAGGTTAGTAAATCTCTAATTATTTATAATTTTGATGATGGTAGGGCTACGGTTCAGGGTTCAGGGTTCGGGTAGGGGTGAGGGTTAGGGTTTCTATCGGGTTCAGTTTAGGTTTAGGTTAGGGTTAGGGTTTGGTTGGGGTTGGGGTTGGGGTTGGGGTTGGGGTTAAGGTTAGGGGTAGGGGTCGGGGTTCGGTTGGGGCTGGGGCTAGGGTTAGGGTTAGGGTTGGGGTTGGGGCTGGGTTCGTGTTAGGATTAGGGCTAGGGTTCGGTTTGGGTTGGGGCTGGGGTTAGGTTGGGGTTGGGGTTGGGGTTGGCATAAGGCAGAGTTTGTTTTTTTAGGGTGATAGTGGAAAAGTTGACGTTTTTAGTCCCAAGATGCAAGCTTCAGCCATATTGTTAATCAAAGTGTACTGAGAAGGAAGAAAAGGATAGATTGAATTGCTAGGCTCGTGCAATCTATTGTTAGGGTTCGGTTGGGGTTGGGGCTAGGGCTAGGGTTAGGGTTAGGGTTAGGGTTAATTAGTTGAACTTAGGTTTAGGGTAGTTAGGATTAGGGTTAGGGTTTGGTTCAGGTTTAGAATTAGAGGCTAGGGTTAATTTAGGTTAATTAGAGGGTATGGTTAATTTGAGTTAATTAGTGATAATTTTAAAGGATTAGGGTGTTGATTAGGGTTAATTAGGTTAATTTGTGTAAATTGGGTTTAGTTTGACCTGATTAGGGTTAATTAGGTTAATTTGGGTAAATTTGGTTAAGTAGAGATAATTTGTGTTAGGGTAACGATTATGGTTAATTGTGTTTAATTAGGTTAATTTGGGTTATTTAGGATTAGGATTTATGGTGCACTAGTTCATTCAGTAGGATACTCGATGATAACGTAAACGTACAATTTTACCGAAAACGCAAGAAAAATTTACCCTAAACTTGAAATTTCAAACCCTTAATAACGAAACGAAAACGTAAAACCTATTCATGTTAAATGCTTAAGTTAAAACCAATATATAATACTCGATGATAATATGAAACTTTCATATTCATATCGATACTCATATATAAAACTCAAAGCGCCACTTAGTCCCAGTCTATCGGTTAACATACGTTCGATGTTCGTCGTGACATAGAACTATACGAGGCTTGTTAAATATTGGATGGTATAGCTCGGTACTAACAACCGTCGTGTAGTCTATGTGACGAGAATATTTAATCGTATGATAACTGATAGATTTGTCCCGTGTAGACAAGTTATGAATGTATAAAGTAAACACCTTCATTCATTTATGTTTTCATCTATTTCGAGATATTTTGTCGGTACTTTTCCGCTGGTTCTCCATATACAAAGATAAATTAGATGTTCATTTCAACGTTATTTCACAGCTTTGAAATGATTATCTATTCTATTACAGTGTACTCGGAGAACTGCGGGGAAGTGCTGCCGAAATTTACTCGAAACGGTTGAAAGTTCAAGCGAATGGGTGTCCGCTCTATATATTCTTAATGGGATAGAAGCATTACCCCTTACAGCCGAAACACAAGCACACAACAAGAATACACAACAAACGCATCATTAGAGAGTGATTCAAGATATTCAAGTTAAAACCAATATATGATACTCGATGATAATATGAAACTTTCATATTTTCATCGATACTCATATATGAAACTTAAAGCGCCACTTAATCCCCGTCTATCGGTGAACATACATTCGATGTTCGTCGTGACATAGAACTATACGAAGGTTGTTAAATATCGGACGGTATAGCTCGATACTAACAACCGTCGTATAGTCTATGTGACGAGAAGATTCAATCGTATGATAACCGATAGATTTGTCCCGTGTAGACAAGTTAGGAATGTATAAGGCAAACACCTTCATTCACTTGTGTTTTCATCTGTTTCGAGATATTTCGTCAGTACTTTTCCGCTGGTTCTCCATGTATAAAGATAGATTAGATGTTCATTTCAACGTTATTTCACAGCTTTGAAATGATTATCTATTCTATTACAATGTACTCGGAGAACAGCGAGGAAGTGCTAGCGAAATTTACTCGAAACGGTTGAAAGCACAACCGAATGGGTGTCCGCTCTATACATTCTTAATGGGATAGAAGCCTTACCCCCGACAGCCGAAACACACACATACAACAAGAATACATAACAAATGCATCATTAGAGAGTGATTCAAGATGTTCAAGTTAAAACCAATATATGATACTCAATGATAATATGAAACTTTCATATTCTCATACATGAGTATCCTCAAATTTAACTTTGATTATCGATAATTTATTCTTTTCAACGACAAACGCACACACAAAGCATATACACTGATTTTCTCCATTGTCAGTAACCATCTCTTTCTTAGATTTCTCAATATAGTCATCATAACCTACAATTTATATGTTATACAGTCTAACATGGCCTATGAGTACGTCAGAGTTAAAGACTGGATGCATGTGGATTGGCAACAACGTATACAACCTAAGTTTGTCTCAGGAGTTGCTGCTTATTGAATTTGCACGCGCACATAATAAGATCGTGATAGAGAAGATTTTCTGTCCGTGCGATTAATGTGGGAATAAGTACTGGCAGAATATAGAATTGGCAGAGCTTCATATTGTAAAAAATGGTTTTACTAAACTTTATACAACTTGGCTATGTCACGCGGAAGGAGAAGGACGCAGTAATATGGCAGAAGAAGAAGAAGAAGACGATAATGCGGCAGGAGAAGAAGGAGAAGACGGTAATGCGGTAAAATAAGAAGACGGTAATTTCTTTCCATCAGAAAAATTGGAGGATATGGTAGAAGCTGCCCTAGGTGAATCTATTCGTACCGAAGATGACATTCCTTCCGGTCAAGGACCGCGTGCGGATAAATATAAAAATTTCGTGAATGATGTTAGAAAACCAATTTATGAGAATGCAGAGTATTCCATCCTCTCATTGTCCGTCCAACTTTTCCAGATTAAGTGCCTAAATGGATGGAGCAACAAGTCATTCACAATACTTCTTTCGTTCTTGAAAGATTCAATTCCCCCGGAAAATAACGTGCCCGACAGCTGGTACGGAGCCCAGAAGATGATGTCTGATTTGGGTTTGAAGTGTGAGAAAATTCAAGCATGTCCTAAAAATTGCGTGTTGTGCCGGAAAGAGAATTCAGATTTGAAAGAATGTCTAACATGCGGAGAGGCCAGGTATAAACCGAAAGATTCTGATAGGAAGCCCGATATACCTGTCAAGATAGCACGGTACTTTCCCATAACACAGAGGCTGCATAGGCTATTCAGGTGCAAGAAAACAGCCAAGGCAATGATTTGGCATCACCGTGCTCCTCCAAGTTAAAATGGAAAAATGAGCCATCCAAGAGATTCACCGGCATAGAATGATTTCGATAGGAGGCACGCAATATTCAGTAGCGATCCTCGCTATGTCAGGCTCGCACCGGCTAGTGATGGCTTCTTCCTATTCAGCTATATGGCTGGAAGGCATAGCACATGGCCCATTGTAATGATAATTTATAATCTGGCGTCTTGGTTGGCAATGGACCAATCATATTTTATGATGTCTCTTCTTATCGACGGACCAAACTCACCGGAAAACAATATCGACGTCTATCTCCGAGCTCTGATCGAGGAGTTAAAATCTTTATTCATTGATGGTGTAGAGACTTATGATGCAAACACAAATACAACCTTCATACTGCGTGCGACTTTAATGTGGACAATTAATGACTTTCCTGCGTATGAAATGCTATCAGGTTGGTCCGTACATGGTCATAAAGGATGTCCTCATTGCCATCAACACACAGCATCGAAATTCTTGAATTTTAGCAAGAAGGTTTGTTATTGCGGCTATCGACGTTTCCTGCCTCTAGACCATCCCTACAGGTTAGACGCTGTTCACTTTGATGGTCATCAGGAGCTTCTTGGACCTCCAGTCCCATTATCCGGAGAGGACGTGATTACTCAGTGGGATGGTTACAATAATGTGACCTTCGGGATGGATTCGACAAAACAGGTCAAACCACCATTATGGAACAAGTTAAGCATTTTCTTCGAGCTTCCGTACTGGTCAACAAATTTAGTGCGTCATTGTCTGGACGTCATGCATATAGAGAAGAGAGTATTTGAGCACATACTCAACTTACTTCTTTGTAAAGACGGGAAATCGAAAGACAAACTCAATGCTCGGATGGATCTACAGGACTGGAAAATAAGAAGTGAATTGCATCCTAAACCGATAGCAGGTAAACCAGGAAAGTTTGTACTTCCCAATACCGCTTATCATATGTCACAACCGGAGAAGAAAAGATTCCTGCAGGTGTGTCACGACCCGCAGGGTACGGAACGTGACTGGCACTTAAGTTTACGAAACGTCTAAAGGCGTCCGTAAAATAAGTAAGCCAAAGCCCAGAAAACAAAACCAATTAAGCAAAAGAGTGAAGAAAACCCAATCATTTGAAAGCAAGTTATCAAATAAGTCATGTAAAACCCTTTTTAAAAACAATACCAATTTTTCCCGAAAATTTCGGCAGAGTCTCCTTTGTAAATACTGGCCCTCAAAAATGGGTACAACAAAATATATACATGAATCCACAAAATAGGGCATCCCCAAGCGGGAGCTAGCTCTTCGCCATACGGCGGTCACAAATCCCACGCAATGTAAATGACAACAAGCATAATAAAGCATAAGGAAGCATGAAAAAGTAGCATGTCGGCTCAAGTGAGCTCGACCCCAAAATACAGCATAAAATCCACAAACCTCACTGTCTCATCTCTAGGTCAATATACAATAATCTGGTAGAACAGTAGATGGAGTACACTAGATACAAGAATATACAAGAATATACAAGGTGGTACAAAAAAATAACATAACCCACCTATGAGCAAATCTCGAGCTCAGGCAAAAGAGGCAAAAGACAAGTGCACCCGCCGCTACTGAACTGACGGAGCGGACCTGCAAAAGACTGTGGCACAACGGGGGTGAGTTGCCAACTCGTGAGTAATAAATAACATCTACAAAGGCTATCGTATGCATGCACACAAGCATCCTAGCATCTAAAATACAGGTATGACTGGATGCACTAGCAGGTGTGTATATAACATCAGTGTACTAATATGCATGCAACATGAAAATCTGAGGTCTCAATAGGTATATATAAGAAATATTTTATCTCTTTTTGTTTTTGAAACTCTTTTAGAATGCCAGCATAATGTCAATGAATCGATGAAAATCGGTGTCCAGCAACGACACCCAAAAAGCTGTCTCAAATCTCATAAATGTATCTCTGGCCTCAGCCGTCCGGCTGACCCATCTCAAATATCAATATCTCATCATCTAGCGGCCACGGTCGGTATCCTCTGGATATCCGCCGTCCCAAACAGTCACCGGTAGGTAATCCATCCCCTGCCAGGCTCAACGTCATCACCACATTCCTCTTGCCCCGGGGTACCTTACCGGGCCCACCATGTACCCGTGCCGGTTCCTCCACTCCTCGACACGGATTTCCAAATCCACAGAAAACTCATGGTGGACGACACTTACATCACTAGAAAACCGCAATTTTACATATTTTAAAAAATATAATAAGTTTAGAAATTTTGCGGCTTTCCCCCGAAATCCAGCAATATCATAAAATCTCCAGAAATCCACATAAGTGCATATATCAATGATAATGAATGCGTATGATATCAATAATCAAGTTGCGATGTGTGATTAATATATTAAGCATGAACAACTAATATGATGAAGTACATGCACATGATTTAGCAATACTACGGTTTCATTTTTTAGGAATTAAAGGCAATAGTACCAGTTTAAGTATCAATTAGTAAAAGGTTTCAATTTAAAAGTTATCTAGTATGGTGGCATGGCAATTACCAGGGTGTGTGTGTAAACATGAATAGTGCTCGTGCTGCATATAAAAACCTGGTAATGGTGCATGTGTCCTATAATTGAGTTTGCGTATATGGGTATAACCTATTGATCTAATTGCAGCAATTATCATGCCGGTATTATTATTCTAATGTCACAAGTGATTATCCAATTTACTATTTTCCAGTTTACTAAATCTATCGGGCGACTTGCGCCATCTAAACGATCGTCCCCCGTAGATGTTAAATCTACTCACCGGAATCCCTGGCTAGCTGTGTCCAATCACCGCCTTTCCCTTTCGCGCCGCGTCTGACGTTTCCGCGAACGAACCTGGAATTTACATCAATACCAAATATAAGGTTACATATCAAGAACGACGCAAAACCCCAACGAAACTACTAAGGTTCGCTAGCTAGGTACAACGTGCACAAAGTGCGCGGACACACGCGAAAATCGCAAAAACTGCCGAAAAACGCCGATTTGGGTCGCCCGGCAAAACTAAAACCCGACTACCCAAAGAACCGCACTCACGCATCCTAAAAGTCGTAGGACAAGCCATCACAATCATCAAGATGCCACAATTAATTCATCACATAGCTTTTATAAAAATCTAGTAAGCAGAAATTGCAATTTGATGTAAACATCGACAATTTAGCGACAAAGTCAACACCACCCAACACCAACATCCAAACTAACCAAATAGCTAGCCAATACACAAATTCTAAACCATTAGCTAGGCTTAAAAACCTAATTTACATAACAAACCTTCTCTTGATTTTTGTACTTAGCAAACATAAACCAAACTATATATGAAAAACCTTAATTTAACACTATATTTTAGCCTAATAAGCAAATTAACCACTTAGATTAAGATTAGCAAAACACTAGATAGCAAATTGGGTTTAATCACTTAAATAATGCTTTCTAAAACTTAATCCACTCACTAATCATGTTTCAAATACCATTTCCATACAAAAACCTTTTCTAGAAATTTCAAAACAACAATTCCACCCTTCTAAAATTAACTAATTTAGCAAAATTGAAAACTAAATCAACAAGGTAACTATATAGAGTAGTCATTAACAACTAGATTAACTATAAAATAACTTAATTAACTATTATGGCTTTCAAACCCTAGTTAGAATTTTCAAACAAAATCTAAGAAAACTAGATTAAACTACACTAAATTAACACTAAACCATAAAACATAAGCACTTAAACAAGGAATTTAACAAGATAGAAATTATACCTCTTGATCAATGGATCAAGCAAGAGAATTTGCTCCAATTGATGGCCTCAAGCACCAAGATCCAAGCAAGAATGGTTAAGGAAAGGATAGCATAAGGATTTTGTGTTGAAAAAGAGAAGGATTTGTGGATTTTTATTGAATTTTGTTGCAAATTTTGAAGAAAATGAGAGAGAAAGAGAAGGAAAATAATGGAGGTGGGAAATGGTGCAGGTTTCGGCCAGAATGGAGGGATGGGGGAGGGTGTGGGCAAGTGGGGAAAGTCATGGTCAAGTTTCCAAAGTCAAATGTATCATAACTTATCCAATATATTTAATTTAATTCCATAAACTATCAATTTAACTCAAGAAAGAAACCAAGAAGAGAGAGGCCAGAAATTTCTGGTCTCACACAAGGTGGGGCTGTCCTAGGACTGAGGAAAAAGATAGAGGGGTTTTACAAAAGAAATTTTATGCAAAAAGGCCCCCTACAACTCAAAAATTGCAAGTTTTAGCCCAAAATTCAATAAATTCGTTTCAATTCATAAAAAATTTGTTAAAAATTAAAATAAATTAGTAAAAATTCATGTTATCACTAGATTATAATTATCATAATTTTAGAGATTAAAATTAGCCCGGAAAAATTTGTATTTATCGCTTATTTAATGTATTTTCTTACCGGCTTAAAATAATATTAAAAAATTGAAAAATAGGGAAAAATTTTTAAATGACCAAAATTTTATAAATAACTCATTAGCTACTAAAAACAAGCAATTACCTATCCATTTTAGGTATAATTAGCCCTAAACTGCAAAATATCGAGAAAGACGGTTTTCGGAAAAATACCGAATTTTCACCGAATTTCAGGAAAACACCAAAACGACTTTTCAAGACGCTACAATCTTCCCCCCTTAAAGAAATTCGGTCCCCGAATTTAAAAGATATAGCTACGCGTACCTTCAAAGAGATGGGGATATTTCTTCCTCATCTCGCCCTCGGTCTCCCAGGTAACCTCCTCGCTGCTCGGGCTACGCCAAAGGACCTTGACGGTTGGTATAATCTTCGACCTCAACTTCTTCACCTGTCGATCCAGGATGGCCACCGGCTGCTCTGCAAAAGAAAGGTCGCGCTCTAGCTGGACTGTCGGGTGCTGAATCGCATGCGAAGGGTCGTGAAGGTACTTGCGGAGCATCGAAACATGGAAGACGGGGTGAACATCGGGAAAGCTGGGTGGAAGAGCCAAACGATAAGCAACAGCGCCAACACGCTCGAGGATCTCGAAGGGACCCACGAATCTAGGGCTAAGCTTCCCCTTTCGCCCAAAACGCATCACGCCCTTCATCGGAGAGACTTTCAGAAAAACATGGTCGCCAACTGCGAACTCTAATCTGCGACGGCGCCTGTCAGCATACGATTTCTGCCTGCTCTGAGCCGCTCTCATCCGGTCTCGGATCAACTGGACCTTCGATGTCGTCTCCTCAACAAGCTGCGGCCCCAAAATGCTGCTCTCGCTGAGCTCTGTCCAACAAACGGGCGATCTGCATCTCCTCCCATACAATGCCTCGAAAGGTGCCATCTGAATAGTATCCTGGAAGCTGTTGTTGTAGGAGAACTCCACTAGAGGTAAATGACGATCCCAGCTACCACCAAAGTCTAAAACGCACGCTCTGAGCATGTCCTCGAGAGTCTGAATGGTCCGCTCTGACTGTCCATCTGTCTGCGGATGAAACGCTGTGCTGAAGCTCAAACGAGTGCCCAAAGCTTCCTGAAGTCTCTGCCAAAGTCGGCTAGTGAACTGAGTGCCTCGATCTGACACGATACAAGTCGGTACGCCATGTAGTCGCACGATCTCGTCAATATAGAGCTGAGCATACTGAGCGAAGCTGAAAGTCGTCTTCACTGGAAGGAAGTGAGCCGCTTTCGTCAATCTATCCACGATCACCCAGATGGAGTCGTACCCTCGACTGGTCCTGGGTAGACCCACAACGAAATCCATCGAAATCTTTTCCCATTTCCACTCTGGAATGGGTAACGGCTGTAGCTCTCCTGCGGGCCTCTGGTGCTCGGCCTTGACTTGCTGACAAGTCAGGCATCTCGAAACGAACTCCGCAATGTCCCTCTTCATCCCGTCCCACCAGTAGGTCTCTCTCATATCATGGTACATCTTGGTGGAACCGGGGTGGACACTATACACTGATCGGTGTGCCTCCTCAAGAATGTCGCGTCGCAATCCATCAGCATCTGGTACGCACAGTCTAGATCCATATCGTAAAATCCCCTGATCGTCAACCATGAACTCGGAAAATCTGCCTTGTCCCATCTGTGCCATGATCTCTGAGCAACGGTCGTCACTGCGCTGTGCCTCATATATACGGTCAAGCAACTGTGGGCGTGCACGAACATGCGCGAGCTGTCCCCCTGTCTGAGTGAACTCGAACTCAACTCGGCTGTCGCATAACATCTGCCAATCTGCTGACGACTGCCTCTGAACTGCGCGCAAAAAGGATAGACTACCCCCGGGCCTCCTACTCAACGCATCTGCCACCACATTCGCCTTGCCGGGGTGGTATAAGATCTCGCAGTCGTAGTCTTTCACCAACTCCATCCAACGACGCTGTCTGAGGTTCAGGTCTCGCTGCTGAAATATGTACTTTAAGCTCTTGTGATCGGTGAATATCTGACACGACTCGCCGTAAAGGTAATGTCGCCAAATCTTCAGTGCAAAGACCACTGCAGCCATCTCCAAATCATGAGTGGGGTAGTTCTGTTCATGCTTCTTCAACTGCCGAGAAGAATAAGCGATCACCCGGCCATGCTGCATCAAAACGCATCCTAATCCCACTCGCGAAGCATCACAGTAGACAACAAATCCGCCTGATCCCGAAGGTAAAGATAATACCGGCGCCGTAGTCAAACAAGTCCGTAGCTGCTGAAAACTGCGCTCGCACTCCTCTGTCCAGACGAAAGGAACTCCCTTCCGGGTCAAACTGGTCAACGGTGCAGCTATACGGGAGAAGTCCTGAACAAAACGCCTGTAGTAGCCCGCCAGGCCTAGGAAACTACGGATCTCAGTAACCGATGTAGGTCGGGGCCACTGCTGAACAGCCTCAATCTTCTTCGGGTCCACACAAATGCCGTCTCTCGTAACCACGTGACCCAAGAATCCGACGCTGTCCAGCCAGAAAGCACACTTGGAGAACTTCGCGAACAGCTGATGCTCCCTCAGAGTCTGTAACGTAATCCGCAAGTGCTGCTCGTGCTCCTCTCTGCTCCGGGAGTACACCAAGATATCGTCGATAAACACGATGATGAACAAGTCAAGATACGGCCTGAATATACGGTTCATCAAATCCATAAATGCTGCTGGGGCGTTGGTGAGTCCGAACGACATCACCAAAAACTCGTAGTGGCCATAGCGTGTACGGAAAGCTGTCCTCGGTATATCCTCCTGTCGAACTCGCAGCTGATGGTATCCTGATCGCAAGTCGATCCTCGAAAAATACCCCGCACCCTGAAGCTGGTCGAACAAATCATCAATGCGCGGCAACGGATATCTGTTCCGAACGGTAACTTTGTTCAGCTGGCGGTAGTCGATACATAAGCGCAAACTTCCATCCTTCTTCTTGACAAACAGGACCGGAGCACCCCACGGAGAAACACTCGGTCGAATAAGCCCCTTCTCCAACAAATCCTGCAACTGATCCTTCAGCTCTCGAAGCTCTGCCGGGGCCATCCGATAAGGCGGTATAGAAATAGGCCCCGAACCGGGAATCAGATCAATGCAGAACTCAACATCGCGCTCAGGCGGTAGCCCAGGTAGCTCATCAGGGAAAACATCAGGGAACTCACAAACTACCGGGACCCGGTCCAACGGAACCTCTACAGCTCGAGTATCATAAACAAACGCTAAGAATCCCTGACATCCCTTCCGCAAGAGCTGACCAGCGCGAAGAGAAGAAATTAAGCTGGGAAGGGTGACACTGCGGTCTCCCCGAATAACCAGGACTGGCTCTCCCGGAAAGCTAAATCTGACTGCCTTCTCACGGCAGTCCACCGAAGCATAACAAGTGGCTAGCCAATCCATGCCCAGAAGCACATCAAAGTCCAACATATCGAGGAGTATCAAATCAACTGATGAATCCCTCTCCCCAATACGAACGGAACACAAACGAAATACAAACCGAGCGACAAACGACTCGCCTACCGGAGTAACAACAACAAGCGGCTGATCTAACGACGACGACTCACGGCCCAACATCGGTGCAAAGTGTGTAGAGACGTACGAATGTGTGGAACCTGGGTCGAATAATACCCGTGCATCGAAAGAACAAACTGGCAAAGTACCTGTCACGACGGCATTGGATGCCTGCGCATCCTGCGGTGTCAAAGCAAATACTCGGGCCTGTCCTCCACCGATAGCGGGCTGACCTCGACCTCGGCCTCTGCCTCCTCATCCTCTCTGGACAGGACCGCCACGTCCTCGGCCTCTCGGTGCACCTAACTGGCGTGGAGCATCGCCTGGGGTAGGAAGTAGGGCTCTCTGAGGAGGGGGTGGTGATGGTGGTAGGGTCACGTGCGGAACTGTCGCTGCTCCCTGTCGTCTCACCGGGCAGTCTCTGACAAGATGGTGCAAACTCCCGCACCCAAAACATCCTGGCGACGGCTGCTGCCCCTGGGGATAAGAACCATATAACTGTCCCCGTCCAAATCCTCTGCCAGGCCTATCTCTCGGAAAGAATCTGGCGCGCTGCCTCTGAGACGGTACATCGGTGCGAATCCTCTTCGGCCCAGAAACGGCCGAAGTATGTGATATGCGTGCCTCCATCCGCAATGCCGTATCCATAGCAGCTGAATAAGTGTCGTAGTGCTGGGCGCCAATGGCAAGGTATAGCTGGGCATCAAGTCCCTGTACGAACCTCTTCACCATCTTCTCCTCGGTATCCACCAAATACTGAGCATATCGGGATAACTGTGTAAACTGGATGTCATACTCAGACACCGTCATCCCAGGTGTCTTGACTAAGGCCTCGAAGCTGCGAGCTCTGGCGTCACGAACGCTCTCTGGAAGGAAACGGGCTAGAAAGACCGCTGTAAACTCGGCCCAAGTCATAGGCGGTAGATCTGCAGCTCGACCTCTCAAGACTGACTCCCACCATGTCTGCGCGAGACCCTCTAGTCGGAAACTCGCAAGCTCTACCCATCGATCATCCGAACATCTCAGCGAACGGCAGATCCTGGCTAAACTGTCAAGGAACGTCTGTGGGTCCTCCGCTGTCTCGGTGCCGGTGAATACTGGAGGTCTCAGCCTCATGAAATCCTGTAGTGAAACCGGAATGGCCACGGTGGTAGTAGTAGGAGCAGGTATCATGGTCGTCTGTGACGTAGTAGGTACGTCATCCGGCCTCGGTGTACGACTGGCTGCAACTAGGGATCCTACCATCTGACGCAGCTCCTGCATGCCTCCCATCATCTGTCGCAACTCCTCCATACCGGTCTCGAGCCTATCCATACGGCCTGGGGAAGGTGGATCGGTCTGTCCCTGTGGCGTAGGCATACCACCCTGCTCAGTCCTAGTCTCGGACGAGCCAGCTCGAATCTCGTCTCTGGCGGCCGCCCTCTGTGCCCTCGTAGCCTTCGGCGGCATAGTGGCTGTTATAGGAAAACGGATAATAAGAACAGTGCAATAGGATCATAGGATACACGGAATTGAAGAAGAAATTTTTCAAGCAAGTATATCCTAAAGTCACTTAGGCGGAGTACCGTATCGTAAGTATGCCGCGGACATACGCACGCTACGTTACCCTGCTTAAGTCACTTACTCCATCTACCAAGGGTCATCCTACACTCACAAAGGTAAAACATGGCTCTGATACCAACTTTGTCACGACCCGCAGGGTACGGAACGTGACTGGCACTTAAGTTTATGAAACGTCTAAAGGCGTCCGTAAAATAAGTAAGCCAAAGCCCAGAAAACAAAACCAATTAAGCAAAAGAGTGAAGAAAACCCAATCATTTGAAAGCAAGTTATCAAATAAGTCATGTAAAACCCTTTTTAAAAACAATACCAATTTTTCCCGAAAATTTCGGCAGAGTCTCCTTTGTAAATACTGGCCCCCAAAAATGGGTACAACAAAATATATACATGAATCCACAAAATAGGGCATCCCCAAGCGGGAGCTAGCTCTTCGCCATACGGCGGTCATAAATCCCACGCAATGTAAATGACAACAAGCATAATAAAGCATAAGGAAGCATGAAAAAGTAGCATGTCGGCTCAATTGAGCTCGACCCCAAAATACAGCATAAAATCCACAAACCTCACTGTCTCATCTCTAGGTCAATATACAATAATCTGGTAGAACAGTAGATGGAGTACACTAGATACAAGAATATACAAGAATATACAAGGTGGTACAAAAAAATAACATAACCCACCTATGAGCAAATCTCGAGCTCAGGCAAAAGAGGCAAAAGACAAGTGCGCCCGCCGCTACTGAACTGACGGAGCGGACCTACAAAAGACTGTGGCACAACGGGGGTGAGTTGCCAACTCGTGAGTAATAAATAACATCTACAAAGGCTATCGTATGCATGCACACAAGCATCCTAGCATCTAAAATACAGGTATGACTGGATGCACTAGCAGGTGTGTATATAACATCAGTGTACTAATATGCATGCAACATGAAAATCTGAGGTCTCAATAGGTATATATAAGAAATATTTTATCTCTTTTTGTTTTTGAAACTCTTTTAGAATGCCAGCATAATGTCAATGAATCGATGAAAATCGGTGTCCAGCAACGACACCCAAAAAGCTGTCTCAAATCTCATAAATGTATCTCTGGCCTCAGTCGTCCGGCTGACCCATCTCAAATATCAATATCTCATCATCTAGCGGCCACGGTCGGTATCCTCTGGATATCCGCCGTCCCAAACAGTCACCGGTAGGTAATCCATCCCCTGCCAGGCTCAACGTCATCACCACATTCCTCTTGCCCCGGGGTACCTTACCGGGCCCACCATGTACCCGTGCCGGTTCCTCCACTCCTCGACACGGATTTCCAAATCCACAGAAAACTCATGGTGGACGACACTTACATCACTAGAAAACCGCAATTTTACATATTTTAAAAAATATAATAAGTTTAGAAATTTTGCGGCTTTCCCCCGAAATCCAGCAATATCATAAAATCTCCAGAAATCCACATAAGTGCATATATCAATGATAATGAATGCGTATGATATCAATAATCAAGTTGCGATGTGTGATTAATATATTAAGCATGAACAACTAATATGATGAAGTACATGCACATGAATTAGCAATACTACGGTTTCATTTTTTAGGAATTAAAGGCAATAGTACCAGTTTAAGTATCAATTAGTAAAAGGTTTCAATTTAAAAGTTATCTAGTGTGGTGGCATGGCAATTACCAGGGTGTGTGTGTAAACATGAATAGTGCTCGTGCTGCATATAAAAACCTGGTAATGGTGCATGTGTCCTACAATTGAGTTTGCGTATATGGGTATAACCTATTGATCTAATTACAGCAATTATCATGCCGGTATTATTATTCTAATGTCACAAGTGATTATCCAATTTACTATTTTCCAGTTTACTAAATCTATCGGGCGACTTGCGCCATCCAAACGATCGTCCCCCGTAGATGTTAAATCTACTCACCGGAATCCCTGGCTAGCTGTGTCCAATCACCGCCTTTCCCTTTCGCGCCGCGTCTGACGTTTCCGCGAACGAACCTGGAATTTACATCAATACCAAATATAAGGTTACATATCAAGAACGACGCAAAACCCCAACGAAACTACTAAGGTTCGCTAGCTAGGTACAACGTGCACAAAGTGCGCGGACACACGCGAAAATCGCAAAAACTGCCGAAAAACGCCGATTTGGGTCGCCCGGCAAAACTAAAACCCGACTACCCAAAGAACCGCACTCATGCATCCTAAAAGTCGTAGGACAAGCCATCACAATCATCAAGATGCCACAATTAATTCATCACATAGCTTTTATAAAAATCTAGTAAGCAGAAATTGCAATTTGATGTAAACATCGACAATTTAGCGACAAAGTCAACACCACCCAACACCAACATCCAAACTAACCAAATAGCTAGCCAATACACAAATTCTAAACCATTAACTAGGCTTAAAAACCTAATTTACATAACAAACCTTCTCTTGATTTTTGTACTTAGCAAACATAAACCAAACTATATATGAAAAACCTTAATTTAACACTATATTTTAGCCTAATAAGCAAATTAACCACTTAGATTAAGATTAGCAAAACACTAGATAGCAAATTGGGTTTAATCACTTAAATAATGCTTTCTAAAACTTAATCCACTCACTAATCATGTTTCAAATACCATTTCCATACAAAAACCTTTTCTAGAAATTTCAAAACAACAATTCCACCCTTCTAAAATTAACTAATTTAGCAAAATTGAAAACTAAATCAACAAGGTAACTATATAGAGTAGTCATTAACAACTAGATTAACTATAAAATAACTTAATTAACTATTATGGATTTCAAACCCTAGTTAGAATTTTCAAACAAAATCTAAGAAAACTAGATTAAACTACACTAAATTAACACTAAACCATAAAACATAAGCACTTAAACAAGGAATTTAACAAGATAGAAATTATACCTCTTGATCAATGGATCAAGCAAGAGAATTTGCTCCAATTGATGGCCTCAAGCACCAAGATCCAAGCAAGAATGGTTAAGGAAAGGATAGCATAAGGATTTTGTGTTGAAAAAGAGAAGGATTTGTGGATTTTTATTGAATTTTGTTGCAAATTTTGAAGAAAATGAGAGAGAAAGAGAAGGAAAATAATGGAGGTGGGAAATGGTGCAGGTTTCGGCCAGAATGGAGGGATGGGGGAGGGTGTGGGCAAGTGGGGAAAGTCATGGTCAAGTTTCCAAAGTCAAATGTATCATAACTTATCCAATATATTTAATTTAATTCCATAAACTATCAATTTAACTCAAGAAAGAAACCAAGAAGAGAGAGGCCAGAAATTTCTGGTCTCACACAAGGTGGGGCTGTCCTAGGACTGAGGAAAAAGATAGAGGGGTTTTACAAAAGAAATTTTATGCAAAAAGGCCCCCTACAACTCAAAAATTGCAAGTTTTAGCCCAAAATTCAATAAATTCGTTTCAATTCATAAAAATTTGTTAAAAATCAAAATAAATTAGTAAAAATTCATGTTATCACTAGATTATAATTATCATAATTTTAGAGATTAAAATTAGCCCGGAAAAATTTGTATTTATCGCTTATTTAATGTATTTTCTTACCGGCTTAAAATAATATTAAAAAATTGAAAAATAGGGAAAAATTTTTAAATGACCAAAATTTTATAAATAACTCATTAGCTACTAAAAACAAGCAATTACCTATCCATTTTAGGTATAATTAGCCCTAAACTGCAAAATATCGAGAAAGACGGTTTTCGGAAAAATACCGAATTTTCACCGAATTTCAGGAAAACACCAAAACGACTTTTCAAGACGCTACAAGGTGTTGCATGATTTGAAAATTCCCACAGATTTCTTAGGAGCATTGCGTAAGTGTTAAAATTTATTCAACTCTTATTTAAAATTTTTATTTTGAAAGGTTCAAATTTAAGTGATATATTTATATTTTACTGGTTAATGTGAGTGTAGGAGCGGGTGGTTGAGCAGGCGGAGACATCGGGGATCGATTTTACTGGACATAACGATCCGATGCTGCTGACCCCAGTCCTAGATGTCGCACACGGAGGGCACCATGGAGGTTGGCAGCGAGGCCGGGGACTGGGTCCTAGCAGGGCTCATATAAGGTTGGACTCCACTCCGGTGGTTACTTCCTCTATCTCCCGTGAGCGACTTTTAGAGCAAGAACTGGACACCTTGAAGGCCACCGTTCAAGAGTTGAAGGAGATGTTGGTATGTATACTATTAATAGTAAAATATTATGTCATATTATAGATAGCAACATATCCAATATTAGTACGTAGTCTGAGCTTATTTGGTTGTAAACTTAACTTTGATTAATCATACATACATAGAACTGTCTAATTAAAATAAACTACAGTTTTCCAAACTAGGTATCCAAACGAGACCTAAGTCCCTAAGGATACATAGATTGGGGTTTCGCAATAACCTGATAATAATACGAATTCGACTAATAGACAGTTCTTACTCGTTTATTACACACAAAATTGAACAGACGCGATAGGGTACATCGGCTGAGCCTCCACATGCATCTCGTTCGGCTGCGGCTTCGAAAGCCACTATCTCGGCTGCGGTTGTGCAGACAACTCCTATAGCTCCATTGCCGGCTCAGACTCCCGCGGCTGCGGCTCTGCAAGCTACTACCTCGGCGGGTGTTGCGCAGACCACTCGTACAGCTCCACAGCCCGCTTAGACTCCCACACACTCCGCATTGCTCGAGATATTGACTCAGGGTTTATCCGAGGAGCAGGAGCGCCAGATTACGGCGTTTATCAGGGGTGGAGCTGGACCGAGCTTGGGTAGCTTTTTTATTGTTATATTTTAAACATATTTACTTATATGATATATATTGTATATATTTTGGACAATATTGATATTGGTGGTGTTTGCGTGTTTATATTGATTTAGATTGATATCGTATTATACTTGTTGATTTCTTGTATATATAATGCGTGAGATGTGATTATGAATACTGCGGTATATATTCTACGTGTTGATTAACTTTATATATGATGTATATATTATTGTGCACAGGACGAGAAAAAAACAAACAGCCTTTTTTTTAAAAGAAAACTTGATAATATGTCCATACGGATTAAACCGTAGGGCCAAACATTACCCATACGGATTAATCCGTAGGGTCCTATTTTGCCCCTACAAATTTATCCGTAGGGGCAATCTCAGTAAGAGGGATCATACATGTCCCTACGGATTGGACCATAGGGGCAAAAATGCCCCTACACAGGTATACGTAGGGGCAAAATATCAATTTTTCTGATATTTTGTCCCTACATATTTGGACCTACGTATGTATCCGTAGGGGCAGAAATTTGGCCCTACGGAGTTATCCTTAGGGACACCTATTTTATTTTAAAAACCAATAAATAAAATAACTTTTTTGTCCCTGGAGTCTAATCCATAGGGACATATGTCCCTACATATTAAGCCGTAGGGACAAGTATTTAACCGTAGGGGCATGTTCAAGGCTAAGACTTGCACCTACGGCGTTTGCACCTACAGGGTAATTTCATGCCCCTATGGCTATAGCCGTAGGGGCGGTGGTTTGCTCCTACGGATTTATCCGTAGGGGCAACCCCTATTTGTAATAGTGTATATTTATATTAAATTTATATTAACTTTTAACGATGATATTTTTGTAAAAAAATATATGTTATATCACTAACATTTATAATGCAAAACTGTAAAATCCGATATTTCGGAGATATCATCAAAATTTTTCCGATATCCGATATCAAAATTTTTGGACCGATTCGACACCAATGTCAGACCTTTAAAACATTGATATTAAGATTGAGAAGAAGTTGTTCATATAATCAGAGGATGGTTGGACCGGAGGAATGTTGTGGAGTATTATGTGATTGTGAAATACGAATAGTAGGAAAGTAATAACGTTGTTCATGATTCTTGCATCATGCTATATGCTTAGTCAAGGAAAAAGTATGTTCAACAAATGAGCTTAAGCTGAATGAATAGTGACATGAATAAGGCTGACCCTACCCAATCTTACTGAATCACTTCACTAGCATCAAGGTTTCACTTTCATTCCTTCGTGTTCAACCCATATCCGAACGTCTCGTTCTAGCATTGTTGAATACTTAACCAATATTATTAAAGTGATATATCTGATGAGGCTTTCTATTCTAGTCAGAGGCTAAACTTCAGCTGTCATCTTCCTCGTCTTGGATTGGATTAGTTCCTTTAGTCAATGGGAATGGCAGGCACTAGCTGCTAGTCTGATGGCTGAATAATGGTAAATTAAGGGAAGAGTGGATGCAAGTGACGAAAAGTTCCGGTGCAGACCAGATTAGGGATGCTGCACTTTCGGGTTGAATTTAGAGTCGGTTGAACAAATCAAACAATAACGATGATAATTTGCTAAAGTAGGATTTTATTAATCGAAATCTACCTATTACAATTGCAAGGAATCTTTTAAATAGATCAATACAAAATCAAAAATCACAGCTAATTTACCAACAAAATAAAAACGGTTTAAAATGGATAACTGATAAAAATAGAAAGTTGCTAAAATTCGAAATTAATTATTCGATTGCGTTCAGAATTGATTCCCGATATTGCCTGTAAAATCTTAACCGATCCGGGCGTCGATTCCATCCCTAATTCGAAAGTCAAAGTTTCGAAGCAAATCTTTGACCGCGATTTCGGGATCCTAAATGATGGATTTCCGCGATTCTGAGAGACGTCAATGTGCTTGCAATATTGATCCAAACGATTTTGAGAGAGCTTCGATTTGGATGGGAGAACGTGCGAATCAGACAAGATTTAGCAGTTCGGATTTCTTGGTTGAACTAGACGTGACGTGTTTTGGAACGGTCAAGCAATTCCATGTAGGCTACGGTTGCATCATCCATCCCGTCGTAAAAAGTGTTCGATCTTGAGCTCAGGCCGTCGTCCTCGGAAGAGGTTCCGTCATCCGCATATCGAATCAAGTGCTTGACGTTGAATATGTCTAAAGTCTTCAGATGACTGGGCAACTTCAATTAATATGCGTTATCGCCTACTGTTCATTTCAGAATATTGCATTTTTATACCACTCATTTTTAATCACATTGCATAGAGATAGATGCTTTTAATCTGCGTTTGCTCAATAAGTGCACAGAAACAGGTATTGCAGCAATTGACGGAGTTGTGAGATTAAATGGAGCAATTTGGACTAGTCAAACTCAACAAGTCAATGGTCAAACCTTGGAGATTTCGATGAACCCCAAATCAAACTATCAAGAGCCCAAACACCCAGAAAAATAGCTTGGAGAGCATTGAAGAAAAACGGAGCGCCAATTCAACAGTAAGGCGACAGATCTGCGGTGGTACGGGCGCCGCACATGGTGGATTTTTAGGAGCCGCTTGGTCATGTCTAGAGGGGTCTACTCACTTCTACAGTTACCCATTCCATACCCTATAAATACTCCAGATTTGAACCAAACAAATCATGTATTATTTTCATTAGAATAGAGATTAGGTAGGAGTAGGTAGTTTCTTTCTCTTTCATTTGTTGTCATGCTAATTTGTGTGAGAGTTTTTGATGAGTGGATATGAATGAAGAATGAATTTTCTTATGACGTACGCTTCCCAAAAGAGCAGTAACGGTACGTGACGAGACCCGCGAAGTATTTATTCTAAGGTCATTTCTCGTAATAAATACGCTAAGCGTCTATAAGCAATATAAAGTAACAAGAATAAACAAAATAATGAAATCCAACTTTAAATATTTACATTCCAAACTTTACAGAGTTGAAACTGATACATGATGTCTGAGCAAGAAACATAAAATGGAAGTGCCTAAACAGATGGTATACTGAAAGTAAAAGCTGATAAAAACTAAAGTTCGGCTTGTGATGCAAACTGGTCGTAATCCTCAGCAGTAGATTCCAGCTTCCTAGTCTCTAAATTATCTGATGAGCATTCCAAAAAAATAAAAGATGGGTGGAATGCCCGTCATCGAACATGTGCTTGGTAAGTCCCCAAGAAAGGTGGTATGTGAATGTATATAAATGAATATGCAATGTGACATGTGATATAGCATGAATGGAAATGAAACATGAACATGTATAGCATAGTAATATTAATGGCAACTATATAAGCATGGAAATGTAATATGAGCATAGCAAACAAATATAGCATGGTTATATAGTATAGGTATAGTGAACAAGAAGTGAATATCAATGTCCTAAGAGGTCTCTACAAGGTAATCTATCATAGTATCAGTTCAAGTGTGAATATTAACCAATCTCAAGAGTATTCTCGAACCCAAGACTATCGTCCAGGGACAAGGAATAGCGGGACTTCAAATTATGATTGAAGTATTCCAAACCCAACAGGTTATCATCCAGGGGTTTGGAAACACGGGTCTTCATTCGTGAATTCATGATGTACCGTTTCAGCCCGGTACCACATCAACGTTATTTGCACTGTTTCAGCCCGATACTACAGCAACGTTATTTATAATAATGAGACTCATGAGATTCCGTCGGATTCATATTTAAACTAACCCAACACCCCGTGTATAATATTCAATGATTAAAATTACAAGTCTTGCCCGAATCCATGAATTCATAAGAGAATACAATTCAAGTATCGAGTCGAGTTCAAGTATTCAAGTCAAGTGTTCATGTATTCATGTCAAGCCATTACGTATTCATGGTTCGGGTCAAGTATGCAATAGGGTTATTCATATAAATCATGTAGATATATTAAGCAAGCTGTACATAGTATGAGATGATACAAGTATAATGTTCAAGTAACAACCAGAAACAATGCTATAAAAAAGAGTTATTTATGATTCATTACTCAAATCAATTGGATTCAGAATATAAACAGAAAAAATAGCCTTAAGTGTTATGCACGCGTTAGTTCCAGTCGTGCCTAAACACAACTACCGATTTAGAAGATATACACGTTTTCATATCGTCACGCAAAACAGATCAGAATCTGTTCAGCACTGTCACATATTTTTAAAATACAGTTTGGATCAATTTCCATCAGGTTTCAGCTTACGAAAATTATTGAAAACTTGTAGCTATTTCGGTGTACATATCTAAACAACTAAGGTTCGTGCGATTTGGACTCCTGATGCTCTAATTACGATTATTTTAATATCAGTGTTTAAAACAGAAATTGTGATTTCTGAACAGAAATTGTGATTTCTGGACAGAAACTATATATTGTATTGCAAATCCTATATCGGGTTGTTTCATGTATTTCTAAGAAATCTGGTATACAGGAAATTATATTTCTACCAATAGTGCATCTACACATCTAAAGTTTGTCACGAACGGATATCAGGTGTTCGAGTTAGGTCCAATTTAAAAATAGTGTGCAAATCAGGACAGTTTCTGTCTAGATTCATCACTAAATATTGTAACGCGGTTTTCTATATTTTATGTAGATTTTAAGGAAAATATTACAACTAATAAAATCTAGATCATTCTATCTAGATATCCAAAATATCTGAAAACACTTAATTTGGATCACCGATGATAGACTTATGGCTTTTCAAAGAAGACCCTTAAAAACTGTTTTCTGGTTTAAAAAAACAACGAATAAAAACTACGTTACTCTTAAACCGTTATTCGATCCAATCTAAAAATTTTACTGTAAACCTGAAATTTTATCTATTATTTACCCTGATTTTCCTAAGATCTCTAGAGATGGAATTTAATTTCTAAAAAAAATTTAAAAGATAAAGGTATTTGGGATCGTATTTAAAAACGATAAAACCATGGTATTAATCCGTAATTCTGTTTTCTTTATACTTGCTAACATTCTAATTGAGAATATACCTGAAAAATACACCAATGATTCTATAAAACTCTTGTCACAAATTGTAGGATATCATCGATATTTCAATCACGCGATCGTGTTATAAAAGAAATACATACGACTTTTCATGAAAATACCATAAAAACCATTCACATATATCATTTTTAAATTCCAATGAGATACTACTTAAAACATTACTTTCATTTAAAGGAATGATATTAGCATGAGACAATTACTATAGACTATACATAAATACTACAAGCATCTAAGCATAACATGTAGAATATTTAGACAATTATTCATACACATATTTTTCATAGCTAATTTCTTTTACTAAAAATAAAAAAAAGTTACTGATAATTATGCAAGTCTAGACGAAAGGAGGAAACAAGATAAAGGGAGTGAGAAGGAGAAGAGAAAGTGAGAGACTTACAAACACAAGCCGGTATTGTCACTGAGCTTGTTTATCCGCCGATATCCTCACATTACTAGCGAGACTTTCTTGAAAAATTCTTCGTGTTCTTATTCGAGAACTCTAGATAAAGAGGGTGCGGGAAATTGAATAATATTATATGAGGAAGAAAGAAAGGAGAGGAGTTATTCTTCTTTCTAATTTTTTAAGAGAAAGAAAAATAAAAAGGTAAGATCAGTATATAAAATTTTTTGTCATATTAATTCAAATTAATATGAATTCATAATGGGAGTTAAGGAGAAATTGAAAGGGTGCCCATTCATTTTGAAGTTAAAGAAAATGAAAGGTCTCATTTGTAGATTATGAGAGAGTTTAGAAAAAATAGATAAAAATAACTGCAAGACCCAAAATTTGAACATATGGCCTATGAAATAACAATGCAATGACTTAACCAATGGGTTATAGTGTAAGTGCACGGCGGCGCCCCGGCCGTCAATCCGACGCCGGAATGCGGAAATGAAACTTTTTTAAAAACTAGAAACCGGCACACCGCGCACTAGAAATCCCGGATCGGGCCATTAACCTAACTCTAGCAAACATGAGAAAGGGGTAGAATGCTATACCAAGCGATCCGTGTCCTTCGGTCTTCGCCTCCACTCCGATCTCCTCGCGGAATCTCCGGTCGTCACCTCCTCGTCGAAATGGGCACCACATCGCCGGGTTCTTTTACGGGCTCCTACCTCTGGACCGAGGGAACTCGGGCACGAAGTTGGCTAGCCGACGTGCCCAAGATATGCTGTAGATGTAGTATAGTAGGCTATGTCTCTTTAGGGTGTATGAAGTTGCCATTTGATGTGGAGAAATGAACTTTTGGGAGGTGAGGAATTTTGTAGCAAGCTAGAAATGTGATGAATCATTTTCCTTCACCAAAATGAAACCTCTCTCCTCACTCACCTCAAGTGGTCGGCCCCTCAATCTCAAAAATGGTGGAGTAAGAATGGAATCATCAAGAGGAGAAAAATAAGTGATAAAAAGATAAATAAGTCACAACCAAATCAACTCCACATCCTTTCCATAACCATCACCATAAATGCAAGGGAAGAGATGGAAAAAGAATCTAATGATGATAGTCTTATCATAATCCTCCATATGCAAGAAACCCCCTCCACAAAACTAATTTGCACTCATGCAAATTAGCCCCTCCCTCTCAAAATTCCGGCCTGAAGGAACAAAGGAAAACTAGCCAGAACGGAATACAAAATGGAAACTTTTGAAAACTGATCCCGTAATAAATTACAGGAAAACCCCGTGACTGTATATACATACCCGCATTTGTATTCCCACTGAATACAAATACAAAGAGACAAAATCTACACTGTATAATACTAGGATCCGGCTTAAACCAAAGCCCGCTAGTAAAAACCGTCCGATCACGATCCGTGCAATACCACACGTATTTGATCGAACCCTGCCATATCTCCATACGGTCTCTACAGCGTTTCGCCCGAAACTTGAGAAACTGGTCTGTGGGGGACTCTAAAGACTCGTCAATATTTTGGTTGTGGATTTAACCACTAGCACGTCAGAGGTATTAGCCAATACGCAACGGGCTATCAGGTATTAACCAAAAGGGACGCCGATGAGCGAACTCATCCTGACACCCAACTGAGCCTGTCAGTGACAATATTCGTACAGTCCAGTCCGTTCTTCTATGAGCATCGCATGGCGGGCCTAGGGGGTTGGTAAAAGTCAGACCCCCAAAAGCGGTACAAGTCGTGTCGGAGTGCAGCCCAGAACACCCTGAGATACTACTGGAATACCTACCAGTAAATCTCCTGCCTTGGCTAAGGACTTTCATGTACTGGCTCTCCTAGACACAGCGCGACCTCACCCCCAATACCGGGAGAGACGAGCCCCTGCAGATCCGCTCACTGCCTCCATATGGCTCAGGACTGTACCCAACTAAAACCTGTTTGCACGTCTCCTTTGAGCGTGGTAGGGTAGTAATCAAAGCACAGTGGGAACTCACACGAGACAAATAACGATCTCAGGTCGATGAACTAACATGTACACATGTCACCAGGGAACTGCTATCTGACGTCTGGTATAATCCCAACTAGCATGTTCTCGGCGAGTCCTGTCCGGTGTACTCATAACCCAATGAGCACCTGTATACATCTTAGGTGAACCAACTGACACTAGTGGCTTGTGAGACCGGCCACCGCTCCTCGTCGGAGTCTCGACTGTATACACTAGTCTACTCTGGAGTATCGATGCCCTGTCTCGAAACTCCCACGACTAGAGACCTTTTAAGGATGTGCTTATAGACCCCAGCTCCCACGTATATGATCGCCCTCATACTGCTGGCAGTCAAGCAAGAATCCTAGGGGCTCTATCAACGTGCAATAGTGATCAGTAATGTCACCTAAAGCAGTACACGATGATAAAGATAAACCAGATAGCATACTATCATCTTGAGTAAGACTGTCCTACTGGGACAGGTCCTCCCTCAATCATTGCAATCACGTGCCTGTAATCCAATAATTGACTTTGAGGGCACTATCTCCAATAATCTCCCACTTGCACTCAAAACTAATTATTGCGATGTCGCATACTCACAGCCCGTGTGATACCGAACACCCTACTGCTCTACTAGTCAGTCTCACAAAGCTCGTTTGTGAAACTATTGTGTTCGAGGAATAGCCTCAGTGAGTGGATCCGCTGTGATGTTTCTTTCTATATCTCTCTTTATCTCAAGTTCGCGGAGAAACCCATCTCCCGAAATGAGCAATACCTGTCTTAGAATATGTTTGGATGTCTGATGGGACCTAGTTCATCAGTGAACTCCAAATCCAAACTTCTTAGACTGTATCGTCAACTGAACTTAATCAGTATCCTGCACCATGCCTTCCCTCAGTATCCAACTGGACCACTTGTCCAGATACTGCCCCTCGTCAGAGGGAAAACTATAACTCTGACAGTCACTCTGTCATCCAGGTCACCTTGGAAGCCTGGAATGATAACTGTCTCCCAAAGGAGGCTGCCGTTATCATTTCCCTAGAAATCAACTTATGTTCTAAAACTGCTTCCGAATGTTTCTCCAGGACTGGATTAATATCCTATCTGGAGAAACCACTGTGTGACAACCAAAGTATAACTGATCGTAGTATAGGAATATCACTTCCTACTCTGTCTATGTCATCCAAATACCAGGACATCACACCCTACTACCTTCTTAACAGATCCCTCCCCTATTCTGATGAAGTCAAACCTATGACTGTCACATCAGAAATAGATGATCTATCTCCGCTATATCCTCTTTAGTCTATAAATAGATATAAGCCACTTGTCCACCATGCTTCCGCTGCTCCCACTGATTATGACAACCTTCTGGCAGAGTCATATAGACGTGCACTTCTAAAACTAGTTTAGAACGACGCTATACTCATCCTCCTGCCGGGTCTCACAGTCTGGAACAACAGTAATGGCAAGTCTGGGTAAACAAGAACCTCCCTGCCACCGTCCTTGAGCATACCGAAGTACCTCTCGGGTGCCTGAGGTTACCCACCATATCTGCGGAGTGGCCAATGGAATGTCAAACCAAATTGAATCTTTAGGTTCTTATCAAATCTTCAGTAATCGTTTGTGGTTCTGGAATCACTTCCAGTTCTACCATGCTCCCACTATTGTTTTCTGAAAAAATCCATTTTTGTTAAAACTGTGGCAAGTTAAGAACAATATCACTATTGATCTTCCAGATGGTAGAAAGTCAACCCTCGTCATAGCCTGGGTCAACCCACAAATAGCCATTACAGTAACGTGCCTTGAGTTATCCGGAGTCTGGTTTTAATCATAAGCCGGACAACTCCCCGTATCTTAACAATGTTAAGATATGAACTGTTTTATATCCAATATAGAAACAGAGGCACTGATTTAATTGAACCAGATTCAAATCATGCAGCTGTCTCCAGTGCATGTCAACTAAATGGAAGGAGGCCGATCAGCATTACTCAACTTAGGAGTGCTTCCAATTATGAGTAACCTGAAAGAGAAGCAAGTTCTCTTAATCATTACTATTAACTGAATACCACACACAAGTATCTACATCTTCGATCACCTTGAAGAATCCCGATACTTGCAGCACCCGGTTCTTTACTTTATCCATATACCTATAACTTCTCAAAACTTGGACCCTGTGTTTCTACGAAACACCTGTCTAAAACTAGAGAAGTCATAAGTAAACCAAATGTAGTAAGAGAACCAACCCCTCTGTCCTAAAGGACACTGGACAATATACAATACTCTGTATAAGTCCCCTGAGTGTAGTGACTCAATCCCTGTGTGTCGTAGGTTGAAAACTGTACTTATGGTTAAGAAGAATTACACCGCTGTTTAATGCTCCTTACCTAACCATCCACTGATATAGGTAAATGTCATAGACATAATTTCAAAAAGGTATATCTCACTCTATAAAAATAGACGTACAGATATATCAATTTGAAATTGGTGCAAGTAGAAGTGAAGTTCCTAAATAAAGTACTGTTCTTGAAGTCTCAGAGCTGAGCAGTAGCACGCGTACTTGATCAAGTCTTTGCCCTGCCCGTGAGACTGAAAGAAGGATTTGATTGAACTGTGAAAGGCTATTCTTTCTTCAAGATAGCAGAGGGAAAGGCGGAATCACAAATCTTTGAGGTCTAGGAATAAGCCATGCCGTTGAATGGCTTGGTCGATCCTCTCCTCTGTCTTAAGCAAAGAAAGATCAAGAGTTGAGAACAGCGGATATTCAAAACCAAATATTTTCCGACCGGCAAACAACCTAGGTGACTTCCTCAAATATCACCAATTACAACGAATCCCGAAATAATGAGGATGATCACCTAATTCCCAATAACTTAATCCCACTCATCATCTGTAAAACCATACAGATGTGAGAATCATACCTGGTAAATACATACCCTGGAGCAAGTGTCTAATTAGAAAATCAGTTTTCTTTTAACAGTACACAGTGAAACTGAAACATTGAAATGTTTCGATGGGGTATCCGGGTATTCCTACTAATGCCTCTTCCATTATCCAGATTCACAACTATAACCGTATAATTCTTTGCCATCTCTCCAAATCCCTTTATATGTCTTTAGTCATTACCTTCTGTACACCCTCTTAGGCTAAATGGTTTTCTTCCTTCCCTACCGTTCGGCACCAGCCTATGGTTTGGAAGAAGACTATCCAATATGCATAATGGGTGTACCATCCTAATCCTAGGAGCACTCGCAATGTGAGAGAAGGTGAAGATAAAAGACAACCGAATAAACCTTATTCCTATTTCTCCTGAACCAGAATCCATCCCCGAACTGGAACAAGTTCCTTTCGAGTTCGTATATAACCATGCGATGGAGTATCCAATAAACTGTGGATCTTCGTAGTGATACGGAGTGTCCTAGAGAAATACAAAGGTGATTTAGGATTGGCGAAGAAATACTTGGTTCGGTTGTGAATAGCAGTCGCAATTTACTTTGCCCTCTTACTAATCCCTTGATATGTCTTTACTTAATACTTTCTGTACACCATCGTTATGCTAATTGGTTTTCTTCATTCCCCACCGTTCGGCACCAGCCTAGGGTTTGGAAGAAGACTATCCAATTTGCGTAATAGGTGTACTATCTCCTAAACCAAGGAGTACTCGCAACCTGAGAGAAGGTAAAAGGAAAAGACAACTGAATAGTCCTATTCGTTTCCTCCAGAACTGGAAACCATCCTCGAATAAATTCTTTCGAGTTCGTATATAACCATACAATGGTTTTATCCAATAGAAGTGGACGTTCGTAGTAATACGGGGTGTCCTGGAGAAAAGGGTAAAAGTAGGAGTGGCAATGAGGTTTGCAACTCCGACAATCAAAAAGCCAGTCTTATAAGAAGGTTCAGTTAATTTTGGTCACTGAGTCATAGTCTAGGGTCGGGTCAATGGTCGCTGCCAAAGAGAGAGAGAAAAGAAACACTCAGCGTGCACTCTAACCTAGATCAGAATGGTTATCACTTTATCTAATATGGAAACCTCCCACTGTACCATCAAATTCTCCTCCAAACCTGAAAGAAGAATTAGTCGGGATCACCCGAGGAGTAAACCAACTCATCAGTGGGAATCGGATCCAACTATCATCGCATGATAACATGACGGGATCCGCTCACGTTATCACACTCCAGAAGGTATGCGCATATCTGGCAAGTTTCAGTTTCTTTTGAAACTCCCGATGTGATTTTTACCCCATGCTCTTATGACCTTGACTTTGGCCAACATATCATAAGTCACATGTCAAGTTTTACCCGTCATTGTCCAGGTTAATTTGAACCCACCCGTACATACCCTTGACTTTGGCCAAAATAGTAGTACGACTGTCCCAAACCAACGTATCTATCTATGCTGCATACGAATACCCAATAGCTACAATCACCGTGCCTTGACTTTGGCCAACATACACAGCTTGAATACTTATTGACTATTCATATGAAACGACGGAGGGCTACGAATGGTTTCTGGCGAAAACCTTTAACGTAATGAACTTGATATCGTTGAAGGAACCGGATAGCTTTTAAAAATATAGTGATGAAAACCTTTGCTAAAGAGGTCACTCCCGGTGAAGGGATCTCGGTTCTTTCCCCGTAGAATGAAGTGCAGGATATTCCAACTGAATACCACGATGCAAAGCAAAAGCAAACGACTATAGTGAAGTTATTGCCCTGACGCAAACTTTTGTCCAAGGGGTCACTCCCGGTGAAGGGATCTCGGCCCTTGCCTCGTCGACTGAGGAGCAGGATATTCCAACTGAATACCACGATGCAAAACAAAAGAGAATGTCCTTGCAATAACAGCTTTTGAAAAGTGTTTCAACAACATCAGAATAGGTTTGTTTAACTTGCATTGATCCGAATCAACGCAGTCCCATCAATTGATCACACCAATAAAGAACGAAAATAATGATGTACGTATATGCCATCCGCATTCGCCACTGGGTCCCGTCATCACCCGTTAGGTTACTTAACTAACGACAGAGCGGGGACTGGACTAGCGCGGATGCAAAACATATACAACATCTACTAGTATATATATCAATATATAATATCGCTCAAGGCGTGATAAAATGCAACATCACAGAAATGTAACCAGCATCACAGAACAATATAGATATCTGGGATCCCCGGGTTTCATAGAGCCGCTACTGAAACCTGACGTTCCCCTGGTCGTGTGGATAGCCTGTGCAATGAAATCCTAGACCCCTACGGGCGCGGCAAGTTACCCGCCAAAACCTGAAGCGAGACAGCCCCCTTCAGCAACGTGAATGGACCACCCAGCACTTCACGGAATCCGGTAACTTGAGCACCCTTCCTTGGGTCAACCTGTACCCCCTATGAGTGCGGCGAATAGCCCGCCAATTCTAGAGTAAAGCCCCCTCTGTCTCAATGCCATCAGATGCGGGCCCGTTGCCCTCTAGAACCCGGCTACCCGTGCACCCCTCCGCGGGGTAATCCTAATACAGAAAGTAAAATATATACAACGGGTACATCGACCTCATCCCGGTCGTGCCCCAAAAAGAATAATATACAAACAGGCAGTGACGGCAGTCCACATGTCGGACGCTCGCCCCGCAATATCAAATGTACATATACAAACGAAACTGTACTAACATTGCATCCAGGTTATCCCCCACGACCAATCCGCAACATCACAGCACAACACAGAACATCAACGCGAATGCCACATTCGCAAATCCGTCTAAAAGGGCTATAGGAGTTAGACTGGATTTACCGATCAAGTGACATTCACGGTCGCAGATATAATGTAAATACTGTGAACCAACATGTTTAAAACATTCGATCGACAAAATTTACCGAAGTGGGCGTCAAGCACTACTGTAGCACTCAAAGAAAATCTGGGCCCAAAAAGAATATCCCAAAACCCCTATTTCCAACCCAGAAGCCTACTGTGAAAATTTGGTACGGCGTTGACTTTTCTCCACCACGGAACCGCGGCCAAACCAGGGGTTTGGCCGTGTTTCCGCGGTCGAACTGAAGCATCACCCAACCAAATTTTGGCAGAATGCTTATAATTTCCTGCACATGTTTCTGCAATGTACTGAAAAAAATTTCGAGCCAAAACAAAATCGACAAAAACCTGATGCACTAGAAAATATGGTTTTTGGGGTTTTTGTTCGATCGAGTTCTAAACATACTAGAGCAAGCTAGACTAGGTTAATGGCGTGGCTCTGATACCAGTGTAAGTGCATGGCGGCGCCCCGGCCGTCAATCCGACGCCGGAATGCGGAAACGAAACTTTTCTAAAAACTAGAAACCGGCACCACCGCGCACTAGAAATCCTGGATTGGGCCATTAACCTAACTCTAGCAAACATGAGAAAGGGGTAGAATGCTATACCAAGCGATCCGTGTCCTTCGGTCTTTGCCTCCACTCCGATCTCCTCGCGGAATCTCCGGTCGTCACCTCCTCGTCGAAACGGGCACCACATCACCGGGTTCTTTTACGGGCTCCCACCTCTGGACCGAGGTAACTCAGGCACGAAGTTGGCGAGCCGACGTGCCCAAGATATGCTGTAGATGTAGTGTAGTAGGCTATGTCTCTTTGGGGTATATGAAGTTGCCATTTGATGTGGAGAAATGAGCTTTTGGGGAGGTGAGGAATTTTGTAGCAAGCTAGAAATGTGATGAATCATTTTCCTTCACCAAAATGAAACCTCTCTCCTCACTCACCTCAAGTGGTCGGCCCCTCAATCTCAAAAATGGTGGAGTAAGAATGGAATCATCAAGAGGAGAAAAATAAGTGATAAAAAGATAAATAAGTCACAACCAAATCAACTCCACATCCTTTCCATAACCATCACCATAAATGCAAGGGAAGAGATGGAAAAAGAATCTAATGATGATAGTCTTATCATAATCCTCCAAATGCAAGAAACCCCCTCCACAAAACTAATTTGCACTCTTGCAAATTAGCCCCTCCCTCTCAAAATTCCGGCCGTGAAGGAACAAAAGAAAACTGGCCGGAACGGAATACAAAATGGCAACTTCTGAAAACTGATCCCGTAATAAATTACAGGAAAACCCCGCGACTGTATATACATACCCGCATTTGTATTCCCACTGAATACAAATGCAAAGAGACAAAATCTACACTGTATAATACTAGGATCCGGCTTAAACCAAAGCCCGCTAGTAAAAATCGTCCGATCACGATCCGTGCAATACCGCACGTATCTGATCGAACCCTGCCATATCTCCATACGGCCTCTACAGCGTTTCGCCCGAAACTTGAGAAACTAGTCTGTGGGGGACCCTAAAGACTCGTCAATATTTTGGTTGTAGATTTAACCACTAGCACGTCAGAGGTATTAGCCAATACGTAACGGGCTACCAGGTAATGACCAAAAGGGACGTCGATGAGCGAACTCATCCTGACACCCTACTGAGCCTGTCAGTGAAAATATCCGTACAGTCCGGTCCGTTTGTCTATGAGCATCGCATGGCGGGCCTAAGGGGTTGGTAAAAGTCAGACCCCCAAAAGCGGTACAAGTCATGTCGGAGTGCAGCCCAGAACACCCTGAGATACTACTGGAATATCTACCAGTAAATCTCCTGCCTTGGCCAAGGACTTTCATGTACTGGCTCTCCTAGATACAGCGCGACCTCACCCCCAATACCGGGAGAGACGAACCCCTGCAGATCCGCTCACTGCCTCCATGTGGCTCGGGACTGTACCCAACTAAAACCTGTTTGCTCGTCTCCTTTGAGCGTGGTAGGGTAGTAATCAAAGCACAGTGGGAACTCACACGAGACAAATGACGATCTCAGGTCGATGAACTAACATGTACACATGTCACCAGGGAACTGCTATCTGACGTCTGGTATAATCCCAACTAGCATGTTCTCGGCGAGTCCTGTCCGGTGTACTCATAACCCAATGAGCACCTGTATACATCTTATGTGAACCAACTGAAACCAGTGGCTTGTGAGACCGGCCACCGCCCCTCGTCGGGGTCTCGACTGTATACACTAGTCTACTCTGGAGTATCGATGTCCTGTCTCGAAACTCCCACGACTAGGGACCTTTTAAGGATGTGCTTATAGACCCCAGCTCCCACGTATATGATCGCCCTCATACTGCTGGCAGTCAAGCAAGAATTCTAGGGGCTCTATCAACGTGCAATAGTATCAGTAATGTCACCTAAAGCAGTACACGATGATAAAGATAAACCAGATAGCATACTATCATCTTGAGTAAGACTGTCCTACTGGGACAGGTCCTCCCTCAATCATTGCAATCACGTGCCTGTGATCCAATAATTGACTCTGAGGGCACTATCTCCAACATATAAAGCTATCAGTGTATAGAATTAAATAGAAATAAATATATACAGAGTTTCAAAAGAGGATAATTTAAAAATTAAACGAAATAAACTATTTTCTTAGCTTTTTTTTTTCCTTTCAAACAAAACAAATTCTCTTTCCAAAATTTTTCTTTCAACACAAAATAGAATAAATTCTTTATATTAAAGAGATCAAACTAAATCTTTTAAAAAATCTTTCAAAACCTTTTCTTTTTATAAAACGTGTTATTTCGAAACAAGTATATTTTTATTTATTAAAAGGTATTATAGAAAAAATACGGTCGTTACATTTCTTATTATTGTCTTTTATTATCTTGTCTTGCCCTTTTTAATTCATAGTATAAATTTATTTTTTGTTTATTAAGTAGTTGTTGGTTTTTAATTGCTTCTTCCTCTTCTTTTCTATTTTATTTTATCCTTAGCAAACTATGAAGCATAAGTGAGATCCTTGCTTAGAGTGAGGTCCCAAGTAGCTAGTTTCTTTCAACATCATTTTTTCTCTTCTAATCTCTCTTCTATTTTTCTTTATGGATGAGTAGTTTACTCACTTGATTAGGATAAAAAAGGGTAGTATGAGAGACGAAAAAATCTCTTGTGCTTCCCTTTGCCAAACAACTTGAATTCAAATCTAGACTAGGCAATCAAAACTCCTTCCTTTTAGGCGCACTACTTCGTGACATGTAGTTGCGATCTAAATGGGACTTGTTGTGTTATGTTTGGCCTAGGGTTGGAAATAACAGCATGGAAGGGACGGACAAGAGGCAAGAGGAAGGAATTTAGCGTTGGAAGACTTGTCTAGACTCGCAAATTCCATTCGCATGTCACCCCTAATCCACGTTGCTTCCGATTATTCCAACATCATTTCAATGATGGTATAAGACACCGGCATAAGGATACTCCTAACTATACTAATCAATCCTAACCCTAACAAGTTATCTAAAACATAAAAATCAAGTTTTACATCACATAGGGTAGAATCGAACATCTCTTGAAACCTTATCTTAACTCGCTAAAACAATTAGAAAAAGAGTCTCATCTCTCCGTGGATGACCTGTCTTCGTCGGGCTTGCTACAAGCGATTCCGAGTGATTGTGGTAAGTTGGACACATAGAACAATCATAGCAAAAATATTCCAATCAAATGGCGCCATTACCGGGGAAACGGTAGTTTATTTCTTTTTGAATTTTCAGGTTAATTTGTGTATAAAAGAAACCTAAAAATATAATAAAAACCATCATTTTGTTTTTCATAAGTTTTGTGCAAGTATGCAGGAAAATCTGAAGCATGTATTGTGATTCAATCAAGAACTAGAGGCCTGGAACCAGAAGCACAGGAGATCCAGAACACAGAGAAAAATTTTGAAGCCCCAAATCCTCCTTCCCACTGCGGAAACGTGGACATTTGCACTAAGAGCGCCGCGGAACAACAGCCAATTTTTGGCTTCAGAGGCCTAATTTTTCTGGTGATCCTTATCTTCTCCAGAGACCTCCTTCAAGCTCCAATAAATTGTTTTTCTGCAAGATTCTTTGCACAAACTGCGCTGCTGCAAAAATTTTATTTTTGTTTTTCTAGATTTTGATTGTTTTATCGCTTTGAATACAATAATCGGATATTAAGGCGCTTGAACACTAATTCAGATTGGGTGGGGATTTCATCACCCTTTCTAAGATCCCAAAAATCACAAAAAACATACGCATTATCTTGAGTTAATTTAAAAAATATCTAGACTAGGCCTATAAGGACTTGTCGCGCTCAATAGGACATAGGAAGGTTGTGGGCATTCGGTCGTTTATCTAAACTTGATTTTGTGGTGCCTAGACTAGACAAGTGAGGAGGTAATTTAAAAGGCCCGTCTCACAGTGATTCGTGAGCGGAACCCTCCTTATCTCATTTGTACTTACCTGACCATAATTGGCAGTGAAGAGCTGATTCAAAAGTTATCTCATAACTTGTTACTCTGGAACAGTTAGGAACGGTCTAGTTGGACTTTAAAGACTCTAACTCTAGGTGTTGATTGTGCATATTTTTGTGATAGTTTGTAGTTGAGTCCCATAATTCCGTATTTTTCAAAACCAAAAGCAAAAATTTCAAAAAATCCAAATACTCTAAAAAAAATCAAAAAACACCAAAATTTTATAAAACTTGCTATTTTCACCCAATTTTCACCTTCACCTACATTTTCTTCATTGACGTTTGCTTACCCTTACCTTCTAAAAACACGCTTTGACAACACTAAACTTGTTTAGTGTACGTCTGCTTGGACTCGGGACACTAGTGCCCATTTAGTTCGCATTTCGCTAGTCCCTACCGACTACGCGATCGACTCCGAAGTCGATTCTTTTTCCCCTACGCACACCTTACCTTTACCGGTCAATACCGAAATTGACCGTGATTCTGTCCATACATCTTCACCTTCACTTTCCTGTACGTCTTCTCGTGAAATGTCGGGTACTCTCCCGCATTACGATTCAAACCACGTTATTCCACCACCGCTTTGTGTGAATATACCACCTCCGGTAAAAATGCCATATCGCATCGCGTTACAAGACCGATCCTATCATACCCATACACTTCTATCCACATGTCTTTCTCTACTACCAGCCAACGGGGATGATTTTAAGATTAAGCTCTATTTTCTCAACATTCTGCTCAAATTTTACGGGGTTGATTCTGATGACCCATATGTCTTCCTCAACAAATTTCAGCAAGTTTGTGCGATGATGAAAACCACCCAGCTTTCTGATGACGCGATCCGCTTAAGGATGATTCCTTTCACCCCTTACAATTTAGCGGAAAAATGTCTTTATTCCACCGCATCTCATCCCATATCCAGTTAGGATGAATTTGTTAAAGCCTTTTTAAAGAAGTTTTATCCAAACCATAAAACCGCGTGCATCAAAATTGAGATCAATCAATTCACACAGCTTCTTAATGAATCGTTTTGGAAGTGTTTTGACTGGTATAAGGATTTCCTTGTTCAGTATCCTCACCATGGTTATGAAAAATGGCAATTTTGCCAAACTTTATATGAGAGACTGATTCCAGAAACTAAGCAGCTGATGGAAACTATTTGTCAAGATCATTTCATATCCAAATCCGATGAGGAAGCATGGCTATTTTTAGAAGATCTCATCGAGAAAATGCTCCAATGGGATAGTACCCAATCGACTGCTTCATCTTTCAAATCTTCTTCTTTAGGTCAGTCTAAAGGAGGAATTCACCAGCTTGACGTCCTAATTGCTATGAAAGCCGATTTGACTGCAGTAATGAGGAAACTCGCAGTAATTGATAGCAAATTTTCTTTTCCTACCCCTATCCTTGTTGGTCCTCTGCGAACTGTCTGTGCATGTTGTTTCGATTCGTCACATTTGACGAAATAGTGTCCTTTAAATCCATCATTTCAAGGATAGGATTAGGCTAATATTGTGTAACGACTCTGAAATCTCTGTACGGAAACTTTCCTGTTAATATACAAGAAAAGAATTGATTAGTCTAAAATATTACACATTTAAATGAACATTTTCCCTACTATTGTTAAGTACTAAAAGGTGTTTATGTAAATATAGAATATATGTGGGTTTATTTGTAAAAAGTCTATTATTATATGTTTCTACATTAATTTTAACATAATGAGGGAAAATATATGCATATAATATTTAAATGAAATCTTAGTAATTAAAATATGCATATCATATCAAATATTTCTAATCAATATTTTTAAGATATTATATCATCTAAATGGTTAGGATAATATCTCAAAATATACCAAATTCTACTAAAACTATGACTTAAGATATTGTACAGATATTAGCTCAGGTATGGAATCCAAAAGATCCGAGTTAAAACGGGATGTCTGAATCAAATCTGCCAAAATGTTGAAGCAAATCGAGAGATCTAGCAACGGCAGAGACTCGGAGAATTATTTTCAGAATCTAGACATCAAGAGAATCTCTAAATATCAACACAAAATACCAGAAAAAATCCCTAATTCTAATTCCACCAAGTTGCGGCGGAAGGGCGGCCAAATAGAGGAATCGCGGCGGATCCGCGGCGCTTTGATAGCTGTTGGATGTGAAATTTGGTAGCTTGGATCTTAACAACATATATTTGTAAGTCGATGTCGCGCACCCCACATGTTCGCGGGGAGGCGGAATTTGCAAAAAAAAAGAATTTTACGGGCTTCGCAACACCGACTAGAACCAAGGATCGACCATAAACCCTAGCTAGTAAGCTACATGAGATATAACTACTCGGAAAGAATGTTATACCTCATGATACAACTCCTTCGGGTCTTCTCCGCTGTCCTTCTCGTCATCGTAGGCTCCAAGGATCGATCTGAATCGTAGCTTCCTCGTCGGCTTTCTTAAGTTAAAGACGATCCACCCGAGAGTCTATAGTCCGAGCTCCATCCTTAAAACCGAGGTAACTAGGGAAACTACCTTGCTAAACTAGATGGCCTATGTGATGTAGAGAATGAAGATTGATTTATTTGTCTCTTGGAACCCTAGTTTACTTAACCCATGAGCCCTTAAGGGTTGTTGTTGAGAGGAAGAAGAAGAGAGCTAACTTGTGGAAAGAGAAATGGTTTTTGATAATGATAATTAAAAATGAGATGGCTCACTTGATATGACTACAAGAATGGCAAGAAAATTTCGCACCCAAAATATCTAGTGCCACAAAATATCTCACCTAGTCAAAGAGTCAAACCAAGTCAAGTGGTCATGCTGGAGATAGTGCCCTCAGAGTCAATTATTGGATCACAGGCACGTGATTGCAATGATTGAGGGAGGACCTATCCCGGTACGACAGTCTTACTCGAGATGATAGTTTGCTATCTGGTTTACCTTTATCATCGTGTACTGCTTTAGGTGACCTGAAATGTCACTATTGCACGTTGATAGAGCCCCTAAGATTCTTGCTTGACTACCGGCAGTATGAGGGCGATCATATACGTGGGAGCTGGTAGTCTATAAGCACATCCTTAAAAGGTCCCTAGTCGTGGGAGTTTCGAGATAGGGCATCGATACTCCAGAGTAGACTAGTGTATACAGTCGAGACCCCGACGAGGGGCGGTGGCCGGTCTCACAAGCCACTGGTGTCAGTTGGTTCACCTAAGATGTATACAGGTGCTCATTGGGTTATGAGTACACCGGACAGGACTCGCCGGGAACATGCTAGTTGGTCTTATACCTGACGTCAGATAGCAGTTCCCAGGTGACATGTGTACAGGTTAGTTCATCGACCTGGAGATCGTCATTTGTCTCGTGTGAGTTCCCACTGTACTTTGATTACTACCCTACCACGGCTCAAAGGAGTCGTGAAAACAGGTTTTAGTTGGGTACAGTCCCGAGCCACATGGAGGCAGTGAGCGGATCTTCGGGGGTTCGTCTCTCCCGGTATTGGGGGTGAGGTCGCGCTGTATCTAGGAGAGCCATTACACGAAGTCCTTGGCCAAGGCAGGAGATTTACTGGTAGCTATTCCAGTAGTATCTCAGGGTGTTCTGGGCTACACTCCGACACGACTTGTACCGCTTTTGGGGGTCTGACTTTTACCCACCCCCTAGGCCCGACATGCGATGCTCATAGACGAACGGACCGGACTGTACGGATATTGTCACTGACAGGCTCAGTAGGGTGTCAGGATGAGCTCGCTCATCGACGTCCCTTTTAGTCAATAGCTGGTGGCCCGTCACGTATTGGCTTATACCTCTGACGTGCTAGTGGTTAAATCCACAGCCATAGTATTGACGAGTCTTTAGAGTCCACCACACTTTCAGTTACTCAAGCTTTCGGGCGAAACGCTGTAGAGGCCGTATGGAGATATGGCAGGGTCCGATCAGATACGTGCGGTATTGCACGGATCAGGATCGGACGGTTTGTACTAGTAGCCGTATAGGTATATGGAAGGGTTCGATCAGATACGTGCGGTATTGCACGGATCAGGATCGAACGGATATTACTAGCCGGCTTTGGTTTAAGCCGGTCCTAGTTTAGTACAGTGTAGATTTTGTCTCTTTGCATTTGTATCCGGACGGAATACAGATGCGGGTGTGTATGCACAGTATCGGGGTTTTCCTGTAATTTATTACGGGACCAGTTTTCTGGAGTTGCCAGTTTGCATTTCGTTCCGGCCGTTTTTCCTTTGTTCTTTCCCGGCCGGACTTTTCCGATGGAGGGGGTTATTTGCAAGTTTGCAAATAACACTTTGTGGAGGGTTTTATTGCTAAAGGATTTATTATGAGAGCATCTTTTCTTTTTTTTCACCATTCTTGCATTTAATTGTGATTGGAAAGGGTATGGGTGGATATAAGTAATAAGCATGGTTCATGTTTGTTTAGGATCACCACTTGCTTTCTACTACCCTCACCTCCCTCTTTGATATAGTTTTGTTTCCTCCACCATTCTTTTTAATGCATGGCCGGCCACACAATTTGAAAGAAGGGAGAGAGTTCATTTTGAGAGTAGATTGGTTAATATCATTCTTACATGCTTGCAAAATTCTACACTTCATTCCAAAGTCCATTCATGATCCCTCCATCATCCAAAGGCAACCAATACCCCAAAAAGAGACAAAGCACTACACTTCCTACAGCACATCTTGGGCATGTCGACTTGCCGGCTTCATGCCCGAGTTGCCTCGGTATTGAGGTGGGAGCCCGTAAAAGATGCAGGCGATGTGGTGCCCTTCCGACGAGGAGAAAACGGACGGAGATCCCGCGAGGAGATCGGAGTGGAGATGAAGACCGGAGGACTCGGATCAGTCGGTACATCTCTTCCCCATCTTCTAGTTAGCTTAGACTTGTTAATGGTTACGATCCGGGAGTTTAGTGCGCGGTGGTGCCGGTTTGCAAAGTCCGCAAAAATTAAAGTTTATCACCGCTTCCGCATTCCGGCGTCGGATTGACGGCCGGGACGCCGCCGTGCACTTACAGTGGTATCAGAGCCTCGCCATTAACTTCGTCTAGCTTTCGTTTGATGTGTTTTGCGGTTCCGATCGACCAAAATTCCAAAAACCCATTTTTACCTCACATCAGTTTTCTGTTAAGATTTTTTAGTGTCTAAAATTTTTTCAGGTGGTCTCAGAATGATGTGCAGGGAGTTCTAAGAACTCTGGGAAAATTCGACTCACTGATCTCTCTTCCAGAGCGCGGAACCGCGGCCTCACCCTTCTATTGGGCCGCGGATCCGCCGCACTCTAGAGAGGTCAATGGGCCAAAAGTTTCCAGTGGGCTTCAGGGCAGAAATTAGGGGTTTTGGAATATTAAAATTGGGCCAATTATTTCTGTGACTGCTGCAGTATTGGTTTGGGGCCCGCTTGTTAATTTTTGGTCAATCGGAAAATTTTAAACACATTTTTCACAGTATTTACATTATATCTGCGACCGTGAATGTCACTCGATCGGTAAATCCGGTCTAACTGCTATAGCCCGGTTAGACGGATTTGCGAACGTGATTTTCACGTTGATGTTCTATGTTTATGCTGTGATGTTGCGGATCGGTCGTGGGGGATAGCCTGGATGCAATGCTAGTACAGTGTTGTTGTATTATGTACATTTGATATTGCGGGGCGAGCGTCCGACATGTGGACTGCCGTCACTGCCTGTTTGTATTATTCTTTTGGGGCACGACCTGGTTGCGGTCGATGTACCCGTTGTATGTATATTTTACTTTCTGTACTAGGATTGCCCCGTGGTGGGGTGCACGGATAGCCGGGTTTTGGAGGGCAACAAGCCCGCATCTCATGGCATTGGGACGGAGGGGGCTTCAGTCTGGAATTGGCGGGCTATTCGCCGCACTCGTAGGGGGTACAGGTTGACCCAGGAGGGGTGCCCAAGTTACCGGATTCCGTAAAGTGCTGGGTGGTCCATTCACGGTGCTGAAGGGGGCTGCCTCGCTTCAGGTTTTGGCGGGTGACTTGCCGCGTCCGTAGGGGTCTAGGATTTCATTGCATAGGCTATCCACACGACCAGGGGAACGTCGGGTTTCAGTAGTGGCTCTGTGAAACCCGGGGATCCCAGATATCTGTATTGTTCTGTGATGCTGTACATTTCTGTGATGTTGCATTTTATTCACGCCTTGAGCGAATATAATATATTGGTATATATATTAGTAGATGTTGTATATGTGTTTCATCCGCGCTAGTCCAGTCCCCGCTCTGCCGTTAGTTAGCTAACCTAACGGGTGATGACGGGACCCAGTGGCGAATGCGGATGGCATATACGTACGTCAGTATATTTTCGTTCTTTGTGGTGTGATCAATTGATGGGACTGCGTTGATTCGGATCAATGCAAGTTTAAACAGACCTATTCTGATGTTGTTGGAACACTTTTCAAAAAGCTGTTATTGCAAGGACGTTCACTTTTGTTTTGCATCGTGGTATTCATTTGGAATATCCTGCTCCTCAGTCGACGAGGCAAGGGCCGAGATCCCTTCACCGGGAGTGACCCCTTGGACAGAAGTTTGCGTCAGGGCATTAACTTCACTATAGCCGATTACTTTTGCTTTGCACAGTGATATTCGGTTATGAATATCCAGCACCCCATTCTACGGGGAAAGAGCCGAGATCCCTGCACCGGGAGTGACCTCTTTAGTATAGGTTTTCGTCACTATATTTTCTAAAAAGCTATCCGTTCCTTCAACGATATCAAGTTCATTACGTTAAAGGTTTTCGCCAGAAACCATTCGTAGCCCTCCATCATTTCATATGCGTAGTCAATAGTATTCAAGCTGTGTATGTTGGCCAAAGTCAAGGCACAGTGTTTGGTAGCTGTTGGTTATTCATATGCAGCATAGATAGATGCGTTGGTTTGGGACAGTCGTACTGCCATTTTGGCCAAAGTCAAGGGTAGGTACGGGTGGATTCAAATTAACCTGGAGAATGACGGGATGAACTTGACATGTGACTTATGATATGTTGGCCAAAGTCAAGGTCATAAGAGCATGGGGTAAAAAAAATTACATCGGGAGTTTCAAAAGTACTGAAACTTGCCAGATATGCGCATACCTTCTGGAGTGTGATGACGTGAGCGGATTCCGTCACGTTATCATGCGATGAGAGTTGGATCCCGATTCCCACTGATGAGTTGGTTTACTCCTCGGGTGACCCCGACTAATTCTTCTTTCAGGTTTGGAGGAGAATTTGAGGTACAGTGGGAGGTTTCCAGATTAGATAAATTGGTAACCATTCTGATCTTGGTTAGAGTGTACGTTGAGTGTTTCTTTTCTCTCTCTCTGGCAGCGACTATTGACCCGACCCTAAGACTATGACTCAGTGACCAAGTTGACCGAACTTTCTTTACACTGGCTTTTGGATTGTCAGAGTTGCAGACATCATTGCCACTCCTACTTTTACCCTTTTCTCCAGGACACCCCGTATTACTGCGAACGTCCACTTCCATTGGACAAAGCCATCGTATGGTTAGATACGAACTCGAAGGAATTCGAGGATGGTTTCCGGTTCTGGAGAAAACGGATAGGATTATTCAGTTGTCTTTTCCTTTTTGCCTTCTCTCAAGTTGCGAGTACTCCTTAGTTTAGGAGATAGTACACCTATTACGCAAATTGGATAGTCTTCTTCCAAACTTTAGGCTGGTGCCGAACAGTGGGGAATGAAGAAAACCAATTAGCATAATGATGGTGTGCAGAAGGTATTAAGTTCAGACAAAGCAAGGGATTAGTAAGAGGGCAAAGTAAATTGCGACTGATATTCACGACCAAACCAAGTTTTTTCTTCGCCAATCCTAAATCACCTTTGTATTTCTCCAAGACACTCCGTATCACTACGAAGATCCACAGTTTATTGGATGCTCCATCGTATGGTTATATACGAACTCGAAAGGAACTTGTTCCAGTTCGGGGATGGATTCTGGTCCAGGAGAAATAGGAATAAGGTTTATTCGGTTGTCTTTTATCTTCACCTTCTCTCGCATTGCGAGTGTTCCTAGGATTAGGGCAGTACACCCATTATGCTTATTGGATAGTCTTCTTCCAAACCATAGGCTGGTGCCGAACGGTAGGGAAGGAAGAAAACCATTTGGCCTAAGGGGTGTGCAGAAGGTAACGACTAAAGACATATAAAGGGATTTGGAGAGGTGGCAAAGAATTATGCGGTTATAGTTGTGAATCTGGATAATGGTAGAGGCATTACTAGGAATACCAGGATACCCCATCGAAACATTTCGATGTTTCAGTTCAACTGTGTACTGTTAAAAGAAAACTGATTTCTTGATTAGACACTTGCTCCAGGGTATGTATTTACCAGGTTTGATTCTCACCTCTGTATGGCTTTACAGATGATGAGTGGGAGTAAGTTATTGGGAATTGGGTGATCATCCTCATTATATCGGGATTCGTTGTAATCGGTGATATTTGAGGAGATCATCTGGGCTGTTTGCCGGTCGGCAAATATTTGGTTTTGAATATCCGCTGTTATGCACCAATTTCAAATTGATATATCTGTACGTCTATTTTCATAGAGTGAGATATACCATTTGATATTATATCGATGACATTTACCTATATCAGTGGATGGTTAGGTAAGGAGCATTAAACAGCGGTGTAATTTTTCTCAACCATAAGTACAGTTTTCAACCTACGACGCACAGTGAAAGAGTTGTTAGACTCAGCGGACTTATACAGAGTATTGTATGTTGTCCAGTGTCCATTAAGACAGAGGGGTTGGTCCTCATACTATATTCTGTTTACTTTTAACTTCTCTAGTTCTTAGACATATGTTTCGAAGAAACACAGGGTCTAAGTTTTGAGGAGTTATAGGTATTTGAATAGAGTAGAGAACCAAGTGTAGCAAGTATCGGGATTCTTCAAGGTGATCGAAGATGTAGATACTTGTGTATGGTATTCAGTTGATAGTAATGGTAAAGAGAAATTGCTTCTCTTTCAGGTTACTCATAATTGGAAGCATTCCTAAGTTGAGTAACGCTGATCGGCCTCCTTCCATTTAGTTGACATGCACTAGAGATACCTGCATGATTTGAATCTGGTTCAATTAAATCAGTGCCTCTGGTTCTATATTGGATATAGTACAGTTCATATCTTAACATTGTTAAGGTACGGGGAGTTGTCCGGCTTATGATTAAAACCAGACTCTGGATAACTCAAGGCACGTTTCTGTAATGGCTGTTTGTGGATTGACCCAGGCTATGACGAGGGTTGATTTTCTACCATCTGGAAGATCAATAGTGATATTGTTCTTAACTCGCCACATTTTAAAAGAAATGGTTATTTTTCAGAAAACAGTAGTGGGAGTATGGTAGAACTGGAAGCGATTCCAGAACCGCAAACGATTACTGAAGATTTGATAAGGAACCTAAAGATTCAATCTGATTTGACATTCCATTGGCCACTCCGCAGATAAGGTGGGTAACTTCAGGCACCTGAGAGGTACTCCGGTAGCCTCAAGGACGGTGATAGGGAAGTTCTTGTTTACCCACACTTGCCATTGCTGTTGTTCCAGGCTGCGAGGCCCGGCAGGAGGATGAGTATAGCGTCGTTCTAAACTAGCTTTAGAAGTACACGTCTATATGACTCTGCCAGAGGGTTGTCGTAGTCAGTGGGAGCAGCGGAAGCATTGGTGGACATCAGGCTTATGTCTATTTATAGACTAAAGCAGATATAGCGGAGATAGATCATCTGTTTCTGATGTGACAGTCATAGGTTTGACGTCATCAGAATAGGGGATGGATCTGTTGAGAAGGTAGTAGGAAGTGATATTCCTATACTACGATCGGTTATACTTTGGTCGTCACACAGTGGTTTCTCCACATGGGACTTGGACATTATATCAGACATACTGGTTACTAGATCTATAGTTTTAGATCTAGATTTGGGTGGTTTCCCAATCTGGGTACTTAGACAACATTCTAAGAGTATTTAGAATGGACGACTCCTGGCACGGTAGTGTACCTGCAGATGATGGAGTCACCCTCTCTAAAGGTGTCTTATAGACTAAAGTAGAGAGGGATGTGCATGATTGGCAGATCACTTGCTTAGGCAATTGAGTCAATCATGAGATGTCAAGTACCACACAAGATGTTGTTCTTGCACTAGATGCAATAAGTTGATATTGATCCAATCCTGGAGGAACAGTCGGAAGCAGTTTTAGAACATAAGTGAATGTTCTAGGGATATGATAACGGCTGCCTCCTTTGGGAGACAGTTATCATTCCAGGCTTCCAAGGTGACATGGACGACAAGGAGGTTGTCAGAGTTATAGTTTTCCCTCTGACGAGGGGCAGTATTTTGGATAGGTGGTCCAATGCAATACTGAGGGTGGCATGGCGCAGGATACTGATTAAGTTCAGTTGACGATACAGTCTAAGAAGTTTGGATTTGGAGTTCATTTATGAGCTCGGTCCCATCAGACATCCAGACACTCTAAGACAGGTATTGCTCATTTCGGGAGACGGTTTTCTCCGCGAACTTGAGATTTAGAGAGACATAGAAAGAAACATCAGAGCGGATCCACTCACTGAGGCTATTCCTCGAACGCAATAGTCTTCCAAACAGGCTTTGTGAGACTGACTAGTAGAGGAGTTGGGTGTTCGGTATCACACGGGCTGTGAGTATGCGACATCGCAATAATTAGCCTTGAGTGCAAGTGGGAGATTGTTGGAGATAGTGCCCTCAGAGTCAATTATTGGATTACAGGCACGTGATTGCAATGATTGAGGGAGGACCTATCCCGGTACGACAGTCTTACTCGAGATGATAGTTTGCTATCTGGTTTACCTTTATCATCGTGTACTGCTTTAGGTGACCTGAAATGTCGCTATTGCACGTTGATAGAGCCCCTAGGATTCTTGCTTGACTACCGGCAGTATGAGGGCGATCATATACGTGGGAGCTGGTAGTCTATAAGCACATCCTTAAAAGGTCCCTAGTCGTGGGAGTTTCGAGATAGGGCATCGATACTCCAGAGTAGACTAGTGTATACAGTCGAGACCCCGACGAGGGGCGGTGGCCGGTCTCACAAGCCACTGGTGTCAGTTGGTTCACCTAAGATGTATACAGGTGCTCATTGGGTTATGAGTACACCGGACATGACTCGCTGGGAACATGCTAGTTGGTCTTATACCTGACGTCAGATAGCAGTTCCCAGGTGACATGTGTACAGGTTAGTTCATCGACCTGGGGATCGTCATTTGTCTTGTGTGAGTTCCCACTGTACTTTGATTACTACCCTACCACGGCTCAAAGGAGTCGTGCAAACAGGTTTTAGTTGGGTACAGTCCCGAGCCACATGGAGGCAGTGAGCGGATCTTCGGGGGTTCGTCTCTCCCGGTATTGGGGGTGAGGTCGCGCTGTGTCTAGGATAGCCATTACACGAAGTCCTTGGCCAAGGCAGGAGATTTACTGGTAGCTATTCCAGTAGTATCTCAGGGTGTTCTGGGCTACACTCCGACACGACTTGTACCGCTTTTGGGGGTCTGACTTTTACCCACCCCCTAGGCCCGACATGCGATGCTCATAGACGAACGGACCGGACTGTACGGATATTGTCACTGACAGGCTCAGTAGGGTGTCAGGATGAGCTCGCTCATCGACGTCCCTTTTAGTCAATAGCTGGTGGCCCGTCACGTATTGGCTTATACCTCTGACGTGCTAGTGGTTAAATCCACAGCCATAGTATTGACGAGTCTTTAGAGTCCACCACACTTTCAGTTACTCAAGCTTTCGGGCGAAACGCTGTAGAGGCCGTATGGAGATATGGCAGGGTCCGATCAGATACGTGCGGTATTGCACGGATCAGGATCGGACGGTTTGTACTAGTAGCCGTATTGGCATATGGCAGGGTTCGATCAGATACGTGCGGTATTGCACGGATCCGGATCGAACGGATATTACTAGCCGGCTTTGGTTTAAGCCGGTCCTAGTTTAGTACAGTGTAGATTTTGTCTCTTTGCATTTGTATCCGGACGGAATACAGATGCGGGTGTGTATGCACAGTATCGGGGTTTTCCTGTAATTTATTACGGGACCAGTTTTCTGGAGTTGCCAGTTTGCATTTCGTTCCGGCCGGTTTTCCTTTGTTCTTTCCCGGCCGGACTTTTCCGATGGAGGGGGTTATTTGCAAGTTTGCAAATAACACTTTGTGGAGGGTTTTATTGCTAAAGGATTTATTATGAGAGCATCTTTTCTTTTGTTGCACCATTCTTGCATTTAATTGTGATTGGAAAGGGTATGGGTGGATGTAAGTAATAAGCATGGTTCATGTTTGTTTAGGATCACCACTTGCTTTCTACTACCCTCACCTCCCTCTTTGATATAGTTTTGTTTCCTCCACCATTCTTTTTAATGCATGGCCGGCCACACAATTTGAAAGAAGGGAGAGAGTTCATTTTGAGAGTAGATTGGTTAATATCATTCTTACATGCTTGCAAAATTCTACACTTCATTCCAAAGTCCATTCATGATCCCTCCATCATCCAAAGGCAACCAATACCCCAAAAAGAGAAAAAGCACTACACTTCCTACAGCACATCTTGGGCATGTCGACTTGCCGGCTTCATGCCCGAGTTGCCTCGTATTGAGGTGGGAGCCCGTAAAAGATGCAGGCGATGTGGTGCCCTTCCGACGAGGAGGAAACGGACGGAGATCCCGCGAGGAGATCGGAGTGGAGATGAAGACCGGAGGACTCGGATCAGTCGGTACATCTCTTCCCCATCTTCTAGTTAGCTTAGACTTGTTAATGGTTACGATCCGGGAGTTTAGTGCGCGGTGGTGCCGGTTTGCAAAGTCCGCAAAAATTAAAGTTTATCACCGCTTCCGCATTCCGGCGTCGGATTGACGGCCGGGGCGCCGCCGTGCACTTACAGGTCAAACCAAGTCAAAACAAGTAGCCATGCCACAATTATCATTTACAAAAATAACAAATACTTTTCTCCACCTCATAATTGTTTTAATTAAGTCAATGGTCAAAACCCTAATGAGGTGTCTCCTTCTATGCCTCTCTCATCCGTATATATATACCCGCATACGTGTACCGAGAAACATGAATACAAAGAGACGAAACTGATCCATCAATATAATACTAGGATCCGGCTTAAACGTAAACCCACTAGTATTATCCGCCCGAATATCATACGCGCAGAAGTGCACGTACGTGATCGAAGCCCTGCCGTAAAACCATACGGCCTCTAAATCTTTCGCCTGATGCAGGGAAACTCTCTGTGTGGGACTCTAAAGACTCGACAGTACGCTGGCAGTGGGTTTAACCACAAGCCTCAAGCGGTACTAGCTGCATGTAACGGCTACCCAGGTATCTGTCGATAAGACGGCCGATGAGGAAACCCATCCGAACTCCTACTGAGCCTGAATGTGACAATCTCCGTACAGTCCGGTCTGTTCGTCTAAGAGTATCGCATATTGGGTCTAGGGGGCGGTAATCTTCAGACCCTTAATAGCGTAATAAATCGTGTCGGAGAGTAGCCCAATACACCCTGAGAAACTACTAGAATACCTACCAGTAAATCTCGCTTGCCTTGGCCAAGGACTTTATATAATGGCCTTCCGAATATAGCGCGATATCAACCCCCATTACCGGGAGTGACGAATCCTATCTAACCGCCACTGCCTCCAAGTGCTTCGGGACTGCACCCAACTACTACATGTTTGTACGACTCCTTTGAGCCGTGGTAGGATAGTAATCAAAGTACAGTGGGAACACACTCGAGGCGAAGTAGCAGTGTCAAGTCGACGGACTAAGCTGTACTCATGTCACCTGGGAACTGCTACCCGACAATAGATATAACACCCACCAACAGTTCCCGACGAGTCCTGTTCAGTGTACTCATAACCTAATGAGCACCTACATACTATCTCCAGTACGACGTACTGATGGCTGTGGGACAGACCATCTCCCCTGCTGGGATGAGAAGCATATACACTAGTTTACTGTGAAGTATCGATGCCCCGTCTCGATAATCCTTTGACTAGGGTCTTGTATAGGATGTGCTTACAGACTATCCAGCCCCCATTAGTGTGACTGCCATCACAACACTGGTAATCAAGCAAAGATCCTAAGGGTTCTACCAATATATATAAGCGATATGCTAAGAAAACACATGCACATATTGAGGTAGAAACAAACCAGGTAGCATACTACCATTTTGAGAAAGACTGTTACTATACCCGTGTATATCCCAAGATCCCATTAAGTAATATACAATCCAGTATGATACAATAATGGCCTCTAGGGCATATATCACTAACAATCTCCCACTTGCATTAAGGCCATATACTGGCATATCGCAGACCGAAGGTCTCGAATAGCCTCTCGAACACTATCTGAGGGATGGCTTATGTGAATGGATCTGCAGTGTTGTTCCCCGTATCTACTCTCCTCACCTCGATCTCCTAGGATCAACGATCTCCCTGATAAGGTGGTGCCGCCTCAAGATATGTCTGGATCTCTGATGGGATCTGCTTTCCTTCCCTAAAACTATAGCGCTGTATGTTGTCATAATACTAAAGTATTGGACCAACAGTGGAAGGAACCACCTGAAATTCAATTAAGAACTTCCTCATCCAGACTGCCTCTTTTGCAGTGTCTCATGCAGCGAACTACTCTGTTTCCATCGTCGAGTCTGCAACGGTGTCTTGCTTGGAGCTCTTCCAACAGACTGCCCCTACATTAAGGGTAAAGCCATAACCTGACATGGACTTGGAGTCATTCTTATCACTCTGAAAGCTGGAGTTAGCAAAAGCCTCGATCTGGAGGTCCTTTTCCGCCATATACCAAGAACATCTCCTTAGTCATTTTCAGGTACTTAAGAATGTTCTTTACTTCTTCCCAGTGCTTCTCACTTGGGTTTGACTAATACCGGCTTACCACGCTCAGTGCGTAAGCTACATCTGATCTGGTACACAACATCGCATACATTATAGAGCCTACCGCAGAAGCATAGGGTATAGATGTGATGCGAGCCCTTTCCAAATCAGTCTTTGGAGACATCTCTTTGAAGAGGGTGATTCCGTGACAAGCCAATAGAATACCGTGCTTTGAATCTTCCATACTAAATATTTTCAGTATGGTGTTGTTGTACCTTGACTGTGAAAGTCCCACCATCCTCTTTGATCTATCACGATAGATCTGGATCCCCAGAATGTAGTTAGTATCACCCAGGTCTTTCATGGAGAACCTCTATGACAAGAATCCTTTGACTGATTGTAGCATAGGAATGTCATTTCCTATCAAGATAATGTCATCCACGTATTCAATGAGAAATTCCACAATTCTTGCTACAATCTTACTATAAATGCATGGTTCATCTGGATTTTTGATAAAGTTGAATTTTTTGACTGTCTCAATAAAAAACAGATGTTCTAACTCCGCGATCCCGAACTTGCACACTGTCCCGCTGCTCCCACTCTGATTGAAAACCCTCTGGCTGATCCATATAGACGCACTCTTCCAAGTTGCCAATTAGAAAAGCCGTCTCCACGTCCATCTGCCGGATCTCAAAATCTTAGAAGGCAGCAATGGCAAGAAGGATCCAAACGGATTTGAGCATAGACACTGGAGAAAAGGTTTTATCATGGTCCAAAGCAGATCTTTGACGAAAACCTTTTACAACAAGTCTAGCTTTATAGGTTTCAACCTATCCACCTACACCAATCTTCTTTCTGAAGATCCATTTACAGCCTACGGGTTTTACCCCTTCTGGAGCAATGTTTAAAGTGCATACTTTGTTGGTGTACATGGACTCCATTTTGGCCCGCATTGCATCCAGCCATTTTATCGAGTCGCCGCTCTGAATGGCTTACTGGAAGCTAGTTGTCTCATCATTGTTAATGATGTAATCCTCTCGATCCCCATCTATGAGAAAACCGTAGTATCTCTCAGGCGGATGAGACTGCCTACTAGTCCTGCGGATTGGTGTAAGGATGTCCGGTTCTTTTGAAACCTCTGGTTCTACCATACTTTCGGTAATAGTCTGTGGTTCTGGAATTTCTTCTAGTTCTATTGCGCTCCCACTATTTCCTTTTACAAAAAATTGATTTTCCAAAAAAAATGGGCATGACGAGGAACAAAACCTTTTGTTCCTCTGCGTAATAGGAAAGATACCACCTGGAGTTCTTTGGGTATCCCACAAACTTACACAGTACTGAGTGCGCCTCGAACTTGTCCGCATACTGCTTTTTAATAAAAGCTGGACATCCCTATATCTTCAGATATTGAAGATAGGGTTTCTTCCCACTCCACATATGATATGGTGTGGTAGGCACAGTCTTGGTAGGAATCTTATTCAAAAGATATGCAGCTTATTCTTTTGCATAACTTCAGAAGGATCACGGCAACTCAACGTTACTCATCATGGAACGAACAATATCCAATAGGGTTCTGTTCCGCCTTTCCTTTATACCGTTGTGTTGTGGTGTGTATGGAGGAGTAAGCTGAGAGAGAATTCTATTCTTTTTTAGGTAATACAGGAACTCGACAATTTAAGTATTCACCACGTCGATCAGATCTCAGTGTTTTGATACTTTTGGCTGTTTGTTTTTCCATTTCATTCTTATATTCCCGAGATTTTTCAAAGGGTTCGGATTTATGCTTTCACAAGAAGACATATCCTAACCTAGAGAAATTATCCGTAAAAGTATTGAAATAGGAATAACCACTTCGTGCATCTATAGATATTGGACTACACACGTCGCTGTGTATGAGTCCCAAGAGCTCGCTCGCTCTTACTCCGTATCCAGTGAACAGAGTCTTTGTCATCTTTCCTATGAGACAAGATTGACAAGTTGCATAAGACTGATATTCGAACAGATCCAAATATCCCTCTCTATGTAACTTCGACAACCGTGTTTCATTGATGTGACACTATCTACAATGCCATAAGAAAGTTTTATTTAATTCTGGAGACTTTCTTTTAAGTGTGTTCTGGACGTTTGAAAACCTGAGCTTGATTCAATATATATTGTCCTCTAGTGTATTTGACCTAATCAAACTTTGATTTAGGTGGATGTGAACCACATCGCTTATATACAAGACTTGGTATACACAAACAGTTACGTAGAATCAATATCTGCCCACTTGTCAATTCTAGGTGATATACCCTACGGATAAAACATCCACGCTCATTCTGTTAGCAACCCTGATAGTCATATCACCTGCCCTAATAACTCTACGGTTTCTCAAAGCCTGTAATGAATTACAGATCTGAGATCCTGATCCGGTATCTAGTACCCAGGAAGTAGAGTTAATTGACAGACTGTATTCAATCATAAACAAACCCGAAGTCGAAGCCACAACATGCTTCAGATCCTGGATTCTGGCTTTCCAAGCCCTGCATCGCTTCTGCCAATGCCTTTTCCCGTAACAATAGGAACATCCCTCCTTCCCTACAGTTAACCCCGAAACTTTTGCCCTTCCCTTTTCTTCTACCTTACTGACACCGCCTATCGGCTTTGTGGAGGTCTTATTCTTCTCACCCTTGGCATCCGCCTTAGATCCAGAAGAGGAAGAATCCCCAATAAGTAGAGCGTGTGTCTCCCTGGTTTCCTTCATGGTGCCCTCAACTGGAAGTATAACTTTCTTCCCCTGGACATAAGTAAGAGGTAGGGGCTGTAGAATCAAGTCAGCATATGACTTGTTCTCCAACGTGGTCTCCAGGTCCGTGAGCTTTTTATTATAGCTAATCATTGTAGGGACGTAGTCCCCTACAGATGATCCGACAGCCAACTTCGCTTGAAGCAATTCCTTCGAGATATCATATCTTGCGATACGAGATTGCTCTCCATATAAAACATCGTTATGGAGGAAGATGGAAACTAAGTCCATCTTCTTGTGCTGCCTCTGGTATACACCATTAATTGAGGCCAACATGAGGCACTTGATAATCACACAGTCCTTTTTTCTTATCTTACGGATATCAACATCCGCGATGGTGGAAACTAGACCTGGGACGGTGGGGGGTATGAGCATTAATGAGGTGGTCCAGCTTGTCATAGGTAATAGACATCTGGACAAACCTTTGCCAGTCACTATAGTATAAGTCAGTCATTTTATTATCTTTCTGTAACCTAATCTGGTCACCTAGTCGCTGCAATTAGGAGAGAGAGAAGAAAACACTCAGCATGATACTCTTGCAAGTTTAGATTGGTTTTTAATTTATCTAAACAGGATGTCTCCCACTGTTTCTCGAATCTTTTCTCAAACCATAAAAGAAGAATTAGTCAGGATTAATCTTACGATACAATACTTACTTAACCGTTCGGCCAGGCTAGTTTCGGTACTTCGAGGGAGGTTTTACGATACTTTCACGAACTTCCTTAATTAAATAACCTCTTTTCCCTTGAGGCGTAGCCCCGCTAACACTATTCTAGACACCTGCTTGGTTTATAGCATTGATCGTTACGTGAAGAATCATCCGAGGAGTAGCGGATACTCACAGTAGGATCGGGACCTAAATATCATTGTGTGATAATACTGAAGGAATCTTACGAACATTATCAAACTCCTAATGGTATGCAGCACTAGCAAGTTTCGGTTTATTTAGAAACTCCCGATGTGGATTTTTGCCCCATACTCTTATGACCTTGACTAAGGCCAACAAATCATAAGTGACATGTCAAGTTCTATCCATCATTGTCCAGTTTAATTTGAACCCACCCGTAGATACCCTTGACTAAGGCTAACAAAGTAGTACGACTGTCCCAAACCAACGCATCTATCTATGCAACATATGAATACCCAGCAGCTACCAACCACTATACCTTGACTAAGGCCACCAAACATCGCTTGAATACTATTGAATATTCATATGAAATGGCGGAGGGCCACAAATGGTTTTGGCGAAACCATGAACGTAGTGAACTTGATAGAATTGATGGAACCCGATAGCTTTTAAAAGGAGTGGTTTAAGCACCGCATTTTAAAAGTTTTGCTGTTTTGAAAAAACCGAGTGGTTTTAAAATTGTTCCAACGATTCAGCTTTAGTTTGTTTGCTTTGCATTAATTTAATACATTCCTATCAATTATCTACCATTGCAGAAAACAACGAAAATACAACGTATGCTTATGCCATCCGCATTCGCCACGGGGTCCCGTCATCACCCGTTAGGTTACTTAACTAACGACAGAGCGAGGGCTGGACTAGCGCGAACGCAAAACATAAGCAACGTCTATTATATAATATATATGTGTGTATATATATAATAATAATAATAATATCCATTCGTCAGACGCAATGATAGGCATTCCAGATCACAGATGAACACATTGGATATACTAGGAATTCCGCATTTCGTTTGAGCCTGTAACGAAAGACGGATTCCACGGTCGTGATGAATAGCCAAACCCCATCCTAGACCCCTACGGATGCGGCAAACTACCCGCCAAATACCCGAAGTGAAGCAACCTCCCTCAACAAAGTGGGTAGGCTACTCGGCACTTCAAAGTACCCGGTAGTTTGTGCACCCCACCTTGGGTCTATCTTAGGAGCAAAAACAGTAAAAGAAATAATACAACGATGGCTACAACCTCAACCCGGATGTGACCCGAAAAATAATATTACATCACTTTACAAATTTTACATCGAATGAAAGAATGAAAACCCTCATCTCACATCCCTGGCTATTCATCCACGACAATCCAACAAGTTCATATACATATACCAACATAACATCAGATATGTGCAACCCCGACTAATCGACGTATAGCAATTAGTTGACGTTTCCAAACACATATATACAACACAAAGCTTGTAAAGTAACTACGACATTAGAATTTCGCGCGCAATTAGCAAACTTAACCAATTTTCCAAGACATGAAAATCCAGTGAGCTAAAGTTCCAAAACCGATCATTTTGAGCCAATACGGGAGTCGAAACGAACTCGAAACCCTCCCGAATCTTCACGGAGAGTTAGATCATGAAATTAAATTTGAGTCGGGGCGCCTACAGGGGGTACCTTACCCTCGAGGCCACCATGAGGTGGCCAAAGGGTGAGGCAGACCTGAAACTGCCTAAGGTGGGGCGGTTTTGGGTCCCCACCACCAAGACCACCTTGTGGTGGTCTTGGAGAGTGGGCCCAGCCGTTCGGACCATCCGAAGGGTCCCCGGGGTGCGCACGATACACCCCGCGGCTTCTCGATTCAAACCGTGAGCCCGCGGGGTGTGCAAACAACTCAAAACATCAATTTTGGAAACTATTTTTTCGGCAGTTTTTGCATGACAAAAACGGCGGATTTCTAACGTTGTTACAAGCTATCTAAGGTTTATGAGAGGCTCTGATACAACTGTAAGTCGTTCTCGCGCACCCCACATGTTCGCGGGGAGGCAGAATTTGCAGAAAATGAATTTTACGGGCTTCGCAACACCGATTAGAACCAAGGATCGACCATAAACCCTAGCTAGCAAACTACATGAGATATAACTACTCGGAAAGAATGTTATACCTCATGATAAAACTCCTTCGGGTCTTCTCCGCAGTCCTCCTCCTCATCGTAGGCTCTAAGGATCAATCCAGATCGTAACTTTCTCGTCGGCTTCCTCGAGTCAAAGACGATCCACCCGAGAGTCTATAGTCCGAGCTCCAACCTCAAAACCGAGGTAACTAGAGAAACTAGGTTGCTAAACTAGATGGCCTAGGTGATATAGAGAATGAATATGGATTTATTTGTCTCTTAGAACCCTAGTTTACTCAACTTATAAGACCTTAAGGGTTGTTGTTGAGAGGAAGAAGAAGAGAGCTAACTTGAGGAAAAAGAAATGTTTTTGATAATGATAATTGAAAATGAGATGGCTAACTTGATATGACTACAAGCATGGCAAGAAAATATCTCACCCAAAATATCTAGTGCTACAAAATATCTCACAAGAAATATCTTATCAAGTGGTCAAACTAAGTCAAGTGGTAAAACCAAGTAGCCATGCCACAATTATCATTTACAAAAATAACTTCTCCACCTCATAATTGTTTTAATCAAGTCAATTGTCAAAACCCTAATGAGGTGTCTCCTTTTATGCCCCTCCCATCCGTATATACATACCCGCATCCGTGTTCCGAGAAACACGAATACAATGAGACGAAACTGATCCATCAATATATTACTAGGATCCAGCTTAAACCAAAGCCCACTAGTATTATCCGCCCGAACATCATACGCGCACAAGTGCACGTACGTGATCGAAGCCCTGCCGTAAAACCATACGGCCTCTACATCTTTCGCCCGATGCAGGGAAACTCTCTGTGTGGGACTCTAAAGACTCGACAGTACGCTGGCAGTGAGTTTAACCACAAGCCGCAAGCGGTACTAGCTGCACGTAACGGCTACCCAGGTATCTGTCGATAAGAAGGCCGATGAAAAAACCCATCCGAACTCCTACTGAGCCTGAATGTGACAATCTCCGTACATTCTGGTATGTTCGTCTAAGAGTATCGCATATCGGGCTTAGGGGGCGGTAATCGTCAGACCCCTAATAGAGTAATAAGTCGTGTCAGAGAGTAGCCCAATACACCCTGAGAAACTACTGGAATAGCTACCAGTAAATCTCACTTGCCTTGGCCAAGGACTTTGTGTAATGGCCTTCCGAACACAGCGCGATGTCAACCCCCAATATTGGGAGAGACGAATCCTATCTAACCGCCACTGCCTCCAAGTGCTTCGGGGCTGCACCCAACTACTACCTGTTTGCATGACTTCTTTGAGCCGTGGTAGGGTAGTAATCAAAGTACAGTGGGAACACACTCAAGGAGAAGTAGCAGTGTCAAGTCGACGGACTAAGCTGTACTCATGTCACCTGCGAACTGCTACCCGACAATAGGTATAATACCCACTAACAGTTCCCGACGAGTCATGTCCAGTGTACTCATAACCTAATTACGACGTACTGATGGCTGTGGGACAGACCATCTCCCATGCTGGGATGAGAAGCGTATACACTAGTCTACTGTAGAGTATCGATGCCTCGTCTCGATAATCCTACGACTAGGGGCCTGTATAGGGTGTGCTTACAGACTACCCAACCGCCACTAGTGTGACTGCCATTACAACGCTGGTAATCAAGCAAAGATCCTAAGAGCTCTACCAATATGTATAAGCGATATGGTAAGAAAACACATGCACATATTGAGGTAGAAACAAACCAGGTAGCATACTACCATTTTGAGCAAGACTGTTACTATATCCATGTATATCCCAAGCTCCCATTAAGTAATATACAATCCAGTATGATACATTAATGTCCTCTAAGGCATATATCACTAACAATATTCTCAGATGGAATCTAGGGTTTCTAGTTTTAGGGACTATATAAGGGACCGAGAGCTGTGCATTGAAAATCATCACCGAAGAGATCAAGAGATCCACGTATCCGAGTGATCATCATCTATTCATGTACCTCCTACAAGAGAGAAATCTAGAGCAAACTAGAGTTCTTGTATTCTACTGTTTAAGGAGAATTGTAAATATAATAGTTGATTAATAAAGAAAGTAGTTTTTATTTTAATTCTTTTTGCATTTATTTTCCGCATTTAATTTATGCGCTTACTTTTCTTCCTCTTAATCATGCTTTCATTCACCTTCATTCTTTCTTCTAAATCTCTAACCATGAGCTAGTAATTCCTAGCTTGCTGGGGTTTCTAGGATAGGATAGAATAATGGATGAGAAAATCTTTTAACTTATTTTATACATTTGAAAGTTTATAAACTTTAGCAAAGTAAATGTTAACATCCTTATCGGACGCGCTACCAATTTATTAATAGTCACGACCACGATTTGAGATTGGTTTAACACTTGTTTTGTTAAGGGCTAGACATGAGTAAAGATCAATGCAGGGACAAGGGTTAGTAGTGGAGAAACCCTAGTTTCTTCCAAGAACCCTAATCTACATTCATCACCATCGATCTAGTTTTAAACTATTAAAAGATAAAGGAGTCATTTTTAATTATTCATCCATTACTACTAAGTCCTATGAACCCGATAAGCCTTTTCTTTATAAATTCTATCTCCGTAACGATAAACAACTATCCAATCTTTAATCAACTCGTCTAAAGAAAGAAAAGAGTTCACGTTTCCCTGAGGACGACCTGTACTCATCGCGGCCAGTTATTAGCGACAACGTCTTGATTGCGGTTATTTTTTAACACACTTTTTTCACGATCAATTAAATGGCGCCATTGCCGGGGAAACGGTCGTAATTTTTTTGCTTGTTATTCGGGTTGATTTCTTATAAAATCCGGTAACCATAAAATAAAATAAAATAAAAACCGCATCTTGCGCTTTTAACGATTATTGTGCGAGTTTTGTAAGGGAATCTGGAGTAACTGGAGTAAGGAAACAGAGATTCAGAGACTATAAACTTGGACCATAGGAGTATAGGAGGGTACTGAAGAAATTTTAGCAAAAGAACTTCTCAACTTGCGGCAGAACCGCGGCAGAAATAGGCATTTCGCGGCGGAACCACGTCGACTTGGTGGAGTCGGGCCTCCAAAATCCTCAGGTATTTTCCTACTATCTTTCTCTCTTCTCTAAAGCTCCAATAAACTGATTTTATTTGCAGGATTCTTTGCAAACATCGCCGCTAAAAATCTTTTTGCGTGTTTTAAATATTGGTTTGTTTTGCATATCTAAAATGGAAATTAAAGGGCAATAAACACAAATTCAGATTAGGTGGGGATTTCATCACCCTTCCTAAGCCCCACAGATCACAATCATGCATACTATCACCCTACATTAATAAAAAATATCTAGACCTAAGCCCTAAGGACTGTCGCGCTCAATTAGGACAAAGGAAGGTCGTGGGTAATCTATTGCTTATCCATATTTTTCTTGTGGTGTCTAAGGCAAGTGTGACTAAGCAAAGTGGTTACTTAATTACTCCCGCTATTTCGGTGATTCGTATAGTGGATACCTCCCACTTACCTGGCACTTATCTGGCCACAAGATTGATAAGGAGGTAGTAGAGGATTGATCCTGCGACTTGTTCTTTAGAAGTCTAGGAGCGGTCTAGTGAATTGACCTAGGAGACCCTAGTTCTAGGGATTGATTGTACATTTTGTGATTTGCATCAAGTCCCTCTTTCCAAGCAAAACAATTTCCATAATCCAAAAAGAGATTAAATCATTACCATTTCACCCTCTTTTCTTTTCACTTTCTTATAATAGGTAACCCAAACAGACGAAATCTTGCCGAGCTTTGCTATCCAGAACCAGATATTTTGTGTTTTCATAACTGCTTCAGTACAAAATCTGATTGTACCATGTCTTTAAGAGATAGGATAGAGCAAGCGGAAAAGAACAGTTGGATACCTCACTCAAGGTCCTATCAACCACATCAAAATTCCACATCTTCTTATGTTGATAATCTGTTTAAGGCAAGTGAGGGAACTTCTAAATGCATGTCGATTGCGGAACACATTAAGCTCGCCCGTAGCGAACAATTAAAGACATCTCTTCTTAACATTTCTCTTTAGGCTAATGCGGCAAATCATAAACGCATGTCGATTGCGAAACACATTGAACTTGTCCGTAACCAACAATTAGACACTTCCCAACCATACTCAACTTCCTCACTTTATCTAGACAGTGCTTCTGAAAATCAATTAGGAAGTTCTAAGGTTCAAAGAGAATCCTTTATTGGAACTTCTTCACAACCCATATCTAGTCTTGAAGTAGAGTTGGAATTGAGTAGTGAAAAAGATTAAGAGATCCATCAAAGTCAAACCAAAACCAATTCTTTTGACCTCGACACCTTCCATCTTGCACCCCAACCGAATATATTCGATGTTCAACCACTTCATAGTCTAAGTGATGTTGTGCCCGAGAATAACAATTTTGACTTTGTTAATAGTGAGTGTGAAAGAGAGCTTGACACCATTTCAAATCAAATCGATCCTTATTCGACTACACTTGATATTTCAAACCTTCCAACTCCATCAAGTGAACTAAGTGATTTATCAATTGAGGATAGTATAATTGATGAATTCTTGAATACCTATTCGTTTGATTTGACCGAAGGTGTTATTGAGAGCGGTGATGAGAATATCGTTGAAGATGAACCCGTTATGTTGGATGAGTTGGATTCTCCTACCCATCATATCTCTTCTATTGAATATGAATATCTTCCTGTACAATTAACCGACCCTATTCTTACCATCGACCTATCCCATAAGCAGAACGATATCTGACCTTCATCTCCCACATCTGGTTAAACAATGCTCGACACCTAAATTTGTTTACCCATTTTATCACCCACTTTCTTTGGTTCTTCTAATATTCTTTCAACTCCACTGAGTTTTGATGAATCACACTCTGATATTTCGAGTTCTATAATTCCTGAAAGATCACTCGATTTAGACTGTTTTGAGAAGGAGGGAGACGATCATTTCAAATCTCCTACCTCTATAATTTCTGACGAATCGAGTGTTTTGAATCTTGGTGCGCAAAAGACTGACCTTGGAACTTTCAACCGTCCTAGTGAATTTGCATATTCCATTAATATAGATATCGATAAAATTATTACTCGGACTATTGATGAAAGTTTTGAATACATTTTCGCCGAAGAACTCGTATTCCTAACAGACATGGATGTTGTGATGAATCAACCTCCGCTCGAAGAAGTTGAACCACCACCCTTTCTTCTTATCAAGTATGAGAATGCGAATATTCCACTCATACGTAATCATTCACATTCTTGTTTTCATCCACCATCACTGTTTCAAATCTACCAATAGAGACGTAAATCCGATCGATTACGCCTCTTATCTCCCCACTTCTTCACATCTATGATCTTCCACCAACTATATAGTTACATCGATAAAATATTTGAATGGTTGGTGTTGACTTTTGGTCTTTGTAAAGCTTTGCATACACCAATAACTTTAACCCCTCCTCTTATAGTGCTTAATTCTGTTTCACTCAAGTTTGGGGAGGGGATATTTTGGCTCTTGAAAGAAAAACAAATTTTTACACAATTGTGAGCCAAAAATAAGTTTGGGGAGGATTTCAATGTCATTAACTTTTTGTCCCCTTTTGCTAATAAATGAGAACTTTTCCTCTCAAGTCTACAGGTTTTGCGATTAAAAAATGACATCAGTGAGGACACTGCTGCAAATAGATTTGGGCGGGGTTTGTGCTTATTCACACATCATTTTTTTTGCACTATACTAAATAATAGCACAAAATTTTTTGGAGATAATAAAATTTAGAAAGTGAAAATACATATGAAAGATAGGAAGAGATTTAAGAAAAACAAGAAAATTAGATGTTTTAAAACGAAACTAATAATAGGTAGTCATAAGCCGTTGTCCCAAGGGTTAGTAAGATGAAGAAAATTACTAATCTGAGGATAAAAATAAGTCTGCAAAATAGTCCCTAGTTTTGAGTCCAATTTTCTGAACGTTGATACCCTGCTATACGCACTTGCACATATCTTGAAACTTGGGATAGTAGAGAATACCTTGAAATGCACTTGTCTAAAAGCCTTAGTATGAAGGAAAAAAGTATATAAACCAACAAAATATAAAATATAAATGGTGAAGAAAAATGAACACCGGTTTTGTAATCACTTAAGGTAACATAAAAAATATATAGCGAGGGTGCCTTATCACCTAATGCCTTAGACCAACTGGTTTGGGAGCCACTGCTAAGCCTTAGGTGTTGCAAGACTAGGATATTGCTATTTATGCCTAAAGAGTGAGCACATTTGGTAATCGACGGGTTAGTACCTCAAGAAGTATTAACGGTCGCATGAAAAATGTGTGAGCAATTCCATCTATAAAACATTCACCGACTAAAAAGTACTAAGGAAGATGAACAAGAGTATGATAGTTTAAATTGAATTCTCTAATTGTAGGGATGTCTTTTACACACATGTAAGGGTATATGATCGATATTTGGAAGAAAGATAGGGAAGAAGACTGAAGGTGATGTTTGAGGGATGATTGGACATCTTTTCGTGACCATTAAGATAGGGCTCATGACAACTAAAAGCCAGTGTAGTTTGAAACGCTTATTTTCAAGTTCTTTCTTTTATATGTTTTTACCTTTGTATGTAATTTTCATCTTCTTTCTTTTATTAAGGGATTTTGTGGGTGTAATCCGCTGAAAACCCTCAGGAGACAACACTCCTCCTACTAGAGACCCCTAGAGATTTAAAGGCTTGTTGCACGTGCTAAGTGCAATCATGTTGCCTACGAAAGTGTGCAAGGTTTTTCTTTTTCTTTTTCTCTCTAATAACTAGTTTGCTCGGGACGATCAAAGTTAAGTTTGGCGGTATTTGATTAGTCTAAAATATTACACATTTGAATGAACATTTTCCCTAATATTGTTAATTACTAAAATATGTTTATTGTAAATATAGAATATATGTGGGTTTATTTTTAAAAAGTCTATTATCATATGTTTCTACATTAATTTTAACATAATGAGGGAAAATATATGCATATAATATTTAAATGAAATCTTAGTAATTAAAATATGCATATCATATCAAATATTTCTAATCAATATTCTTAAGATATTATATCATCTAAATGGTTAGGATAATATCTCAAAAAAATACCAAATTCTACTAATACTTTGACTTAAGATATTGTGCAGATATTAGCTCAGGTCTGGAATCCAAGAGATCTGAGTTAAATCGGGATATCAGAATCAAATCTGCCAAAATGTTGAAGCAAATCGAGAGATCTAGCAACGCAAGAGACTCAGAGCATTATTTTCAGAATCTAGACATCAAGAGGATCTCCAAACATCAACAAAAATTACCAGAAAAATCCCTAATTCTAATTCCACCAAGTTACGGTGGAAGGGCGGCCAAATAGGGGGAATCACGGCGGATTCGCGGTGCTTTGATGGCCGTTGGATGTGAATTTTGGTGGCTTGGATCTTAACCGCATATATTCTCAGATGGAATCTAGGGTTTATGGTTTTAGGGACTATATAAGGGACCGAGAGCTGTATATTGAAAATCATCACCGAAAAGATCAATAAATCCAAGATATCCACGTATCCGAGTGATCAACATCTATTCATCTACCTCCTACAAGAGAGAGATTTAGAGCAAACTAGGATTCTTGTATTCTACTTTCTAAGGAGAATTGTAAATACAATAGTTGATTAATAAGGGTAGTAGTTTTTATTTTAATTCTCTTTCCATTTATTTTCCGTATTTAATTTCTGTGCTTACTTTTCTTCCTCTTAATCATGCTTTCATTCACCTTCATCCTCTCTTCTAAATCTTTAACCATGAGCGAGTAATCATAGCTTGCTAAGGTTTGTAGGATAGGGTAGAACAATGGATGAGAAAATCTTTTAACTTATTTTATATATTTTAAAGTTGATAAACTTAGCAAAATAAATGTTAATATCCTTATCGGATGCGCTACCAATTTATTGATAGTCACGACCACGATTTGAGATTGGTTTAACACTTGTTTTGTTAAGGGCTAGATATGAATAGAGATCAATGCAAGGACATGAGTTAGTAGTGGGAAAACCCTAGTTTCTTCCAAGAACCCTAATCTGCATTCATCACCATCAATCTAGTTTTAAACTATTAAAAGATAAAGGAGTCATTTTTAACTATTCATCCATTACTACTAAGTCCTATGAACCCTACAAGCCCTTTCTTTATAAATTCTATATCCGTAATGACAAATAACTATCCCATCTTTAATCAACTCATCTAAAGCAAGAAAAGAGTTTACGTTTCCCTGCGGACAACCCGTATTCATCGCGGCTAGCTACTAGCGATACCGTCTTGATTGCGGTTATTTAAGAACACACTTTTTTCAATCAAGAATTATAGCCTGAGTTTGAGTTATAAGTCGCTTTTGTTAAATTTAAGAAAGAAGCAACTTGTAGCTCACTGGTAAAGCTTTTGCACTGCTGTGACGTAACCTGTGTATTCGATTCCCATCAGATACAATTATTTTTCTAATTTTTCTTTTTAAAATTTTGGAAGCCCAAAATATTGCACGTGTAATACACGGGGAAATGAAAAGTTCAGAAAAATCAAACATGTGGAAAATGGAGTAAACAGAAATTTAATCCGATGGCATGAATCTCGAGGCATTTACCTCAAGATCGACCGGCCAAACTTGCCAAAAGACCGGCGGGGATGGTTCAGATGGGGCCAAAATGCTCCGTGCTTTGCACACTCGTCTCTTCAACTCCCTCAACTTCTCTGCACTATTTGATTTCCCTGCAATCAAAAAGAGATCTTTCAATTCACCAATTAACATCATTTTAATACTTTTTAATCCATATTTTTAATTCTCAAACCCTAATTCTCCACTATAAATACCACCCCATACCCTATCTCTTCACCATTCTGAAAATTCTAGCAAAAACTCTCTAAAAAGTTCATAAGTGCAAGTGGAGTTAGCGAGCAAGCTTCTTCCGTCGAAGATCGAAGCTGATTTCGGAGCTCCCGCGATACCGCGAAGTTCATCCCCTCTTCCTAACTCTTTCTTTGTTATATTCAAATCGTAAGTCCCTCCCAAACTCTCTTTTTCTTCATTGAAATTCATCTTTAAACTTATATCGGTAAAGTGGAGTTATTACCGATATTCTTTTTCTAAACCCTAGAAACTCCATTTTCCTTTATGATTTGATCAACCTAATTTTTACAAATTACTTGTAACCTTAAATACCAATGTTTGGAATCAAGTTTAACAATGAATCAAATGTAAAAAAACCATAATAGAACTTTTTCATTAAAATACCTTGAACTTTATTATCACTTCTTTTCATTTTGTTAAAACTATACCTTTAGGAAAAACTTCACGGGGTAACGACCTACCCCACACGTACACTTTCATTTCATAGCACGATGCCTTTTTGTATGTATATTTGTTTTGTAGAATAATCTTTACAATAAAATACCACAAACTTTAAAACCGGGTTTCTTTTAAAACGGTATTACGTATTCCTTTACAATTATGCATCTACAACCCTTGTTAGGGTACCTGCTAATGGATGGTGCGGATTATCGCACATTCTGGAGATAGTAGAGCGAGATGCAGCACTCCTCACAGACTATTCGATCTCGAAAGGATATAAATACGGTTTTTAAGAAAAACGAATTTTTTAAATGAAACTAAAATTTTAAAATTAAAATTATTAATCTATATTTTCATTATATTATGAAACTATATTTTTTTTAAAAATGAAAGATTAAAAATTGTCAATAAAATGCCATCAAGTTACTAAAAAGAAATAGTTTTCAATAAAATACCATAAACTTTTAAAAGTTAGGTAATTATCATTAAAATACCACAATACTTAAAACACATGCTCATGAAAACCTTAAGTAATATAAATCACCCTCGAGATTTTATTTTTAATCTGTATTAAAAATATTTTGCATAAAACCCCCTCGAGATATACAAAACAATACTTTAAAGACTTTAGTAAATATAGGTTTAAGAAGAATCAATTCTCTTGAGCTCCAGGGAGTCGGAGAAAGTGAGTGCTTGCCTATTTAGGTTAGAAAACTTAACAGGAGTTATCAATGGCAATTGTCTTAGAAAAAAACACAAATCCTGCCGTCCATGTGCAGAAGTTGCCGATGACTCCCGAACCTAAGAATTCAAGAGTTAAATCAGTTTACAAGTGTCAGACTCAGTCTGGGTCCAACATCAAACCTGAATCCAAAATCGAACATGAATACTTGATTATGAACTTGAACACTGGAAATCAATATCAAACTCAAACATGTATACTTGACTGACTTGACTCGAACTATAAATACAACTTGACATGAATACATGAATACTTGACACAAATACTTGATATTGACATGAACTCAATCTTGCTACTTGATGTATTCATGTATTCGAGCAAGGTTACTAATTTTAACGGTAACGTATAATATACGGGGTGTTGGGGTAGTTCATGTGTGAATCCAACGAAATCTCAGGAGTTTCCCTAGATCATGAATCCATATCTACTAACACAAGCAAGCTATCATGAGGGCCTGTGTTTCCTTACTTCTGGATTATAGCCTGTTGAGTTTAGAATACTTCAATACTAGGTTAAAGTTCCATTACTAACACTTGATTCGGGCCTGTGGTTCCTTACCCCTGGATTACAACTTGTTGGATTCGAGAACACTATTGAGATTGGTTGACATTCACCCTTGAACTTATGTTATATTAGTTGACCCATGTATAGAACATTTTAGGATACTTACATTCACTTCATGTTCACTATACCTATATCACACAGCCATTCTATACTATGCTCATGTTATTTTGCCAAGATATATATATATAAAGAACTGAATGTTAAATACAATTACCATGCTTACAGTAAATAACATGTTTAAACAACATATCTCATAGTCCATTAATTCTTGATATACATTTTTATCATTATATTTTATACTTCACACCTCTTTCTTGGGGACTTATCGAGTGAAAGTTCGCTAACGGACATTCTATCCATCTTTATTTCTGGGATTGTTCATCAGATACTGTAGAGACTGAGGAGGTGGACACCACCGAGGAGGAGCACGATCAGATCGCAACTCTGGCCTAGACTAGTTATCCCCTCTTTCAGTTTATATATGCCACCTGTTAGGCATTTCTCTTCTTGTTTTTTCTTTCAGTTGAATTCATGTATTGTAATTGTATCAAGTAGAATGTAAATAAATTTGTTGAAGTTTAAATCTCATGTTAATTTCTTGTCGTTTTATATTGCTCAATTACGCTTAGTATTCCGGGAAATGACCTTCTCGAAATAAATACGTCGCGGGCTTGCCACTTCACTGTTTCCGTCTATTGGGAAGCGGGGCGTGACAGGTTTTGTTGGTGGCTCATACAGGTCACTTATGCATGAAGTCGTAAGCAATATATCACAAGAAATATGAAATTCAACAACTTTACATTCCTTGCAATTCAATTTCCGTTGAATATATCCTAATCTTTCTTCTCTATCTAAGGTGATGGATTCTCCCAACAACCCTAGCACCAACGTCAATGGAAGTACACCACCACAACATACCCTTACCGTTCTACCACCTGCACCAACCGTAGCCGCTCCACTCACAGAACAGACGATGCTTCTGGAGGCTATCAAAATCCTACTTGAGGGTTAGCAGGTGTAACGTTTTGGAAATCGTTTAGGCGATTTTCTGTTTTTAGGGTAAAATAGTCAGTGTTTACCGTAAAACCTAGAAGCGATTTTTTTGCAGTATAGAATTCACCTGCACCTAGTTTAGCAAGGAATTTGCTAGTTTGCAGGTTTTCGTAAGCCACTTGTAATTTTAGTGCACTTTAATATTTTTTCCCTAATTAAAATATTATTTTAAGCTTTTAATTATGCACTAAATTAGTGGTAATTACAATTTGGGTTGGGTTTATTATGCTAATGTGGATCTATGCTAAGATAATCACTAGATTAAGATTAATCCATCCATCCCAAAATATCTAGATATTTGTAAATTAAAATGGAAATTTTAAAGAAAAGGAAATAAGAGGTGGCATGAAGACTTTTGTTTTATTAAGCTTTTGTATTTGTTTTTAACTTTAAACTTCCACACTTATCCAAAACCCTCCCCACTTCCTTCAACTTGGCAGGCCCTCCCCTTTGCTGCCCTCTCTCCTTCCTCACTCCATTTCCACTCTTTTGAGCATCAAAAATTCATCAAAAATCCTTAATTTATCACACAAACTCAAAAATAAATCATTTCACATTATTCTTCTTCACAAAAAAAGCTTGGATCTTCAACTAAGAAATCATTTTGGAGGCTAATTTTGGAGATTGTTGCTAGTTTTTGTAATCAAGTTTGAGGTATAAATTCTAACCCTAAACTTAAGTTCTTGTTTTAATACCTTAATCTAATTAATTAGATGTTTAAATAAAGCTTTAATTTGCATGTTTAGAATTTCTAGAAAAGGGTTTTGAGAATCAAGTTAGGATTTTGATTAGTGGTAATGGTTAATCAAGATGTTTAGACTTGGTTAAAATTTTAACCTAGTTGCTAGATTGTTAAATGATATTTTTCCTAATTGTCTAATTAGCTTAATCGCAAACTAAACTTTTACTAAATCCTTTTTGAGTGAGACTAAAATTGTAGAAAAGCTTTAAGTTGTTTAATCAAGCTATATTGTGATGATTGTGATTACTAATGGGTTATAATGTGGTAGTTTTGAGCTAATATGATTAAATGTTGCTTACTAGATTTCGGTAAAGTTTAGGCGTGTGTTTCTTTTGACGTTGCGACGTTATTTATATGTTAGATTCCACGTTTTATTTGTTTTGTGAATGCGCAATCAGTATGATCAGGGTCTAGGCTTGGTGGTTGCGTAGTTTTGCGTTACTAGATAGGGTTGTGTCGATATCGTGCGCGTTTTGTGCAGTGAGTGCACGGTGAGTTTTTCTTGTGGATGTTATCTTTGCGTTACGTGTCTTTGTGTAGCTTCTGCTCTTGAGTTGGTTTCGTAGTGTCGCTACGCACGTTAGACACTAGACGAACACTTGAGAGTATGTTTGGAGTTGGTGCGTCAGTCAAACGTAGTTGGTACGTGTTATTGGTCGATTGCTAATATATACTTGTTATGTTATTTTATGATATTTAGGTTCGCAGGCAGGGACTTCGGACGCTGCGAAGAAGGAAAAGCAAGTGGTTGGCTTTACTTAGCAAAGATCATCTGTGAGTAGATTTAACATCTACAAGGGAATCGACCGCATGGCGTTATGCGTCTGGGCTAGATTTAATGACATGACTATTAGTTAGAAGTAAATGGACATTAATTGTGTATGTGTACCTTTGTTGCATATCTCATTTACCTATTGCATTTGGACATAATATTAATAAGACACAACACTATTATTGACGGTTCATGTTGCACGAGTACTAACTGTATGCTACACCCACACCGTCGATAATTTCCATGACACGCACAACACTTATACATATGTGATATTGTATTGGTTTGGGACTTTGAGACATGATCCTTATATTCCTTTGTGCATATGAAACATAGCATACATGTATACCTACATGCTTACACATATGCCTTGCTATGTACACATACTTACATGTATACTCACTTACCTTGTTAGGGCTATACATTCCTATGTGGTACTGTTTTGTCATTGACATGGGGTCATTGATTCTTATGCGTTAGCGCATATGATAGCTAGTATACCTTACCATGCCTACATGCTAGTTACCTATATAGTATCGTACCATTAGTGACAGGTATATATACACACATGAGACATAGGTATATGTACAGCTTGCATACATACTTACATAAATACCTGGAGGGTATTACATCATTATTGATAGGTAGATACACATATCTTGCTATACCGACATGGTTACGCATATCTGGCTATAGCTATATGTCCACCTTTATATGATGTTGCGTTGGATTTCGAAGAAATTAGAAACCGCATGTTATACTTGATAAGTTGTTGCTGTTAAATACCGAATTTTTCTTTATATGCTCATATTACTGTTTCAAGTTGCATATATTATATTTCATAGATCTCGCATTCATATATGATTTTCATATGATGTTTTCTGGATTTGAGGACCGTGGTAGTTTCATGAAATTATGCATTATTTGAAAGACCCGGTTTCTTTTGATATGATATTTCAGCGTCCATCATGAGATTTCTCAGTTCTGAGATTTGTGATATAAACCCGATGCGAGGAGTGGAGTGGGCTGTGTGTGGGTATATGGTGGAGCCCGGTATGGACCCCTCGGCAAGATGATCGCAGGTGATGGTGATGAGCCTGGAAGGCTGGCTTGTACCTACCGGTGACAGTATTTGGAGTCGGTGGTTATCGTGGGGATACCGACCTGAGTCATGTATATATGGATACGTGGAATTTCGAGGGTCGAAGCTGGGCGCTCGGGTTTTCCAGATAGCGTATGATACGTACCTATCATGGCCATTCGTGGTGACAACACCTGATAGAGGAGTATTTATGTGTCGATGCTAGACATTAGTATTCATGATGTTTTCGGGTGTAGGTGTTGACACTCAGGTTTCATGAGACTTACAAGATGTGTTTTATCCATACTCAGAATTTATTTGATATGCATTGCTTCATGTATTAGTAGTACCTGATAGAGTACCTTTCATGACGGTTGCATATACATATTGCCATATTATTGCTTCATGTATTAGTTGTACCCGATAGAGTACCTTTCATGACTGTTGCATACGTATGGCCATTTATTGCTATTAGCTTGCATGCGATAGATTCGCACAGTACGTGCATACTTGCGATTACCTGCATTTGTTATTTACTATTCACGAGTTGGCAACTTACCCCCGTTGTGCCACATTGTTTTGCAGGTAGTCCCTTAAGGCCGTCTGAGGCAGGGCTTCTATCTATCGTATCATCTTTTGCAGCGGATACCGCTACGGCTGACTAGGTGCAGTTTTGCTGTCGGTAGGTTTTACGGTTATCCGATGTAGCTCATTGTATATTGGTTGTATCCAGTACTCTCCATCTACTATTTTCATGTATTGACTTAGAGACGAGTTGTGAGGACGATTTTGTGTATTATTGTGACATGGAGGTCCTTTATACAGTTTTATTTATATCGTCTTTTATTTTTTCACTACGACGTCGTATATCTGTTGTGGTGGTTGTTTTCCACCGTTGGGCGTGGATTTTGCTCCCGTTGGGTATGGTTTACTTATATATTTGTATGTACCCATTTTTGGGGCTAGTTTTTACAAAGGTGGTGCTGCCAAAATTTTTAAGAAAGTAAATTGGACTTGAAAGAATTTGTACTTGAAAATTTCAAAACTTTTAACAATGTTCTTTTCACTTACTACTTTTGATAGTTTAGATTGCTGGGTTTTCGTCTTACTTGAATTGTGTTACGCCTGTAGACGTTACGTAGTTTAAGGGCCGTCACGTGCCAAATTTCGGGTCGTGACAAAGTTGGTATCAGAGCGCTAGGTTTTACCTTTCGGAGTGTAGGATGACCTTGATATGATGGAGTAGGTAGCTTAAGCATAGTGACGTAGCGTGTGTATGTCCACGGCATACTTACGACACGGTACTCCGCCTAAGTGACCTAAGTACTAATTGCTTGAAATTCCTTCCTTGATGATACATATCCTTGTGATTCGATTTCCGTGTTCTTATCGAATCCTATTTCCATTTATAGCCTTAAGCCGCCGATGACTATGAGGACTCAGAGAGATGATGCGAGAGCCGAGGTCAGAGTTGACTCATTTGGGGCGAGGACTGACCAGGATAGTATGCACGTTGCACAGGAGAAGATTGATCCGCCTTCGATAGATCATATCGCTAGGCTTGTGGTAGATATGCAGAACTTATGCCAGACGATAAGGTTGTTGGTTGAGGCCAGTCGAGCGCAGCGACAGGAGGTTGTCACCCCTGTTACCCAGTTATTCCTTACGATCAGTACACAGTATTGTGTTACTTATACAGCACCAGTGGACCCAGCCCTATTCGATGAAGAGCGTCTTTCCGAGACTTTAGGAGTCCGAGGATAGAGAAGGGCTCGTGCAGGTGTACCAGCTCAGAGACAGAGGTTCAGTTGCCGTGACAGGTTTCGTACACGTCGCGGGAGTAGCAGAGGCTTGGGACGAGGACAGTTGTTTAGCTCTTATCCCCAGGAGGGTTAGCAGTCATCGAAGGGATGTTTTCGATGCGGGAGCCTTCATCACCTCGTCAGAAATTGTTCCTTGGCACTGCGTCAGACTTATGTTCAGAGAGGTCGTGGCTGCGGAGGATTCGTTCAGAGTGTACAGGATGGTAGAGGAAAAGTTCAGCCAGTTGTGGGTAGAGGGCAGACACGAGAGTTTGCTTCTACTCATCGGGATGCACGGGCGTCTAGTGCAGAGTTTTCAGGTATTCTAAATTCGTATGTTCTTTTGATGCATGTGTTTGTTTATTTCGGGATCTATGCACTCGGTTGTTCTACACACTTCGTGCTGTGGTTGGGCTGAGGGTTGTGTTAGCTAGATCAGCCGGTTGTTGTGTTAATTTTTGTCAGCGATTCTTTTGTTGCACGACATGTGTTTCGGTCGTGTGCCAATCGGATAGGAGATAGAGATTCGTCCGTCGATTTGGTCCTTCTAGAGATATTAGACTTGACGTTCTTCTGGGCACGGACTGGTTAGCTAGGTGCTATGCGCCTGTGGACTGCCGTGAGAAAATAGTCAGGTTTTGTTTTCCCGGCGAGTCAGTTATGTTGTGCAGGGGGACAGTGGTGCCGCCCCTCACAGCTTGAATTCGGCCTTTTACGCTAGTCGGCTTTTGAGAAGGGGATGTCGAGGATTCTTGGCTTTCATTCATGATACCGGAGCAACAATGGATTCGTTGGACCGGGCTCCTATCGTGCGAGAATTTTCCGACGTTGTTTCAGATGAGCCGGCAGAGCTTAGGGAGCTTAAGGATCTGCTACAGAGTTGCTAGATAGGGGGACTTGTACGTCCAAGTGTTTCGCTTTGGGGAGCTCCTATTCTGTTAGTCGAGAAGAAGGACGGCAGTTTGAGGTAGTGTATCGATTAATCATCAATTGGACCGAGTTACGGTGCGGATAGGTATCCTTTACCCCGCATTGAAGATTTGTTCGATCAGCTCCAGAGTGCGGGATATTTTTTTAAGTTTGTTTTGGGAACAGGTCATCATTAGTTGCAGGTTCGGAGTGATGACATTCCGAAGACTGCTTTTGTGCGTGCTACAGGCTTTATGAGTTTTTGGTGGTGTCGTTGGACTCACCAATGCCCTAGAAGCATTCGTGGATATGATGAACCAGATTCTTCAGGCCGTTCCTCGACCAGCTTATTGTTGTGTTATTGATGGCATTCTGGTCTTTTCCAAGAGTTAAGAGGAACATGAACAGCACTTGAGGATTTGTTTTGCAGACATTGGGAGAGCGCCAGCTGTTTGCTAAATTCTCGGAGTATTCCTTCAGGCTTGTTTGTGTTGAACTTCCTAGGTCATGGGGTTACGAGAAACGGTATTCGTATGGACCCGAGGGAGATCGAGGCCGTACAGCTTTGGCCCAGACCTGTTCAGGGACTGAGGTCCGCAGCATTTGGGCTTAGCCGGTTTTTACCGCCATTTCGTGCAGAATTTCTTGTGTATTCGCTGCACCGTTATCGGACTGACCAATTAGGAAAGGGGTTCCTTTTTCTTTAGACCGAGGCATGCGTGCTGAGTTTTTCAGTGGTTGAAGACTTGGTTGACAACTGCACCAGATCTATCTTTGCCTTTTGGATCGGGCGACTGTGTTGTTTACTGTGATGTTTCACGAGTGGGGCTCGATTGTGTACCGATGTAGCATGATAGAGTTATCGCTCATGCTTCCCGACAGTTGGAGGAAGTAAGAGCAGGATATCCCACTCATGATCTGGAAATGGCCGTGGTGGTCGTGCATTAAAGATTAGGAGACACTACTTGTTCGGAGAGTCGTGTCAGATTTTCACGGACCACCAGAGCTTAATGTACATCTTCCTGCAGCAGGATCTGAGTTGAGACAGCGCCGTTGGATGGAGCTTATAAAGGATTGTGGTTTTGAGATCCATTATTTCCCGGGGCAAGGCGATTGTGGTAGCTGATGCTTGAGTCGTAGGCCCGGGGGTTAGCTTGTTCCAGTTGTGCGCATTTCAGAGACTGTCTTTTGCAGATTTGAAGTTCTTGTGCGACCGTTGAGTACAGCTTAAGTTTGCCTTTAATGAGAGGACAGCTTGCTCATGTCCGCGCCCGTCCACTTTTACTTAATCTTTTTCGTGTGGCATAGCCCGCCGATACTCGTTTGTCTGAGATTCTGAGCATGTTCGGCAGGGTAAAGATTCGTAGTTCTTGATTTATGACCAGGGTGTGCTACGTTTCGGACTCGTTGGCATGTACCTGATACTGATGGGTAGAGACGCGAGATCCTAGAGCAGGCACATCAGTCAGCTTTCTGTGTTCGTCCAAGTTCCACCATTATGTAACGTGACTTGAGAGTTAGTTACGGGTGGGCAGGGATGAAGAGTGAAGTTTCGGATTTTGTTTCGAGGTGCCTGTCTTGTTGCGAGCTAAGGTTGAGCATGGGAGACCGGCTGGAGAGTTGCAACCTTTTTACCGTTCCGGAGAGGGAATGTTAGCAGATCTCCATGAATTTTGTTGTGGTGTCTACCCAGGTCAGTCAGGATGTGACTCCATTCGGGTGATTGTTGTCCGGTTATGCATAGTTTGCTCAGTTGTTCTTTGTTAAGTTTGTACGTTTGCACGGTATTCCTTCATGTGTTGTATCCAATAGAGGCACCCAGTTCGCTAGCCGTCATTGGCAGAAGCTTCAGGAAGCCTTGGGTACTGGTTGAGCTTTGGCTCTGCTTTTCCATCCGTAGGCCGATAGTTAGACAGAGCGGACTATACAGACTCTGGAGGATATGCTTATGCATATGTACTAATTGTTGTTGGCAGTTGGGATCGTCACTTGCCATTGATTGGGTTCTCCTTCGATAACTGTTATCAGGGGACATTCCAATTGGCAACATTAGGATTTGGTTGGTAGGTTGTGTCAATCACCAGTCTGTTTTTTTTCTGACTCTACGAGAGTAGGATTTTTGGACCCCAGCTAGTCGAGAGGCTTCGGAAATGATCCAGTTGATTCAGGTCAGGATGAGAGCAACCCAGTGCAGATAGAAGTCTTATGCCGACCGTGGTGGTCGCAGACTTGAGTTCACAGTGGGAGATCATGTATTCCTACGGATTTTCCGATGAAATGGCGTGTTGAGTTTTGGGAAGCTTAGACCTAGATTGTAGGTCCTTTTGAAATACTTTAGCGAGTTAGTACCGTTGCCTATAATTTGGCACTTCCATCCAGATTTCTGAGTATTCATCCCGTTTTCCTTGTGTCGATACTTCGCAATTACTTTCTTGACCTTTCTCACGTGATTCAGCACCAAACCATTCTTTGGGACGCGATTTTTTGTTCTCCAGCAACCGATAGTGATAGTGGATCGGCAGGTGGAGAAACTTCAGTCAAGGGTCTCACCATCTGTGAAGGTTTTTTGGCGCAGCCGTCTAGTGAGGAGATCACTATGGGGGGCTGCGAGCGAGATGCGTAAGGATTTGTTTTTCCCTCATCTCCTCGAAGGTATGCGTAGATAAATTTTAAATTCGGGGACCGAATTTTTTAAGAGGGGAAGATTGTAACGTTTTGGAAATCGTTTAGGCGATTTTCCTTTTTTAGGGTAAAATAATCGGTGTTTTCCGTAAAACCAAGAAGCGATATTTTTGCAGTATAGAATTCACTGCACCTAGTTTAGCTAGGAATTTGCTAGTTTGCGGGTTTTTGTAAGCCACTTGTAATTTTAGTGCATTTTAATAACTTTTCCCTAATTAAAATATTATTTTAAGTTTTTAATTATGCACTAAACTAGTGGTAATTACAATTTGGGTTGGGTTTATTATGCTAATGTGGATCTATGCTATGTTAATCACTAGATTATGATTAATCCATCCATCCCAAAATATCTAGATATTTGTAAATTAAAATGGAAATTTTAAAGAAAAGGAAATAAGAGGTGGCATGAAGACTTTTGTTTTATTAAGTTTTTGTATTTGTTTTTAAATTTAAACTTCCACACTTATCCAAAACCCTCCCCACTTCCTTCAACTTGGCCAGCCCTCCCCCTTGCTGCCCTCTCTCCTTCCTCACTCCATTTCCACACTTTTGAGCTTCAAAAATTCATCAAAAATCCTTAATTTATCACACAAACTCAAAAATAAATCATTTCCCATTATTCTTCTTCACAAAACAAGCTTGGATCTTCAATCAAGACATCATTTTGGAGGCTAATTTTGGAGATTGTTGCTAGTTTTTGTAATCAAGTTTGAGGTATAAATTCTAACCCTAAACTTAAGTTCATGTTTTAATACCTTAATCTAGTTAATTAGATGTTTAAATAAAGCTTTAATTTGCATGTTTAGAATTTCTAGAAAAGGATTTTGAGAATCAAGTTAGGGTTTTGATTAATGGTAATGGTTAATCAAGATGTTTAGACTTGGTTAAAATTTTAACCTAGTTGCTAGATTGTTAAATGATATTTTTCCTAATTGTCTAATTAGCTTAATCGCAAACTAAACTTTTACTAAATCTATTTTGAGTGAGATTAAAATTGTAGTAAAACTTTAAGTGGTTTAATCAAGCTATATTGTGATGATTGTGATTACTAATTTGGGTTAATATGGTAGTTTTGAGCTAATATGATTAAATGTTGCTTACTAGATTTCGGTAAAGTTTAGGCATGGGTTTCTTTTGACGTTGCGACGTTATTTTTATGTTAGATTCCACGTTTTATTTGTTTTGTGAATGCGCGATCGGTACGATCAGGGTCTAGGCTTGGTGATTGCGTAGTTTGGCGTTACTAGCTAGGGTTGTGCCGATATCGTGCGCGTTTTGTGCAGTGAGTGCACGGTGAGTTTTTCTTGTGGATGTTATCCTTGCGTTACGTGTCTTTGTGTAGCTTCTGCTCTTGAGTTGGTTTCGTAGTGTCGCTACGCACGTTAGCCAATAGACGAACATTTGAGAGTATATTTGGAGTTGGTGCGTCGGTCAAACGTAGTTGGTACGTGTTATTGGTCGATTGATAATATATATACTTGTTATGTTGTTTTATGATCTTTAGGTTCGCAGGATGGGACTTCGGACGCTGCGAAGAAGGGAAAGCAAGTGGTTGTCTTTACTTAGCCAAGATCATCTGTGAGTAGATTTAACATCTACAGGGGAATCGCCCGCATGGCGTTATGCATCTGGGCTAGATTTAATGACATGACTATTAGTTAGAAGTATATGGACATTAATTGTGCATGTGTACCTTTGTTGCATATCTCATTTACCTATTGCATTTGGACATAGTATTAATGAGACACAACACTATTATTGACGGTTCATGTTGCACGAGCACTAATTGTATGCTACACCCACACCGTCGATAATTGCCATGACACGCACAACACCTATACATATGTGATATTGCATTGGTTAGGGACTTTGAGACATGATCTTTATATTCCTTTGTGCATATGAAACATAGCATACCTGTATACCTATAAGCTTACACATATGCCTTGCTATGTACACATACTTACATATATACTCACTTACCTTGTTAGGGCTACACATACCTATGTGGTACTGTTTTGTCATTGACGTGGGGTCATTGATTCTTATGCGTTGGCGCAAATGATAGGTAGTATATCTTGCCATGCCTACATGCTAGTTACCTATATACCTATATGGTATCGTACCATTAGTGACAGGTATACACACACACATGAGACATAGCTATATGTACAGCTTGCATACATACTTACATATATACCTGGAGGGTATTACATCATTATTGATAGGTAGATACACATATCTTTCTATACCGACATGGTTACGCATACCTGACTATAGCTACATGTTCACCTTTATATGATGCTGTGTTGGATTTCGGAGAAATTAGGAACCGCATGTTATACTTGATAACTTGTTGCAGTTAAATACCGGATTTTTCTTTATATACTCATATTACTGTTTCATGTTGCATATATTATATTTCATAGATCTCGCATTAATATATGATTTTCATATGATATTTTCTGGATTTGAGGACCGTGGTAGTTTCATGAAATTATGCATTATTTGAAAGACCCGGTTTCTCCTGATATGATATTTCAGCGTCCACCATGAGATTTCTCGGTTCTGAGATTTGTAATATATACCCGATGCGAGGAATGGAGTGGGTTGTGTGCGGGTACATGGTGGAGCCCGGTATGGACCCCTTGGCAAGATGATCGCAGGTGATGGCGATGAGCCTGGAAGGCTGGCTTGTACCTACTGGTGACAGTATTTGGACTCGGCGGTTATCGTAGGGATACCGACAGAAGTCATGTACGTATGGATACGTGGAATTTCGAAGGTTGAAGCTGGGCACTCGGGTTTTCCAGATAGCGTATGATACGTACTTACCAGGGCCAGTCGTGGTGACAGCACCTGATAAAGGAGTATTTATGTGTCGATACTAGACACTAGTATTCATGATGTTTTCGGGTGTCGGTGTTGACACTCAGGTTTTATAAGACTTACAGTATGTGTTTTATCCATACTCAGCATTTATTTGATATGCATTGCTTTATGTATTAGTAGTACCTGATAGAGTACCTTTCATGACTGTTGCTTATACATATTGCCATATTATTGCTTTATGTATTAGTTGTATCTGATAGAGTACCTTCCATGACTGTTGCATACGTATGGCCATTTATTGCTATTAGCTTGCATGTGTTAGATTCGCGCAGTACGTGCATAGTTGCGATTATCTACATATATTATTTACTATTCACGAGTTGGCAACTCACCCCCGTTGTGCCACAGTGTTTTGCAGGTAGTCCCTCAGGGCAGTCTGAGGCAGGGCTTCCATCTATCGTATCATCTTTTGCAGCGGATACCGCTACGGTTGACTGGGTGCAGTTTTGCTATCGGTAGGTTTTGCGGTTATCCGATGTAGCTCATTGTATCCAGTACTCTCCATCTACTATTTTCATGTATTGACTTAGAGACGAGTTGTGAGGATGATTTTGTGTATTATTGTGACATGGAGGTCCTTTATGCATTTTTATTTATATCGTCTTTTATTTCTTCGCTACGGCGTCGTATATCTGTTGTGGTAGTTGTTTTCCGCCGTTGGGCGTGGATTTTTCTCCCGTTGGGGATGCTTTACTAATATATTTATATGTACTCATTTTTGGGAATAGTATTTACAAAGGAGGTGCTGCCAAAATTTTTAAGAAAGTAAATTGGACTTGAAAGAATTTGTACTTGAAAATTTCAAAAGTTTTAACAATGTTCTTATCATTACTACTTTTGATGGTTTAGATTGCTGGGTTTTCGGTTTACTTGAATTGCGTTACGCCTGTAGACGTTACATAGTTTAAGGGCCGTCACGTGCCAAATTTCGGGTCGTGACAGCAGGCTCAAAGCATGATTTTGCAGGAGCAGACTGCTTTCCTTCAACAGAGTTTCACCCTCTCTGAAGCAGAAGCACCAGGAGTGAAACAATTTCGAAAATTACACCTGAAGAATTTCTCAGGGAAAGAGAAATAGCTTGAAGCCGAGGAATGAGCTCAGAGCATAGAAGAAGACCTAGCCGCAGCCCAAGTTCCAGAAGTGGCTTGGGTCAGTATAGCAAAACTCCAGCTTACTGATAATGCCAGAGTCTGGTGGAAGGCCGAGGAGAGCCATCTTGAGCAGCCGATCGAGTGGAAGACTTTCCGTGATCTCTTTGACACCAAATATTTTCCGGAAACCGCACACTTCGAGATGGAACAAAAGTTCATTCACCTACAACAAGGATCCATATGGGATAATTCGGTGGATGAGTATGATGTAGAATTCACTATGCTCGGCAAATTCGTTGCCCATCTAATTTCTACTGTAGAAATCAGAGCCAGGCACTTCCAGCAACGATTAGACCGTGAGATTCAGGCTGCCATAGCAATGGGAGAATACCTAACACATGAAGCAGCTTTGAAGTCAGCCCGTCGCTATGAAACTGTCATTAAGAATAAGGGAAGGCCACAATCAGTCGGTATGAAACATCCTGCCAACCAGATTACAAGAGGAGCCTCTTCTAGGCTAACTCTCCCAGCGCCAACTATGAGGCCAAGAGGATCATTTTCCTAGACTAAACCAAACATATGTATCTATTATAAGAGGACCGGACGCCAAATCAAGGATTGTCGTTGAGCAAATGGTCTTTTCTGATATGTGGATCACCCTCAAACACTGTAGGAACTTGCCCACACAACCGAATTGGCCCAGCCCCCACAGCTAGACCAGCTATTCAAGATCCACCTAATCATTTAGCCCTTCCTGCACCACCTCCACGCGGACCACCTTTACCTCGTCCGCCATCGATGTATCAGCGTGCACAGAGAAATGTGCAGAGACATCAGGCTTTCAACTTGGCGGCCGTAGAGGCTGAAACCATAGGTCAAGATAACACTGGTAAATCTCTTCCTATCTTTTTCAGCCTTTTCAAATTCTTGCATCCTTTCGTTCTTTCATTTATCCAAACATTTTCATGCACATTCGGCACAATATCAGTAGTTCCTTCACCACTGCTTTAATCAATTTTTCCTTGAATCTGTTACAACATCCTTGTATAAATTTCGAGAATGAAATTTTTATAAGGAGGGTAGGATGTAACGACTCTGAAATCTCTGTACGGAAATTTTCCTGTTAATATATGTTGGGAACTCACCCCCGCACGCAAACGCGTATGTTTGGAAATGTGATCGTTTAAGGAAACGGAATGCGCACGCGAGATCGTTCTCGTTTTAAATATTTATAAACCGCAAGTGTACGGCGCGTTGTAGCGAGCCGGCAAGTACGGGTTGATCCGTAGAGAATTGTGTATTAGGTCTTATGATTTTTGGTTCAACAAATTAACGAATTGGGTTTGTAACAAAAAAAAGAAATACGAAAACAAAGAAAACAAAGAAAGAAGTTAAGAAAGAAATGGTTGCGGCTTTGGCTCGGAAGATCGAACCGCGACGATTCCTTCGACGTTCCCTTGTTCATGAGTTGTCCGTTCTCACGTTGATCCTGGCATGAAGCACGACTTGTCAAAGCGGTTGCGAGGTACAAGTCCTTAAATTCCGATATTCTCCACAAACACGAAACTAGTCTGTTTTGTTCACTTACCGTTGTATGTCCAAACTTGGAGTATCAACACTAAACACAAGGGTTAGCAAGTATACCACAACATCAAAAACACAATTAGTGAGTGAGAGCAAATGATTTTAGTGTTGAGTTTGCTAGGTGTTTGTGATGGTATATCGTATATGAAACCAAGAGATTGTCAAAGACTTGATCACAAAATATGATATCCAAACCCAGCAACCTTAACACTAAATTGATTTGAACTTAAACATTGAAATGGGGAAAGAGAGTGAATATGGTATATGAGGAGGTTACAAAGTAACCATGTTTCAAAATACCATATCACATCAATACATAAACAATCGTTAAGTTAGAATCATATAGTTAAGCACATTAAACATAAACAAGAGGTGGAGGAGACAAAAGCCTTTCATCTTACTTTCTCACCATTACCGCAACCAAATAGAATTAGTTAAGCATGATAAGAAGAAAAACAAAGCAAGAAAGGAAAGCAAGTAATAAAAGAAAGCAAACAACAAATTTATTAACACTTGATGAAGAGAGATACAAGATTTTGATTACTTGTTCAACCTCCTTAATGAAGCTCTCTAAAGAAAGCTTCAAGAGGGAAAGAAGAAGAAACCAATGATGAAGCCCACTCACCCTCAAGCTAAACAAATAACAAAGAAACTAAGAAACATGGGATATATTACACATATTTGGCATGGCCCCTCTCTTTAGATCTGTTCTGATATTTATAGCCAACACAACAGAATAAACAAACAATATAAAAGTGATGATGTGGCACTAATAAACAACCAGAGAAAAATGGGGACATTTGGGGATAGGGGGCTGGCGAGCTTAGATGATTGGGGAGTGTGGCCGGGTCTAATCTGAGCAATAAGGCTCGTATTGGTGTTGTGGTCATATGCTCTCTCTACAAGTCTAATGGTGTTGTTTGTTTGGTCTAAAATAACCTGGTTTGTATGCAGAGAAATGGAGGGAAACTTGATGCATCACACCAAAACTTTATGCATTCAATGCACATCACACCACTTGCACAAGTTGTGTGCCCACATGCTCATAGCAGCCCCCTCTCTAGTCCAAGCCATTAAAGAGCTAGTGTCACACATGTATTGTGTTGGACCAAAATTGTGTGCACACATTTATTTTGTAAAAGCTCTCTGGATATCGGTCGGTTTTCTGTTCTGTCTGCAGTGTCGGCTCCCAAACGTTATATCCGTGGTTTTGAATGTGTTTCCAATATTTTATCACGAACACCTGTAATATGTAATTACTGAGTAGACACTGGTTAAAAGTACCGATAAATAACAAAATAGATCATGAATGAGGGTTTTAAAATGCAGTTTTCTGAGATGAACAAATACCCCCAAACTTATCTATTGCTCGTCCCGAACAATACAAAAAATCCTAGCCTCACTTTCGCAGGGAACGCGATTGCACTGAGCATGTGCAACAAGCCGTTAAATCTCCAGGTGTCCCTAGTAGGATGAGTGTTGTCTCTTGAGGGTTTTCAGCGGATTATACCCACAAAATCCAGTCAAGTTAGTTTCGTGGAGAAACTTTTGATTTTAATCTTAAGGTTAAGAATCAAAGTTAGAAGTTCTATTACCCAAGTCAGAAACGTCAAACCCTATTTTTCACTCCTCACAATTTGTTTAACATAAACTCATACGCGTCTTTACGTGATTGTGCGAACAGTGTCCATAAGGTTTTAAGAACTTTGATTAGGGTCATCATATCATCATTATGGACCAGGATAAACTTCTAAAGGATCACACGAGTTTGAAAGGCGTTAAGATTTTCTCAAGTTTTATTCTCCAGTTAAGTTTCAAGTAAGAATATATATCAATTTTAATAGAGAACCTAAGTCTTATACTTCACTCCACCATTTCACCTGTTTTTGTTCATACACACCCTTCGTTATCGTGCAAAACGTCTTATAAATACAAACCTTCATATCTCCACGAAAAAACTGTTTTAAAAGAAAATTCGTCTCCGCCAAGATTATTCTTCCACAAAGAACCGTTAGGACTTTTAACTCGGAGAGAACACTTGCTTAGCTTGTTTTATTTGGCAATTGGAAACTTAGCGAGCTTTTGGTCAATGACTCCCAAACCAGATGGTTTTAGGGCATTAGGTGTGGAGACACCCCAATGACTTAATTACCCAAGTTACCAGGCCACAAAACAAAAGACGTATTTTATTTTAAAATATTCAGAACTTAGTGAAAATTGAAGATACAGCCAGTATTTCTTTTAAATCCGAAGACGTTACATGTGGATAAGGTGGTAATTACTCCAAGATTTCAGATGGGTTATTTTTCAGGTTTTTAGCTTCTGTTAAAACCTCTATAAAATCCTTCATATTCACTTTACCTTATGAATTATTCTTGATATTACTTAACTCAGACAAATATGTTTGATCCTAAAGATATTTATCAATTTTAAAAGTTTTACAGACATGTCAGACTTTCATCAAATTCTTAAAAACATACGACACATGTAAAGTGTTTATAAAAGACGTATATCGGCTATGGTTAAACACAAAGGAGGGTTATTTTTCGGGTCGTCAATCTCACAACAAGGATTTAATTATTTCTAACTTATCAATCGAACCGTCAGACTTCAAATCTAAGTTCCCCCTGCTAGCTAACGTGACAAAGTTTTTATATTTTTTTGGAATTTTTTTCAATTTTTATGGGTTTTTTAATATGTATGCAATGCAGAATATACAATATACACATGATGCAGCAAAATAAACGCAAAGCTCACCCCCAAACCTGAGTTTTACGATGTCCTCATCGTTGCCCCCGTCTTCGGTAGCTAGACTTAGACATCAGGGTGAGAATTTTATTCAAAGAAAAAGAAAAAACCTTAGACTAGTTACAACATTTACAAGTTAGAAGATTGGGTTAGTCCAGAAATTAATACCAACCATTAAAATTTTTTGTCTATATAGTGCAATGGCTGGCAAAAGAATATGTATATACAAAAGGAAAAGAAAAAGAAAAGGTATATGTTAGACGTTAGTGAAGGGCATGGGCATGTAAAAGTAGTGATCAGAAGACGCTGAAGGTGAAGACGAAGTTTTGAAGAGGAAAAAGAATTGTTGTTCGAATGAATTGAATTTTCAAGAAGTATATGTGGAGTTTCAAAGTCAGGTTCGTTCAAAAACTGGAGTTCATCCGTGAAAAGTTCGGCAAAAGAAAGGTTCTTAGGATGTTCCCAAATGTATCTTGACTCAAACTCACCAAGTATATCTATTTCATCCGCAAAAATTTTCTCAAAACTCGATATGAAAGAATATTCTTCAATGCTGTCTTCCTCCCTAAGATTTTTCACAATTCTATTCTTATTGCTACAACTCACAATTCTCAATACCATTTCTTCCTCATCACATTCCTAAATAGGTAGGTATATGTCATCTAAAAAAGTAGGTTCCCACACTGACGTTTCTTCCGAAACAATATCATTAGGTGATACAAAAATTGTAGGTTCCTGATCATTGATCTCTTCTGACAATCTATCTAAACCATACCCGTCAAAATCACAAGATTCCTCCTCTAAAATTGGAATGCAAAAATTAGTCAGAGGTTTTTCTTGTGTGTCCTGGTAACACTCAGTCAATTCAATTGTATCATCATCTATGAAATCATCAAAATTCAATTGATTGTTTATCTTTGGGTGACTTCCTAGACGACAGATATTAACACTCTGTGGTTCTAATTGACTGTGTTCACTCCCTAGAATCCTCACAGCCAAATATTTCGTGTGTTCCTCTATTTTAGCCAATGATTGAGCTTGAGCAAGAAACAATTGCTCAGATTGCTGTATGAACAGGGCTAGTGTAGAAGCTGATTAATTCTCGATCGCAGTCATTACTTCAATACCCTTCTCTAAAGTGGTCAACCTAGAATCCATCTCACTATCATTCCCTAATGATGGTTCAATTGTTTCAGGTTGGAGGGGTTGTGATGGTGGTGATGCTAGAGCAGTCAATCTGTCGAGCTCTTTTTCTAAATCTTCAATCCTTAGGTCTCTAATTGAAGTGGGATTGGGTTCAAGAGGGCTAGGTGGGTGACCATTATCAAAACTCTGGGATGGTTGGTCACCCCTTAGAAAAGGACAAATATCATGAATGTGGGAAGAATCGTGGCAATTTGAACAAATTGATTGGGATTAAATATTAACAAAAGAATAAGAATCGTGAAAAATTGAATTAAATCGTGTATCGCCCATATTAACAAGAATTCACAAATATCACAAAAATAAAGAATATCACACCCCTAGCAGTCTATGGTATGCTAGTCAACTAGACTTGCTCAAGAACCTGATTGTTGAAGTAAAACTGTGTCGAGAAACGAGCTCAAGATATACGGATCACGAAGCCAAGTAAGTGCAAGAGAGAAGGGGAGGTTTTCCAACGCTTTCGCGAAGTTCCTTAATTAGATAACCCTTTCTCTTGAACACTTTCCTAGACACCCCGTGAACGATATACCGTTAAGCGGTGTTCTAAACACAGTTAACTTCTTCTAATGAGCACGATGTCCTTAAAGTAAAAGTCTAGTTGATTTTAAATTACTGTGAGTGTGCAAGTATGCTGTTTTATGATTTTTGGGCTACGGAGAAAGGTGATAAAATCTTTTACCGTATCTTGTTTGGTCTTTTTGCCCTTAATTCCGTATTAAGATGCAAATGCACATTCAATAAACGAATTCAAAAAAAAATCAAGCAATTTAAGTAATTCTTTTTTCATTTAAATTTAAGCGCTGCAAAAAATACGGTTAGTTCTCTGTGCAATTGGTGGCAAGCTTGAGCGAAGAATCCTGCATAAGATAGAAATATTGGAATGCGTTGGATTTGAGAAGAATGTGTTAGAAAAAGCATACCAAAGTGATTTTGGGTTAAAAACCCCTTTGAAAGCGATCCGAGTCTTTGATTGTTTGCTTGCGCGGGTCAAACTACCCGGATCTTTGGCACTATACTTCATTAACGTCTTGCAATTGCATTTGAGCTTCGCTCCGCACGATCGCTGGTCGTAATTCTTTAAAAACCTGGAATGTCGGAAAATACGATATTTAGTGTCAAAAAGCGATATATATGCCCCAATTCCTGTACACTCAAAATTATAAAAATCAAGCAATACCACAAGAGTACAAACACTGCACTGGAGATCACCAAAAAAGAAAAAACCAAAAATCAAACAAGAAGGCCGGCGAGCTCGGATCTTAAGGGGATGTCGCCAGTTTTGTATAAGAGTTAGGTGCAGGAATTTTTGGTGGGTTCTCTAGGTTAGCTAAGTTCTCTTATGGTATAACTTGATTTTTATGTTGGATTACAGAGTGACAGTAGATTACAACAACAGAGAGCAAATTGTTAGTTTTGTGTTTTTATTAGTTTTGAAAAAATTTTGAATTAAAAAATCAGTAAGTTAGTAAGAACCAGAAATAACAATTCCTAATACTGCCAACTCCCCGGCAACGGCGCCAAAAACTTGTTGGGAACTCACCCGTGCACGCAAACGCGTATGTTTGGAAATGTGATCGTTTAAGGAAACGGAATGCGCACGCGAGATCGTTCTCGTTTTAAATATTTATAAACCGCAAGTGCACGGCGCGTTGTAGCGAGCCGGCAACTGCGGGTCGATCCGCAGGGAATTGTGTATTAGGTCTTATGATTTAAGGTTCAAAAAATTAACGAATTGGGTTTGTTACAAAAATAAGAAATACGAAAACAAGGAAAACAAAGAAAGAAGTTAAGAAAGAAATGGTTGCTGCTTTGGATCGGAAGATCGAATCGCGGCGATTCTTTCGACGTTCCCTTGTTCATGAGTTTTCCGTTCACACGTTGTTCCCGGCATGAAGCACGACTTGTCAAATCGGTTGCGAGGCACTGTAAGTCGACGTTACACATCCCACGTGTTTGCGGGGAGGCAGAACGGGTAAAAAACGATTTTTACAACAAGGTAACATCGACTTTAACATCAAGATCTTTGCTAAACCATATCTAAAAAACTAACTAGAGGTATTATCTACTCGGTAAGAAGATTATACCTAAAGAACCAAGTCCTTCTCTTCTTTCCGCTGTCCCCCTTCTCCTTTCAAGCTCCTTGGAGTGGAAATGGAAAGCACCTCCTCGGCTTCTCGAAATAGTAGAAGATCTACCCGAGAGTTCCAACCTTGAGCTAAACCTCCAAGATAAGGCAACTAGATCACTTGGTGTGCTAGACAAAGTAACCTAGAGTGAGTAGAGTGTGATTATGAGTAGCTTATCTCACTAACCCTTGATTATCAACATATGATACACTAGGGTTTTGAGAGGAAGAAGGAGAGAGCAAGCTTGAGGAGAGAGAATGTATTTGTGATAATGATAATAAAAAATGGAATGGCTAACTTATATATGACCATAAGTATGGCATGGAAAATATCTCATCAAAATATCTAGAGTGAAAAATATTTCACAAAAATATCTAAGGTCAAAATGTCAACCCAAGTCAAATGGTCAACCAAGTAGCCATGCCACAAAAGATTATCATTTACCAAAAATAACAATATCTTTTCTCCACCTCATATTTGTTTTGACCAAGTCAATGGTCAAAACCCTAATGAGGTGTCTCCTTCTATACCTCAACTCAACTGTATATACATACCCGCATCCATGTTCCGAGAAACACAAATACTATGAGACGGAGCTAATCCAATAATCAAATACTAGGATCTGGCTTAAACTAAAGCCCACTAGTATTGTCCACCCAAACATCACACGCGCACAAGTACACGTATGTGATCGAACGTTATCGTAAAACCATATGACCTCTACTCGTTTCCCCCGAAGCTGGGAAACCCTCTGTGTGGGACTCTAAAGACTCGATACTACGCTGGCAGTGGGTTTAACCATAGGCTGTAGGGTTAGCTTAGCACCTTAGCAAGGTTTTGGCAAGCATCAAACATGCTTCTTTAAAAATTTTGGGGTGCTAAACAAACCCTAACCAAGATCTTAACTAGAGAATTAGGGTTAACTATGCATGTAAACAACTTTACATCTAAGAGAGGGGGATTACAACCTTTGTAGTCCGTTCCTTCGCTTCATAAGCTCCGAGTAGTAGTCCCTTTGCCATGATCCATGATCTCCCGGACTCAAGAGAGGCTCCACAAGTCGAATGATCCATTCTTTCTTAAAGTCTTCCTTTTCGAAGATGATTTATCTTGAAGAATCTCAAGATCAAGCTTTCACTTCTCTAATCAAGTATTAGTGAAGTGAACACCCTAATCTAAGTGGCTAGAATAGATGAGGATGATGATGTAGGAATTTTTCTCCCTTTTGTTTTCATTTTCTCACTTTAAATCATCACAAGTCAAAAAGCTAGAAAGATTTTTCAAGGAGGAAGAAGAAGAAGAAAGCTTTTGTGATGAATAATGAATTATTGTTGTAGTTACAATTGCAACCCTTGGTTAAGAATGAAAGGCTTAACCATTGTAAAGAATAAACCATAAGTAAAGGGTTTGGGTTGGGTTAACAAATATCTACACAAAATATCAAGCTAAATGACAAAAGAAAGCTTCATGAAGCTTCATGAAAAAGCTAACCCAAAAGCTAACCCAAATCCAAAATCTAACTTTTTTTAAATTTAACAACCATGTTGCATTTGTAACCCTAACTTGTTACAATACTATATATCACATATACAATATATTTTGTAACAAAAGAAAATAATACAATTAACATATATCACATATACATCAATGTATTACCCAGTGAGAAAATGAATCAATAAAGCGAGCTTATATTAGTTAACATAATGTAATATATCACATATATAATTATACATTAAATTATCGAATCAACTCTTGATCCGACAATCCAGCTATATTGCATATAACCGACTAATATAACATGTACCAATTCTTTGAATCAACATTTGATCCGATGACCCGGCCATATCAAATATACCCGGCCGATATCTCATATCGCGAGAATTGAATACGGTATCTCATATCGCATTATTCTCGGTCCCGCACATATCATATATGTGCTCCTACTCCATTTTGCCTGAGCCAGGAAACCTCTATGTAGGACTCTAAAGAATCGTCAATACGCCGGCAGCAGGTGATGATCATATCAAACACCCACAAGATGCAAGCGGTCAGCTAAACGTAACAGCCACCCATGTATTGAGCAATCAGAAGATCAACAAGTAAGCCTGTACATTCTCCTGCAAATCCAATCAGTAACACTCCCGTACAGTCCGATCTCTTCGTCTGATATGTTGCATATCTAGTCTAGGGGTGGTAAACGTCAGACCCCAGTAACCGATAAGTCGTGTCGATGTAAGGCTCATAACGGGTCGAGAAACTACTGATAACTCCTACCAGTAAATCTCCATATCAGCCCTTGCCAGGGACTTCCAGTTATAGCCAATCGAACACAGCACAACATCAACTCCCTATACCGGGAGAGACGAAACCCCTCCTATCGCTCATTGCCTCCATGTGATTCGGGACTGTACCCAAAAGCCACCGTTTTGCATGCCCTCTTGGACGTGGTAAGGTGGAAATCAAAGCACAGTAGGAATCATAGAAGACTCTATTACGATCTCGGGTCTATAGACTAACATGTACCAGTGTTACCGGAGAACTGCTATATGACGATAGGTATAATACCATCCAGGAGTTCTCGGCGAGTCCGTTCAGTGTACCCAGTCTCCACTGAGCACCCGTACACCATCTTTGATGTCCAACACCAATGGATATGGGATCATCCATCGCCCATCATATGGGTCAAGATGCGTATACCTAGTCTACTCTGGAGTATCTATGCCTTGTCTCGATACACCCTCAACTAAGAATAGTTATAGGATGTACTCGTTGACTACCCTGGCCCCACTAGTATGATCTCGTCATAGTCTTAGTAGTCAAGTACATATCCCAAGGGCTTCATCAACATGTGATCATAAAACAGTATTTGTTAACACGTTAAGATAAAGTGAAACCAGATTGCATACTATCATATCGAGCAAGAAAGTCCTCTCTCTATATATCCAAGCATCCACTATAATATACATCATATGTACAACAATGGCCTCTAGGGCATATACATAACTAACATAGGCCGCAAGCGGTATTTGCTGTACGTAACGGTTCCAAGGTAGATGTCAATAAGAAGGCCGATGAGAAAACCCATCCGAACTCCTACTAACCCTGAATGTGACAATCTCCGCACAGTCCGGTCTGTTCGTCTAAGAGTATCGCATATCGGGAGTAGGGGGCGGTAAACGTCAGACCCCTAATAGCGATATAAGTCGTGTCGGAGTGTAGCCCATTACACCTTGAGAAACTTCTGGAGTACCTACCAGTAAATCTCGCTTGCCCTGGCCAGGGACTTTGCGTAATGGCTCTCCAAACACAGCGCGATATCAACCCCCAATACTGGAAGAGACGAATCCTATCTAACCGCCGCTGCCTCCAAGTGCTTTGGGACTGCACCCAACTACTACCTGTTTGCATGACTCGGCAGAGCCGTGGTAGGGTAGTAATCTAAGAACAGTGGGAACAAACTTGAGGCGAAGTAGCTGTGTCAAGTCAACGGACTAAGCTGTACTCATGTCGCCTGGGAACTGCTATCTTACGATAGGTATAATACCAACCAGCAGTTCCCCACGAGTCCTATCCGGTGTACTCGTAACCTAACGAGCACCTGCATACTATCTCCAGTACGACATACTAATGGCTGTAGGACAGACGATCTCCCCTGCTGGGACGAGAAGCGTATACACTAGTCTACTCCGGAGTATTGATGCCCCGTCTCGATAATCCTACGACTAGGGACCTGTATAAGGATATGCTTGTAGATTACCCAGCCCCTACTAGTGTGACTGCCATCACAACGCTAGTAATCAAGCAAAGATCTTAAGGGCTCTACTAATATGTATAAGCGATATGTTAAAAGAAACACATGCACATATTAAAGTAGAAACAAACCAAGTAGCATACTACCATTTTGAGCAAGACTGTCAATACTATTATGAATATCCCAAGCTTCCATTAAGTAATATACAGTCCAGTATGATACAATAATGGCCTTTAGGGCATATACACTAACAATCTCCCACTTGCACTAAGGCCATGTGCTGGTATATCGCAGTCCTATCATCTCAAATAGACTCTCGAACTGTCTCTGAGGGATGGCCTTTGCGAATGGATCTGCAGTGTTTTCCTCAGTAGCAACTCTCCGAACCTCGATCTTCTGGCGATCCACGATCTTCCTGATCAGGTGATACCGCCTCAAGATATGTCTAGACTTCTGATGGGACTTGGGTTCCTTTGCTAAAGCTATAGTGCCGTTGTTGTCGCAATACAGCGGTATTGGATCAACAATGGTTGGAACCACCTTAAGTTCTGTAAAGAACTTCTTCATCCAGACTGTTTCTTTTACAGCATCGCAAGAAACTCCGCTTCCATTGTCGAGTCAACAACAGTGTCCTGCTTGGAGCTCTTCCAACAAACGACCCCTCCATTGAGGGTAAAGACATAACCCGACATGGACTTGGAGTCATCCTTGTCACTCTGGAAGCAGTCAGCAAAGGCCTCAATCTGGAGGTATTTTCCGCCATACACCAAGAACATCTCCTTAGTTCTTCTCAGGTACTTGAGAATGTTCTTTACTACTATCCAGTGCTTCTTCCCTGGGTTCGACTGATACCGGCTTACAACGCTCAATGCGTATGCTACATCTGGTCTGGTACACAACATCGCATACATTATAGAGCCTGCCGCAGATGCGTAAGGTATAAATGACATGCGAGCCCTTTCCAAATCAGTCTTGGGAGATATCTCTTTGGAGAGGGTGATTCCGTGACAAGCCGGCAGGCTACCGCGCTTGGAATCTTCCATACTGAATCTTTTCAGTATGGCGTCGATGTATCTTGACTGTGAAAGTCCCACAATCGGTTTAGATCTATCACGATAGATCTGGATCCCCAGAATGTAGGAGGCATCATCCAAGTCCTTCATGGAGATACTCTGTGACAAGAATCCTTTAATTGACTGTAGTGTAGGAATGTCATTTCCTATCAAGAGAATGGCATCCACGTACAAGACGAGGAATACCACAGTTCTCCCTACAATCTTACTGTAAATGCATGGTTCATCTGGATTTTTGATAAAATCGAATTCCTTGGTCGTCTCATCAAAACAGATGTTCCAACTCCGCGATGCCTGCTTTAGTCTATAAATGGACTTAAGCAACTTGCACACTTTACCGCTGCTCCCACTCTGAGTAAAACCCTCTGGCTGATCCATATAGACGCACTCTTCTAAATTACCATTTAGAAAAGCCGTCTTTACGTCCATCTGCCAGATCTCATAATCATGGAATGCAGAAATGTCAAGTGTTGGATATAGTGCACTCAAAGTTAATTATTGGATCGCAGGCACGTGATTACAATGATTAAGGGAGGACCTATACCAGCAGGACAGTCTTACTCGAGATGATAGTATGCTATCCAGTTTGTCTTTATCATTGTGTACATGCTTTAGGTGATATTACAGATCACTATTACATGTTGATAGAGCCCATAGGATTCTTGCTTGACTGCCAGCAGTATGATGGCGATCATATATGTGGGAGCTGGGGTCTATAAGCACATCCATAAAAGGTCCCTAGTCGAGGGAGTTTCGAGACAGAGCATCGATACTCCAGAGTAGACTAGTGTATACAAATCGAGACTCCGACGAGGGGCGGTGGCCGGTCTCACAAGACATTGGTGTCAGTTGGTTCACCTAAGATGTATACAGGTGCTCATTGGGTTATGAGTACACCGGATGAACTCGCAGGGGTACTGCTAGTTGGTATTATATCTATCATCAGGTAGCAGTTCCCAGGTGACATGAGTACAACATAGTCCGTTGACTTGACACTGCTACTTCACCTCAAATGTGTTCCCACTGTTCTTTGATTTCTACCCTACCACGGCTCAAATGAGTCGTGCAAACAGGTAGTAGTTAGGTGCAGTCCTGAAGCACTTGGAGGCAGTGGAGGTTAGATAGGATTCATGATTTGTCTCTCCCGGTATTGGGGGTTGATATTGCGCTGTGTTTGGAGAGCCATTACACAAAGTCCTTGGCCAAGGCAAGTGATATTTACTGGTAGGTATTCCAGTAGTTTCTCAAGGTGTTCTGGGCTACACTCCGACACGACTTATACCGCTATTGGGGGTCTGACGTTTACCATGCCCCTAGGCCCGATATGCGATACTCTTAGACGAATGGATATTGTCACTGTCAGGCTCGGTAGGGTTTCAGGATGAGTTTGCTCGTCAGCTTCCCTTTTGTTCAATACATGGGCAGCCGTTACGTACAGCTAGTGCCACTGACGTGCTTGTGGTTAAACCCACTGCCAGCTTATTGGCGAGTCTTTAGAGTCCCCCACAGAAAGTTTCCCAAGTTCGGGAGAAACGTTGTAGAGGCCGTATGGTTTTATGGCAGGGTTCGATCATATACGTGCACTTGTGCACGGATCATGATCGGACGGATCATACTAGTGGGCTTTGGTTTAAGCCGGATCCTAGTATTAGATTGTTGGATTATTTTCGTCTCGTTGTATTCGTATTCAGTCGAAATACAGATGCAGCTATGTATATACAGATGAGGAGTAATCTTGTGATCCGTTATAAGATTACTTTGAAGCCATTTCTTTTTCTAGTATTAAACATTTAGGGTTTTGTTTTATAAATGTTTAATATTAATGATGAGGTGGAAAGTGTGAGCATGGGCTTGGCATGGTGCATTTATGATGAAGCATGAACCATGCTTTATTATTTATTATTGTTGTGAGATATTTTTGTGGTGGCATGGAGATATTTTTGTGCAAGGATTTTTTCTTGAGGGGCTACACACAAAAATACCACACAGCACTTAAGAAGAGGAAACACACATTTATTTTGAAGAACTTGATATTCTTTTGGTGTTGCTTTTTCTTTGTATGCCAAGTCTTGAGCTCACAACTCTTCACTTCATATAGCTTCTTCTTCACCTCCACCTTATCCTTCTCATGTGTTGAGAATCCAAGGGTGATTGAGAAAAAGTAATCACACACTATCTTTACTTCATCTTGAGCACCTAGATTAGTAAACTAGTTGTTCGAGTTGCTTTGGTTTTTGAAGCAGGAGCCCGTATAAAGATTCCTCAACGTAGAGCCTCTTCGACGAGAGAAACCGGAGAGCGAACTTCGTTGGGGCAGTCGCAACAAGCAATGGACAGAGATTGAAGACCGAAGGACACGGATCGATCGGTATAATCTCGTAAACCACTTTACAGTTTACTAGTATAGGGTTAATGGCAACGATCCGGGTTTTAGGGTTACGTTAGCGTCATTTTGAAAAGTTTTTGTTCCATATTTGGTCTCGGATTGACGGCCGGGGCGCTGCCGTAGCCTTACATGGTATCAGAGCCAAACCATTTACCTCTTACTAGTTGGTTTAGACAATGTTAAAGTATCAAAACCGAAACAACCCGAAACATCACTCGTAACATTGCAGTTTCTGTCAATTTAAAAAGTGTCTTCAAAAATTATTTAAACAACTGCAGAAGACTACTTAAGTGACCATTAGACAGTACCCTAAAAACGAGACCAATCCATCGGATTTTGGCCGAGCACATTGTGCTAAAAACCCAGCAGGCCGGTTTTTTGGTGGCTTCAGGGCTTCAATTTTGGGGTGTGGTCTTGTCTCTGGAATGTTGGTTCAGTGATGTTGTTTGTTTATCCCAGTTTGGATATGGTTTTATCTAGTTGTTTGGGGCTATTCGGACTATTCGCGGTTATTTCGAAGTCGATATTTTCTAACATTGTTTAAAGTTTGCAGTACTTACATTACTATTTTCCACCGTGAATGTCATTCGAGCGGTATAACTTGTCTAATTGCTATAGCTCTTTTAGACGGGTTTGCGAACGTGGCATTCACGTTGATGTTCTATGTTGTGCTGTATTGTTGCGGATTCGTCGTGGTGGATAACTTGCGTGCAATGTTAGTGCAGTTTGGATATATTTGTACATTTGTTATTACGGGGAGAGTGTCCGACATGTGGACTATCGTCACTGCCTGTTTGTATATTATTCTTTTGGGGCACGACCGGGTTGAGGTCGATGTCACCGTTGTGCATATTTTCTTTTCTGTACTAGGATTACCCCGCGGTGGAGTGCACGGATAGCCAGGTTCTAGAGGGAAACGGTCCCGCATCTCATGGCTTTGAGATGGAAGGGGATTCACTCTAGAATTGGCGGGCTATTCGCTGCACTCGTTGGGGGCACAGGTTGACCCAAAGTGGGGTGCTCAAGTTTCCGGATTCCGTGAAGTACTGGGTGGTCCATTCACTATGCTGAATGGGGCTTCCTCGCTTCTGGTTTTGGCGGGTAACTTGCCGCACTCGTAGGGGTCTAGGTTTTTATTGCACAGGCTATCCACACGACCAGGGGAACATCGGGTTTCAGTTGCGGCTCAAAGGAAACCCGGGGCTCTCAGATTATCTGTATTGTTCTGTGATGCTTATTACTTTTCTTTGATGTTGCATTTATCACGCCTTGAGCGATCATTATATATTGTTATATATACTAGTAGGTGTTGTATATGTTTTACACCCGCACTAGTCCAGTCCCCGCTCTGTCATTAGTTAAGTAACCTAACGGGTGATGACAGGACCCAGTGGCGAATGCGGATGGCATATACGTACATTATATTTTATTTCTTTTGTGGTGTGATTAATTGATGGGATTGCATTGATTCAGATCAATGCAAGGAAAATAGACCTATTCGATATTGTTGAACATTTTTCAAAAATCTGTTATTACAAGGACGTTCTCTTTTGTTTTGCACAGAGGTGTTCGGTTATGAATATCCAGCACTTCATTCTACGAGGCAAGGGCCGAGATCCCTTCATCGGGAGTAACCCCTTGGGCAGAGGTTTGCGTCAGGGTAATAACTTCACTATAGTCGATTACTTTTTGCTTTGCATAGCGGTATTCGGTTATGAATATCCAGCACCTCATTCTACGAGGAAAGAGTCGAGATCCCTTCACCGGGAGTGATCTCTTTAGCAAAAGTTTTCGCCACTATATATTTGTAAAAAGTTATCCGGTTCCTTCAACGATATCAAGTTCATTACGTTAAAGGTTTTCGCCAAAAACCATCCGTAGCCCTCTGTCATTTCAGACGGGTAGCACTTAGTATTCATGCTATGTTTATTGACCTTCGTCAAGGCATAGTGTATGGTAGCTGCTTGTTACCTTTCGGTTGTATAGATAGATGTGTTGGTTTGGGACAGTCGTACTACTTTGTTGACCTTCGTCAAGGGTGTGTACGGGTGGGTTCAAATTAACTGGACAATTACGGGTAGAACTTGACATGTGACTTATGATTTGTTGACCTTTGTCAAGGTCATAAGAGCATGGGGTAAAAATCACATCGGAAGTTTCAAACATACAGGAAACTTGCCGGGCGTGCGCATACCTTCTGGAGTGTGATAACTTGAGTGGATTCTATCAGGTTATCATGCGATGATAGTTGGATCCCGATCCCACTGATGAGTTGGTTTACTCCTCGGGTGATTCCGACTAATTCTTCTTTCAGGGTTGGAGATGAATTTGAGGTTACAGTGGGAGACATCCTGATTAGATAAAGTGATTAACCATTCTGATCTAGGTTAGAGTGCACGCAGAGTGTTTTCTCTCTCTCTCTCTTTGGCAGTGACCATGGATCGACCCTAGACTATGACTCGGTGACCAAGATAACCGAACTTTCTTAAAACACTGGCTTTTGGATTGTCTGAGTTGCATACAATATTGACACTCCTTCTTTTACCTTTTGCTTTTCTCCGGAACATTCCGTATCACTACGCAGATCCCATTTTTTGGATATGACCATCGTATAGTTACATACGAACTCGAAGAAACTTGTTTTAAATTCGGGGATGGTTTCCGGTTCTGGAGAAAATGAATAGGACTATTCAGTTGTCTTTTCCTTTTTCCTTCTCTCATGATGTGAGTACTCTTAGGATTAGGAGGGTACACCTATTACGCTTATTTGATAGTCTTCTTCCAAACCATAGGCAGGTGCCGAAAGGTGGGGAAGGAAGAAAACCAGTTAGCCTAAGTGATGTGTATAGAAGATAATGAGTAAAGACAAATGAAGGGATCAGAAAGAGGGCAAAGTAAATTGCAACTGCTATCATTTACGACCAAACCACGTATTTCATCGCCACTCCTATTTCACCTTTGTATTTCTCCAGAACACCCCGTATCACTACGAAGATCCACAATTATTGGATAATCCATCATATGGTTATATACGAACTCGAAGGAACTTGTTCCAGTATGAGGATGGATTCTGGTTCAGGGGAAATAGAATAAGGTTTATTCATTTGTCTTTCATCTTTACCACCTCTCAACTTGCGAGGGCTCCTAGGTTTAGGAGAGTATGCCTATTACGCTTATTGGATAGTCTTCTTCCAAACCATAGGCTGGTGCCGAACGGTAGGGAAGTAAGAAAACCATTTAGCCTAACGATGGTATACAGAAGGTAATGAGTAAAGACAAATAAAGGAATTTGGAGAGATGGAAAAGAAATATACGGTTACAGTCGTGAATCTGATAATGGAAGAGGCATTACTAGGAATACCCGGATACCCCTTCGAAACATTTTCATGTTTCAGTTTCACTATGCGTTGTTAATTGAAAACTGATTTCCCAATTAGATCCTTACTCTAGGGTATGTATTTACCATGTATGATTTTCACATCTGTATGGTTTTACAGATGATGAGTGGGAGTAAATTATTGGGAATTAGGTGAAAAATCCTCATTATATCGGAATTCGTTGTAATTGGTGATATTTGAGGAAATCGCCTGGGTTTTTTTCCAGACGGCAAATATTTGGTTTTGAATATCTGTTGTTATGCACCAATTTCAAATTGATATATCTGTACGTTTATTTTATAAAATGAGATATAAATTTTTGAAATTATATCCATAACATTTACCGATATCAGTTGATGGTTAGGTAAGGAGCATTCAACATCGGTGTAATTCTTCATAATCATAGTACAGTTTTAACCTACGACGCACAAGGTTTGAATTATTCAACTCAGGGGACTTATACAAAGTATTGTATGTTGTCCAGTGTCCATTAGGACAGAGGGGTTGATCCTCAGACTATATTCTATTTACTTGTGACTTCTCCAGTTTTAGACATGTGTTTCGTAGAAATACTAGGTCTAAATTTTGAGAAGTTATAGGTACAAGAATAAAGTAGAGAACCATGTGTTGCAAGTATTAGGTGTAGGGTTTCCTTAGCGCCTCATATAGGGTTTGGAAGCATCACACATACCACAAATTAATTTTTAAGAGGTGCTATGCAAACTTAACTAGGAATCGAACTAGAATTATTGAGTAACAATTAATAGTATCACATATAAAAGATTATCTAACACTAAGTGGAGAGACTACAACCTTTGTAGACCTCCTAGGGCAACTCCTTGGATCTCTTAAGGTTTGGAACGGCTCGCTTGAACGCTTCCAAGTCTACGACGATCCACCCGAAGTCCTTTGCTCAAAGCTTGTTGCTTCACTTGATCTATGAAATCCTTGAAGCAAACACACTACACAAAGTAGCTAGAGATGTGTAGGATGATGAAGTGGTTTAGGTTCTCACTTAAAACCTTTTCTTTCTTTTAACATCACTCAATTTTAGAACTCAAGAGAGAGCTAGAGAGAGAAAGATGAAGATGGCAATATTTTCTTTGGGATGAATAATGATCTCGTAATAATAATGAGAGAGAGAGAGATAAATACCATAATAAAAACCATGGTTAATAATAATATCTAGATATTTTGTGATGAGTTAAAGAGCAAAGGAAATTAACCAAGGTTAAGTCAAAGGTCAACCAAGGAAGTGTGTAGAAACAATGAGTCATTTGTGAAGAAATGAGTCATTAATTTAATTTCCTTTATCTTTAATTTAAAACAAAAATATCCATATATATAAATATGAAAGTCTTATATTGCCATCTAAGTTGTATCATCAACCATGATACAAATGCATGTATGTATGTGTGTTTGCACATCAACATGTACATATACATGCATGCATCCATCAAAAGAAAAGGGTTTAAATAAATGAGATAAAAGTCAATATTAATCAACACTTGATTTAATAAACCGGTCATATCTAATACGACCCGACTAATATAAAACGCCCGATTAAAATACGGTATCATATACACGTATTTAATCAAGCTCCCGCACATATCTCATATGCACACCACATCGTTTCGCCTGAACCAGGAAACTTCTATGTGGGACTCTAAGACTCGTCAATACGCCAGCAGTAGGTGATGATCATATCAAACACCTACAAGCCGCAAGCGGTCAGCTAAACGTAACGGCCACTCGGGTATGAGCGATCAGAAGAAGAACAAGCGAACCTGTCAAAACTCCCGTCAATTCAACTGGAAACACTTACCATACAGTCCGGTCTCTTCGTCAGATATGCTGCATATTGAGTCTAAGGATGGAATCGTCGACCCCAATAACTCAATAAGTCATGCCGGTATTTGGTCTATAACAGATCGAGAAACTACTGATAACACTTATCAGTAATATCTCAGCAGCCCTGGCCATGGACTTCCTGTTATAGCCAATCGTGCACAGCGCAACATCAACCCCCCAATACCGGGAGAGACGAAACCCCTCCTATCGCTCATTATCTCCCTGTGCCTCGGGACTGTACCCAAAATCCACCTGTTTGTACGATTCAGTAGAGCCGTAGTAGGGTGGAGATCAAGATACAGTAGGAGGACACACAAGACTCTATGGCGATCTTGGGTCTACAGACTAACATGTACCAATGTTACCTGAGAACTGCTATCCGACGTATGATATAATACCACATAGAAGTTCTCGATGAGTCCGTTCAGTGTACCCAGTCTCACTGAGCACCCGTATACAATCTTTGGTGTCAGCACACCAAATGGATATGGGATCATCCATCGCCCATCACATGGAACAAGAATGGTATACGCTAGTCTACACTGGAATATCGATGCCCTGTCTTGATATACCTACGACTACGAACATTTCAAGGATATGCTTATAAACTACAGGTGTCCCACTAGTATGATCCACATCATAATCCCAGTAGTCAAGCTAATATACTTAGGGCTTTATCAACATGTACCAAATGAGTAAAAACATGATCAAGTGAACATATGATAAAGAGAAACCAGATAGCATACTATCATGTCGAGCAAGACTGTCCTCTGAATACACACACACACACACATCAGTACATACAATATCATATAATGGCCTCTAGGGCATACATATATCCAGCAATCTCCCACTTGCACTAAGGCCAATTATTGGCGTATCTCATACCCAACATCTTAAAAAGTCGCTCATGCTGCGGCTGAGGGATGGCCTTGGTGAATGGATCCACAGTGTTATCCTTTGTATCTACTCTCTTGATCTCGATCTCGTGGCGATCAACTATCTCCCGGATCAGATGATATCGCCTCAGGATGTGTCTGGACTTCTGATGGGACCTGGGCTCTTTGGCCAACGCCATAGCCCCATTATTGTCACAATAAAAAGGTATTGGATCAATAATGGTTGGAACTACTCCTAGCTCTGAGATGAACTTCCTCATCCAGACGGCTTCCTTGGCAGCATCATTTGCAGCAGTGTACTCAGCTTCCATCGTTGAGTCTGCAACGGTATCCTGTTTGGAACTCTTCCAACTCACCGTCCCTCCATTGAGGGTAAATGCAAACCCTGAGATAGACTTGCTGTCATCCTTGTCACTCTGGAAGCTCGAATCGGTAAAGGCCTCCATTTGGAGATCCCCGTTACCATACACCAAGAACAATTCTTTAGTCCTTCGCAAGTACTTAAGAATGTTCTTTAAACCATTCCAGTGATTCTCCCCTGGGTTTGACTGATACTTGCTTACTACACTGAGTGTGTAAGCCACATCAGGGCGTGTACACAACATCGCATACATTATCGATCCTACAGCCGAAGCAAAGGGAATAATGCTCATGCGAGCTCTCTCTTTATCTGACTTTGGGCAATCGTCCTTGGAGAGAGTGACTCCGTGGCAAGCGGTTAAGGCACCATGCTTGGAGTCTTCCATACTAAACCTTTTTAGGATGGTGTTCATGTACTTGGTTTGGGACAATCCCAATAATCGTTTGGATCTATCCCTATAGATCCGTATGCCCAATATGTACGTGGCATCACCCAGGTCCTTCATAGAGAACCTTTGTGATAAGAATGATTTGACCGACTGTAGCATAGGAATATCATTTCCTATCAGATGTATGTCATCCACGTACAATACAAGGAATGCGACAGATCTCCCTACAGTCTTTTTATAAACACAAGGTTCATCTGGATTTTTGATGAAATCAAACTCTTTGATAACATAATCAAAACAGATGTTCCAACTCCGTGATGCCTGCTTCAATCCATAAATGGATTTAAGCAACTTACATGCTTTTCCGCTGCTCCCACTGTCAATGAAGCCTTCTGGCTGATCCATATAAACGCATTCATCTAAATCACCATTTAGAAATGCAGTTTTAACGTCCATCTGCCAGATTTCATAGTCGTAGTGAGCAGCAATAGCAAGTAGGATCCGAATGGTTTTAAGCATGGCTACCAGAGAGAAAGTCTCGTCATAGTCCAAACCTGGTCTTTGATGAAAACCTTTCGCTACCAACCTTGCCTTATAGGTCTCCACCTGTCCATCTACTCCGATCTTTCTTTTAAAGATCCATTTGTAGCCTACAGGTTTTATCCCGGAGGGTACATCCTCCAAAGTCCATACTTTGTTGGTGTACATGGACTCCATTTTAGATCTCATGGCATCCAGCCATTTCACAGAGTCACCACTTTGATAGCTTGATGAAAACTGGCAGGATCATCATCATCCATGATGCAATCTTCTCTATCACCATCAATGAAAAAACCGTAGTATCTCTCCGGTGGGCGAGAAGTCCTACCAGATCTACGGAGTGGCTGAGGTTCATTAGATACTGTTACAACATCAGTTTCAGTCAAGTCGTCATTTGTAACTTGTGTTTCTAGAATCTCTTCTAGATCCACCACATTGCCATCAGTATCATTTGGAAAAATCTCATTTTCTAAAAATGTGGCATACTGAGAAACAAACACCTTTTGTTCCTCCTTGTGGTAGAAAAGATACCCAAACGAATGTTTTGGATATCCCACAAATATACATTTGACCGATCTTGTCTCTAGTTTGTCTGGATTCTGCTTTTTGACAAAAGCCGGACAACCCCAAATCATAACTCGTTTAAGAGATGGTCTCTTCCCATGCCATATCTCATATAGAGTGGTAGACACGGTCTTGGTTGGAACTTTGTTTAACAGAAAAGCTGCAGTTTCCAATGCATGCCCCCAAAAGGAGAGGGGTAACTTATAATCACTCATCATGGATCGTACCATATCTAATAGAGTATGATTCCGTCGCTCTGACACACCGTTGTGCTGTGGTGTGTAAGGGGGAGTGAGCTGAGAGAGAATCCCATTCTCTTTTAGGAAGTCCAAGAATTCAGTACTTAAGTACTCTCCACCTCGATCTGATTGAAGTATCTTGATTCTCATTCCTGTTTGGTTTTCTACTTCAAGTTTGTACTCCTTGAATTTCTCGAAAGCTTCAGATTTATGTTTTATCAAAAACACATGAGCAAATCTTGAGAAATCATCAGTAAAACTTATGAAGTAGGAAAAACCGCCTCTTGCATGTGTAGACATTGGCCCGCATACATCACTATGTATGAGGCCTAGGAGCTCAGTAGCTCTTTCTCCGTGTCCAGTAAACGGAGTTTTGGTCATTTTACCTTTGATACAAGACTGTCAAGTTGCATAAGATTTATACTCAAAAGAATTTAAATATCCATCTTTATAAAGCTTGTTTAGTCTCGTTTCATTAATATGACCAAGTTTACAATGCCAAAGAAAAGCTTCATTTATATCTGAAAATTTTCTTTTACTTGTGTGTTGAATGTTGAAAATAGTGTGTTGATTAAGCACGTATATCCCGTTATTATGTGTACCACAACCAATCAACTCTTGATTAAGTCTAATGTTCATAACATTGTGTTGCACAGCAAAATGATATCCTTCATTGTCTAACAAAGAAACGGATATAATATTACAAAGCATACTTAGCACAAAATAACATGGGTTCAAAACCAATATACAACCCGATGGCGACCCTAGGTGATACTCTCCCACTGAAACTGTATTTACATTGGAACCATTTCCAACTTGGAGAGTATGATCACCTGTCTTCAAAACTCTGCTATTTCTCAACGCCTGCACAGAATTTCAAATATGAGAACCCGAACCGGTATCCAATACACAGGAAGCAGAGTTAATAGAAAAACAGTTTTCAATCACGAACACAACTGAAGCTGAAGCATCACCATGCTTCTTCTTGAATTCAAGGTACTCAGTACAGTTCAAGTTCCAGTGTCC